>CM053790.1:193524162-194218328 GCA_028749045.1 Cupressus sempervirens | reverse complement strand
GTATTTGATCCCAAGCTCTCTTTTTCCAAAACTATTCAACAACTTCAAAGTGAAAATTCATGGCAGTAAAGCATGAGGTATGATGTCTATGTATGCTATGTATCAAAAAAGAATCTAAGTCATTGATCAATACTACTTTTATTGGAGATATCAAGGGCTTATTTCATAGCACAAAGGATACTTCTCACCCTCAAATTAAAATCTTGAACAAGAATTGGCATAAAATGATAAGACAGGATGAGAAGAAAACAAGACATGACACTCTAAGCCAACCTTATTGGAAAACAAGCTAAGAAGTAAAATTGATTAGAGTATCTCATGCTCCAAGTAATAGGTGTTGCTTTTGATCTAACCTAAGTACTTGAATTGAAATATTAGCTAAGTTATTCAAAGAATGTAATAATAATGGAAAAAAGAAGCAACATTTAAAGCCTCAAATAGAAGCACAACCATACAAAATAAGCATAGTATGCCATAGTCCTTTCATTGTTGAAATGAGAACCAAGTAATAAGATACTATACATATTACAATATTTACATAATTTCTTGTGCTTATCCATAAATTCTTAGAAGATAATGCAAATACTCTCCCATACTTCTCATTCATCTCTCTACTTCTAACATCACTACAAATATGATATAATTCTAAGTAGCAAACTATTATTCAATTGAAAGAGTCTCAAACACAATTCAAGTTAAAAAGCCTCACAATTAGAAATATAAGAGTTAGAGTCATGACAACATTAACTACTCGCTTGACATAGATTCTTTATATAATCATGATGATCTTAATATTAGAAAATCTTTGAATCAAGCATGATCAAGTGATAAAATGATACAAAAATCACAAAAAATCAAAGTCTAGGGCAATCATAATCTTAACATGATATTGAAATAGCATATTGATGCCCATCAAATTCAAACATGGCTTGGTATTGTCTACTATATTGTTTTTTAGATCTTCTACATACTTTCATTTTGTAGTTGTTTCTAGTTGACCTTTTCTTGTATATGCACTTTTTTTTTCTAATGAAACAAGCATTAATATTAAAATGCTTTTCAAAAATAAAAATATATCACTTAAAATGGTGAGTATAGCTAGGCATTGATATAGCAAGAGAAAACCTTAATCATCATATCAAAAGAGATAAACAAATATGATAAGTAGCAAGAGGTAAAGCACTAGTAGTATAAGGTGAGTCACTATCGTCTAGTTGTTAGCAAAAGTAATTTATAAAAAATTCAATTTAGAATATGATCTTGGGGCTTTATTTACCTAGAATCAATATCTTCAAGAATAAATTTTTGAAAAACTCTTCTTTATACGTACTACAATTGTCTATGGATAGCCATAAAAAAATCAAGTATATTGATAGGTAGAGTGGAAGAACTTAAAGAATACTAATGATTCACAAGTCAAAGAGAAAGGAGGTTTAGTGGTAATTAAGATGATAAATGAGAAATACGAACAACTAGCTCAGCTTGTGGGGGATATTAGGAATAGGATCACCAAATTCTAAAGGGAGAAGAGAAGAAATTTAATTTGAGGTTTAGGAGGCAAAGGAAATGGAGGAGAAGTATTTGAATTAGTATAATTGTCATTTATTAGCAAGGTAAATAATGATACTTTCATGAACAACATATTTGAAATAAGTTGAGGAAAACAAATTAAAAGATGCACAAGGGAAATCTAGAGCTAATTTCTATGACAAAAAGACAAAATCCTAAAAAAGAATAGCCCTCATTGTAGGTCAATCATTTCTAAAGAACACTATTTCCTTCAAAAATATCTCATGAGGTCAACCTTTGGATAGATCAAAATTTGATCAAATTTGAGCATAGAAGGTATAGAAATAATTGTATGAGATGAAATCCACCTTTATGAAAATCCTAACAACCTTTATGAAATTGGTGATGGGTCTTGTTCTCGATCAACTGAATCAATCACTTCAACCACTAGTAATAAAACTACTAGATATGGCCATTGTTTCTATAGGCACCTGGAGTCAAATATGCATATCGCTCATGTGATTGGTTGTAAAAGATATGCATTGACAAAATTGAATACAGTTTGAGTGTTGTTGGCTAGTTGATAGAAACTACTAGATTCTGCTATAAGAGAAATAACCAAAATGGATATCTCTAATATATTTATTTAAACAATTTTGAGATTGCTTCACAATAATCTTAGTTATGTAGGGGTTATTTTAGCATATGCTAGTGTTATTCTTCCAGTCACCAAAGTTTTCTTTTTATCATGTTATCATTGTTGTATGCATTTATCTACGAAGGAATGAGTTATTATTTAATCATATTTATATCATTAATTTGTTATTTTGTATAATTATTCATTTAGTTAAATCATATTTTATTATTTATTCAAATATTGTTAATTATTTATTTTTAGTAAATAGAATTTTATTTTTCATTTCATTAACTAATTTATTTAAAGAATCTTTCATATGTGATTATGATATTGATCATGTTGATTGAATCTATGGTAGATGATTATAGTATAATCCACAAATGAATGAAATTCTCATCCTTATTCATGACACTCAAGTGACTTCATTTTTTCCAAGATCTTATCATTGATAAGTAAACTCAAAATAATCTCAATGACCACTCTCTAGCAATTTATAATCACAAATGTAGACGATAAAATCACTTTCTATTCTTTCAATTTTGAGTTGCATACCTCTTACAAAATTTTAGGTGTTTCAAGTGCCTCTTCAAACAATCCTAGAGGCTCAATAGCTTCCTTGTATGAAAATGTATCATTAAAGTTTGTTATACCAAAATTGTATGTCCTAGCTACTACTCCACAAGAAACAATCTATAGAAAGAAGTGATCAACCTCATTCAATTTTGAACAAAAATCATAATCCTACAAATATATAGGCATATTTAAAGAGCACAAGGAAATTATATTGCTTGAAATCCTTATGCCATTAAACATAGATGAAATCTTTCTAAACTTTGAGCTTCTTGTATGTTGCAACATAAATTTCTTTGAATGCCTCCTCAAATAACAACTCCATCATTGAAGGGGAACTACACTACTGAAGAAGAGCAATAGGGGTTCCCTAAAATTATATGGGGTGCTACTGGTGCATCTTGTAGTAGAAAAGTTGTGCATTGAAACCCTGACTCTTACTATCCTAATGTTGCCCAACCCAGCTCTACTCCTGGCTTAAAGCTTCATACACATAGTCTCAAAATCTCAAATTCTATTCACCAAAAAAATGTAATCATCTTGCTAGGTACAACCATTCAGAGTGTCATTTATTTTCATTCAAAACCCTCCAACATATAACTTGTGTTCGAAATGGCATGGGGTTGATGACTTACATTTGATGAACTTGCTAGGCACAAACATTTAGAGTGTCATTCACTTGCATTCAAATACTACAACTTATAACCTATATTTGAAATAGCATGGGGTCGATGAGTTATGAGAGAAATGAGTTTGATCCCTCCTCCTGGACCCATGAGTGATTAGCTCATAGTGAAAATCAAACCTCTTGCACACTTTTCTCTCTCCATGTTTTTAAAAATTTGTTTTGGTCAAATTTTGACCAAACAAACTCATGTTCGTCAAATTTTCAACCAACTCAAGATCTAAATAGAAAATAAGGTAGAATCAAATGGAAAATGGAATAATGTCAAAAATTAAGGTAAAAGATTAACACCAAATATACTAGTGAATAGATCTATTATGGATTTTGTAATAACACTAATGGTAGAGAAAAATGTTGTAGTCCAATACTAGATGCATGAAATCAGCATAACAGTGCATACCTTTAACCAAGTTTAGTTGAAGGAATCATATCAAACACCTTATGAATTATGGTATGGCTATAAACCTAATGTCTATTATTTCAAAGTATTTCGAGGAAAATTTTATATCTTGAAAGAATTTAGGAAAGGAAAATTTGATGTGAAATATGATGAAAGAATATTCTTGGGATACTCCAACAAGAGCAAAGCATATAAATGTTTGAATCTTTCTACTCTCAAAGCCATAGAAAGTGCACATGTGAAAATTGATGAGTTTGTTGAATAGAGTGAAGAACAAAGCAAAAAAGAACCAAAAAACAATAGAAATTTTGTTTACTATGAACCTGATGCTTTACCTAAAGTCCAATAAAATGCAATTGGAAATCAAAAAGCTTCAACACCTGAGTCCCATAAATCTCTAGTTCAACCCGAGTCACAATCAGAAGGACCCAAGTCATAGTCAAAAAGACTTGAGTTTCTAAAAAATCAAGTCATAGTTTGAAGGACCTGAGTCATAGAAAGTGGGAGCCAAGCATGATTCAAAAGATCATTCCATCATGGTAAACCATATAAATTCAGAAAGAAGGTACTTGTACTTGCTAAATACATTAGAAGGCATCATGCACTTGAGAAAATAATTGGAGATTAGTCCAAAGGAACACATTAAGAGGTACATGTTTGCTTACTGAGTTTGAACCTAGAACTATTAAAGATGCATTAGAAAATAAAAGTTGGATTTAGACAATGAATGAAGGAATTGATCAAATTGAAAGGAACAAAACTTGGACTTGCTCCTAGACCCAAGGAAAAAAAATGTAATTGGCACAAAATGGATATTTAGAAAAAACTTAAATGAGAATGGAGAAGTTTCAAGAAATAAAGCAAGGTTAGTTTGAAAAGGTTATGCTCAAGAAGAAGGTATTGATTATGGAGAGACTTTTTCTTCTACTGCAAGACTAGAAGGTGTTAAAATACTACTTGTTTATGCTACACATAAAGGATTTAAAGTATATCAAATAGATGTGAAGTCAACATTCTTGAATGGAATCCTAGAAGAAGTCTAAATTGAGAAACCTAAAGGATTCATAGATCCTAACAAAATGGATATGGTTTATAGACTACACAAAGCTTTATATGGTCTCAAAAAAGCCCCCACAACCTAGTATGAAAGATTGTATAGTCATCTAGTAAATATTGGTATTCAAAGAACAAATGAAAATAACAATCTATACATCAAGGAAGGACTAGATAAGAAGATAGTGTTGGCAAAAATATTTGTAAATGATACATTATTCATTAGACATGATGATTTATGCAAATATTTTTTCTGAAGAGATTAGTAAAGAATTTTAAATGTTAATGTTTGCAGAGATTAAATTCTTTGTTGGCTTGCAAACTCAATAGAAGAAAGATGGTATCTACATTTCTCAATCAAAGTAAGGAGATATTGAAGAAATTTGGAATGGAAGACTTCAAACCAATTGGAACACCTATATCTACTAGACATAAGTGTTGTGATGTGGAGCCTAATTAGACTTAGAGGTTTATTTGGCATGGTTTCCCTCAAGATTATTTTTATAGGGGTTTGGGGGTAAGGCCTCCAAGATGGGGTCAATGGGTAGTGCCCCTATGGGGTCCTAAGGAAAATGCTTGTATTAAAAGGCTTAGTGTTAGGAATTTTTGTAGTGTGTGATGTGAAAATTGGTTATTGTGGCAGTATTGACCTATAAGAGATTACAGATTGTAATCAAGTTGTAATCACTAGATAATAATAATATTCAACTTGTTGGTGGACATAGCCTAGGGATTGGATGAACCATGTTAAATCTTGGTGTCTTGTGTTCTCTTATATGCAATCTATTATTTTTTGATATTGGTTATATTTGCATGTAACTATTATTGCTATCTGAGGTTAATCCTAAAAAATGGTATCAGAGTCAGATAGTCATCAAATTTTTTTAGCCAAATCATTATCATTTTTTTTAGCAATCCTCTTTAGGAAGGTCTCATAGTTGAGTGGGAGCAATGGCAGATGAGGGTAACCTAAGGGTTGACAAGTTTAATGGGAAAAATTTTCATTTATGGAAGACACAAATGGAGGACTATCTCTATCAGAAGGATTTATAGAAGCTCTTGGAAGGAAAAACTAAAAACCAAGGAACTATGACAAATGAGAAATGGGAGGTTTTAGATAGAATGACACTTAGAAGCATTTTATTATGCTTGGCACCATCAGTGATATTTAACATTAAAAAAAGTAAAAATGGTGGAAGACCTCATGGAGAACCTAGCAAAATTATATGAAAATTTGTCTGCTTCAAATAAGGTATTTCTCATGAAGCATTTATTTAATATGAAAATGGAAGAAGGTGGATCTATTGCAGATCATTTAAATGAGTTGAATACTATTGCTAGTAATTTCTCTTCTGTTGGTATTAATTTTGATGAAGAAATTTGGGTTCTCTTGATTTTGTGTTCTTTTCCTAAAAGTTAGAATGGTTTGGTAATGGATGTGAGTAATTCTATTTTGGGATCTAATACCCTAAAATATGATGATGTGATCAATGTTATTTTGAGTGAGAAAATTCGTAGGAAAACCTCAGGTGGATCTACATTAGGAAGTTCTTTGAACACACAAAGAAGAGACAGAATGACTGAGAGAGGAAATAATTTCAAAAACCATGGGAAATCAAGAGGAAAGTCAAAGGGAAAGAGGTCTTAATTCAGAGGACTAAGAGATTGTTAGTACAATGGTAACAAGGGAATAAGAAGAAAGATTATTTTACTTGAAAGAAAAATGAAGGAGATAAGCTAGACGGGAAGAAGAAGAAAAATGTGGTAAGTAACAAATCTGAAGAGGATGCTTTGATTCTATCTTTAGGAAGTATTAATGATTCATCAGTTTTAGATTTTAGTGCTTGATTTCATGCTACACCTCATAGAGGTTATTTTATTTATTATGTCCAAGGGGATTTTAGGTTTGCTTATTTGGGGGATAATGAACCCTATCAAATTTTTAGAAAGGGAAAAGTTAAGATTAAGTTGTAGAATGGGAACCATTGACTACTACATGAGGTAAAACATGTTCCAAGACTGAGTAGGAATTTAATTTTAGTAGGGCAACTCAGTGATGAGGGTTGTGTAGTTACTTTTAATGATAAAAATTGGAAGGTTTCAAAAGGTTCTCTTGTAGTAGAAAAATGAATGTTCAGGAATAGTTGTTGCAGTTGAGTAGGGAGAACAATTAAGTGTTATAGATTCTGATATAATGTTGTGATACAATAGATTTGGGCACATGAGTGAGAAAGCTATGAAAGTACTTTATTCAAAGAAAGTTTTACCAAGTCCAAAATGTGTTAATATGGATTTTTGTGAAAGTTGTGTGTATGGAAAACAAAAGAGAGTGAGTTTTGTTAAGATTCGAAAGGAAAATAAAAGTGAGAAATTAGAGCTTGTGAATATAGATGTATGGGGACTAGCTCAGATATCTTCCCTTGGTGGCTCTCATTATTATGTTACCTTTATTGATGATGTAACTAGAAAAGTTTGGGTTTATTTCCATAGATAGAAATTTGATCTATTTCAAACCTTTAAGAAATGGAAATGCTTGGTTGAAAATGAGATTGGAAAGAAATTAAAATGTGTTAGATTAAATAATGGTGGTGAGTATTGTAGTTATGAATTTAAATAATATTGCTTTGCTAATAGAAAACTATTTTGGAAGGACTCCACATGAAAATGGAGTGGCTAAACACATGAACAAGACTATAATGGAGCATGCAAGAAGCATGAGGTTAAATGTAGGGTTGCCCTTAAACATGTGGGTGGAGGCTATCAATACTACCATATATTTAATTAATAGAGATGCATCTACTCCTTTGGTTTGTGATGTTTGAGAGCAAGCATGGACTAATAAAGTTATTCTTTTCTTAAAACCTTTAGTTGTGAAGCATTTTCTCATATAGGTTCTGAAAATAGAACCAAGTTGGAAGCTAAGTCAAAGGTATGTGTATTTTTTAGATATGGCATTGATGAATTTTTTTATAGGCTTTGGGATTTTGGAAATCATAAAATTATAAGAAGCAAGGATATCATATTCAATGAGAAAGTGTTGTACAATGCTCTATTACAAAAACATGAGAAGAAAGAAGATTATTATGTAGTGTTGGATGATACTCCAAAAGATGTTGTTCTAGCAATTCTTCATGATATGCAACAAAAAATAACACATACACCGATGAATGTTAGATGGTCAACAAGGCTATAAGTAGACCTCTAGAAAGATTTTCTCCTTGTATTTTATTTTACTTACTAATGCCGGTAAACCTAAATGTTGTGATGAAGTTATGTAGGTGGATACAAAGATTTAGTGGGAGTCTGCAATGAAAGAGGAAATGGACTCTTTCCTGAAAAATAAGACACGGGATTTATGCAAGTTGCCTACAAGTAAAAGGGCTTTATAGAATGAATAGATTTATAGGTTAAACGAAGAGGATAGAGGTAAGAAAAGATTTGAATCCAAGTTAGTGGTAAAAGGATTTGTACAAAAAAAATGCATTGATGATGATATATTTCCTCCTATTGTTAAAATGACTTCTATTTGCATTGTTTTAAGTATTGTGGCTACTGAAGATTTGCATTTGGAGAAGCTTCATGCTAAAACAACATTTATTTCATGATGATTTAGATGAAGAGATATATATGGCTTAGCCATAGGGATTTGAGGTCAAAGGTAAGGAGAACTTAGTGTTTAGATTAAACAAAAGTTTATGTCTTGAAGCAACAACCTTAGAAATGGTAGCTAAAATTTGACAAGTTTATGCATAAGCATGGATATAGCAAGTGTCACTTAGATCATTGTGTTTATTTTAAGAGGTTTGATGATAATAGCTACATTATTTTATGTTTATATGTTGATTATATGCTTGTAGCTAGGTATGACATGGATCAAATTAAGGGGTTAAAGGAAAAATTAGTGCATTCATTTTCTATGAAGGATTTGGGGGTAGCAAAACAAATCTTTGGTATGAAGATTTTTAGAGATAGGAAGAATAAGAAATTGACATTATCTTGGATTGATTATATTAAAAAGGTGTTGCAATGTTTCTCTATAGAGAATGCTAAAGGTCTCAACACACATTTACCTGGTCATTTGAAGTTAACTAAGGAGATGTGTCCCAAGACACAAGAAGAGGAGGATAATATGTCTACGGTACCTTATGCTTTAGATATATGAAGCTTTATTTATGCTATGGTATGTACTAGTAAAAATATTGCACATGTAGTGGGAGTTGTTAGCAAGTATATGAGTCATCCAAGAATTGAGCATTAGAATGTAGTTAAATTGATTCTTAGATATTTGAGAGGAGCATCTAATAAGTGTTTACATTTTGGGTCCTCTACTACTGATTTACCTAGCTATTCCGACTCAAATTTGGTAGGAGATATTGATACTAGGCAGAGTAATATAGGTTATATATTTACTATTGGTGGGATAGTCATGAGCTGGGTTTCTAGATTATAGAAGGTTAATACTTTATCCACTATAGAGGTAGTGTATGTTACTACCATAGAGGTAGCCAAGGAGATTATATAGCTTTAGTTCTTCATGAAAGAGTTGGGACATCCATAGAGGGATAACTATTTTGTTCACAAATAGCAAGAGTGTTATTCATGTTGCAAAGAATTCAACTTTGCATTCAAAGAAAAAACACATTCAGTTGCTATACCATTTCATTCGTTCAGTTTTGGATGATGAACAATTAAAGTTAGAGAAGATACATATAGACGCTAATCTAACAGATATGTTTACTGAGGTAGTAGCAAGGGAGATGTTAAACTCCTCTTCAGCTTTAGTTGGTCCTAGACTGAATAAAATAAAATGATAACATAGTCTAGGGTGGTATGATATTCTAGTGGGAGCTACAAGTTTAGCAGTGCTATGATTAGTCTCCAAGTGGGAGACTATTGTGATGTGGAGCCTAATCAAACTTAGAGGTTTATTTGGCATGGTTTCCCTCTAGATTATTTCTATGAGATTTTGAGGGCAACACTCTCAAGATGAGGTCCTAGGGTAGAACCCTAGGTGTGGTCCCTGTCACAATACAAGGTAGGATTGAGGGGTAGTTCCCTTATAGGGGTTTTCAGAGGTAGCACCTTGAAGCTAAAAGTGCCCTTATATTATAAAAGGCATTGGCTACTATTTTTCTATTATTCTAGCCCTAATTTTGTAAGCAAAAAAAGCTTGTATAAAAAGGCATAGGGTTAGGGACTTTTATAATATGCAGTGTGAAAATTGGTTATTTTGGTGGTATTTAGTTTTAAGGGATTACGGTTTGTAATTAGGTTGTAATCACTAGATCATAATAATATTGGACTTACTATCGACAGATGTAGCCCATGGATTAGGTGAACCACATTAAATCTCGGTATCTTGTGCTCTCTTATGTGTGATCTTTTTTTTTTTCTTTTGCTTATATTTTCATGTAACTATTATTTCTATCTAAGGTTAATCCTAACAATAAGATTTGCAAAAATGATGATTCCAAAGAGGTAGATTAGACTACATAAAAATCAATGATTGGAAAACTTCAATATGTAGTACACATAGAACGTGATATTATATTAGTCATTGGTATGGTGGCAATATTCTCTACTAATCCAAAGGAAAAACATATGATGGCAATAAAAAGAATTATGAGGTTACTAAAAGGTATTGAAGATTATAGTTTGTGGTATAAGAAAGAAGGCAGCTTTGAATTAAAAGCCTTTAGTGATGCTGATTGGGAAGGAAGTATTGATGATAGGAAAAGCACTAGTAGTAGACAATTATTTCTTGGAAAGAGGCTAGTGTCTTAGAAAAACAAGAAACAAAATTGTATCTCTCAATCTATAGTAGAAACAAAATATGTTGTAGCAGTAGTTAATTGTTCCAATATCATTTGGTTTAATCAAGTGATGGTAGGTATGGAGGAAGAAATCAAATATCTAATAGTTATCTTCTATGATAACACCAATATAATTAACATTTCCAAGAAGCCTATAATGCATATCATGACTAAGCACATTGCAATAAAATATCATGTTATGAGAGAACTAGTACAAGAAAAAGACATGAGATTGGAATATGTGAATACAAAGTAAAAAATTGTAGACATATTCACCAAGACATTACCTAAGGGTGAATTTTTATATCTAAGAGGTGAGCTAGGGGTCATTCCCCTATTTGAATCCCACTAATCAGAATTTAGTGATGCATCAACCAAGCACTTTGAAGATCAAACAAGTTGATGCAATATTATTGGAGAAGATTGCATATGAATTAGTACATTGGGTACATGAAAAATACATTGATTATTTTCTTTGGCATGAGATGTCAAAGAGGGAGAGTTTTTTGTCATATCAAAGAAATTTTGAATCAATAAAAGAGAATTTACTATTAGAGGGAGAAATTATAGTTAGAGAAATTAGAAAGTCATTCAAGAGGAAGAGATTGGTGTCAAAGGGAGTTCCCACTAATAGAGGGAGTTCTCATGGATGAGAATCAAAATGAAACTATGGATATTATCCTTCTATTTTTCTTTAATTTTCATCATACCATGACATGTTGTGTTGTCATCAATGTGAAAAGAGAGATACTTTTGAAAAAAATTATTCAATTGTATGTTATCTTTGATGTTACACAAAATGTCAAGCTTTACTAAGCAAGACGGTGATTTCTAACATCAGTCAAACATTGAAGACAGTTTCCTATGTATGCTGAATTTTTCAATTCTTTGTCAATTCTTACTATGTTCACCTAGGCATTGAAGGAAGATTATATGTTAACCAAGTTCACTTAGTTATGAAAGGAAAGTTGGCATGGATCATATGTTAAACAAGTTCACTTAGTTACCAAATGAAAGTTAGTTCAAAATCAATATTGGCCGAATTGGGTTAGCTAACAAAAAGTTTCTATGAGTTGACCAAATACTCAATTCTATATTAGTTGATTGACAACATATTATGTTTTATTTATTTATTGGTTAAGTCAAGTTGACTTAAGGGATGAAAATTGTTTGATTAAATTCTTACTCAAGACGACTTGACAAGTCTATTCATATAATTATAAGGTCAATTTGAGTATTGAACTATGAAGCATGGGCTTAAAGAAGATCAATTAAGGAAGTGAATTGGAAGGATGTCAAAGTATCCAAGTTGACCAAGCTAAAAAAAACATTCTAATCAAGGAGGATCAAGTATTCAAACCAAAATAGAGATCTAAAATCAGCAAAGACAGTTGCATCAACAATTAGGTCAAGTCATTGTTACTCTCTAATAATTGTAGTAGTGTATCAAATCCCCTAATAGGGTTAGCCTAATAGCTATTTTTTAAATCCTCTAACAAGGTTGAATTTTTAGATTGAAGTGTTTAAAGACCTCTAACAAGGCCAGTCCTAATAGGGTGAATTAAATCCTTTAACAAGATCACACCTAACAGTGTGCTTTGTAACCTTTAATCGGGTTGGCTCCTAATAGGGCTCACTTCAAAAGAGTAAAAAATAGTAACTATTTGTAATTTGTGGTTCTCCCAAATTGAGTTTCCACATTAAATATTGGTGTCTCTTGTGTTTATTTTTTTCTTTAAGTTTATGCAACTAAGCTAAGTAAGGTTAATCACATTTAAATATCTTAATATCTATATGCTCAATGCTATACCAAGTGATAGTAATATATATAGTGTTAATTGAGTTACAACATAATATTTAATATTGACCAAGTTACAATAAGTTATTGTTTTTATATTATGTTGACATCTTAAAGGGACTTTTGGATTAGTTTTAGTGGTGACTGATTCACCCCTCCCCTCTCAGTTACTCCTTTCCATTTCCAACACACTACATATCCATTGCACATCATAAATAGGAATCTATAAGCCACTTCTTGAGATGCTCTCTTTCACATGGACCTATTCTCAAGAATAAGGGTTTACAGAAGTGTGCCAACCTTTTGGTTGACATTTTTGGCATAGAATTTTTTGAGACCAAAAGGCATAATGTTCCAACAAAAGGTTCCCCAAGAGAAAGTGATTTGCTATATTTTCTTGATCATTAGGAGATATTTTTATCTAATTATATCCTAAGAATCCATCCATTAAGGAGTACATTTCATAACCCACAATCATATCAGTATTAAAAATGGACCTCTAATTCAACCACACACTTTAACATGATTTTTGTTTGTTAGTAACATCCTAAAATGAACATGAGATTATGCATCTGGCATGTTTGCAAAAGGCAATATGTTTCCTTCTAACTAGATAAGGTTTTACTATGTGCTCTTGGAATCAAGAGTTTAGTAACCAGAGCAAAATAGTACAAAGGATTTGAATGAATGCAAATGCAATGTTAATCTTTGTTTTTGATAGTTTTGTATGCAAAGATATGAATTAATCTAGATGATATTCAAATTAATCTTAGAATAATGATAAGAAAATTAAGCTAAATGAGTGCATTGTAATCTAAATAAAGAGCATGTAAAAGCAATAGTGATTTGATACTCCTGACTTGTATCCTCCTCAAATGAGAGGTTAGGGGTCTCTTTTATATAATCTTGGACCCAATTGACATTCAAGATTAAACCAAGTATATGGTTTAGATTGAATGCAAGATTGAGTCCTCCATTTTATATAGATTTGAATGAGATGAAATATGGGATGATATTGATCCATTCAAATATGTGCTCATAATTATTATTCTAATTAATTAAATAATTAGTTTCAACAATTATGATGAGCATATTTGATTAAATCAATATATTTAATTAATTTTTCATATGAGATGAATTAGGAAGGAATGTTGATCTATTCAAACATGAAATCATAATTTAATATTCTAATTAATTAAATAATGAGTTTCAATACTTATGATATTTATATTTAATTAAATCAATGTATTTAATTCATTTTTTAAAGTGTATTAGCTAAAGAGGATGGATTTAATCTAATCAAAGTACTTAGGACCTATAATTAAATTAATTAAATTAGGAGGTTAATTTAGCCAATTTTAATCAATATTTAGGAATTAAATAAAGTATATGATTAATAAAAATTAGGGATTTTCTACATTTGACACTTAAGTAAATATGATCAAAACCAAAAATGCCTAGTACAATAGGAATTAATTGATCAAGAAATAAATATTGTAAGATTGATGCACCAAAATTGGTTCAGAATGCCAATGTGCCAATTTAGGGGTATTATAATATCCACTACCATGTCAATGTTGATATATGATTAAAAAGATCATTTGAGTAAGAAAATTGTTGAAAGAAGACTGTGTGTTTCAATCATTATTTTTTCACTGATGTCAAGCCTACTACATGTTGGTAAGACAATTGCTTATGTGTTTCAAGCACTATCACTTAGCTAATTGATGAGGAGGATTTGATCAACAAGATGTAACAAAAGTACCTAGAGGAAAGGTTGAGTTATGATTATGTATTGAAGTGCAAGAATCAATTAAGATAATGTGAGGCCTCACCCTGACCCTTCGTAGCCTTAGTTGTTACTTTATCTTTTTGTTACTCACAACTTGAGATGTCGAGACATTATTAGATACTTGAACATATCATATTATTTCATGTTGTGTGATGTTATTTTTAGATATTTGATGTCCGTCTTTTAATGCTTTATGTTTATGTATGTTGATGAATTAAGTAGAACTTAGGATTAACACTTGGATTAAGAGATTTTAATGGTTAAGAATTAAGCAGGATGAAGAAACCCTTATTGATGTATGTTTCAATTTATGTGAATTTTTGATATGTATACATATATGTACATGTAATTTTTGTGGGACTACTGATGTGTGCAATGAGTGTGCAGATAATTTAGCTGAGAAACCCTACAGAGGATCAGAACTAATATTTATGTGCTAATTTTGGAAACCTTGTTGTTCGTAATTCACGTATTGTGTTGTGAGATGTATGTATGTATCTTTCAGTGTTCAGTGAATGTTAGTGTTTGTAACTATGTTCTTTTAGTGTCGCTTGACACTCGTAAATTGTTTATGTTCTTTAGTGTGCTGATTAGGGTTAGTTGTTCAACCTTTGGACCAAGTCGGACTAAGTTAGTGTCTTTTTGCTAATTGGGTCCTTAATCAAGTTTAGTCACCCTTAATCTGGATTAGTGCTTAATCTGCTTTATTAGAGTTGTTAGTTGGTCCTAATTATTTCCTAGCCTTTGTGTGGCTCTAAACCTATTCCTAAGGCTTAAAACATGATGTTATTATACACAAAGGGTATAGGTATGGGTTAGGGGTCTTTTCCAACCCCTAAGCCCCTTTTGTTGACTTTTGAGATCACTCAAAAAGTCTCATTTTTTCTTTGTGCGAAAATTGCAAGTGGTTATCTTGAGTTGCCTTACCTCACCTCCATTTAGGGTTTAACCATAGTGTGGGTTGAGTTAGGAGTTTCTAGAATTGTTAGTGGGTGGGAGAAGTTATTGATCCTTTTGGGGTGGTTGTGTTTGAGGATTATTTAGAGGCCTTTCTTGGTGTAGTTGGTTTGGTTACCCAATTTCTACATTTAGAGAAGAGTCCTGGAAGATTGGAGCAAGGAAGGGGAAAGCTCTACTCAAACTTGTTCATTGCCATTACCTCGTTGTGAAGGTTGGAATTCTCATCTCCCTTGTTCAGATTTCATTCTTGTTTCATGCTTATGCTACCTTGTTGTTGTTTCAATGGTTGTATGTTTTTGGGTATGTTGGGAAGCTTTGAAAATCATGTTATTTTTGGATGTTTTCCTTTCATGGTTATGTTGCAATTTTGATATTTTTCTTGCATGGGTGTTTTGGTATTACTCACCCTTGGAGAGGGCAGAAGTGACTAATTTTGGGAAAGGTCTGTTTAGTCAGACTCCAACCAGTGTAGAGTCTCTTCTCAGGATGAGAAGAGGGAGAAAGGGTAGGGTGTTATGGGCCCCTACCTGTCAGCACAAACCTTGTATGATTATGGTATGTTAAAATGGAAGAACGGAAGTTCTTAGTTTATAGCCCCGATTGGGCATTTGTTTGGTGTTGTGCTTGACTTCTCCTAGGTTGAAGAATCCACCTTTCCCTAGTGTTGATTCATTGTGAGTCATATAGTGATAACCTTGTGTGAATATGCATGTTGGATTTGTTCTTGGTCATGTTTGTTGTCACCTGATCAGCTTTTGTTGCTTCCTCGGTTCGTAGAAATGTGTTGCAAAATTTGATATGAATCCCTTGATGAGGGACATGAAGAAAATTCAATTATATTGTTAAAATTTGGGATTGATATCCTATGTAAATTTGGCATTTCAAACTTTGTTAGATTGACAACGAAGCCGAGTTTTCTTCCTGATTCTTTCTCAGCTGAGCCCTTGAATCAGGTTTTCCAATAAAATTGGTGTTTGAGTACAATTGTTTATCTTGTGATTTAATCATAAATTTTAAATTGGATGGATGCACATCAAAATAGGAAGGAAATAATATCAATTTAACTAGGTAAATTTCAAGTTTACTTCTATGTTGGAAACGAAAATTATATCATAGATGTAGATTCAGTTTGATTGAGCAAATTATTAAGTTTTTCCTTATAAGATAAATATGAAAATTTATACATTAAGGAAAGAAAAATGATTATAATTAATAGTTCTATTCAGGATGTTTAGGAGATAAAATTTAATCATATATTTATAAGACATAAGATATTGTATCAATGTTTAAAGCTATTCAAAAATATATATACCTTAAGAAAAAATATTCATGCATGGCTTTGAAATCTATACTTAGAAAATTTTCAAAAAAATAAATGTTACAAGAGAGTAAAACTCTCTGCCTTTTGTATGGGAGATTTAAATTAATTCATTTGGTAACAGAGAATCAAAAGATTCTCTAAAAAGATCATTTTTGCTTATTGAAAAATAAGATTAAAATTAAAAACAATAATAATATAACCATTAAAAAAAAAATTAAAAATAAACTTTTAACATTTTAAACTACCCAAATATCTATTCTCACCAAGAAAAACTTTATCCCTTAAATGCTTACCCATCTTACTTAGGCGTCACATCCCTAATGCTATTATTTAAAAAGGTTTAATTAAAGTTTGTGGTTGTAATGTCAATAGTCATCATAGTGATGATGTTACCTTATCACATCCACATTTTTTACAGATCATGGAAAAGATTTTAATATGTTTTTGGAACCTTGTTTTATCTCCTCCCTAGCAGATTGGGCACCACTTTTTGTGTTGGCCTGCAAGTCTTGGCCTTGGGAATAGTGCTTACCCATGGCGAGCGCTTGGGAAGTGCTTGTCCTTGGGAAGCACTTGCCCAAGGATCAAGTGGGGCATAGGGTGGTGTAAGGGGAGATAGGGGTAGTGTAGGGTGTTAGAGAGTAGGTTAGTAGGTAGGTTAGTAAGTAGGTTTGTTTTATTGTTATTATTTTTATTATAGTTTAGTTTGTTCATAAGTATTAGTTGTTAGTTTTATTGTGTTTAGTTATGTTACGTTTGTTAGTATTAGTATTAAGTTTAGATTTAGTTAGTTTTAGTATTAATTATTTAGTTGTTTAATTATGTTTGTTTAAGTTTTAATATATATTTAATTTAGTAATATTCATTTTAGTATTAGTCATTAAAGTTAGTTGTTATTTTAATCTAGTTTTGTTTAACTTTGTTAAGGTAAATTTAGTTATCAAATTAAGTTAGTTTAGTATCAAATTAATATTAAATGTAATATAGTTTAGATTTTCATTAGTTAGTATTTTTAAATAGATATATATTTTAATATAGTTTAGTAGCAATTATAGTTTTAATTTGGCATTAATTGAATGGTGATCTTATTAGAATTTAAAGGATAAGTTTAATTTTATTATAAATTATGTATCGTGCTAAATTGTAGGTTCTATCATCATTTAACTTGTGGAACTATAGTTCTCTTCTAATATATTTTTTTTAAAACTAGTTTTAATGTATTATTGATTTATATTTAGTTAGTACGTATTAGATTTAGTTAGTTGTTAGTAAATAAAATTTAAATTTAGTAAGATTAGATAGTTGAAATGTTTAAAGTTAATAAATTTTAGATATATATATTCAGTTTTAATTTTAGTTAATTGTTTTTCTTAAAAGTGACTTTACAATATCGGTTAGATTATCAATCAATATTTGTCAAAGAGATTTATAGTTGTTTTTTGATTTAGATATCTTTCAATTAATCTAAATTTCGAATACATTTAAATAATTGTTTCATATTATTGTAAGTTAATAAAATAATGTATCTTATGATCGATATCAATCTTAACGATGTATTCCTCCACTAGAGTTTTAAACTTAAGATGAATTGTAGTGAACCTTTACTTCTTTTGCAGGAATCAGATTAAAACTTTGAGCACTCTAATTATTATAAAAAAATTTAAAAAAAGATTATGTGTGTTTTTGCTCTCGTAGTTTGGGCATGACAGATAATGATGACATAATGTATTGATGATCTACTTTGGTGTTACAAAATGATTGGCTACACTTAGAAAGTTCAAAAGAATAAGGTTACACAAAGTACATTTGCTAAGCTTGACCAAGTTGATAGAAGGTGTTGAGGAAAGTTAGTGCAAGCTGAGCAAAAAGTTAGTTGGAGCTAAGTGAAAGCAATTTCTAGTGGATGGCGAGCAAGTTAGTGGGTGCTGAGTAAGTTAGTGGATGTCGAGTGATTTTCAATAGATGTCAAGCACTAGTGAAATTCAATTGATGTAGAGTGATTTTACAATAGATTTCGAGTAACACAGTATGTACAAAGGATCAATAAATTGATAATGCTGAGCTATTGCATTATGAAAAAGATCAAAGATTTTCCAAATAAAAGATGACAAGTTTGTTTGCTTGGAACTTGTGAATTAGGAAGAAGATAAGATTGATGAGCTAGAGGCACAGAATCTTATGTAAACCATTTTGGAGGTGAATTCAAATGGATTCTAAGAAAAGTTTCTAGAGAAGACAAGATATGGGGTAAATACATTGTATCCTACATAATCCATCAAAAACTCTAATTTTTATGATGGATAATGAGTGGGAAAAGAGTTCTAATTTCCTATATGTAGGGATACCTAGTCATGAAGTGGAGAGATTAGAGATTTTTCGATGTGAAAATCTAACAAGGAGAAGGAAGAGGGTTTTCTTCATCAAGTGACCCAAGAGAAAAAGTTTGCAATGGTGAACTAAGCAAGAAGGCTTAAAGAGGATGAATGCTTGAAGGGTGAACAAGCTGTCAGAGCTACAAAGATTGGAAGCCAAGTAGAGTTAATGACTGAATAGTGATTTGTAATCTGCAAGTAAACTTGTAAGATGTATCAGATTAAAGCTCTACTATTACTTTTTAACAATTGTATCAAATTAGGGTAAATCCTTTGGAGAAAGGTTGACTTAACGATCATTTGAAAATCCTTTAATAGGGTAGCATTCCAAGTGAATGGCCTAAAGTCCTCTAACAAGGCTCACTTTTAATAGGGTGATTGAAATCCCTTAATCAGGTCACATTTAATAGTGTGTGTTGTAACCCTTAACAGGGTTAGCCTTTAACAGGGCATCACTCCAGAAGAGTGAAAAAAGAGTACCATGTTATTGGTGGTTTTTTCCAAATTAAGTTTCCACATTAAATCATTGTGTCAAGTGTGTTGATGGATATGTTGTGTTTTATGGGTATGTGCAGGATTATGGTGTACCAAACTATGGCCTTAAGTGGCAGTGAAAAATCAGCAAATCAAGGTTATGTCAACTTGACATATAATTTTAAAGTGGTTATAGACTTTATATCAAAAAGTTGTAAGAAAATAATCTATAAGAATGTAGTGCCTACTCCTAGTTCACATTTTTGTTATCATTGTCGAACTCTTTTAGGGTTAGTTTTATGTTGATGGTTAGTAACATTGTTATGAGATTATCAGATATTGTGCTATGGATTCTGTTGATATGTGATGAGATTACTTAGACTTTACATTTCATCTATGCATGATGATTATTTTCAATGTTTGTAGTTATTAATGATGATTAGTAAGATGATTTATTATCATGTGTGTTTTTCTTATAGATACTTACCCCATACTTGCATGTGTATGGTGTGTGTTTTTGCTCTTATGTATGGCGTGTCTAATGTGGTTAAGGAAGGGAATCGTAGTCACCTGCTAGTCGGGATCTACATGATGCACCACTTCCTGCCATTGCCTATTTAGTTAGTATATATTGTGCTTGTACATGCATGATTTTTATGTAGGTTGTAGGTACTGGGTATCGACTTCCCTAAATTGCCAAGATGAGCGTACCTTATCACATTATCTTAATGATAAGAGAGGGGAAATAAATTCTCAAGTCCAAATCCCAACCCTTTAAGCCATTTGTTCTAATTGAAAATTAGGACAAGTATCCGAGTTGAGTACCCTCCGAATATGTCGGATGACATAATTCATGATATTAACCCTTGGTTTGATTTTGTATGTATTTTGGCTATGATGAGTTTTCATGATTTTACCTTAAGAGTCTTTGATATATTTTCTATTAATTAAGTCTAATTAAAAGATTTAATTAATGGTTTAATTTAATGAAAACTTAATATGATATTTTAATATTTATTTTATTTAATTAATTGAGAAATTAATTAAATAAAATAATTAAATTAGAAAATAAAAGTTATAAGTTTAAATTTGAAATATATTGGAGTTCATTTTTAAATAAATGACTAAATAATATTATTATTAAAGCTAATAAATATTTTAGCAATTAAGTTTTGGAAAATAAAATTTAAAAGTGGAAAATATATTAAAATTATTAAAAGATTCTAGATTTCATGTGATTAAAATATAAATATATTAAGACTTAAAAAGTGGAATTATTAAAGTTAGTGCATGAGATTTAATAATAAATAAATTAAATTGGAAAGAGTAAATTAAATATTATATTAATTATTGTGCATTATTTTAATGTTTGATCACATAAGAGTTCAAAAATTCTCGAGAGTTGTCATGTAGACAACACAGGGGTTTGCACTCTAAAAATGCATAAGTTGTCTACACTTAGGAGTTAGCATTTTATTTGAGCACATGGTGTCTACAACCTTACGACTCATCTAGAAGGTTGGAGAAGACTCATGCTTGGTTGTCATACTTATCTTATAGTTGTTTCTAGACACACAGTAGATGCATCTTAGAGGCCTTTAAATAGAGGCTCTCCTAGTGAGTTTGGACAAGCTAAAATGAAAGCTTCAAGCTTCAAGCTTACATGCATTTGAGAAGCTCATATGTTTCTACATGCTTATATGTTTCTACATACTTCTATGCTCCTTCTAGCACTTCTAGTCTCTTGGAGGAATTATAAATGATGGAGAAGGAAAAAAAATTTTATGGACTTCTGAGGCATGGCAAAATTAGCATCAGTGTTTAGGTGCACTCGTGATAATCACATATTCTGTTTGCACTCTTTCTCTTCCTGTCTTCATCGTGTTTGTTATATGTGTCTAAAACTTCTCTATGATTGAATCTGTAATTTGAAATTAGAATCTAGATATGTATTTATTTGGTTGCAAAAGAAATCAATAGAGAACTCATTAGAAAACCCTAGCTTCAATTTAAGAAAGAAATTAGATTTGAATCAAATTTGGGTTCGAATTTATATTGTGAAATTAGATAGATAAGATTTGAAATTAAAATAGAAATTCTAAGTTGAAAATTTGAATGGTTAGATGTAATCTTTCTATCAAATTATATTTTCAGATGCATATGGACAAACCTATTAGATGGATGAATGGGTAAATTTAGAGAACAATTACCTTTTAGAAGAAATTCTTAATTCATCACAAATTGTCCTGTCGTTGCCCTTTGGATAGACCTGAACTCAGTCATTCATAAATTTTTATTGTGATCGAATTTATTTGATCGCTCCGGTCAGAATTGGCAAAACTTGGCCCTCGCCAACATATTTCAATTTCAGCCTGATCCAACGGTTCATTAGGGAGATATGGCCCTCGTACTAGAACTATTTTATTCAGGAACAAATATTTCTCCATTTCCTCATAACCAAAAGTTCTTTATGCTTAAACTTCACAAAAATAATATATTAAAGTATGAAATAAATTAAAGATATTATTGCAATCTTCCCTTAGTAGAATCTTATTAATATGCATTAGTTTAATATGGTTTATTATTTAATATAAATAAATCAAATTTAATTAAAATTAGTTAATAGTAGAAGAAGTGTAATTAATTATTAGTTAATCTAAGTAAATGGATTTTTAAATGAGAGAAAATTAAAAGAAAAGAGATTTTAATATAGTTTATATAGTGGACTTTTTATAATGTATACTATTTAATATATATTAAATAATTTAGAGATGGTAATTTTATATTACGTTTTTAAATGAAGAGACTTTAATGATAATGGATTAAGATTTAATTGACATGGAGTCATTGTTATAACATTGTTATAATTTGAATAACTATAGTATTATTAATACGTTATATATTATTAACTAAATTATTGATATACCTTAATGGTATTAAGAGTTAGCTAATGAAGCTTATGTAAAGTTCTCTAGATCGATTAATAATAGTTTTGATGAGTTTATTATTTATTAATGTTTGTTGGGTCTAACAAACGATTAATAAATAATAGTATAAATAGTTTAAATAGTTATCAATTAATACGATCAGAGTTAATCTAAAAGAGATTAGTTAATGATTGAAGTACTGTAAAAGATATTAATCAAATTGAATTGGTTAATAATTTGGAGAAGTATTAATTAATTGAATCAATGTACATAGGAGAAACTTATTTGAGATAATAATACTTGGTATTGGAGATTTATTATAACTTGTTATTATTAAAATATAAATGGAAACATTGTTGTAGAGTGACGAATGTGGTCATTATAGATTGATTAATAAGATTCTCAATATAGCTTGTTATTAAATATTAACAAGTTATTATTATCGAACTATGAATATGAATATTTCTGTACTAGATTATAGTTGACTTTTAACTTACAAAATTATAGTTAGTTATCAGTCAACTGATATTAATTGGAATGTTGCCATGGATATGTAATTATTAATTAAATTAATTAGAGTTAATTATATTTAATTAATAATTAAGTTATATAATAAAATTTTAATTGATATGCTAATATCAATTCTTATAGTGAAGTTGTTAAGTAATTACATCGAAGTTGACAAGTCGTACTCTCATGACTTGAATAATGACCTTAAATATTTTAATAGTGAGACTTAGTAATATTTAATTGAGAACTATTAAAATATTAATAGGTCATGGATGGTGTACCTATGTTAAGTGATTGATTAAATTGATCATTTTAATAAAGTTATAATCTTCTTATTCGAAGACTAGTAATTGGCTCTCTTATAATTTAGATGAATAATGATCCTTGATTTATGTTAAAAGTTGAAGTAACATTAAGAAGAGTCATTCAATTTGTAACATTAATCTTAGCAAAATAAAGTGAATAATTTTATTAAGTGTCAAATGATTTAATATTTATCCTTCAGCTATTCTTAGAATATTATTTTAATGATGGAAAGAATAATGCTATCGAGGAACAAACGAGTTGACATGTAGGTCAAATGAAGAACCTTACACATTTATATTTGAAGCGAAAACTGAAGCTCTACACATTATTCAACTATGTGATTTTAATAATCTAAAACATGTGTTTTTATTGTGTATTCTATATGCTTCTTGTTTTGAGTTTTTGGTTGACTAGTGTTGACCAGTTATAGGACGTTTACCAGAGGCTTGGGGGTTATGATTGTGATGTCGTGATGATGTCTTATTTTCAATCTTTATAAATCCAACTATGGATATGTGATGAAATGCTCTATGAGATGTTTTTAATTGCTGATTGTTATAGTTGAGATTCTTATGAATGAGACACTTGAGCTAATCATTTTTGAGTCATTGATCAGTTATCCTTGGATTACTTTCTAGTCACCATGATGGGACTGAAATGTTGAT
The DNA here is from genome assembly GCA_028749045.1 of Cupressus sempervirens. NCBI lineage: Eukaryota > Viridiplantae > Streptophyta > Pinopsida > Cupressales > Cupressaceae > Cupressus > Cupressus sempervirens. Next base: position 194,194,536 of record CM053790.1, on the reverse strand, counting down.
TTATGATGTCATGTTGTGATATGTTTTGACTCAACCATTTTGGAGTCTTTGATCAGTATTGCTTTGAGATATTCTTTGGTTGCTTGTTGAGAACCAATAGATATTGTGATTCATACTGGAGATTATATTTATGAGGTTTATTTTGTATGGGAGAACCATCTTATTATCAGGTTGCTTGTTAAGGAACCGAGTTTGATTTTTTATGATTGTTGTGGTATGGGACACAATTGTAGATGTATGTGCTTAGGAGAGGTTGTCTAGGTACATGACTATGGAAGTGGCTTGCATAGGGGTTCGGGGCCCAAAGTGGTCAGTACTAGGGTAACCTAATGCAAGTTATGTAATAAGTGATAATCTAGTAATTAAAATTTATGGGAGGAAAACACACTAAAAAGATAAGTTGGAGATATTTAAACCACCCATGCCTTGAGTGCTTGTATAGACTAAAGATGGGAGAAGTGTTTCATCTTCTTGAGAGGGCTTCTTGGTTTTCACATGTGCCATGTTGAGGGTCCGGGGTTCAGAGTAACCAGTCTAGGGTAACTCAACACTTGAGGGTCTGAGGTCTAATGAGAGACTAGTCCAGGGTAACTCAAGCAGCCATGTGATGACACTCCCTAGTGTGTAGCCTGAGTCTCCTCTATAGATTTTATGTCCCTTTGGTGGTGTACTTATTGTTGTGCCTCTGAGAATTAGATGTTAATTTTGTGTTTGGAACCTTTGAGTTAGTATACTTTTAGGATTCATGGACTTAAAGAGATTGGTGCTATGTATTTTGGATAGCCTGTTTAGGACTTGAGATTATCTCCTCAGCACGGTGGGAGTGGACCACTTAGGTTTCACGTGGTCGGGTGGTAGTGTTTTTTCACTCTTATTATTTGAGATCCATTTGAAACACCATGACTGGAGCAATTTTGGTTGGTATATATCTTCATTCTATTCTTGAATCATTATGATAAATGATATACCTTATGATGGATGTATTTACTGGTATGTTTCTTATATTGATGATTTGCATATGTTAGATGATGTTATCTTATGCTTTACTTTGCATGCTAGATTACTTTTTGCATATGATGTAGTATGTTTAGGAGTGACATTCCTATTATGTTAATAGTCGATGATCTCTTCGATGCTTTGGAATGTTACGCATGGAGGGATGGCTAAGATCCATGATGGTCTAATGATGCTATTAACGGTTGGGAGGAACCGTGCACTTAGTTATTTATGTTTGTGATGTATGGTTATCTTTTATGATGGATGTTTATATCTTTTGAAATGATGTATCATGTATGACATGTGGTTTCATTTACTTTAATTGCATCATGGATTAATATTGGATGTTGATGTACTTTATTTACACAGATGTTTATTCTTTTAAGCCTTTCATACCTTGTATCATGTACAGTGGATGATTGAGCTAAACTAAAATGTAGTTACAAAAAGGACACTTGTATATAGTTTAAGAATGTTGGACATATCATTGTTATTTCATAAGAATGTGATGTTAGATCAATGGTTGATTTAGATGTAATTCAACGTTAATGGATCTTTAAAGAATGTAATCTGTTATGTTATATTTACTTTTAGTTGGATGTTACTATTGCTTCTGATATTATGAATGATTTTACTTTCATGTTTTTAACAAAAACAAAAAAATGTTTGGCAAACTTTAGGTTAATTCTTTGGAATCTCTTGGCAGGACATTACAAGGAAATTGAATGTAGTTTCTAAACTACTAGGACTTATCAAGAGAAAAAAATAATTGATTGATCAAAAGTTTGAATTTTAATGCAATACTACAAAAATTTCAGGGCGAAAATAAAAAGTAGGTGTATGTCTGACCACCTTAATCAAAATCAAATGATAATATTTTTTTAATATAATTATAGATACAAAAAGTAAACTCATGCCCGGATGTGATGCATATTTTTTAGTATTTTTATTTCAAATAAATAATTAAATATGAATTTTCTACCAAAACTTTTTCAGAAAAAAAAGTCTCGTGTCTAACTACCTTAACTAATAGAAAATTTTACCAAATTAATTTTTTTTTTTTCTTATACTAGGAAAAGCATAGAATGTGACACAACTTTTATATTTAAAAAATATTATACTATTGGAAAGTTATAGCTATTTTTCAATCAGTATGTCAATCAACACTTTACAATAATCTTCATTGATAATTAACTAATAAACACTTATCGAACTCAAAATTTGACAAAAATTATATCGATGGAATCTCGAGAGCGATATTAAAAAACCCTTTTCATTTCATTCAATTTCAATCAAAATAACATTGTCAAATGGCTACTCGAAGTCTGAGTATTACAAAAACTCTCTTCAAATATGTCTTTTGGGTTGACCAGGTAGGCTTGGTAAATGCCAAGCCTAATCGGATATCAGATTTCAATTAAGATATCAAATTTCAAATCGAATATTAGATTTGAAATTGGATATCCAATATGGCTCGGTGAATTTTTGTGAGAAATTTGAAATCCCAACCCACTTTGGAGGGACATCGAATTTAAGACTTATACCTTATGATTTATAAATTATTTTTGTTATATTACTATGTAAATATGTATTATAATATATTATGTTATTCTTATTATAATCTATAAATATAATTTATACTTTTATTAGTTTTACTAAATATAATAACATAATATATATTATAACGTAATATTTTTATTAAATATAATAACGTTATATATATATATATATGTTAATATATATATAATAACGTAATATTTTAATTAAATATAATAATGTTATGTGTGTGTGTGTGTGTGTGTTATTAATATATATGAGTCAAAGGGGGTCATAGGTTGATCTATGATCCCCTTCAACCCATTACATAATGACATATGTCCCTAAGGGTCCTAGGACCCCTAGTGACATATTAGAATCATTCTTATGGGTTGAAAGGGGTCATAGGTCAACCTATGACCCCCTTCGACACATTACATGACGACATATGTCCTTGGGAGTCCTAGAACCCTTAGGGACATATTAGAATCATTCTTATGGGTCAAAGGGAGTCATAGGTTGACCTATGACCCCCTTCAACCCATTAAATGATGACATATACTCCCTAGGGACATATTAGAATCATTCTTATGGGTCAAACGGGGTCATAGGTTGCCCTATGACCCCTTTTAACCCATTAAATGATGACATATGTCCCTAGGGGTCCTAAGACCCCTAGGGACAAATTAGAATCATTCATATGGGTCAAAGGGAATCATAGGTTGACCTATGACCCCCTTCGACCCATTAAATGACGACATAAGTCCTTAGGGGTCCTAGCACCACTAGGGACATATTATAATCATTCATATGGGTTGAAGGGGATCATAGGTTGACTTATGATCTCCTTCGACCCATTACATAATGACATACAACCCTAGGGGTCTTAGGACCCCTAGCGACATATTAAAATCATTCTTATGGGTCGAGGGGGATCATAGGTTGACCTATGACACCCTTCAACACATTACATGATGACATATGTTCTTAGGGGTCCTAGGACCCCTAGGGACATATTAGAATCGTTCATATGGGTCAAAGGGGGTCATAGGTTGCCCTATAACTCCTTTTGACCCATTACATGAAGACATATGTCCCAAGGGGTCTGAGGACCCCTAGGGACATATTAGAATCATTCATATGGGTCAAAGGGGGTCATAGGGTGACCTATGACGCCCTTCGACCATTTAAATGATGACATATGTCCCTAGGGGTCCTAGGACCCGTAGGGACATATTAGAAATGTTCATATGGGTAAAAGAGGGTCATAGGTTGACCTATGACCCCCTTCGACCTATTAAATGATGACATATGTCCCTAGGGGTCCTAAGACACCTAGGGACATATTAGAATTGTTCATATAGGTCAAAAGAGGTCAAAGGTTGACCTATGACCCCCTTCAACCCATTATAATGATGACATATGTCCCTAAGGGTCCTAAGACCCCTAGGGACATATTAGAATTGTTCATATGGGTCAAAGGGGGTCATAGGTTGACCTATTACTCCCTTTGACCCATTATATGATGATGTATGTCCCTAGGACCCCTAGGGACATATGAGAATCATTCTTATAGGTTAAAGGGGCTCATAGGTTGACCTATGACCCCATTAGACACATTATTTGATGACTTATGTCCCTAGGGGTCCTAGGACCCCTAAGGACATATTAGAATCGTTCATATGGGTCGAAGGGAGTCATAGGTTGACCTATGATCCATTTTGACCCATTAAATGGTGACATATGTCCCTAAGGGTCCTAGCACCTTTATGGACATATTAGAATTGTTCATATGGGTCGAACAGGGTAATAGGTTGACGTATGAACCCCTTTGACCCATTACATAATGACATATGTCCCTAAGACCCCTAGGGACATATGAGAATCATTCTTATGTGTCAAAGAGGGTCATAAATTGACCTGTGACCCCCTTCGATGCATTATATGATGACATATGTCCCTAGTGGTCCTCGAAACCTTAGGAACATATTAGAATCGTTCTTATGTGTCTAAGGGCTTCATAGCTTGACCTATGATCCCATTTGACTCATTACATGATGTAATATGTCTCTAGGGGTCCTAGAACCCCTGGGGACATATTCAAATGCTTCTTATAGGTCAAAAGGGGTCATAGGTTGACCTATAAGCCCATTCGACCCATTACAGGACAACATATGTCCAAAGGGATCCTAGGACCCCTAGGGACATACTAGAATCATTTTGATGGGTCAAAGGGGGTCATAGATCAACCTATGACCCTCTTTGACCCTTTATATTACGACATATGTCACTAGGGTTCCTAGGACCCTTAGAGACATATTAGAATCATTTTTATGGGTCAAAGAGGGTCATAGGGTGACTTATGACAACTTTCGACCCATTACATGATGACATATGTCCCTAGTGGTCTTAGGACCCCTAGGGACATATTAGAATCATTCTTATGGGTCAAAGGGAGTTATAGGTCAACTTATGACCCCTTTCAACCTATTACATGATGGCATATGTCCTTAAGGGTCATAGGACACCTAGGGACATATTAGAATTGTTCATATGGGTCAAAGGGAGTCATAGGTCAACCTATGACTCCTTTCAACTCATTAAATGATGACATATGTCTCTAAGGGTCCTAGCACCCCTAGAGATGTATTAGAATTGTTCATATGTGTCAAAGGGGGTTATAGATTGAGCTATGACACCCTTCGACCCATTAAATAATGACATATGTCCCTAGGACCCCTAGGGACATATTATAATTGTTCATATGGGTCAAAGGAGGTCATAGGTTGACCTATGACCTCCTTTGACCCATTACATGATGACATATATCTATAGGACCCCTAAGGACATATGAGAATTGTTCTTATGGATCAAATGGGGTCATAGGTTGACCTATGACCCCCTTCGACACATTACATGATGACATATGTCCTTAGGGGTCCTAAGACCCCAACGGACATATTAGAATTGTTCATATGGGTCGAAGGGGGTCATAGGTTGACTTACGATCCCCTTCGACCCATTAAATCATGACATATGTCCCTAAGAGTCCTAGGACCCCTAGGTACATATTAGAATTGTTCATATGGGTCAAAAGGTGTCAAAGGTTGACCTATGACCCCCTTTGACACATTACATGATAACATATGTCTCTAAGACCCCTAGGGACATATGAGAATCATTCTTATGGGTCAAAGGGTGTCATAGGTTGACCTATGACACCCTTCGACTCATTACATGACAACATATGTCCTTAGGGGTCCTAGGACCCTTAGAAAAATATTAGAATCATTTTTATAGGTCAAAGGTGGTCATAGGTTGATGTATGACCTGCTTTGACCTATTACATGATGACATATGTCTCGGAGGGTCGTCGAAACCCTAGGGACATATTATAATAGTTCTTATGGGTCTAAGGGGGTCATAGGTTGACCTATGAACCCCTTTGGCCCATTACATGATGACAGATGTCCTTAGGGGTCCTAGCACCCCTAGGGACATATTAGAATCATTCTTATGGGTCAAAGGGTATCATAGGTTGACCTATGATGCACGTCAACCCATTACATGATGACATATGTCCCTAGGGGTCTTAAGACCCCTAGAGACATATTAGAATCATTTTTATGGATCAAAGATCATCATAGGTCAACCGTACCTATGACCCCCTTCGACCCATTACATGACGATATATGTCCCTAAGGGTCATAGGACAACTAGGGACATCTTAGAATTGTTCACATGGGTCAAAAGGGATCATAGGTTGACCTATGAATCTCTTCTACCTATTAAATGATGACATATGTCCCTAGGAACATATTATAATTGTTCATATGGGTCAAATGGGGTCATAGGTTGACCTATGACCCCCTTTGACCCATTACATGACGACATATGTCCCTAGAACCCCTAGGGACATATGAGAATCATTCTTATGGGTCAAATGGGGTCATAGGTTGAAATATGACTCCCTTTGATCCATATGAACAATTATAATATGTCCCTAGGGCTCCTAAGACTATTAGAATGATTCATATGGATCAAAGGGGGTCATAAGTTCACCTATGATCTTCTTTGACCTATTAAGTCACGACATATGTCCTTAGGGGTCCTAGGACCTCTGAAGACATATTAGAATTGTTCGTATGGGTCAAAGGGGATCATAGGTTGATCTATGAACCCCTTTGACACATTACATGATGGCATATATCCCTAAGACCCTTAGGGACATATGAGAATCATTCTTATGGGTCAAAGGGTGTCATAGGTTGACCTATGACACCCTTCGACGCATTATATGATGACATATGTCCCTAGGGGTCCTAGGACCTTTATAAAAATATTAGAATCATTCTTATGGGTCAAAAGTGGTCATAGGTTGACCTATAACCCGCTTCGATCCATTACATGATCACATATGTCCCTGGGGGTCCTCGGAACCCTAGGGACATACTAGAATAGTTCTTATGAATCTATGGGGGTCATAGGTTGACATATGAACCCCTTTGACCCATTACATGACGACATATGGCCCTAGGGGTCCAAGGACCCCTAGGGACATATTAGAATGCTTCTTAAGTGTCAAAGGGGGTCATAGGTCCCTTTAACTTTTTACATGACAACATATGTCCAAAGGGGTCCTAAGACCCCTAGAGACATAGTACAATCATTCTTAGTGGTCAAAGGGGGTCATAGGTTGACCTATGATCCCCATTTGACTCTTTACATGATGACATATGTCCCTAGGGGTTCTAGGACCCCTAGCGACATATTAGAATCATTCTTATGGGTCAAAGGGTATCATAGGTTGACCTATGATGCCCTTTGATCCATTACATGATGACATATGTCTCTAAGGATCGTAAGAACCCTAAGGACATATTAGAATCATTTTTATGGGTCCAAGGGGGTCATAGGTCAACCATACCTATGACCCCCTTAAACCCATTACATAATGATATATGTTCCTAGGGGTCATAGGACACCTAGAGACATATTAGAATTGTTCATATTGGTCAAAGGGGGTCATAGGTTGACCTATGAACCCCTTTGACCCATTAAATGATGACATATGTCCCTAGGGGTCCTAAGACCCCTACGGACATATTATAATTGTTCATATGGGTCAGAGGGGGTCATACGTTGACCTATGACCCCCTTTGACCCATTACATGATGACATATGTCCCTAGGAACCCTAGGGACATATGAGAATCGTTCTTATGGGTGAAATGGGCTCATAGGTTGACCTATGACCCCCTTCGACACATTACATGATGACATATAGAGACATATTAGAATTATTCATATGGGTCGTAGGGGGTCATAGGTTGACCTCTGATCTCCTTCAACCCATTAAATCACAACATATGTCCCTAGGGGTCCTAGGACCCCTAGGGACATATTAGAATTGTTCATATGGGTCAAAGGGGGTCATAGATTGACCTATGACCCTTTTTGACACATTACATGATGACATATGTCGCTAGGACCCCTAGGGACATATGAGAATCATTCTTATGGGTCAAAAGGTGTCATAGGTTGACCTATGACACCCTTCGATGCATTACATTATGACATATGTCCTTAGGGGTCCTAAGATACCTAGGGACATATTAGAATTGTTAATAAGGGTCAAAGGGGGTCATAGGTTGACCTAGGACCCCCTTTGACCAATTACATGATGACATATGTCCCTAGGGGTCCTATGACCTCGAGGGACATATTAGAATTGTTCATATGGGTCAAACCTATGACCCCCTTCAACCCATTAAATGATGACATATGTCCCTAGGAATCTTAAGACCCCTAAGGACATATTAGAATTGTTCATATGGGTGAAAGGGGGTCATAGGTTGACCTATGACCCCGTTTGACCCATTACATGATAACATATATCCCTAGGACCCCTAGGGATATATGAGAATCGTTCTTATGGGTTAAAGGGTGTCGTAGGTTGACCTATGACCCCCTTCGACACATTACATGACAACATATGTTCGTAGAAATCTTAAGACCCCTAGGGACATATTAAAATCGTTCATATGGGTCGAAAAGGGTCATAGGTTGGCCTATGATTCCCTTTGGCCCATTAAATGACAACATATGTCTCTAGGGGTCCTAGGACACCTAGGGACATATTATAATTGTTCATCTGGGCCAAAAGAGGTCATAGGTTGACCTATGACCCCCTTTTATCCATTACATGACCACATATGTCCCTAAGACCCCTAGGGACATATGAGAATCATTTTTATGGGTCAAAAGGGGTCATAGGTTGACCTATGACCCCCTTCGACGCATTATATGATGACATATGTCCCTAGGGGTCCTAGGACGCCTAAGAAAATATTCAAATCATTCTTATGGGTCAAAGGTTGTCATAGGTTTACCTATGACCCACTTCGACCCATTACATGAGGACATATGTCCCTAGGGGTCCTTGGAACCCTAGGGACAAATTAGAACCATTCTTATGGGTCTAGTGGAGTCACAGGTTGACCAATGACCCCCTTTGACCCATTACATGATGACATATGTCCCTAGTGGACCTAAGACCCCTAGAGACACATTAGAATGCTTCTTATGGGTCAAAAGGGGTCACAGGTTGAGCTATGACCCCGTTCAACCCATTACATGATGAGATATGTCAAAAGGGGTCCTAGGACCCCTCAGGACATATTAGAATCGTTCTTATGGGTCAAAGGGGGTCATAGATTGACCTATGACCCCCTTTTACCCTTTTCATGAGGACACATATCCCTAGAGTTCCTAGGACCCCTAGAGACATATTAGAGTCATTCTTATGGGTCAAAAGGAGTCATAGAGTGACCTATGACACCCTTCGACCCATTACATGATGAAATATGTCCCTAGGGGTCCTAAAACCCCTAGGGACATATTAGAATCATTCTTATGGCTCAAAAGGGGTTATAGGACAACCTATGACCCCCTTCAACCCATTACATCACAACATATGTCCCTAGGAGTCATAAGATACCTAGGGACATATTAGAATTGTTCTTATGGGTCAAAGGGGGTCATAGGTCACCCTATGACCCCCTTTGACCCATTAGAAGGATTCTAATATGTCCCTAGGGGTCTTAGGCCCCTTAAGGACATATGTCATCATGTAATGCATCGAAGGGGGTCATAGTTTGACCTATGACCCCTTTTAACCCATAAGAATGATTCTAATATGTCCCTAGGCATTCTAGGACACCTAGCGATATATGTCATCATGTAATGGGTCGAAGGGTGTCATAGGTCACCCTATGACCCCCTTTGACCCATAAGAACGACTCTAGAATTTACCTAGGGGTCCTAGGACCCCTAGGAACATATGTCGTCATGTAAAGGGTCAAAGGGGGTCATAGGTCAACCTATGACCCCCTTTAATCCATAAGAATGATTCTAATATGTCCCTAAGGGTCCTAGGACCTGTAGGGACATATGTCATCATTTGATGGGTCAAAGGGGATCATTGGTCAACCTATGATCCCCTTTTACCCATATGAATGATTCGAATATGTTTCGAGGGATCCTAGCACCCGTGGGGACATATTTCATCATCTAATGGATCAAACGGGGTCATAGATCAAGCTATGACCCCTTTTGACCCATATGAATGATTCTAATATGTCTCGAGGGATCCTATGACCCCTGGGGATGTATGTCGTCATGTAATGGGTTGAAGGTGGTCATAGGTCAACCTATGACCCGCTTGGACCCATATGAACGATTCTAATATGTCCATTTAATGAGTCAAAGGGGGTCATAGGTCAACCTATGACCCCCTTGGACTGATAAGAATAATTCTAATATATTGTTAGGGGTCCTAGGACCCCTAAAGACATATTTCATCATTTAATGGGTCAAAGGGGGTAATAGGTCATACTATTACCCCCTTTGACCCATAAGAACGATTCTAATATGTCCATAGGGGTCTTAAGACCCCTAGGGACATATGTCGTCATGTAATTGGTTGAAGAGCCTTTGACCCATAAGAATGATTCTAATATCTTCCTAGGGGTCCTAGGACCCCTAGTGACATATGTCATCATATAATTGGTTGAAGGGGGGTCATAGCTCAACCTATGACCCCCTTTGACCCATAAGAACAATTCTATTATGTCCCTAGGGGTCCTAAGACCCCTAAGAACATATGTTTTCATTTAATGGTTCAAAGGAGGTCAACCTATGACCCCCTTTGACCCATATGAAATATTCTAATATGTCCCTAGGGGTCCTAAGACCCCTAGGGACATATGTCATCACGTAATAGCTCTAAGGGGGTCACGGGACACCCTATGACCTCCTTTGACCCATAAGAATGATTTTAATATGTCCCTAGGGGTCCTAGGACCCCTAGGGACATATGTTGTCATTTAATGTGTCAAAGGGGGTCATGGGTCAAACGGTGACCTATGACCCTGTTTGACCCATATGAAGTATTCTAATATGTCCTTAGGGTTTCTAGGATCCTTAGGGAGATATGTCATCATGTAATGTGTCGAAGATGGTCATAGGTCAACCTATGACCCCCTTTGAGCCATACGAATGATTCTAATATGTATCTAGGGGTCCTAGGACCCCTAACAATATATGTCATCATTTAATTGGCCGAAGGGGGTCATAAATCTACCTATGACCCCACTTGAGCCGTATGAATGATTTTAATGTCCCTAGGGGTCCTAGTACCTCTAGGGACATATGTCATCATGTAATGGGTCGAAGTGGGTCATAGGTCAACATATGACCCCCTTTGACCCATATGAATGATTCTAGTATGTCCCTAGGGGTCGTAGGACCCCTAGGGTCATATGTCGTCATGTAATGGGTCATGAACAATTCTAAGATGTCCCTAGGGTTCCTAGGACCCCTAGGGACATATGTCACCATGTAATGGGTCAAAGGGGGTCATAGGTCAACCTATGACCCCTTTTGACTCATATGAATGATTATAATATGTCTCTAGGGGTCCTAGGACCCTTACGAATATATGTCATCATTTAATGGGTCAAAGGGGGTCATAGGTCAACTTATGACCTGATTTGACCCATATGAAGCATTCTAATATGTTCCTAAGGGTCTTAGGACCCCTAAGGACATATGTCGTCATGTAATGGGTCAGAGGGGTTTATAGGTCAACCTATGACCCCCTTTGACCCATAAAAACAATTCTAGTATGTCCCTAGGGGTCCTAAGACCCCCAGGTACATATGTCATCATTTAATGGGTTGAAGGGGGTCGTAGGTCAACCTATGACACACTTTGACCCATATGAAGCATTATAATATGTCCCTAGGGGTCCTAGGACCCCTATGTACATATGTCATCATGTAATGTGTCGAAATGGATCATAAGTCAACCTATGACCCCCTTTGACCCATAAGAACGATTCTAATATGTCTCTAGGTTTTCTAGGACCCCTAGGGAGATATGTCGTCATGTAATGGGTTGAAGGGGGTCATAGGTCACCCTATGAGCCCCTTTGACCCATAAGAATGATTCTAATATGTCCCTATGGGTCTTAGAACCCCTAGAGACATATGTCATCATTTAATGGGTCAAAGGGGGTCATAGGTTTGACCAATATGAAGCATTCTAATATGTCCCTAGGGGTCCTAGGACCCCTAGGGACATATGTCATTATGTAATGTGTCGAAGGGGGTCATAGTTCACCCTATGACCCCCTTCAAACCATACGAAAGATTCTAATATGTCCTTAGGGGTCTTAGGACACTTAGGAACATATGTCATCATGGAATGTGTTGAATGGGGGTCATATGTCACCCTACGATCCCCTTTGACCCATATGAATGATTCTAATATGTCCCTAGGGGTCTTAGGACCCCTAAGGACATATGTCATTGTGAAATGTGTCGAAGGTGGTCATAGGTAACCCTATGACCCTCTTCGACCCATATGAATGATTCTAATATGTCCCTAGGGGTCCTAAGACCCCTAGGGACATATGTTGTCTTGTAATATGTTGAAAGGGTTCATAGGTCATCCTGTGACCCTCTTCGACCTATATAAACTATTCTAATATGTCCTTAGGGGTCCTTGGATCCCTTAGGGACATATGTCGTCATGAAATGTGTCGAAAGGGGTCATAGGTCATTCGGTGAGCCCTTTTGACCCATATAAATGACTTCAATAGAAATAATATAGTACAAATAATAATTATATATATATATATATATATATATATTTATAGATTATAATAATAACATAGTATATTATTATATATTAATAACATAAGCCATAATATTAATAATATATTATAGATTATAATTTACATATGATAATAATAATAATATATTATAGATTATAATTTATATATGATAATAATAATAATATATTATAATAATATTTATTATATTTATAGATAATAATAATAATAATAATAATGTAATATATTATTATATATTAATAGATTATATATTATATCTTTACATTACGTTATTATATATATATATATATATACATATATATATATATATATATATATATATATATATATAATATAATATAATATAATTATATAATATATAGATTATATATTATTTTATATATAATAGTTATGTTATTATATTATATATTTATAGATTATATATTAAATCTTTACATATTTCATAACTCAAATTAGTTATATCATTTACAAATTTGTTTTTCCCTCTAATTTTTGTGCCTTTTCCCTCCAATTTTTATGCTGCCAATATCAGATATCGGATATCCGATATGAGATCTGATATTCGATATGAGATCAGATATTGGATCTCACATCGGATATCCGATCTCATATCGAGTATCCGATAAGGCTTGGACCTTACTTTCCAAGTTTGGTGCCTGGATAGGTGAAAAAAAGTCAGAGCGGATTTTGAAGCACTTTTAGACGTGTTCAAACTCTTATTTTTTCATATCGCCACTTTTTGGCACACCATGATCCTGCACATACCCTTATGCTTTATACTTCTACATGTTAATGTTATAGTAACATATCAATTTTGGTTAAGACACAATGAATGCATGCATGACTAAGAATGATATATGGGTTCATTGAATTGTAAAAAGTTTTATCTTGTACATCTGGACCTTGAATAATCGATTCACCACCGCCCTCACACAATGAATGCATGCATGGCTAATAACTGATTCACCCCCGCATCCCCCCCCCCTAGTTATTCTAAAAGAATTCCAATAGTTAATGTTTGGAAATGAAAGTTCATTCTTAGGGAAAGCCTTGTTACAATATCAAAAGTTTGTGTAAACCTGAATGGACTTATTATGCTTTTAAATAGGTACAATATTAGATATTCATTTAGTGTTAGTCCATTTTTCAAATTCAACTTTCATTAGTAAGGAAACATGCAAATGCATTTATTTATTTATTTTGACAGGCTTGACACTAGGAGCTTTAGAAAGATGATGCATAATGAGTTCTATATCAAGACCACACATATTAGCATATGTCTTAGCTAACATAATTTTCACCCATTTATGCTATATACTCATTGATCTAATATAAAATTGGAACATCCTTCTTCCATACTATTGTACCTTTGGAAGGGAAAAAAATTTGAACAAAGAAGAATAAACATCTCAAAAGAGAATTGAATTTACATGTGTTATTCTTTGACACTTTGATTCTCTTCATGTTTTTATTGAATTGGTTTAACAACAACTCTGCAAGGTCAAAGGACAAATTATTTTTCACCACGTTATATGCGAGATCAATAGCTTCACATGATACATTGTTCAACTGACTAGAACTGTATATTTTGTGTGCAATCACATGTATGCCAAATTTCAGCTCCATGTCTATTACACAACTAAGCTTCATGCCTCTTCCATCCCACATGGCAAGAATCGTCTTGGTAAGTTTAGCCTAAATTAGGGTTTTGATTGTCTTAGCCTTGTTTAGCATTGGAAGCCCAAAGATTCTATGAATCATTTTCTTAGAAATCTGAACAGGTTAATCCAACCATAATTTCCCATTATGAACACAAATTATAATAAGTCTTATCCATTTGACTTGAAAATCCCTTTCCAAATGTGAAATGTGCATTAAACCCTTAGTTCCCAAATGTTAATGCTCAAGTTTCAATGCACCATCCACACACAATTCCTTGAATGCTTCATTTATTTCTAGGGTTTTGAGTTCCTGAATAGAACATTGGTAAAATGAATGAATGTCTTCCTTGAGTAATACCTTGGGTGGAATTTGAGAGTGTGCGTGAGCTGGATCAAGTACTTTTCCAATTGTTAGACTCAACTTGAAATTAGGTGCCTTGCAATCAACTCCACAAACCAACATTTCAGAACCTTTATTGATTTTGTTGCTTGATGATGCCATTTCTCAGTAGGGTTTCTAAAAATGCAAGAAATATTCAACAACAAAATACTCAAATTGCTCGATGGCTTTCTCTCTTCACAAATAGCTCTGCAAATTCACAGTAAAAAAATGCAATTGATTTCTTCCATTTAACAATTTTCCTCTTTTGATCGCCATTAATGGTTCCTACTTCATACTCACTTAGTGATAGGCTATCCTCCACTAGATTTAGTCTTCAATTCTTTGGAGAAATATATAGCTTGGTAGAGTCACCAACACTTGGTAGGAACTACCAACTCTGTGTCTGGAACCTGAAATAATATGTAATTCAACTTTTCTTAGTAAGGTCTTGTGACTCGACCTTGCTTGTAATGCCCCACCTAGATATCCTTGGAAAAACGATAAATAAAAGCCAAGATTTTTTTTTACAATTATGAATGCACATGACAACATCAAACAAGGATCCCAAAGATTACAATGAAAGACTTCACCAATAATCCCAACAACCAATGAATATCCAAATGCCACTACCTAACTAATATGAACAAACTCAAGAATAAAAACTAAAGATGACATCTGAACACAAAATATATGATCTCTCAAAGCATGGAACCACTAGCATTCCTAAAGGGTACTAAAATTCCAAATTGTGTTCTCCAAAAAATAGTGGAGAGGCCCCTTATTTTTTGCATGAGAGAATTTACAATTGATAGTCTCGCATGAGGAAGTACACCAATACACATGAGAAAACACCATCTCATGGGATGAAATACTAGATTCAATAGCCAAAAAGCACTACACTAGTGCTAAGGTTTCATGCAAAGAAGTGCCAGGAGCTATGCAAGGAAATGCAAGGCCCTACACACAACTTCCACAATCTCTTGCTAGGAAGTACAATCTCACATGAGGAGCTATCATAGAAAAGCAGAAAAAAAAAGGATAAATAGATAGAAAAGATAATTTCTCTACACTGGGGAGTACTAGATTCACAAATTAAGGCTTGGAAACTTGAACACAAGAAATACACAACACCATGCAATAGGGATTAAAATAAAACTATCGATCTAATCCATAACATATGAAGGAACATGCAGAAAGCAACATCACAATGTAAAAACATCGTTCATAAACCAAACATCATAAGGAGACCATAAATAATAAAGTACCAACACAACCAAAACTTGTGTGCAGTTTCTCCCAAACATAAGAGCATCATGAGATCTCAAAGAACCTAACAATCCCCTCTATGTAACATCCCAAACTGCCAACTAGATATTTAAAGCTATCTTATGAGGATGTCACTACTAAAGCATAATAACGTCATAAGAATAGGAAATCTAACATGATAATCCAATAAGAAATAGATAATCCAACTAAGAAAATCACATCATCTAATCATATGCTAAACATCATAATATAGGAATGCATCAAATAAACTAACATCATCTAAACATGATATCCAAGAATTTCAATGAAAGCATAAATCACAAGATAACATACTCCAAAACCTAAGGTACCAATTGAAAACATCTAGTAATGGTCGCACTAGAATAATAGACCGTCTCTATACACCGGTCCCCAATAGTGGTGAAGGTAACTATGCCTCACAACCACATGAAACCTATAGGTTCACTCCCATCATGGGTAAGTGCACCAAGTTGTGGTGCCAAAAAGATGACACCCATTTTTTTCTAACTTTGAATAGTGTGTATGTGCTTTTTAAAACCCCAAAATATTATAAATGAGCTGCAAACCCACAACCCATGCATTTTTTCATCATTTTGCAACTTCCTCTCCTCATAGCGTATATGTGAATTCAAAAAATTAAAGATTTTCGCAACCTTCCTCATCAATATTGCTCCTCGTCATCAAAGTTTGAGATCACGATCACATTATATGTTGTCTAACTTTTTTTTGCATTGTTTTATATGTTTTTGTATTGTTTTGTAGGTTTTTTCCAATTTTTTTAAAAATTTGCTTATTTATTTAGACTGCAATTGGTTTCTTATCAAGAAATGTGAATGATGAACTAGAAAATCCCCAACAAGATCAAAACCAAAACCCTCAACAAGATCCAAACCAAAACCCTCAATAAAATGAGAATTGAAACCCTCCACAACAAGAACAAGAAATTATGCAACCTGCACCGATTGGAAGACCTCCTCCTAGCACACAAAACAACATAATAAATAAAATATAAAGAGGAAAAAATGAATTAGAAGCACTAATTGGTAGGTTGAAAGCTTGTGGACAAACCAATCCAATGAGAGCTTAATTGACATCCTCCCTTGAGTCCATTATGACCTACGTAGCTTCTGTTAGTGGTCAGTTGGATATTTTCTAGGTTAAGAGGGATGAACAAAAAAGATATTTTGCAAACAAATTATCATATCAAGATGTTAAAAATAAATAAATACCAAAAGGTAGCATTTGTGCATTGTTTAGAAAGCCTGATGAACAAAATACTATTAGGGAGACAACTAAATGGTTCCCCATTCATTGGTGCATACACAATGGTATTAGAAATAATTTTTGGGATAGATGGTGGATGGGTTTTGATGCCCCTCCTTGCAATAATCACGAATTTTCAATGTATTTCTTAAAAAAATTATATTGTGAGTTTGTCCTTGGGGAGATCCCCAATTATTTTGATATATTAGAATCTTAGAGTAGAGGTTGGGGGTCATCATTTGAGAGGTTGGGGGCATGTCATGACTCTAATGTAGTTAGGACACCTGCGGTCAAGCCATAGGGTGAGCATGTGACTATTCCTCTAGTTGTCAAGGAACATATAGAGGCCAACACCTTAGGGACTATTAATGCTTTGATGCAAACCCTCATTCATTGTATAAGTCCATTAGTTGAGGAGGATCTTTCTATGCAATGTGGTCACATGTGCACATCATGTGGATCCTTATGCACATTTGGTAATCATGTTGGAGATGGTCAGATGATGGGCTAGTCACTAATTAGTTCTTGAATGAGACATTTGGCATTGACACATAGCTAAATTACAATTATAATAAACTAATTTGATCAAATTTCATATGTATAGTGAATGACTAATTAATTATCATGTATTGACATTGTTCAAAATTCAGGGTCAGAGTGTTGGCAGCCATAGTAGTGATCCCCCAGCCCCATTTTTCATCCCATCGATGAGTCCAATTGTATGTATTGATTTAATTATTTAAATTAATACATATATTTATTAAGTAATCATATGAAGGATTGACAAAAAAATTATGCATGTGTATTAGTTCTCTACAAGACCATTGACATTCACTACAGACTCTGAGCTTAGATGTGATACAAGCTTTGTAGAGGTACATTTGTTTCATGTTAATTTAATTCATTTGATTATATTTTTTTTATGTTTCATGTTACATATAATGTGTATTATATGACATGCAACTCTTGACATCCGAGACTCCTTATCTTTGGCAATCCATCAATCATGGAGTAGTTGTAGCTATGGCTAGTTCAGAGCCATTGACTAAGGTATGAAAGAATTTTTTTTATTTTAGTTGTTATTTATAATAGTTAGTATCGAAATTTTTAATGTTATTTATAATTGATTATATTGATTGAATTTTTGTAGGGTCTTGTTACACCCGATTGTCCATGAGCCTTTGAGCCTTTGAGGTGGACGTGCAGAGTGACTATTTGATGGCGGTAATAAAATAATTAATTTTGTGTGTACATATATTTGATTTCAATGTACAACAATTATTGATTCATATCTACTTTTTTTGTATTAGCTTGTGTAAGAGAAGAGCCTCAACAAGAGGATGAGCAAGCATGTGAGGAAGACCCCATCATCCCCATCATCTCCCTCCACACAATGACCGAAGGCCTCTAGAGATTTGTTTTTAGACACACATGTATAGGCATTAGTGGACATATATGTTGGATTTTATGTCAGTGGACATATTCGATATACATTTGATGTATATATGACATTTTATAGTTGATGTATGACATTATTAGACTTATGACATTATTGGTTATCATAATATATTATATGTTCCTCCATGTATGACATTATTGGCTAACATAATATATAATATGTTCATTCATGTATGACATTACTAGTTATCATAATATGTTATATATTTGTTCATGTATGACATTATTGATTATCATAATATATTATGAGGTTGCATGGGTACTTGTACCCACACCCCTATTACTCGTATCCACGTACCCAAGTACTAGGTACACATATCCCAATTACCATGTACTCGGTGGAGAGCATCATTGATGCAAAGAGAATTGAACAAAAATTCAAATCTGCATATCCTTTTATAAATTTTCTTTCAGCATCAAGGTAATCTGTAAATTTACAAGTACTTCCTATCTTTCTCTTTGAACATTCATGTGAGATTCACAATCTTTTTTTCAATAATATCAACTTAATATAAAACATTGATTAAATATTATTACCAATAAATAAAACAACTCAAATGATAGATATTTCATAGACCATGATGAAACCTCCACCCTCTACCAACACATTCATGCAACCCGCGATGACTGTTATATGTCTTGCTATTTATTAATCATGGGCCGACTACTTTCCTCAAATTTGAATGCTGAAACAAGAAAGAATAATTGCTGATATCATTTGAACCATTATTCTCTAGAAACAAGTACTCACAAATAATGACTGCAAAAAATGATACCCAATATCTTTGGGCTACACCAAAAGTAATTTGAGTTATCGGGTCTCAATGGGAATGACTGTAGTCACATTTCTTTTCTCTATTCAGTGCCACATTAGTCTTGTTGATATCGACATCAGTACAAATTTTGGCAACAAAACTGGTACATAAATCATCAATTCACATAAACCATTAAAAAGTTTCAATGAAACTTGATATCAAAGTATATCAAAATAGATATCTTTTCAACCGTTGAACATTATCGAAAAACTTGTTCCATAACTCGAATAGTCCTTGAATATCAGTTTCAAAGAAGAATTAGTACCAATTTCAATGAACTTTAGAATCCTTCAATTAAAACCGATGCTCAGTCATACTAATCAATCTTAATAACATTCCATGCCATGAACATAGTATTCTCAATTGACACCAACATGGGCTTGTATAACAATTTGAGGGAACTGTTTCAAAATTCGAATAGAACCAATATTGAATCTTCTGTTTGAAATATTTTCTTAGAGCCAATTCACTGCTCCCTTATTTCATTCAGAATTGTCACCAACAGATTCCATTGAGACCTTTAACTTCAACAAAATCTGATTCATACAAAACAAAACATTCACATTCGAAAAGCATAACACCAAACCTGATTCCAATAAACTTTAAATCATATGAAACCCCATTCAAAGATCAAATAAATTAAAATAGAGAACTTTGAAATTGACACCCAAATGATTAAGATTTCAAATACATCTAATTCTGTAACATTGCTTAATACAACTTGTATTCAAAATCCACAGTGATAATTTAAATAGAGAGAATTGATAAGAATGTAAAGAACTGAGGATCTTTAAAAGAAAATTTAATTATTTCTTTCATAGTTCTGTCCCCAATTACATTGTTTCTCTTTCATTCATCGATCCATAGTTATTCTTTGTACTACTACTACTACCCTATACTACTTCTCAAGTTTTTTGAACTGCATAAATAAAGATCTTCCCAAGAAGATAACCTGATAACTAAGTAACTAACTTCATAACCAATTCTTCCCCTAACATACCTAGCATACTAATTGCCTCCTCTAAACAATAATTCCTCTACGGTTTTCATCACCGAGTAGAGAACATACTAATCACTTTAATCAAACTAGAAAATTGATCATGGAGTTGACAATGTCAACTTCACAATTATACAAGCTTTAGAGTTAATATATCTTAAACACTTGCAAACCGATCACATTAATAACTATTTCAAACTAAGACTCAACCCAACCAATTACATTAAAATAATCATGAAAATGCATGTAGAATCTCAAATCTTCAAAATTATTCGAGTCTGGGATGTGCTTGCATCAATCATAGCTAAGGACCTTGATTGAGATTTTTGATTATTTTTTCTAGTTTTTTGTTTGTGTATTAGCTCGTTGTTTATCAAGCTTAATTCAGTACCTAATCAGTTTGAAACTTTGATAGAATATTGATTAATAATAAACTTTATCACTATTCAAGCATAATTTTATCATTTCCAATATGTTATCGTCATATGATTTATGATCTTGTTCATGTTTACAGTTTTCCTTCTCTGTTATTTGTTTATCAAGCTTAATTCAATACCTAATCAATTTGAAACTTTGGTACAATATTGATCAACAATAAACTTTATCAGTGTTAAAGTAAGAAATTAGCATTTTCAATATGTCATTGTCATATGATTTATGATCTTCTTGTTCATGTTTAAAGCTTGCCTTCTATATTATGCATCTAAATAATTATCATAAATTATTATTACAAACATATAACAAATCTAAAACTGAAAACAATACATTACATTTGCAAACTTTATCATTGTTCTTGGTTTGAAAAATCATTTTCATGACTCATAAATTTAGGTTTTCTATAAATATAAAAGTATAATTAAAAATAAAGTTTGACATACCCAAGTACCCTCATCCCCTATTATAAAAAATAGATGTACCTGTACCCATACCCTAAGTGCCCCAAGTACCCCCGTCCCTATGCAACCTTGTATATTATATGTGGATCTTGGTATTTTATCTACACCTATGTGGTCTATAGGATGTATTCCTACTTAGAACATCCCCTGACCTTGCCCAACCTCCTCACTAGGTTAACTGATCCAAACTTGCAGCATCACTCCCTTACTCTTCTAGGAAAAATATCCCTCCAAAGGTTTTATAGGTCTACTAAGGTACCATAGCACTCCTTATTCCAACCAAGGTTTCCATGATGTCCTAAGGTGTTATTATAATACTTGTACTATGTTTGAATGGATAACAACAATGGGTTTGTACCCAATTTCAAGATTTCTTCACAAAAGGGCTATAAGGAGAGCCCCTAATTAGGCCTCCACTTGGATTTTTAGGGCCAATAGCTCCTTTTTATTAGAGTTTCAACACCTCTAGCCTTAATAAAAATTGATACATAGGATTCATGCTTAAGGATTTTTAGGGTCTCAGGGTGTGTATAGGTTGTACAACAAAAATAGAAAAATTAAGGGTTTGGTAGGGTTTTCTTGGCTTCCTATTGTCCCCACTTTTAAAACACCTTCCACACTTCATCAAGAATCCTCCTCCACAAGTTAGAACCTCCTTATACCCCTCTTCAATCCCTTAGAATGGAAAGTCTTCATTCTTCAAGCTTTGCTCTCGAGAGCTCTTTCTTTGCTGACAGTACCTAGCCAGGCATTGCCTAGCTCACCTAGGGCTTGGCCAAAGAATTTTTTGCACTCACTTTTAAGGCCCTTTCTTGCATAATATAATACATTAGTTTTTTTTGCCTTGAAATGTAGAAGACCATGGAATTTCCATGGTGGAGACAAGACTTACAACCCTTTCATGATATACAGCTCCAAAATTGGTAGCAGGCAAGTATCTTTGAAGAAATTTTAAAAACCTTTCAAACTTGGTCACAAACTGTAACTAATGCATGGAAAATGGAAAACAAATAATAAGACAACTAAAACATGAAAAAGAATGATAATAGCCCAGTGATTTTCCTCCAAACAAGATTAAAAACTATTAAAATATGTGCTAAAATAGTCACAGTCTGCTATATACATTCCAACAGTACAAATTCATACAAGAAATGAGTTGCCAACCCTTGATTAAGGTTCCTTCAAGCATAAGTAGGTTGATCCATGGGTTAGAGATAGGTTTTAGGGATTTTTCAAAGCTTCTTTACAAAGTACATGAAAATATTATACCTATGTTGGAACCCAATATTGGTTTTCACAACAAGAAAGAAGATATTCTTAGTCAGTTAAATATTCTTGCTTAGCAATCTAGGAGAACTCGAGAAGATTACCATAGAGCTAGTAGAGTTCTTAGGGAGGAAGAAGATATAGATGATGTTCTTAGAAAACTACAAAAACAAAGACAAAGACAAAACTAAATAACCTCTAGAAACCAAGAATCCCAAATATTTTAGTCCGTGAACCATTATTGGGAAAATTGGAGTTTGTATTCTCTAGACAATACAATAGATATCAAAAAAGGGAAGGTATCCCTAATTCTATATTTCAATAATTACAAGTCCTTAACTTCTCACCAAACCTTACATGGTCTAGGAGAAAGGCAAAAATTAGACCATCATCTCCGTTGAAGGAAACCCAATCAACTCCCACCCTACTATTTCGTAAACTTAAACTTTACATGGGACAAATGTTCCCCCTAAATTCACTATCTCAGCTCTAATTTTTGTAGTGGCTCAACCATGGGGAGCTTCCACCTCTTAAGTGCTATTCTAAAAAACCTACCCAAAGGAGCTAAGGAAATCTTGCCCAAGTTCAATGGGAATTCCTATCGAGAGATAGTTGAAAATGTAGGAAATCCTTAAATGTCTGTCGACTCTGTAAATTGTCATCTTGAATATAAATTTAATGTAAAAAAAAGAGAAATATCCTAGTAATGGTAGAATATCCTTCATGCACTATTCCAACAAGAAGCCAAAAAATCCTTAAGATTTAGGGCAATGCATTGTGCCCAAAGTAGCTGAACAAAGGTAAACATCATTTTTGTCAAACGTTTGGTTCAAAATTTCAAAGTTCAATGACTCCAAAATCTCATTTGCTAAAAACATCCATACTTTTTAAAGTCATCCAAAAGTTAAAAAATCCCCCCTATGAGTACCTTAGATTGAATCCTAACAAATTGGATAAGTCAATTGAATATGTCATAGGTCATCAATTTGTGCCTAAAGTTTATCTTTAGAAATTGGTCAAAATTATGCAGCTCATTCCTTCATTGTTAAATTTGAGGCTAAAGTTGGTTCATATGAAAAATAAGTCTCATTAAATATGAAGCTCAAACCATTCTATATTTCTATGTTCATACACAACCATAGATCTATAATTGTATAATTGACTCTAGGGCATCTGACAACACAATGCCTTGTATGTCCTGAAATCCTAATTAGATCCACCCCCCTCCCCCCTAACTAAAATCTTTGGTAAATGGTCTTTTATGGATTATAAGAAGGCCCCCCTAGTACAAAAAATAAAAAATTCTCAATTTGCATTAGCCACTCATCCAGGAAAAACACTAAAGATAACCATTTTGGTTCCTAATATTCTAGTTAGTAATGACATGTCAAGAAAGAGTTTTTGTAGGGACCTAGGAGGAAAAGTTAAATTGGATTGGTCCCAAGATACTATACTAGTTGGTAAGGAAATTGTGACACTCCAACCAAATGGAAAGTCTATGTACATTCCTTTCATTAGAAGATACTTGAGCCCAAATTCTATGCACTAGGTGTTAAATTTCTAACTACATTATTTTAGGAGGGGAAGAGGTTGTTGAATATAAACTTGATAATAAGGATTCCCTATAGGATATTAAGTTCAATGGTATCTGTTCATCCAATAGTATAGGAGTTGGTGTAGTGTTGATATCATCACAAGGTGATAAATTCCCTTATTCTTTTAAACTAGAATAAAACAACACAAATACAACAATGGAGTTTGAAGCCTTGTTGGTAGGAATTGTCAAGCCTTTTTGTTAGGGGAATATTAAATGTGAAAAACCCAATGTTGAAGAAGTATCAAAATAGGGCATGGGATGAAGTAGAAAGATTTGAGGATTACCTTATTACCATTAAAAAAATAACATTTTCAAAATGATGTGTATGATCACCCCTTTACCTTTTATCACAAGTATCCATCATTGGATGAGATGACATATCTAGTTGCTATAGTCAAAAATTGCTTCCCTATGGCATTTAGTGACCCTTAGGGACATTTTAGTTCAACATGCCTGAGAATTATTGAAAGATCAATGGGATGGGATGAGCTTGGGGCTAGTGTTTACCTAGCCACCTAAACCTAATGGAATAGACAGTTTGATCTCACAATGAATAGTGAGAGAGATTTGGCAGTTGGTAGCTTTGTATTGGCCAACACTATGAGTTTCAACATCACTTGACATGTCATTGCAAAATCAAAATAGAGTAAGATATTCAAAAAGGAAAAGATAATATTGTAGGTCTCTGCAACACAGTCCTATAGGATCTAGAATTTCAACCATATCTCACACGAGCTATGAGATATGCTTTCTCAAAGATTGCTGCCCTATGACATTTATTAACCCTTAGGGATATTTTAGTTTGGCATGCCCAAGAACATTTAAGCACTCAATGGGATGGAATAAGATTGGAGCTAATGGAATTGACAGTTCGATCCCACAACGAATAGTGAGGGAGATTTGGAAGTTGGCAACTTTGTACTGGCCAACGCTACAAGTTTCAATATCACCCAAGATGGCATCACAAAATCAAAATGGAGTAAGATCTCCAAAATGTGAGAGAGGTTATTGTAGGTCTCTGTAATGCAGTCTTATAGGACTAAAAATTGCATCCATACCTTGCATGAGCTCTAAGATATGTCCCATCAAAGATCGTTTCCCTATGGCATTTAGTGACCCTTAGGGACATTTCGGTTTGACATGCCTAAGAATGTTTGATCGCTCAATGAGATGGGATGAGCTTGGGGATAGGGTTTACCCATCTATCTAGAGCTAAAAAAATAGACAGTTCAATCCCATGACAAATGGTGAGGGAGATTTGGTAGTTGAAAACTTTGTACTAGCCAACACTAAGAGTTTTAGCATCACCCGAGATGTCATCACAAAATCAAAATAGAGTAAGATATCCAAAAAGTGAGAAGCCAACACTAAGAGTTTCAGCATCACCTAAGATATCAACACAAAATCAAAACAACATAAGATATCCAAAAAGTGAGAGAGGTTATTGTAGATCTCCACAACATGGTCTTATAGGACCTAGAATTGCACCCATATCTTGCATGAGCTCCGAGATATGCGCTATCAGACATCATTTCCCTATGGCATTTAGTGACCCTTAGGGATGTTTCTATTCGGTGTGCCCAAGTATGTTTGAGTGCTCAATAGGATAGGATGAGCTTGGGCTAGGGTTTACCTAGCCACTCAAAGCTAACAAAATAGATAGTTTGATCACACGATGAATGGTGAGGGAGATTTGGTAGTTGGGAACTTTGTACTAGCCAACACTATGAGTTTCAACATCACTTGAGATAGTGTCACAAAATCAAAATGGAGTAAGCTATCCAAAAATTGAGAGAGGTTATTGTAGGTCTCTGCAACACAATCCTATAGGACCTAAAATCACATCCATACCTTGCACAAGCTCCAAGATATTCCCCATCAAAGATCATTTCCCTATGGCATTTAGTGACCCTTAGGGAGTACTAGCCAACACTATGAGTTTCAACATCACTCGAGATAGTGTCACAAAATCAAAATGGAGTAAGATATCCAAAAATTGAGAGAGGTTATTGTAGGTCTCTGCAACACAATCCTATAGGACCTAAAATCACATCCATACCTTGCACAAGCTCCAAGATATTCCCCATCAAAGATCATTTCCCTATGGCATTTAGTGACCCTTAGGGATGTTTTGGTTTGGTGTGCCCAAGAACATTCAAGCACTCAACAAGATAGGACAAGCTTGGGGCTAGGGTTCACCTAGCCACCTGGAGCTAATAGAATAGGCAAATTGATTCCACGATGAATGGGGAGGGAGATTTAGCAATTGGAAACTTTGTATTGGCCAACACTACGAGCTTCAACATCACCCAAGATGGCATCACAAAATCAAAATGGAGTAAGATATACAAAAGAGAGAGAAAGAGTTTATTGTAAGTCTCCACAACATGGTCCTATAGGACCTAGAATTGCATCCATATCTCACACAAACTCCAAGATATGCCCCATCAAAAATTGCTGGCCTATGGCATTGAGTGATGCTTAGGGATATTTCAGTTTAGCATGCCCAAGAATGTTCAAGCACTCAAAAGGATGTGATGATCTTGGAGCTAGGGTTTACTCAACCACCTAGAGCTAACAGAATAGATAGTTCAATCCCATGAGAAATGGTGAGGGAGATTTGGCAGTTGGCAACTTTGTACTAGCTAACACTACGAGTTTTAGTATCACCCGAGATGACATCACAAAATCAAAATGGAGTAAGATCTCCAAAAAGTGAGAGAGGCTATTGTAGGTCTCTACAACATGGTCCTATAGGACCTAGAATTGCATCCATACCTCGAATGAGCTCCCAAATATGCCCCATCAAAGATCATTGCATTATGGCATTTAGTGACCCTTAGGGACATTTTAGTTCGGTGTGCTCAAGAATGTTTGAGTGGTCAACGAGATAGGACAAGCTTAGGGCTAGTGTTTACCCAACCACCCAGAGCTAACAAAATAGATAGTTTGATCCTATGATGAATGGTGAGGGACATTTGGCAATTGGCAACTTTGTACTAGCAAACACTACAAGTTTTAGCATCACCCGAGATGGCATCATGAAATCAAAATGGTGTAAGATCTCTAGAAAAAGAGAGAGGTTATTATAGGCCTCCACAAAACAGTCCTATAGGACTTGGAATCACATCCATACCTTGTACGAGCTACGAGATATGCCCCATCAAAGATCACTACCCTATGGCATTTGGTGACCCTTAGAGAGATTTTGGTTTGGTGTGCCTGAGAGTGTTTGAGCACTCAATGGGATGGGATGACCTTGGGGCTAGGGTTCACTCAACCACTTAGAGCTAACAGAATAGATAGTTTGATTCCATGACAAATGATGAGGGAGATTTGGTAGTTGGTATCTTTGTACTAGCCAGCACTACAAGTTTCATCATCACTTGAGATGGCATCACAAAATCAAAATGGAGTAAGATCTCCAAAAAGTAAGAGAGGTTATTGTAGGTATCCATAACACAGTCCTATAGGGCCTAAAATCATATTGATATCTCACACAAACTCTAAGATATGCCCCATCAAAGATCGCTACCCTATGGCATTTAGTGACCCTTAGGGATGCTTTTGTTCGGTGTGCCTGAAAATATTTGTGCACTCAACAGGATGTGATGAGCTTGGGGCTAGGGTTCACCTAGCCACTTAGAGCTAATGGAATAGATAGTTTGATCCCATGATGAACAGTGAGGGAGATTTGGCAGTTGGCAACTTTGCACTAAAAAAAACTACGATTTTTAGCATCACTTAAGATGGCATCACAAAATCAAAATGGAGTAAGATCTCCAAAAAGCGAGAGAGATTATTGTAGGTCTCCACAACATAGTCCTAGAGGACTTGGAATTGCATCCGTACCTTGCACGAGCTCTATGATATGCCCCGTCAAAGATCACTACCCTATGGCATTTAGTGACCCTTAGGGACATTTCAGTTCGGCGTGCCTGAGAATGTTTGAATGCTCAACAAGATGGGACAAGATTGGGGCTAGGGTTCATGTAGCCACCTAGAGTTAATGGAATAGATAGTTTGATCTCACAAAAAATGGTGAGGGAGATTTGACAGTTGGCAAATTTTTACTAGCCAATACTATGAGTTTCAACATTACTTGAGATGGCGTTGCAAAATCAAAATGGAGTAAAATCTCCAAAAAGTGAGAGAGATTATTGTAGGTCTCTAGAACATGGTCCTATAGGACCTAGAATTTCATCCATACCTCACACAAGCTCTAAGATATGCCTCGTCGAAGATCATTGCCCTGTGGAATTTAGTGACCTTTAGGGACTTTTTAGTTCGACATGCTCGAGAATGTTTGAGTGCTCAATCAAAAAGGACAAACTTGGGGCTAGAGTTTACCTGGCCACTTAGAGCTAATAGAATAGACAGTTTGATCCCACAAAGAATGGCGATGAAGATTTGGCAGTTGGCAACTTTGTATTGGCCAATATTATGAGTTTCAACATCACCCGAGATGGAGTCGCAAAATCAAAATTGAGTAAGATCTCTGAAAAGAGAGAGAGGTTATTGTAGGTGTCCACAACACGGTCCTATAGGACCTAGAATTGCATCCATACCTCGCATGAACTCCAAGATATGCCTCATCAAAGATCACTGAGTTATGGCATTTAGTGACCTTTAGGGACGTTTTGGTTCAGCATACCTGAGAACATTCGAGTGCTCAATTAGATTGAATGAGCTTGGGGCTAGGGTTTACTTGACCACCTGGAGCTAATGAAATAGATAGTTTGATCCCATGACCCTTTTCCCAAAAAGTTGCAAATTTGAGAAACTTTTACAACTTTTTTTTTAATGAATAGTCCTTTTCAATTAATAAAATTTACTAAGATTACAATTCACAGAAAAGGGTCCAAGGGATACAAGATCACCCTGTGAATGAGTTCAGATGGTTGAAGCTGGAAAAACAACATGGCCTCAGCTAGAAACTATTCACTATTCATCAAAAAAAACTTACGCTGCCAAGGTAGTACCAGCAGAGGGAGGATCATCTTTATCAAGAAATCCCCACATATTAGTGGGATTGTGGGGTAGACTAGGAATAGTCCAGCCATCAGCAGCATTAGTAGGATCTAGGGTAGTCATAGTCTCCACATCCTTCTTGTCTGGCCGCAGAGGAGAAATTGCCAAGGCCAGCTGAGGAAACTTGCCAGAGTGCACTCGTCCAAGGGGAGGAGCCAGGGACCAGCCAAAAGCCCACCCAGGGGGAGGATCCGGGGACTAGCCAGAACCACCATGTAGTGGGGAAGCAGAGTGGCACCTCCAACTACCATGTCCATTGCTGGGAGGGTGGTGGCAGGGACCGTGGGAGCACGGCGTGTGTGAATGGCGGCTAGAGGACTGGCATCAGGAATGGCAACCACGAGATGAAGAGGCATCGGTTGAGGCATCCGGAGGCACTTTGGCAATGGTGCATGGAGCATTGCCCCAATGATTTAACAATTCCTATAAGTGTGTAACTTCCAGGGCAACTTTATTAGCTTGCACTTGTATCTGCATAATGACATTGTTACAAATGCATGCCTTAGTGTACATTGCAATGTTAACATCCAAAAAATTGTGAGTGAATAAAATTGTATTCCTATCTTTCCATAGAGAAAACAAAATTTCCATCCTGAAGGTATGTCAAATCTGGGAGAACTTTTGAGGAATTCTGGGGGAATCACCCAGTAGGATCATGTGCCATGAAAAAGGTTCGAGCCTGAAAGGCTTGAAAAAATCATGAATCCAATTCCAATAATTTTGAGCACGCTTGCAAAACCAAAAAATATGCAAAAAGGACTCAGGTTGACCACAGAAGGGGCATCTGGGATCAAGAACCCCAATGTGTTTGAGCCGAGGCCCTAGGGGAAGACCTTGGAAGGCAAGGCACCAAGAAAAGTGGGCAATCTTAGCTTTTGTAATGGCACTCCAAATATTGTCGAAACATTTTCTCATTTGAGAAAGCGAAGATTGTACATGCCACCGTTGATTAAGCGATGTCCACCATTGGAAGGTGGGGCGAAAGCCATTTGTACCCCATATTGGGCTTATAATTGGTAAATGGAGTGGCAGGATACCACTTCCAATCACACCACCAAGGATGAACAGATTGAATCCCCACATTATGAACTAAGTGCACAAGGATGGAAGACAACAAAAGGTCACAAGTCTGGTAATCAGAACTAACAAGGTGGTACTGAACCTGCATGTCCTCCCATGACCTAAAATTCATGGTGACTCTTGAAAAAATATCCTTGGTATTGTGGATGCCACGTTTAAAGAAACGCAGAGCACTGGCACCTTGAGTCTTGGCAAGAGGAGTACCCTGGATGGCAAACAGGGGAGACCACCAAATATTCTATTGATTTAAGGATAGCCCATTGAGGCTTTCCAGATGCTCTTTATAAAAAAAGAGCCCTATATGACCACTGGTTCATGCATAGTGAGAAGGGTCTGAAAATCAATCCCCTTCCATGCCAGTCTGTTAATAGGGAAGTCGAAAGAAATGCAATGCCGTACTAGTATCTTTCAGGTTTCATCTTCAAAAATAGCTCTAATAATCCATTCAGCATAGAGGGCAAGGCCCTACTTTCGAGTGGAAAGCAGGCCGAGACCCGCAAATTCCCTTGGGAGACAATAGAAATCCCAAGCAACTCTATGAAAACCATGATGGTCAGAACTAGAGGCCCAAAGAAAATCTCTAAGCAAACATTCTAGTTTGAGATAGGAAGCTTTGGAGGGAGCCCAACAGGAAGAATAGTACACATGGGTAGCAGCCAGAATCTTAGAACAAATCTGGAATTTACCAGCAAGAGAAAATGGCTTAGTGATCCAATAATCAAGCTTTTTTCTAATCTTTGCAAGCACAACATTCCAAAGTTCCACAGGGGAAGCCTGGAAAGCAAAGGGAATGCCAAGAAAGCAAAAGATTTCTCCACGAGTAACCCATTTCCATTGAAACTGGCTGAGCCAAGGTGGAGCTGGCAAGAAAGACTGGCGGTAACAAAGCATTTTATGCCATTGAATGGCAGAGCCAGAGGCTTGACAAAAAGTGTCCAGACAATTTAAAGCATTTTTGATGTTTTCTTCATCTTCAAGAAGAGTAAGAAAAGAATCATTAGCAAAATGACCATTGACTAACTGGGAGGAAGAATCAGGCAAGTAAATGCCATGGACCAGTCCTGAAGACATAGAGTGAGCAAGTAAATAACCAAAGCCTTGAGCAGCAAGGACATAAAGCACTGGAGCTAACGAAAAACCTTGCTTGATGGAGTGAAAAAGTCCAAAAGCTTTAGATTGTGAATTATTGATGGTGATGCAAGCATTAGCATCACCAAAGAGCATCTCCACGAACTGAAGGAAATTGGGACCAAAACCTAGAGCCTGAAGCATAGCCAAAATGAAAGGCCATTCAATGCGATCATAGGCTTTAGAAAAATCTATCTTTAAAAAGATAGCCTACTGCTTGGACTTACGGGCCCATTCCATACCTTCCTAGACAGCAATGATGTTGTCAAGAATATATCTGGATTTGATGAAGCTAGTTTATTCAAGCCGCACAATTAAAGGTAGCATATGGTAGATTTTGAGAGAGAGTGCCTTGGCAATGATCTTATAAGATACATTCAGGAGGGTGATGGGCCTCCAGTTGCATATGTCCTCAGGATCACCAACTTTAGGTATGAATTTAATATTGCCTTTATTTATGATCATTCCTAAGCTTTTAGAATGATATGCTTCAAGATAGACTTTGTGTAGATCAGGACCAATTTGCTCCCAAAGATGTTTGTAAAATTCATAGGGAAATCCATCACACCCAGGGGATTTTTCATCCGCCATGGAGTAAACTTCCTCTTTAAGGTCTTAGAGGGAAAGAATTTGCTCACAGAAAGTGCATTGCTCAACTGAGAGGTGGTTTGGAGTAACAACAATACACTTTCTGAGAGCCTCCTCCTAAGCAACTAAATTGCCCTGTGAAGCAAAGACGTTCTCATAGTGAAGAAAAATACTTGCAGGATGTCAAGCAAACTGGAAAGAACATTAGTTTCCTATTTTATCTTTTTAATCCCAACATTGGTATGACAGGCTCGGAGAGCCTAGAAGAACTCCTTCAAAGCTTTGTCGCCAACCTCCAACCAGTGGAGACAGGCTTTGATTTGGGCTCCTCCGGCAACATAGTTATCAGCAATTTTCTTGTCATGGTGAAGCTTGGCAAGCTGAATTTGTAAATCCACATCAAAGGGGTTGAAGGTGAGAGCTTCAGAGGCTTTTTTGAGGGCAAGGGTGTTGGCTTCATAAGACTATTTTCTGAAGATTGCCAGCTGACGCCCATAGATGCAAAAAAAATGAGTAGTTCTGGTAATGGTGTCATTCCACCATTGAATCCAACCTTGATGGGAATGCAGACGTGGCTCCAAATTCTAGACACGTATGTGGGAGATGGTGGAAGCATGCAACAACATAGACGTGTTGAGGAAGAATTGAGGCTTGGCCACCTTGGGGACAACTATTTGCCAAGAAATGCCAAAATAAATGGGATAGTGGTCTAACAACGTCACATCTATTAGGGGAATGATAGGTAAATCATGATCTTTAGGGAAGGAGAAAAAATATTACGTCGAGATCATAGCATGATCAAGATGTTTCAAAATGTGGTCAGGACCGGCTCGAAAATTGGACCAAGTGTGCCAGGCCCCACGACCATGGCAGCGGTTTGTATTGGGATCAAAAATGCCAAATTTATTTCACATGTAAAACCAAGCTTCTCTTTCCCCAACTATCCAATGAAAAGGTAGAATTCCATCTTTGTCAGAGGCCACTTCAACCATATTGAAGTCCCCACACAAGACCCAAGTAGCTGGCAGCAAGTTGTCAGCAAGCCAAACCCACATTTGTGCCCTTTCCATAGCATCATTGGAGGCATAAACATTAATGAATCCAAAAGAATGATTTTTAATGGAAATAAAAAGCCAAATAATATGGTGTGTGGGGTCAGAACCGTGCGAGATAATAGCAGAATGAAGGCGAGGTGATAGAGAGTAACTACACCACCTGGGCCAGCTTCATGCTGAGAAGAAAACATAATGCTATCCTGCCAAATGACGCAACATGAAACCAAAAATCTTAACTTCTTGCAGGCAAATAAAATCTAAATTCCCAAGTCTATGACAGGTATCCCGGACATAGAACTTTTTGGGGAGGTTTGTAAGACCTCAAACATTCCATGAGAGGAAGTTCATGAGAAATTTTTTAACAACTTTCAACAATGCAACTTTGCACAAAAAGTGCAATTCTTATATTTTTCACTTGATTCCACTTCTATGACTTGGAAAAGTTTGACAACACTAAAATAATTTATTTCCAAATGCTCATCCTTTCACCAATTCCCAAACTCCTGTCATTCACAAATCAACATGCTATAAGAGGTCAAATCCTTCATGGTACTTGACCTAGGGCTTGATTGGAAAAATCACAAAACACATCCTCTAGTCTTGAAATATTTGAATCTTAAAAAGGACCCTATTAAATACCATTTTCCAAGTGGGCATGAAATTTTAACCAAGGAAATTGTAGTTAGAGACTCATTTTTGCTGTGTGCACCAAAATGTTGTCCTAAAAACCTAGTTTCACTAAAAATGCAATAACTTGAGTTAGAAAACATGTAGAATGATGAGACTAGAAGCAAAGGAAATTTGATTCAAAGATTTATCTAAAAAATCTATCAAATTTGGTTTAAAATTTTGTACATTTCATGCAGCATGTGCACACAATAGTAAAAATCACACAAAAGCTAAATTTCTTTCTTTGCAACTTCTTCCAATTCGTATATTAATGCCCTCTAGACCTCGTATATGAGGTATATATATATATATCTCTTTTGTATATTTTAATGTTTAGAACCAATATTTTAATAGTTATAACCCTTTTCCCACTAAATTGCAAATTTGAGTAGCTTTTACAACTTTCAACAATGCAACTTTGTACAAAAAGTGCAATTTTTACATTTTTCACTAGATTCCACTTCTACGACTTAGAAAAGGTTCCAGCATACCTAAAACTAACTAAAAACAACTAAGTCCTATGATTTCCTGACCAAAAATATTAAAAATCCCAAATTTTCCTAATGAGCAACTTTTTCTTATAAATTGCATAAAGTGCCTTAAGCATACAAAATGGTGTCTTTCTTTGACAACCATGGACTTCTCATCCAACGGTTATTTAGTCTCACCTAAGTACGTAAAAAAACATGAAAACCAAAATACAAACCAAGTTGCAAGCACCTATCAGCTTATTGGTTTCAAATTTTGAATAACACCTAAATTGGAGGTTGATTCTTTTTCCTATTAGTATGATGAAAACTCTACCATGGTTGTCTATTGTTCCATTAAATTATAGGAAATCGTGTGATGCATCTGAAGAGGCCCTTTGATACCTTTGTATGTCTCTATGAATTTTGTAAAAGCCACTAGATTGGGATAGTATCTAAGACCATGGAGGGAACATTGCATCTAATAATCCTATTTATCATTATGATGGTGTATATTGGCATGTATATCGTTAGACTATTGTGTATTTTAGACTTGATGATCCATTTTCCTTAGTGCCCTACACCAGTTTCCTTCAAGAAAAATGATGTAACCATACCCCTTCTATTCTAATTATGACTTGGGGATGGATTAATAACATGTATCATATGTAATTATGCATACTAATGCAGGGAATAGTTAGAGGATGCAAATGATTGGTGCAGAGTCTACAACCTTAATCCACCAAAACCTTCTTAAGTGCCTAGTAGCACCCAACCCATTGCAAGATGCCAAAAAATATTTCTAGAATTTACCCAATTCTAACTACTATCTCTTCAAGTGGACTCCACATCTCCAAGGTGTTACCCTCTCCCTAGGGTTCTTAGCAAACTTGGGCCAAAATAAGGCTTTAGGGACACTAGTCCTCAACTAGGCCAAATAGGGAAAATTAGGAAAAATTCTTTTAGGGGTTCAAAAAAAGACTTTTTTGTTCATACTTAGTCCTATCCCATTGGAATTCATCCACTTTTAGAGTTCCCACACCACCAATAGACCTATTTCCCAAATCTAGGCCTAGAAATCCTAGTAGGTCTATTTTTAGTTTTCCAAGGTTAACTCTCAAACTCCCCAAACAATGTGGCAAAAAAAAAACTTTTTGGGATACAATTTTATAGGCTCTTGAAGATTCCAAAGACTCATGGGCTGATCCTACTCTAGCATACCCAAGCACCAACTAGGTTCACAGTCCTAATAGGCCTAATTAGGCTAGCTTTCCAAGGCAAGTGTCAAGAGATGGGGTCATAGAATCAGTACAACCACTTGGGAATCTTCCTCACCATGCCAAAAATCCATTCCACCCTTCACCTAGTTCATTATAATAAGTTTGAGAGTTTTACACCAATTTCTCTTCAAAATCAGGCTGAACACATGATGATGTTTAGCCTAGGGCTTTCAAGAAAAAATAGTAAACCAACTTTTCTACCCCTAAAACTCTTCCATATGTAAGAATACACCCCTATATTTCTTTCCAACAAATGGCATCAAGATCCCACCATTGGATTGTAAGTTAGAGGGCCATAAGTGCAATCTAGTCAATGTATAGGCTAACAGAGGCAACCCTTAGTAAAATGGCAATATATTACACAAATGAATAGATCAAAACCTCAAACAAAATGAAAATGAAATATAATTCAAGTACCTATCCAACCATATCAAATTTTCACATGTGTCAATTTTTAAACATCCATACAATAGCAAAACAAAGGAAAAATGACAAAAAATCAAGCTTTTATTGCTTCAAAAGATATCAAATCCATAGAACCATCACCCACTGAGGCATGTACAATAATATCATACATATATGCTTCTATTAAAATAGTTATAACTACATTTCAAATGGTGGTTGTAACGTACACTTGGTTTTTCAACAAAATTGTAAAGTTGTTAGCATTTTTGCAATTTTGCTCTGACAAATTTTGCAATTTTTGGCAATTTTTGACATCTTAACTCGTAGACACCTAAAACTTAACCTAATGACCCTAAGAACCTTTAAAACCTTCTAAGAAACATAAACATCCTTTTTTGCTTGAGAAATCACTTATATTGCTTATTTTTGACCGCTTGGTTCAATTTGGCACTCTATCTTATAATGGCACCTAGAGTCCAATTGACCTTACATCTTGGGTCTTATTAAATAATTTTGAAAAATTGTTCCTAATTAACTACTATGATGACACCTATCTATTTTTTTTGGTTCCCTACACCAATGATCATCCAACTAGACAAGTTTGGAGTGCTTGGGTGCATGAAAATGCATTAAATTTGATGCCATAGGTATAGCAACGGGAGATCTGCCTAAAGGAGGCCATGGTTTTATGTAAAAAAGTAAAATTAATTATCATAAACATGGTATAGGATCAACTAATAGGTCTTTCAAGTGATTTCTTGGTCAGATTTGAAGAGGCCCTTATTTTTTGCCTTGTTTGGTGAGGGTTTCATAAAAAGGACATATAGAGAGTTGATGGGTTCACTCCAATTAAATAATCTTCACTTTAGGATAATATTAATATACTTTAACAAGTTTTATGGTTTGGAGATAATTATTCAATATAATTCCTTTGTAAATGGAGGGGTTTTTATGCCTAAAAAGTGGCCCATAGTGTAACAACAGAGACTTGGTCCAAAACAATGATACCTCATCTTTTGATATGTTATAGAGAAGCCAAATGGGTTACCTAATATTCAATTTATTTTCTTTATGTTATGTAAAAATGTGGAGAAAAATGCAAGAGGACAGCATTTGAGGGCTAATTAGGGCTTGTAGGCCTAGTAGGGTGGGATGATTGGTTTACCATAGAGATAGGCTCTTGGTTTTTGGTAAACTGGTTATTTGGGGTGTATTAGGGTATTCAAAAAAATTATATTACTAAGAAGTCTTTGGATAAGTCATTTACCTAATTTGAGAAACTTAAGCCTTAAAGTTGCAATCAAAAACAGGTACCTTTAGGTAGATATTTCTTGGTGTGTCTTCAAATTGTGCTAGACCTGTGAAAATATATTAAATATACACATGATGGTAGTATAGGGATTACACCTTTGAGACTTCACATATATTTGTATCTTTCAAGGTTTCTTTGTCCCTTGTGAGATTATTTGAAGACTACTTCTCACGTCACAATTTTTATTGAATAAGTGTTTTTTGAAAAAGTTCTTTTTTTTATTGAAATCAAACATTGTCATATTTTCAAACATTGTCATATTGTCAAACATTACTTAATTAATAAAAATATAAAGTCAAGCTACATATTTTAGGTCAAACTCTAGGGCATCTTGCACTTTCAATTTCTTTTGTCAAATGCAGTTTTGAGTTTGATTGTGTAATTCATCATTATAAAACCTACCAATCTTATATACTATCACTTGTCTTCTATTTATTTATTCCCACATTTCACCAGTAATATGCTTTCTAAGAAGTCTAGTGCCTATCTTCTAGTGATTTATCATGTTGTTGTCATTTTGTCACTTGGTTCACAAATAATCACTGTATGACAGTTGTTCCAAGCCTCTAAAACTTCAAACTTGTTCTTGGTTGGTTAGGGAAACCTATACTTGTGTTTCTAATTTTTGGTCTATACTAGTAAGTTAGTGGGGTGTTCACTTGTCCATCTTTCTTAGCATAACTTTTATTTCTTTTTTTATCTTATTTTTTCTTGCTTCACAAGTTTTGTACATAGGGCATTTACCCATGACTTAAACACCTTTGGACAAGTTATCTTTTCTCTTTTTACATAATCACTTTTGAAAAGTAGAAATATTACTAACCTAGTTTGAAAATTAAGTCTATTCTAGTTATCCTATTGAATTATTGTATCTTCTTTCATGCTAGTTACAACTAAATATAAGATTTGCCAAGGAAAGTGACCTAAGGCTATCTTTGACATATCACTTAGAAGAGAGTTAGACTTTCTGGATTTTAATCCATTTTCTACTACCTTTAGTGAGTATACACCCTCTTTAGCTAGATTTGAAAATAGTGTCTCATTGACATTATCTAGGGAGTAGCATGAAAAGAGGATCGAAAAACTCCTATCTAGGATGGTAGACAAATGGTTATAGCATACAAAATGAGGAAAAAAAACCTATATGAAAGAAGCATGAAAATTTTCTCAAGGATTTACCAATTAAATTTCTAGACATTGTTCACTTTTACCCCAAAGATCAAAACATACTAGACATGGTTCGCAAGATAATGATCTAGATCCAAAAATCACCAAGGAAGAGATCTTACAATTTCAACAAGATAAATATTAATAAAAGCTCATGAAATTGAACTTGGATCAAGAAAAAGATAAATGCTTCATGCACTTATTCTCTCAAGGAGTAAAATTTCTACACAAACTCAATGTTGACAACTTGATTCAAAAGGAGGAACCTTCACTTTTAGAGTTTTTTCATAAAACAAATGGAAGAAATGAGTAAGGATATGTTACACATGAAAAATAAGCAAGAGAAACCTAAGCCATTTTCTTCACTTGAGTCTATATGTCTATTTCCTTTTGAAAAATACTTATAAATGTATCCTTTTGCTTGTAAGGTTGAATTTTTTAAGTATGAAAAATATGATGGTAGTGGAGATCCACATGATAACATTAAGGATTTTTGTGCACTAAGTATGAAATTTTGACATGAACTCACTTATTTCATAAGCCTTTTTTTCTAGAAGTCTTAGTGGGAAAGGTATGGAATGGTTTACAAAATTCTCTCCTCCACTTATGTCATTTGATAAAATGAAAAAAAGGTATTTCCAACATTATTCTTACAGTATTCAACATGTGATCACTATGCTAGACTTATGCAACATCAAACAACACCAAGGAAAATATTCTATTTCCTTTCTTTAGTAATGGAGGAAGATTTATTCATGATATCCAAGGCAAATCCCTGAAGCTGAAAAGATTGATATATTTATCAACAACCTTGTGCCTTAATTACAACATGAACTTAGGAAACAACTGTTTTCCAATTCTTTACAAATTGAGGATGTTTTAGTTAAAAAGAGTGAACTCAATTGATAAAGGACAAAACCAACAACAATGATCAAAACAATAATATAATAATGTAAAGAGTAAATTGTACTCATGGAACAAGAAAAAGAATGTGGTAAATGATGGTATAGTGGACACACTAAAACCTAAGGAGTCTAATGTGATCAACTTGACCAGTGACATTCAAGCTACAAAAAAATATGCCTCTCTAAGAATATTGACTCAAACAAATCTAATGACTCTAGTAGAGGTAAACCATCATGGGTTTTCAAATATAAGCACACTTGTACACCTCTAGGAGACTCGCTTGAACTAGTGTTGAATACTTTGATATTGAATAAGATCATTACACTACCATATAACTATAAACCTTATGAAACCAAGGTTAACCCTAAATTTTTGAATGACAATCACTATTGCATGTATGATAGGAATAAAGGTCATAAGACTAAAAATTATATGAAACTTAAATACCTCATTCAAGATCTCATTGATGATAAGAAATTTGGGGTGGATGGACTCATGACTAATACTAATCATAAGGTTTTCAATGCAAAGATCAACTACATATGATTGATCCAACTTGTGAGAACATAAACATGATTAGCTCTAAAGGGAAAAAGGAAGGCTACAAATCAAACATTGATGAACCACCTATGATTATCCTTAAGGGTGTAGATTCTTCCACACAATGACAAACTTACAATCTTAAGACTAAGAGCAAACAAACATAACAACCTATGGTCATTCTTAAAGGGTTTGACCCCCAAACCCATACATATGCTAAAAACTTGAATCTTGTGACTAGGAGTGAATCAAAGATCATACACTTTGGTCTTAATGCTTCCAAATAGAAAATGTCTAAAAAAATTATAAGATGGGTTTTATAAGTTTATGATTTGAAAATAAATTTATTTTGGAGTTTATCTAAAATAATTACAAATGAAAAAACAAATAAAAGATAAAATCATGTTAGTCATAATATCATTATTGTTAAAATTGTTCCAAATGCAAAGAATTATTTGTTTGAGCTTCTAGTAATGATCAAGCAGCTTACTAAATGGCTTGATGAGTCTTGGAAACTTCTCCCATTATATCCTTGTTTTTGCCAGTTTCAAGTTTCAAGTTACATGCACACAATCATTACTTTACATCTTAAAGTATTCACATTCTAACAATCTTCATGTTCTTTCATTATATTTTGATTTAAATAACAAGTTCTAAACTTTCACTTATTCAAATGACTAATCTAAAAATGAATCCTATTAAAGAATCTAATATAAATTCAAATAATGTATCTAGATTCTAAAAAAATTGAAACATAAAATCTATGATTTAAACTTATCTCATCACTTACACATAATAACAATACTCACCTTGTCATGTGGATAGTCTTGGGGGAGAGATTGCAGCATTGTATTTGGCTCTAATTGATCTCTCTCTCTCTCTCTCTCTCTCTCTCTCTCTCTCTCTCTCTCTCTCTCTCTCTCTCTATTCAATCTAATGAACCAACTAGATTTGCTCTACATTTTAATGTCTCAAGTATTGCCTCATGGTCTAACTCGTGAACTTTCCAAAGAATATTATTATGTGGTTTTCTACCATATTTTATCAAGTGGACATTTTATGAGACAACAAGGTTTGGATAATGAAGAATCTTTGTTTGTTTTCCAATCCTTGAATAACCACAAGTTAGGGTTCTTCATAGAATATCGTCTAAGCCATGTGTCGATTACAACCACCGCACTAATATGGTACTCTAAACCTTCACCATCTCTAATTGAGTGATCCAATTTTTGTTTGGCTTGGATACAGTGACACAAATAGTAATCTATCCCTTCTTCATTTTCTTCAGATGCAATAAAAACAATAACATGGCCTAAAGTGACAAATGTACAAAATATGGTTATTAATTTAAAAAATACTTAGGTAAAAGTTATAAAGTTACATATTGAAATTACAAAGATATATAAATATATATATTACCAAGTTGCACTAGATCAAACAAGTAGTCAAAGTTAATAGACAAATCCATCTCTACCATTTCTAGTGCTTGTGGGGGACAATAGGTGTCAATTGGGTTCAAAACTTGTATATTCCATTTGTCCACCCATTCAATTGACTCACAATCATCCCAATTTTCTTCTACACATGATGGAAAATAGCATACCATTTTTTGTGTGTGGATACCCCATGAACCTACATTAGAGCTTATAAAAGAATGCAACTCACTGGATCTTATTAGTGTGCAATAATCTTCATATAGTGCAATGTTAGTATTATCTATCAACCAAAAAAATCTATGAACCGTAGACTCACCTTCCTTACTTGGACCCATTCTAGCATTACACCACTGGACGATGGATTTTGCATCTATCAATATTGCTCCATCTTTGTACTTTAGTTCTTCATGAGCTAAGGCTCTTTTGATGCATGTGTCTTCACCATCGTGCTCTCCCTTTCCATGACTAGCCTCTATGAAATTCCACATATATTGAATTCTACACAACCTATGCATCATGCTCAACCAATAGAACATCCATGCATTCTTGAATTGATATGCGTAATTTTTTGACCAAATAATGTGTTGACGATATGTTATGCCCTTGTTAGCCAAATCTCCATAAAATAGTTGAAAACAACCATGTACAAACTTCGTAGAATGTGATTGATCATTGTTGATGTAAAAATGGTACTACCTCAAAATCTTCCTATCATCCTTTGTACTTGTAGGTGAATGCATGAATGTTATGTGAACAAATATGAAAACTTGTTGAGAAGTATAATACTTTGCTTTCACCTCATTTTATGGTTGTAGTGTGTAGTTCTCTACAAAGTCTACAACTAAAAGAATGGTATCTAGTGGAAATGTATCCTTGCACAATTTGAATTGCAAATCCAGCTATCAAGCTCTATGTGTATGTCTTACATACTTGTAAATAATCTTTTCACAAAAAATCTTCATGAACTCATACACTGGAATCTTTTCAATGACTAAATCACATCTTTTACCCTGTTTCTTTTCTTTTAGAGCATATGTTACTATCTTAAAAATTTTGTAATCTACTATTTCATTTCCAATTGCATGTGTACTATCCATATGTTCACAAGTTGATAAAAGTTGCAAAGAATCACAAAATAAGCATGTACCATCCAAGCATGATGTCTTGTAAAATTGTTGGCCATCCCCTATTTCAAATAAAATGTTGGATATGAATTCCCTTGAAGATCTTGGTGGCTCATTCTTGTCACAATCCTACAAAACAAAATTAGAATGCAAAAACACACATATATGCCTAAAAATATTAAAATGGTTAGAAAATTCAATATGTATCCTACAACAACAAGTTGTGTGTATGATTTATCTTCACATAAAAAGGTTTACCCATCTCAAAAAATCTTTGACTTATTTGAATTTGAGGATACATACCAATAATTTTTGCAAAAAATTGTGTCTAAGTTGAGTCAAAAAAATGTTTCACATGTGGGTCGCAATTTTGGCTACCAATCCTCCTTACAACATCTCCTTGATTAGGGGAAACATGTGTGTTATTTTTCTAAAAATCTTCGATCAATGATTTCAAAGCTTCACTAATTTCTTTATCCTTTCACAGTAGTCTACCACTAAATGTCCATAACTCATTTTTTGTTGGATCTTCCAATCTCTCATGCCTTTGCAGGGCTCTCCTTAGAGTACCTCTACCAATTTTCAATTTTTTGCTTGTCTTTCTCATGAGTCAAGATTTCTTCATATGGGTACTTACTATTGTCGATGTAAGTACTCATCTTGTGATATTACTATCTTTGGTGCATGATTTAGAACCCAATTTTTCATAAGAACTCATTAGATTATTTACAATACTTTTTTCATTTGAATCGTCCATTGTTCTTAGCCCAAGAATCTTCATGATAGGCCTAAATTTCAAATTCCTTGTCATTTCAACAAATAATTGGCATTGACCTATAGTATTTAATTCTTCAAAAAATAATCTCCACATATGATTAACTTTTCTTTGACAAGTACACTTGCTAATCTTGTTAGGCATT
Organism: Cupressus sempervirens; assembly: GCA_028749045.1. Lineage (NCBI taxonomy): Eukaryota > Viridiplantae > Streptophyta > Pinopsida > Cupressales > Cupressaceae > Cupressus > Cupressus sempervirens. Next base: position 194,151,077 of record CM053790.1, on the reverse strand, counting down.
GATTTAAAAATGTTAGTATCAATATCAATCAAATATTTTGATCATCTAAAATGAATTCTAGAAGGTATTATAATCTCTTCCATTCCCTCTACATTTTGAACATCAACATAAGGTTGAGTGTTTTGTGTACCTTGAACCAAAGATGATGTGCCTTGGTAATAAGATGCAAAAGATGGAACATCACCTACTTGATATGTTGATGTTGTTCCTTCAACATGACATGATGGAGTGTGTACATTATTGGATCTACAAATGAGTGTCTCTTTAACATGAGAGGATAATATGACTCCAACATTGGAAGATGGTGTAACTTCACAATTCAATTGTCTTCTTGAGTATAACAGTCTCATTCGTTCTCTTTGTATTTCCAATTCTTCCTCTTTGTTTCTTTGTATCGGTGGTTCTTGTTCCTCTTCAAAAGTCAATTCTTCATTATTGCTTTGCAATTTTTTTTGTTCACATAGTAGTTTCATTTTATCTCTTTTAATTGCCAAATCTCTCCCCCTCTCTTCATTTGTTTGAGTTTTTAGTTTTTTCCTTGGCATGATGATGATTTCTACATGTCAAATTATTCAAACATATGAATTACTTACAATTTGTAAATTACAAATCATTCAAATACATATTACAATTACAATTATTTCAATGAATACACAATATATATCAAACAACTTGCCAAATTTGTAACCATTTCCAAATAACAATTCATTCAAACATACAAATTTCAATGAATTCACTATATATTGAACATGTCAAATTATAATCAAATTTGTCTCTATATATCAGCAAATAATATTTAAAAAGGATTGCACTAACCTTTTCTATAGAAAGAATATTCAAAAAGCCTTCAAATAGCATATCCATTGATTGAATTTGGTGTTTGCTAGCTTCAAAAAGTCTTCAAATAGTGTTTTCTAACTTCCAACAAATTGAAACCCATATTTTCTATCAGAACAATAGAATGCACAATAGATAAAAAGAAGAATATGGATCAAAAGGGACCCAAACTTTTTTTGTGACCTTTTTTTGGTGATTTCACATAGTGCATACACACTATAGCATGTACACACTATAAAGTGCGTATGCACTATGTGAAAATACATCTCTCCTTATCACACCATCCCCCATCCCCTACTCTCTCTCTCTCTCCTCTCCCATCCCCTACTCTCTCTCTCACTCTCCCTCTCCTACTCCCTCTCCCATCACCTACTCTCTCTCACTCACTCTCTCCCATCCCCTACTCTCTCACTCTTTATCATCTTCCATCCCCTACTCTCTCTTGCTCTCTCTCTCCTCACCCATCCCCTACTCTCTCTCTTGCTCTCTCTCCTCTTACATCACCTACACTCTCTCTCACTCTCCCTCTCCCACTGCCTACTCTCTCTCTCACCCTCTCTCCTCTCCCATTCCCTACTCTCTCAGTCTCACACACTCCCTTCCCCGCTCTCTCTATTGGGCTACACTCTCTCCCCTCTCCCATCCCATACTCTCTCTCTCTCTTACTCTCCCTCTCCCACCACCTATTCTCTCTCTCCCATCCCCTACTCTCTCTCACCCTCTCTCTTCTATCATCCCCCACTCTCTCTCTCACTCCCATTGCCTACTCTCTCTCTCCCATCCCCTACTCTCTCTCTCTCATCCCCTACTCTCTCTCACTCTCACTCTCCCACTACCTACTCTCTCTCTCACTCTCTCTCAAATCCCCTACTCTCTCTCACTCTCTCTCTTTTACCATCCCCTCCTCTCTAGATCTCTCACACACTCCCATCCCCCCTTTCTCTCCCTTTTCCACTCCCTCTCCCACTACCTACTATCTCTCTCTCACTCTCTCTCACTCTTTACTCCCTCTCTCCCATCCCCTACTCTCACTCTCTCTCTCTCTCCCATCTCGTACTCTCTCTGCCACCCCCTACTCTCTCTCACACTCTTACACTCTCTTCCATCCACTACTCTCTCTATCTTACACACATTCCCATTCCCCCTCTCTCTCCCTCTCCCACTCCCTCTCCCACTGCCTACTCTCTCTCTCCCATATCCCCTATTTTCTCTCTCTCCCCTCTCCAATCCCCTACTCTCTATCTCTTTCACAAACACACACTCCCATCCCCCCTCTCTATATCCTCTCCCATCCCCTAGTCTCTAGATCTCTCACAAACACTCCCATCCCCCCTCTCTCTCCCTCTCCCACTCACTCTCCCACTGCCTACTATATCTCTCTCACTCTCTCATCCTCTTTACTCTCTCTCTCATCCCCTACTCTCACTCACTCTCTCCCATCCTATTCTCTCTCTGCCACCCCCTACTCTCTCTCACTCTCTCACACTCTCTCCCATCCCTTACTCTCTCTCTCACACACACTCCCATCCCCCTCTCTCTCTCCCTCTCCCACTCCCTCTCCCACCACCTACTTTCTCTCTCTCTCCCATCCACTACTCTCTCTTAGGCTACTCTCTCTCTCTCCACTCTCCCATCCCCTACTCTCTTTCACAGACACACACTCCCATCATCCTCTCTCTCACTCTCCCATCCCCTACTCTCTAGATCTCTCATGCACACTTCCATCCCCCTTCTCTCTCCCCCTCTTGCACTCTCTCTCCCACCACCTACTATCTCTCTTTCACTCTCTCTCTCTCCCATCCCCTACTCTCAATCTCTCTCTCATCCCCTACTATCTCTCACACTCTCTCGCATCCCCTACTCTCACTATCTCTCCCATCCCGTACTCTATCTCTACCACCCCCTACTCTCTCTCACACTCTTACACTCTCTTCCATCCCCTACTCTCTCTCTTACACACATTCCCATTCCCCCCCCTCTCTCTCTCCCACTCCCTCTCCCATTGCCTACTCTTTCTCCCCATCCCCTACTCTCTCTCTCTCCCCTCTCCCATCTGTTACTCTCTAGATCTCTCTCACACACACTCCCATCTCCCCTCTCTCTCCCTCTCCCACTCCCTCTCCCACCACCTACTATATCCCTCTCTTACTCTCTCCCTCTCTACTCTCTCTCTCCCATCCCCTACTCTCACTCTCTCTCCCCCATCCCCTACTCTCTCTTTGCTAGCCCTACTCTCAATCTCTCTCTCCCATCCCCTACTCTCTCTCTCTCTTACACACATTCACATTCCCCCTCTCTCTCCCTCTCCCATCACCTACTCTCTCTCTCTCCCATAACCTATGCTCTCTCACTCTTTTCTCTCCCATCCCCTACTCTCTCTTTCACAAACCCACACACTCCCATTCCCCCTCTCTCTCTCTCCTCTCCCATCCCCTACTCTCTAGATCTCTCACACACACTCCCATCCCCCTCTCTCTCCCTCTCCCACTTCCTCTCCCACCAACTAGTATCTCTCTCACTCTCTCCCTCTCTACTCTCTCTCCCGTCCCCTACTCTCACTCTCTCTCTTCCATCCCCTACTCTCTCTACCACCTCTACTCTCTCTCACACTCTCACACTCTCTCCCATCCCCTACTCTCTCTCTTACACACACTCCCATCCCCCTCTCTCTCCCTCTCCCACTCCCTCTCCCACAACCTAGTCTCTCTCTCACATCCCCTACTCTCTCTATCTCTCTCCCCCCTCTCCCATCCCCTACTCTATCTCTTTCAAACACACAACCACCCATCCCCCCTCTCTCTCCTCTCACATCCCCTACTCTATCTCTCACTCGCTCTCCCTCTCCCACTCCCTCCTCCATGACCTACTCTCTCTCACTCTCACCTTGACTCTGACTTTGACTCTCTCTCTATGACTCTCACTCTCTCCCTCTCTACTCTCTCTATGCCACCCCATACTCTCCATCACATTTTCACACTCTCTCCCATCCCCTACTCTCTCTCTCTCTCTCTCTCTTACAAACATTTCCATCCCCCTCTCTCTCTCCCTCTCCCACCACCTACTCTCTCTCTCTCCCATCCCCTACTCTCTCTCTCAAAATACTCTCTCTTTTACACACATACACACACACTCCTATCATTATCTCTCTTGCTCTCCCTCTCCCACTCTATCTCCCACTACCTACTCTTTCTCACCCCATCCCCTACTCTTAATCTCTCTCTCCCATCTTGTACTCTCTTTTCCACCCCTACTATCTCTCTCACACACTTCCTCTCTCTCCCATCCCCTACTCTCAATCTCTCTCCCATCCTATACTCTCTCTTTGCCACCCCTACTCTCTCTCACACTTCCACTCTCTCCCATCCTATATACTCTTTGCCACCCCTACTCTCTCACTTTCTCTCTCTCCCATCCCCTACTCTCTCTCTCTCTCTCTCTCTCTCTCTCTCACACACACACACACACACACACACACACACACACACACACCCATCCAACACCCCCTCCCCCCTCTCTCACTCTTTCTTTGCCTCTCTTCTTCCCTCTCTATGCACTATTTAGGTCTCAATAGTGTGTGCACACTAAAGTGTGCACGTGCTATTTAGACCCAAATTTAAAAAGCTTTAAATAACTCATGCATGCTATAGTGCGCATGTGTTATTCAAACCTTTGAAGTCTACCAAGCCTAAGGGTTGGTTTTGCCTTGGTGATATAATCCAAAGGTTTGGAGTCTATAAACTGGTCTGAGATGTGTTTTGCTACAAACATACAAAAAATGATTTATTTTTCTTGTGTGCTCTCCTTCAAGATTCTTCATGGTTGAGCATCGATAAGATCAGGTTACAGGACATTATAGGTATCTATGTTAGCTATATAACCATATAATTAATTTTTTAATTGAACTATTTCAATCCTTTCATCCATAAATTCTTTTGAATGTATATCCATTTCTTTTCAAAAACCAACATGTACTAATTGGGCTATAGATTTTAGCTTGTTCATCAAATTTTGCAACAACTTAGTTTTTTAGAAACTAGACTCCATTTTACACACTTTGACAAAAAGAAGTTTTGATTTTAGATTAGTTTTTAATAATTTCTAGGGGGAGCACACATATATTTCATATTTTTGGGATGTGTCTAGTTAAAAAATTCATTAAAAAAAAACACATTATAAAGTTACCCAAAAAATCTGGGATAAACTACATAGTGTTAAGTAACTTTTGACCAAAGTGATTAAAGAATATAAAAAAAAAGTTAAAATTTTAGAGGGGGCACACTTTTTACTATGTTATGTTTATTTGGAATAAACAATACCACTTTTTGTGGCCCCCTTTTTTGAGGACCTAAAACTAAACCATTTTGAAAAAAATTAGTAGTTTAGAAACTAGATTCAAAAGACTATTGCTTTTGTTTTTGTCATATCTTAAAATTTAGAGCATAACTATCTTCAAATTCTTGTTGAAGTTCAAAAATTGTGTTTTTATAAAAAAGGTTTCCACTTATACCCCCCTTTTGGCACCACAACTTGGTGCACTTACCCTCGTGTTGATGGAGATAATGATCCAACCACAAACACACATAAGAAAAATGTCCATGGCTAACACTCACTCTAGATAGTAAAGAGGATTGCAACCAAGATCATGAGACCATGCAAGTACAATAGGTCCTAGACAAATACTCTATGGGTCAGCTATGTAGGGACTTTGGTGGAGAGTTGGTGAACATGCTATCGAATTATTTCCGTTGGTACTCCATTGGAAGGCTAACATGCTATGTGCTCAACTAAACCACAAGGACTATGAATCATTGATCATTCCCCTCGACACCACCCTTAGGAGGCCCAAATTTACATTTTTTATCCTATTTAATTTTCTATCAATTAATTAAGTTATCACTTAGTAAAAACTCCTTAACACTAACCTAGGCTAGGACACCACAGTTGTAATAGAAGCCCCTTCACCAATCTTACCCTGCATACCCATACTCATCACACAATGAGTGCCCATAGGAAATGCATCTTTCCAACCCAACCCCAAATGAACATATCTCCATCAAAATACAAATGGGAGATCGGTCCTCACAAGTCACCCAATAAATGTATGCATACATTCTTGTGTGTGGTGCACCACCATCATGAAGATTATAACACCAGGGCTAGATGAGAACATAATGCAAAATAACACTTAATCAAAATAAGACTTGGGAGGAGAAATTCTACATGAATCCCAAGAAATGGCTTCAATCCAAGAGTATGGATTCTACATGAATCCCGATGATGCAACAAGACCAAACATCATGAACTCACTCAACCAAGATCAATCTGAGAGAATGGATTCTACATGAATCCCAATGTCCATGAAATAATAACAATGGTCCAAAAGAAACAATATCCAGTATAAAAACACTCAACCAAATACCAAGTCAAGAGTACGCATGAGGCATGCATCCCAATGCAACATAAAAGTGCAAAAATGGTTTGACTAACATCCTATAGATAATCCAAGTCCATGACTAGCTTCATGCCAAAAAAACTTGATAAAATTAGGTGGCACACAAATTGAGGTAAAAACCCCAAAACTCAAAAAAATTGAAAATAAAACACATTGTATCTTTGGGCACAAAAGCCACAAAAATCCAATAAATTTTATTTTGGAGTGCATATGTAAAAATGGCCAGCATTACTGTGCAAAACCCAAAACCCTCATCCTAAAAAATAGGGAAATGGTCATGCCCATCCAATTGGGTAGAGAAAGCTTATATAAATTGAGGGAAACACTACTTCTCAGCCTCCTAACAAATGTCTACCAAAAATAGAAGTAGAAATAAAGCCAAAACAATAAAACAAGAGAGTCTTGCCTCACAACCAAAAGGAAAAAATGGGAATCTGAACCATAAAATAAAATTCCTGTAGAAGTAGCCAAAAATCACAAAAACTCTCCCTGAGCTAGATCCAATGAAAACAATCTCATGGCAATCCCACACCCATAGATCCCACAACAAATAAAATAGTAATTCCTCATGAAGAGAATTTTGGATTTTACTCTCCAAATTTCTAATTCAAAAGTGAGAAGTCAAGAATAAAATTCTTTTTTGGATACTTATTCACTTTTCAAGTGAATAATCAATTAGTGCAAATAACTAGGTAACTTAGTTCAACCCCAAATCAACCGAAATAAAAACAAGCTATTCCAAGTAATTGGAATTCATCTATGAAAAAGCTGCAAAAAATTTAAAATCAAATAAATTAAATCCCGAAAACTCAAAAATCATAGAATTTCCTTAACAACCTTTGCGACAATGTGATCCTCTAAAAATGTAGACATGTTTATAGGTCTAGTAACATAATGGAAATAAATCCAGATTTATCAAATCACTAGAAGGTATAATTTAAATATTTAAATAAGACACATCAACCATACAAGGATGACATTGGTAAATATGAATAGCTAAATCACTAACTCCATGTGTCATTGCCAGGGTCATAAATCATGTACACTAAAATACATGATCAAGTGTAATTGCATATAATAACTTAGCTGAAGCAATAAATGCATTAAATAACCTAATTTAACCATTTATTCAATTATACTAAAATAATCCATCTACATCACTCATGTTCACATAAGGTATATCAAAGCAAGAATGAAGTAAATCACCATAGCATTAAATCCACATCTAACATAATTAGAGATATGTCCAAATATTGGATAACCAAATATTTTCATAAAACATATTGTCATCTCAAAAGAAAGCATCATCATGTAGATATGATCAAATGAAAAAAATAGTACTCTAACATGGATAAATCATTTCTAATTATTTAAGAATTTAATAATGGTTGTTTAAACAACATGAAAAGGTACTTAAAACACATAAGTAAACACTGTCATATACAAGACTAACCTCTTCTTTAGGTAGTAGGATAATAGTACATAGTGAAATCTCTACACACATCTCATGGTAATCACAAAACAACATCATGATACCACATTGATCCTGAGAACTACTAGCATAAACCTCAATGAAAACATATGACACATCATAATCTCATTAATCAGCTATAATCATAATCAAAGCAATTGATATAGTAACTCAAATTCAATCACCTAGGGTGTAGACCACTCATGGTCCCAACTATAATCACTCACAAAGTAAGATCATCAAGGTTGTATCCATTAGGATGACTTACAAAACTCAAATGGGAGAGGCACTACATTTCTTGGTAAGGTCTCCTACTTCTTATCATGCTTGGTGACCCTTTTGCATCTTGAATGTTGATTGGATTGTTCTTCTTACTAGCTAGAATTGGTATTAGATAAAAATTTAGAATCATAGTTCTAGTGATCTCCATAGGGAACTAAACCCAACTAATTGACTTGGGTGTCATTCACTTCATAATTTTGGCTTGTATTCTCTGGAGATTTTGGTACCCATTGCTGCCTCATTTATTTTCTAATATTTTCAACTTTGGCTTTCTTTTCATCTTCAATTCTTCTTGTGTTTATACAATTCTTGGCAAGATGTCCAAGTTTTTTAAAAATAAAACATCTTTCCGTAGTATCTATTTTCCTCATGTGATATTTCACACAGTTTTCTCCAATGTGTCCAAACTCACCATAGTTGTGACATCTACACCATGTGTTGTAATCCCATTCAAATATTGCTTTCACAATTTGTTCTAATGGGTTCCATTTCTTGGTTTTGTACTCTAAAGATTTGTGTCCTTATTTCTTGTAATTGTGATATTTACCTTCAAACTTTGGTTTCTCTTTACATTCACTTGCTCTATGACCATGATTAATGCAACTGTAGCACTTTCCATTAAATTTTTCTTTTCCATTACTCTAACATTTATTTGATTTATGACCCATCTTACCACAATGATTACAAGTAGGCCTTTTATTCTTTTAAGCTCCTGGTTGAGATGATTCACCTTGTTATTTATATTTTATTCCATCTTTTCCTTATGTCTATACTAATTTTGTTCATTCAATTGATTCATACTTTCTTGAGATTTCATCATTCTTTCATAGGTTTTCTTTTCAATGCTGAGATCATTTTGTAGTCTTTCATTCTCTGGTCTTAGATTCATAAGCTCTTCATTTTTATTAGTGATTTGGTCAATAAAGTCTACTTGTTGAAGGGATAGTTGTTGAAATTTTTTTGTTCTTTCTTCTATCTCTTCTTTGGCTTTTTCTTTTTCTTCCATGACTTCACATAATCTTACTAATTGAAACTCTTGCTATCTTTTCAACTTTCTAACTTCTTCTTGAAGATTAGAATTCTTTTCTAATAGGTCTTTGATTGCTTCATTAGCTTCATCTAAATTTCTTATTGGACATGTTTCTTGAATTCTTTCATCAGTGTAGAGATTGTCATTCATTTGTACTACAAGATCTTTCCTTATTTTCAATGATTGAGATACTTTCTTCTTTGCTTTCTTCAGTTGTCCAATTGCCAATTTCAAATCCAACTTTTCATTGTCAATAGCCTTATCTAGCTTGTATACCTCCATTACCTTTAATCTTTTCTCAAGATGTTAAACTTATGATGTGAGAACCAAAAGAGCTCTGATACTAAATGTTGGAAATATAAGGTAGGAAAGGTTACTAAGAGGGGAGGGGTGAATTAGGAACCAATAAAACTTTATCTTACTTCACCAATTAATCCTTCATATAATATTCTTATCTAATTGTATCCATAAAAGAATGAAAAAAATAAAACATTCATAACACTTTGACACAAGATATGGTGACCCAGAAACCTTCTAGTTAGAAAGTAAAACTAGGGTGGAGATGATACCCACAAGCTCTAGTACTACAATATAAAGTTAGCCTATTAAGGCTTACAATTGACTAGTTTTGGTAATCTACCCTATTAGGAGCAATAAGGACTTTGAGGTCCACCTTGTTAAATTATTTACAAAGATACAATAAAGTATGCACTTGGTCAAGAAATTTAGCAAAATACTATCAAGTCTACCCTATCAAAACTTGGAAATCTTTGGCATTTAGTTGAACTTGAATCTTGGTCTATACTAATCACTTTAAAGTAGTTTGAACTTGGTCAACATAGTGTGACTTAGTGAACACTGAGAAACTCGGTAGCTGTTGAATCACTCAGTTGACAGTGCATGACTCATTCAACACTATAGAGCTTGGTTAACACTACAATCTTCTTCACTTCCACTGAATATCTCAATAGCCTCTGCTATTCTTAGATTGCACTATAATTTATCTCTAAAGCTTGGTAAACTCTACTTAGCTTGGGAAACACTATAAACTCTCTAAAGCTTGGTAAACTCTACTTAGCTTGGGAAATGCTATAAACTAACTCAGGTGCTTGGTAGATATTGTATTCTAACTACTTGGCTTAGGAACAACTGGATTACTTGGTTAACAAAAGACTAAATGATAAGCTTGGTAAAAACTATAGAGCTTGGTAGCAATGTAACCATTTGACTAAGTGTTAAGTCACTAATAGAAAATTGACCTTAATGTCAACAATTTCCACCCTCAGATACATCTTTATTTTTACTATTTTTTGGCCCTGACATTGCCACAAAGTGGTTTTTTCCATCAGAGCTCTTTTTTTTTCATTTTCCTTTCTAATCTATGACTAATATACTTGATATCTAACTCATTCATATTAGCTATTAGTTCTTTGGTGGAAGAGACTATTGGTTCAATAATGTTTAGATAGCAAGCAATCTCATACTCATTTTGGAATGATGATAGATTGGGTCTTTGGTTTTTTAGGGACCAATTAATGAGATTGGTATGCATGAGTGATAGAGATGAGGAAGCTTCAAGTTTATTGACTTGGAAGGAATTATCTCTAGTGATGAGAGAGTATGATTCTATAAGGAAATATCTAAAGGTATCTAAATTGGGGTAAGACCTAGGAGCAATAATGTGATCCACTAAAGCAAGTTGAGAGTTTAACTTGTCAAACCCTATGAGAGATTTATTAAGTACATTGGTTTGGTTAGTGTAAGCATGTACAACCTCTACTCCCATTTCATGAAATGCATCAACAAGAGAATCTCATTGAAATTCATTTGAATCAATACTTTGATTATGAGCCACAAGGAAAGTAGAATTCCTTCTAACCCTTTCTCTATTAGGATACTCTGTGTTGGACTCATAAAATTTATTTTTTGTAGAAGTAGAAGCTTTAGTAGTGTGATTATTAGGTAACTTGTCTTACCTCCAAAGAATGGATGTGGACTGAATGAAATCATCTTTTGTATCACTAGCTATACTTCATCATAGATAGGAATATTATTCTCAACTCAATAGCCTAAGACAATTGTGTCCTTACTCTTACAACCTTTAGTATGACTCATAGGTTCAACCAGGGCATTCTTATTATCACTCAAAGGTCTATGTCTAGGGTAACCCATCTTCTTAATAAATTGATAACCTTTTCCATACCTCTTGGGAGAACTAGGTGTAGCAAGTATAGCCTCATTAATTGGGGCTTCCTCTCTATTTATCAAATCCTTAACAACTAGATCTTCTTCTTCATCTTATAATGGAACTAAAGATTGAACAAATGTTCCATAGCTAGTCAGATATGGGCTTCATGCTATGAGATGGTTACCATAAGATCGTGGAGAAACTAAAAATTCAACAATAGAGTCTAAAGTATATCCCCCCATACTAATGTTCATCATTTTAAACTTCTTTTCACAAGTAGCAAGTGAGGATATAACTTCATTAATAGGCCTATTTTTTGGAACTAGTAATTTGTATGGAACTAAACATATTTATGGACATAGAATTATCCCCTATAATCAATTAGCACCACTAAAGGGGAATTTTATACTTTGATGAAAGGTTAATGGTAAAACTTGCATATCATGTATCCATGGTCTCCCTATAAAAAGGTTGTATGCAACTGGAATGTCAAGGAACTAAAACACCACATCCTTCTCCGTTTAACCTACTTACATGGATAGCACAATTAGACCCTTTGACAAATGTTCAACCTCATCATAAGCTTTTATAGTGAATTTTCACCTAGAGTCAATAGAAAATTCAGATAACCCCAATTGTTAAATAACACAAAAAGAAATAATGTTCAACCCTACACCACTATCTATCAACACTTGTCTAACTCACGTACAATATATTGGAACCTCAATCTTTAATGCAAGATTGTGTGGGTGACTAAGTGATTTTTTGTCTTCTTCAAAGAATTTAAGGTAATGTGGTGAGGATAAATGGTTTACCATACCTTGGAATATATCCGTGTCAATATCCATGGGAACACTAGTTGTGTGTAAGGCCTTTTCTAAGATCTCCTTGTGCCAAGGAGACAAATCTAGAAACTTAAAGATAGATATTTGAGTAGGGGTTCATTGCAATTGACTCACGAGATCAAAATTGGATATAGTGGAAGTAGTAGTTTTCTTATAAGATTAATCTTGTTGAGAATTATCTACTACATTGAGGACAACCTTAGGCTACCCCCTAGTAATGGTATTCAGTGTCTCACCATGAGAAGAAGAGAGATCTACTACCCTAAGTGAAACCATAGGTCTATTGTTTAAAAACATTGAGATGGATCATGAGTCCTCAAGATTACCTTAGGTCTTTCACTATTTGTGTTATAGTTAGTTTCTTCAATGAATTTGGGCCCCATAATGTAAAAACTCTCCTCAATAGTTTAAAGAATGTTTATGAAATTGTTGATGTTGGTATATGCATAATTTATTTTAGCTTCATTACCCTTTTTACTTTCTTCTGAAGTCTCTCCTTGTTCATAATGTTCGATAGGATCCTTAAAGGTGTTATGGTTAGAATTCTTGACCAACCCATCAATGATAACCTTTCCCTCATTGATGATATCTTGTATTACATCTATAAGCTTAAGATAATTGTCTATATTATGACCCTTGGTTCTATGGTAATGACAATAGTGATCATATTTCAACCAAGGAGGTTTGACAATGGGTTCATAGGGTCTTGAATTATCCAGTAGCATTATGAGCTTATTAGCAAGTAGTGTCTTCAAGATCACATCATATGAATCAACTAAGAGGTAAAGTTATGCCTAGGCTTAGAGGACATTGTGAACCTTGGTGTTTCATATGTTAGAGATTTTTTGGAGTTGTTATATCTTGTTACCTATTGTTTTTTATTTGTGAGAATAACATTAGCCAAGTGACAAGAAGGTTCTTTTGTCTTAGGAACATCCAGCACCCCATCATCAACAACATTTTTCTATTCTAATACTTGTTTTTATCCTTTCCATCACCATTGCTATTTTTCCCTTGTTCAACATTATTTCACCCTTCTTTAATAGAAACATCTTCAATGTGATAAACACTCTCAATCATATCATTGAATGTAGTTAACACCTATTTTCTAAGGTCCTACTATAGCTTAGGTATAAGAGTGTTAACAAATATATCAATCTTCTTATTTTTAGGGATTTGTCATGGATATCTAGCATGTGATCTTCTCCACCTTTGTAAGTAGGTAACAAAAGATTCCCCTTATTTTTTCCTAATGTGGCATAGATCTATCATGGTGATGGGATATTGTATCTTATACTTGAGTAATGTTGAATAGTTTATTGCACAAGGTCATCAAAAGTTTTGAGAGGTGTGGACACCTTGATGAAACACTCTATGGATTGTTCATTTAAAATCCTCGGAAAGAGCCTCATGATATATGTGTCTTCTTGCACAAATTCCATGCTAACTGCATAATATTGTCTAACATTATTGTGTGGGTCACCATTTCCATCATATTTGGGAACCTCTATTTCCCTTGGAAACAGTATCATGTAAAGACTTCTATCGAAGGGAAGAGCACATATGGTCTCAACAAATGAGGTCTTAGGTTTTTCTTTTTTCATTTGCATGCATACAACTTGATTTTGTATGTGTTGGACTTGCTTCTTCAAGATCCTAGTTTCAAATGGTTCTCTCTTTTGAATGATTCACTTGGCATCAAATATATGGAGTATCCTCAAACCTCTATATGTCATCTATGAAAAGTATTGCTCACCTTTTCATTCTAGTGAATGTAGTGTTGTGATGTGGATCCTAATCAAACTCAGAGGTTTATTTGGCATCATTTTCCCCTAGATTATTTTTATGGGGGTTCAGGGGCAACACCCCTATAGGGTCTTGGGGTAGCACCCTAGGTGAGCTCCATGTTGAATTATAGGGTGAAGTTGAGGGGAAACACCCCAATAGGGTTTTTTTGGGAAAGACCCAAAAAATTGTATGAAAAGGCTTAGGGTTATGGATTTAATAATGTATGGTAATATTGTAGCTTCTTGTGGTAGTATTGAGCAATAATGGATTGCAGATTGTAATCACTAGATAATAATAATATTGGACTTGATGTTGGTGGATGTAGCCCAAGGATTGAGTGAACCATGTTAAATCTTGGTGTCTTATGTTTTCTTCTCTTTGATCTATTATTTTTTTGACATTGGTTATATTTGCATATAACTATTATTTTTGTTCATGGTTAATCCTAACATGTAGCAAAAGCCTTTGTATGAGTTCATCTTGTTGGAACCTAATGAGGTATTCACTAGTAATTTCATTTTGAAGTGAATATTGTGAGCATATAGCTTGTTCAATTTTCTCTTTCTCTAGCCTAGTTTGTTCATCTTGAGAATCCATTTCCACTCTTTAAATTTCCTCTATCCTAATATGGAAGAACTCATCTAAGTGGTGGAGTCTCTCCTCTTGATTGATGGTGAAAGACACTATTTTTAGCTCTAGAATTATCAAGTGGGGTCTAAGTAAAGGAGCTACCAAAGTGAATAATAGGTCTATACCTAGTGGTGATCATGTCTTCCTCATCAAGAATGCATTCACCTTCACATTTTTTCTTACATGGACACCTAGTTGGAGAATCCAATTATTCAAAACTAAAGGAAGGATGACTACCTTGACCAAATTGTACCCTAGTTGTAACCAACATGTAATAGCAAATTCTTAGCTGAATTAGGTTACACAAAGCACTTGGAATTAAAAGTTGTAAAGTCAAGATGTTCACTTGTCAAAATTTTCCATGAAACTTATGACACTATTGAATTGATCTAGGAGCTGGGCAAGAAGCTCAATAGAAAATAACCAAAGAAGTAGTATAAGTGAGTTTTGATAAGTGAACAATCTAAGAAATCAAGTTTGCATCCAAGGAACCAAGATAAGATTTTTCAATCTAGAATATGGCTAAACATGTAAGTTTTAGCCTAGGCACACAATAGGACCAATTGTGAACACCCCTATTCAGCCATAAAAAATTCAAAGTTTAGATTTTGCAAGGGACAAACTCAGGTGATAGAGTTCAAAAGGCCAAGTGATACAAGTTCAAAAAATAATATTGTGCTACAATTTCTAGAATAGAAATGCCATAAAATAGGACAATATGGTATTTTAGTAGAAGAACTTTAATAGAATGCAATATTACCATGTGACATAGTTTATATGGAACTACATCTTGAAGTCTCTACAATACTTCTCATAAAAGTAGTATGATAGAAGTTCAATGGAGGCAAGCTTTTACAACTTTGAGCCTAAAATACCTATTTTTTGGCTCAATTTTTTTATCATTTTAGGAAAATTTGTGGCATGTCCCCTTTTCAAATAATTAAAAATAATAATCTTTGCTAAAGCAGGTAGGCCCAAAAAGGTGAAATTTTGGGAAAAAGGGGATAATCTTTGGAAGCTAATGGACTAATAAATGAAGATTATTATTAAAATATGTTTTATTAACCCCTCTTGGACGTGAGTTAGGGTTATGCCCTCTTTTAAGGGGTTTGGAGGCATTTTGGGCTGATTCCAGAACTTGATTTTTGCTCATTTCTTTGTTATTCTTCAGAGGCTGCCAAACCTGTGGAGAAGGGGACCCAAGAATGGGAGTTTGCAGGTTTCCAGGGAGACCCAAGAATGGGAATTTGCAGGTTTCTAGGAAGGCTAAGGATGGGAGTTTGAACCCATTCCATGTGCATGCTCATGCAGAGTTTGCCTTTGTGCTGAACAGTGTAGATTTGTGGATTTTCGGGTGTATATTTTGTAAGAGTTTGGTGTTTCCAATTGAGTATTTCATATCAGTTTGGGTTGCTTCCGTATATCAAACTTTTAAATATTAAAATAGAGCTAAATATGTGTATTTGGATATGATTATATTTATGTGATAGATTATTAAGTTTTTGTGGTGATTCTGGGCTATATTGTGCTATTTTTGGGAGCCCGATGAGCATTGTTTTTGTCCTCCGTTTGGGAGCTATTGTGTGCATGTTATATAGATCTAGAAATGTAATTTTATAGGCTGTTATGCTGCCCAAATTTATGTAAAAATATATACTTTCAAATTTATTAATAATAGGTGAAGCTATGAAGCTTTTGGCACTATTTCTGGCATACCCAATTTGGGGTTTCTTGAGAAATTTGGTGGATCTTTGTGATATTAGTTGTTTGATATTGAAAATCTGATTAGAGGCATGAAATATCATACAAAACTAGTAAAGGGAAATTTTAGTGGTATCAGAGCCATGATCTTGCCAGCCTAAGGGTTTGTAGAAGTTTGCATGTTAGTTTTGACAACTACCCAGATCTTGCATGTCAGTTTTGACAACTACCCAGATCTTGCATGTTAGTTTTGACAACTACCCAGATCTTGCATGTCAGTTTTGACAACTACCCAAATCTTGCATGTCATAATTTATGGTTGCATGTTGCTTCTAATCAGTTGCATCTCAAAATCTATGGTTGCATGCTACTTCTAATCATTTGCATGTTAGTTCTTGGTGAATTTGGTGGTTGCATGTTGCTTCTAATCAGCTGCATGTCAAAATCTATAGTTGCATGCTACTTCTAATCAATTGCATGTTAGTTCTTTATGTTTGAAGAAGTTATAACCTATTGGGGTTACACTCTACTTTATCCAGAATGGACAGATATAGTACAGAGTCTCAGAGGACACGATCTTGGACAATTGGTATCCAGAGTCAGAACAGTAGAAAGGATGGTTATTTAGACATTCGAGATAAACTTAAGAAAATAAGCCATGACATGTTTGAATAGTTGGTTGAGCACCACCGTATAATGAATGACATGTTGTCTGACCCAGCTAAGGTGGATAAGTTGATTGGATTTCTATTTGGCAGATTTTCTCACAGGGTAGATGACACAATTAGCAAGAACTTGCATGAGGAGTTTGAGAAACTAGCTTATAGCCAGGCTGAGGTCTTAGATTCTACTCTACCATAGGAGGTAGTGAGAAAGGATATTACACAGATTGATAGTAATGGTCAACTTGATACTCAAACTGAGACAATTGTATACAGGTCATCAAAGGGTGATGTCACGGGTATTCAGGATGGTATAGTTATAATAGGTAGTGACTACAACGTAGTGGGTTCAAATGATGATTATGAGGATGTTGTTGTGCATGATGGTGAGATACCTGGTAGAGATGAGCAGACATTGAGCATTCATGACTTTGCTGAGAAAGAGTACCAGGTATAGTTAGATGCTTCGTCACATGAGGTTGAGGCAGGTAGTACTTCACATGATTTGTCCAGCCAGCTAAAGATGAACAAAGATAGTATTGTGACTTCATTATCTCATCATTATAAGATGTGGGATATGATAGAGGATCACATTTGGATGATTTAGTTACAGGGTAGACATAAGGGAGTTCAGGAAAAGTCTTCTTGTGTTGACTTGCAAGTGATTAGAGAAGGAATGGGAATGATGAAGTTGAGTTATTTACATCTTCTATCAGATCATGACCATCTTCTTAGCCTTGTTGGAGACTATTCAGATGCCTTGAGGAGGAAGGAGGAGGAAGCTGACAGGCTTTCTCACAAGCTTGAGGACACTCGAGCTTCTTTGGTGAATACTCCATTGGCATTACAAGACTGGGAGAGACATGGGGATAAGCATGGCATGGAGTTGAGTTTAGTTTCATCTTGCACTCCTGATACTCAATTTTCTGCGAACAGTAGATCATATGTGGTCATTGATAATGTTGCAAGTTCATCTTGCATTCACATCTAGGATATAGGGACAATGTCAGACAAGTATGTGGAGTTAGTTGGTATTGGTCATATTACTCAAGTGAGGATTTTTCTTGAGTTACCAGCTGATTCTAGTTTACAGATATGGACTCGAGATTGTTATATTGGCATTTGGGATTCAGTTGACTGGAGATCTTTAACACTTTTTGGTAGCAGTGTTTGTTTGGGTGCTATCATGGATTTGATTAGCAGATTGCATAGTGTTGTCTTTTCTTGTGCTAGTAGCTTGTTCGATGTTGGTATTAGTTTTTATACATCGGTGTTGGGCTTTGTTCATATATCCAGTCGACCATACTTGTTGGAATGTGTTGATGAACTTTCATATTTGGCAGTGTGTACAGATGAGTCCCAAGATCATATTGGCATTGATGACATCCAAGAGGATGCAGTGGGTAGTTTTGAAGAGTTAGTTTCCTTGGGTACAAAGGAGTTGGACAGCAGTGCTATAGTTTTTGATACTCCGTATGTTGATATGAGCTTTAGAGTTGATTCACAGGATATGGATGGTAATACTCTAGAGACTAGTAACTTTGAGGATACTCCTTTAGACAGTGCATCAGAGGAGGTTTGTAGGAGATAGTCAAGCCGGTGTCATCATGTGTCTAATCAGTTGAGAGTTAGTGAGTGAGACATTGCTATCGCTTCCCAACATTTTGATGTTGCTCATCAATTGTTAGCAGTTTATGGATGGGGTTCTCCTACTAGTGATGAGCAGGGAGGCAATTATCTTTCCTTGATAGAGTTCCACTTTTTATGGGAGGCTATCTTGATTCTGAGACAGGATTATATGCAGTTGGTAGCCGACAGAGATAATCTTATGGAGTGGGGCAGTACAACATATGATGCATTGTTGGCCAAGGAAGATGAGGTGAGTGAGGTTACTGAGCAGCTTGAGGTGACTTCTGAGATTCTTCAGAGTACAGAGTTGGCTTTCAAGGAGTCACAGTTTCATTTGGCTAAGGTGACCATGGAGTTAGAGCAACTACAGTCTTTACTAGATTTTGTATAGTCACAAGATATGGTGTTTGATGATCTGAGGATATCCATGGTTGAGATTGTCAAAGATAGCAGAGATGGGGATGCATCCATCCTTGATACTAACATTGGCATATTAGGTTCATCCCCACTAGAGTCAGGTTTAGTTGAGTTGGGTGTTGTAGCAGATTGTTGTGGTATGCCTGACATGGTGGTGACCTTTAGCACTAATGGCACGAAGAATAGAGATGTTGTATCAAAGACCATGTGTGATGTTGGTGATCCGATAGTTGGCATGGTTCCTGCTAGTAATACTACTCCCTTGGTGATGTCTTTAGAAGTAGTAGTCAGTTCTAACTTGGTTAGTGATCGATTGTAGTTAGTTACATCTGGATTGTAGTCTGAGCCACTGACTGAGATTGGCGCATTCTATCAGCATTACATTGTGAGGTATGCTCATCAATTTACCTTTGATGACCATGTTGATGAGATGTACTTAGGTTCCTAGTGCTTATCATCAGTTATGGGATAGTTTGATGCCTCGGGATGAGAGTTGTGATGGGCATGACATGGCGATAGGTTTTGCAGTTGACAGCTTGATAATATGTGACTTAGAGTAGGATTTTCAGAGTGATGCTTTAGCAGGTGTTGTTATTGATTCTACTCCTTTGGCTATGACATCTCCTGACTTAGCTGGTGATTAGTCACAGTGGGTTCTATCACTTGTTCATGGTGAGTTTTTGACTGAGGTTGGTTTTTTTTATCAACATTATATTGCAAGGTATGTACATCAGTTAGCATTTGATCCTTGTGTTGAGGAGTTGATGGCAGGCAAATTTGGTTTGGGTTCCAATTCTTGCTATTTATCTTGTGATGGCTTTTCACCATCAGGGGTGTATGGGAGTTATGGTTATGAGATAGTGGTCGGTGATCTACAGAGTTGTGTTGATTGTAGGAGTTGTACAGTGTGTGGATTCTCCATACTTGGTACAGTTTCATTCGGGAGCATTCACCATTGTTGCAGAGTTGGATTGTACATTCCATATAGGCCAGTGGGATGCATTGATGGTATTTATTGTGTTGACAGTTTGATTTGTCCACTTTACTTGGGTTTTGATGTTCTAAGAGCTTATGTCTCATGGTTTTCTAACTATGGTAGTGGTGATTTTAGAGTTTGGTTGAGCTATAATTGTCAGTTTGGTTATGGATTCCTCTTGGTTATATTGTAGAGGATATTGTAGGAGCTTGTGTTAATTGGTAGTAGTATAGTTCATGACTACATTTGGGATCTAGGTGGATTGATTGGTTTATTGTTCAGCCATTGCTTGAGGACAAGCAATGTTTGGGAGGGGAGGACTTGTCATGTCCCCTTTTCAAATAATTAAAAATAATAATCTTTGCTAAGGCAGGCAGGCCCAAAAAGGTGAAGTTTTGGAAAAAAGCGGATAATCTTTGGAAGCTAATGGACTAATAAATGAAGATTATTATTAAAATATGTTTTATTAACCACTCTTGGATGTGAGTTAGGGTTATTCCCTCTTTTAAGGGGTTTGGAGGCATTTTGGGCTGATTCCAGAACTTGTTTTTTGCTCATTTCTTTGTTATTCTTCAGAGGTTGCCAAACCTGTGGAGAAGGAGACCCAAGAACGGGAATTTGCAGGTTTCCAAGGAGACCCAAGAATGGGATTTTTCAGGTTTCTAGGAAGGCTAAGGATGGGAGTTTGAAGCCATTCCATGTGCATGCTCATGCAGAGTTTGCTTTTGTGCTGAACAGTGCAGATTTGTGAGTTTTCGAGTGTATATTTTGTAAGAGTTTGGTGTTTCCAGTTGAGTATTTCATATCAGTTTGGGTTTTTGCTGTATATTAGAATTTTAAATATTAAAATAGAGCTTAATATATTTATTTGGATATGATTATACTTATGTGATAGATTATTAAGTTTTTGTGGTGATTCTGGGCTATATTGTGCTATTTTTGGGAGCCCGATGAGCATTGTTTTTGTCCTCCGTTTGGGAGCTATTGTGTGCATTTTATATAGATCTGGAAATGTAATTTTATAGGCTATTATGCTACTCAAATTTTGGTAAACATTTTTACTTTCAAATTCATTAATAATAGATGAAGCTGTGAAGCTTTTGGCACTATTTCTGGCATACCCGATTTGGGGTTTCTTGAGAAATTTGGTGGATCTTTGTGATATTAGTTGTTTGATCTTGAAAATCTGATTAGAGGCATGAAATATCATACAAAACCAGTAAAGTGACATTTCACTTTGATTATTGTATTTGATTATTTTGAAATTATTTTGAAAGTAATTTTTGGTACGAAGACATATCTTCAAGCAATTGGATAAGGGACAAAGAAACCTTCCCAATACAAACACTTGTGAAGTTTAAGAGTAAAAATCCTATGAATAATATCACCATGTGTGTGTCCAATAGATTTCCATGAGTCTAGCACAATTCAAAAACATACCAATTAATATCTACCTAAATATCATTGTTCATTACTCAATACCTTGGCCCATACTTGATGCCCCCTCACCTCATAAAAAGTAGTTTCCCATAATAGTTATTTTCTTTGTCATAGAAATGCTATTAACACAACCAAAGGTGCACATATGATAAGTGTTAAATCTTGGGGTGATTCAGGAAGTCCACTAGGATTGGTCATTGCACCAAGATATTGAGCATGTAAAAAGAGTTCATCTAAATCCTAAAGTATCTTGTAAGAGTCTCATTCATAACACCCCTATTTCACCTAATACTAAACATAATAATGGACCTCTTGGTCACAAGATTACCTTAAGCCTACCCTCCTATTGAATTCTTCATGGTCCCAATCCCACAAGTAATCTCACTAAGTGAACTCAAGTGTTACACCCCATAAGCCTTTGGCCGTTGTCAAGAGGTTTTTGATTATAGTGGGTTAGGTTAGCTAGGTTTTTCTTGTTTCCACTTTGGGTCTTTCCTATTGGCATCTTTCTATTGTAATTCTTTAGAATAACTGAGAGGGGTTAGGGAGAGGGGGGCGAATTAGTTATCGAAGCTAATGTACAAATAAAACTTTTCATAGCTTAGTGAGCCCATATCCATAAAAACTTATTATGTATGCATCCATTAGATCATAAAATTGTTAAACTTTATAGGATACTATCCTAGGTCAAAAAAAATTTAAAGAAATGTAGACATGAAACATAAGAGATTCAATAGCACATTTGACACATGGATTTTATGTGAAAACTCAATTTGTGAAAAAACACCAATAACATGCTACTAATTCTCACTGTTCTGAAGTGATGCCCTATAAAAGGCCAACCATGTTAAAGGTTACAATACACACTGTTAAATGTGACCTGTTTAGAGGATTTCAATCATCCTATTAGGAGTGATCTTTGTTATAGTACTTTAGACCATTCACTTTAAATGTTACTACGTTAAAGGATTTACAAATGACTATTAGTTCAACCTTAATCCAAAGGAGTTACCCTAGACTGATATAATGATTAGAAAGTAATAGTAAGGCTTGATCTAATAAGAAATTACAACTCAATTGTATATTATAGATCTTTGTTTTAGTTCTCATTTCTAGTTGGATTTCACACAGTTCAACTCTAATAGCTTGTTCACTCTTCAAGCATTCATACTCTTAAGCCTTCTTTCTTTTCTTTCCAATAGAAGTCTCTTCTATTTGGCCACTAAATGAAGCAATACCCTAGACTCATTGTCTTCATTAGGTTCTTGCACATGACAACCTTTTCTTCTAACCAACTCTCTATCAATAGAGATTTAAGGTCATTTTCCATTCTATCTGAATCATCCATTTTAGGGTTAGGTATGATTAGGTAGGATACAATGAATCTACCCATTTTTTCATTTGAATCCTCTAGAAACTTCTTACTTAATCCTCTTTGAATTCACTTCAAAATAATTTACCATGAATTTTGTGCCACCAGCTCATCATAGTTATCTTCCACACACTTCACACAACTCAAGAAAACAAAATAGTTAGCTCAAATTTGTCAAATCTATGATATAACATGAATACTAGCACTTGACATCAATATGTTGTTTCTTAGATTTTGTACTATTCTTTCACTCATCTTCAACTAGCTAACTCGGTAAGCATTAAAGTTTACTAGTGCTTGGCATCAACTAAACTTTACTTGACTTCCACTAAGTTCACTTAGCATACATTGAAACTTCACTTCTCTTGGCTTCAACTAATTTGATGCTCAGCTTGCACTAACTTTTTTTGGAACCTAGTGTCCACTTGGTCAAGCTTGGTAGACTCAATTCTTCTTACTTGTTCTTCTAGACTTAATTAGTGTATCCAACCTTTGCAACCTTAAGTAGATAATCAACTATATCATTTTTGTCTTAACTAATATTTGTACTCCTTTTTTATAGTATAACTCAACCTTTCCTATAGGTGCTATTGTTATCACATTTTATCAAAATCTCTTCATTAATCAAACAAATAATGTTACTCAAAATATCATATTAACAATCTCCCTCTTTGGCATTTATGGAAAACCATACCAACAATAATACCAAAAAGAAAATAATTTATTTTATTGAAATCTCTCCCTCTATTAGTAGCTTTCATCTTCTGTATAAGCTACAAAATTCTATTTTGATCAACTAATGATCAACTCATCCTTATGACTCCCTCTTGATCACTTCTTATTTTTCATATTCATGTGTCTCTGCATTGTTCTTATATCTCCCTTAGAACTACTCCCTCTTACTAGGTAGATATATTTCTTTTTGTCATTTCTTCCTCTTTAGTAAATATTAGGTACACTATCACTCTTTGAGTAGATATTTCAAGTATTTCTCCCTTTGACTAGTATTTGATATTCTCCGTCTTTGACAACAATGCCAAAGACTTGTCATCTCAACATGCAAATGTTAACAATTTTATTTTCTCCCTCTATCACCTTACTTGTGACTAATCTATTGTTCCAACTCTTTGATTACTTTAGGTAGCTCCTAATGTAAGATCCATTGCATACAATTTATAAGATACAACATCAACTCCAGTTGATGCAAAGCACTAATTATGCTTCTCAAGTATCTTTGGATAGGGGTATCACCCCTAGTTTACCTCTAAAATACTCATGAGCATCCTTAGGAAAATCTCTTCTAAATAAATCAGCTATATGTTCTTTTATATTCACATATTCCATCTTCACCTCATTGTCTTGAACTAACTCTCTTGAGTAATGATACTTGATTGTAATGTGCTTAGTCTTTGTGTGCATCACAAGGTTCTTTGATATATTTATAGAACTTATATTATTACAATAAACTATCACAAATTATGTGATTTCTTCCTTCATACCTTTAAATAGCTATCTGATCCATACAATATTTGTACAATTTACTCTACCAACCACATATTTAGCTTCAACATTAGATTGGGATATGTAGTTTGTTTCATGCTAGTCTAGGTAACCAAAATCTTGCCTAGGAAAAATGATCCACCACTAGTACTTTTTTTGTCCTCAATGTTTCCAACCCAATTAGCATCACTGTAGGCTCTCAACTCAAACTTCTCATTTTTCTTATAGTATAGACCATAGTCTTTTGTTCATTTCAAATATCTCATTATTCTCTTAATAGCCGTCAAATGATTCTCCTTACAATTAGTAAATAATCTTGCAATTGCCCCAATGGATAATGTAATGCTAGGTCTACTATGTACTGCATATTTCAATTTTTCAATCATAGACCTATACAATGTTTGATTTAAATTAGTTGAATCGTCATTCTTTGAAAACTTGTGCCATATCACCATAGGTGTGCTAACTAGTTTTGAATCTTCTAATCCAAAAATTTTCAATATTTCCTTCATGTACTTAGATTGAGTGATGTATATACCATATTTCATCTGATATACTTGAGAACCAACAAATAACTTGATCTCTCCAAACATAGACACCTAATTTTTTTTCTTCATTTCATTTGCAAATGCCTTACATAATCCATCTTAACCTCCAAACATGATATCATTTACAAACATTTTAGCTAATAAAATACCTTTACCTCCTTTTGTCTTCAAGTATAGATTGTTGTCATCATCAATCCTCTCAAATTCGACCTTCACAAGATAGTTGTGAAGCCTTCCATACTATGCTCTTTGTGCTTGCTTTAAACCATACAAAGCTTTGTGTAGTCTACATACCATGTTCTTTTTGTTATCATAAACTAATCCTTCTAGTTTCTCTATATATACTTCTTCTAATATGCCATTTAGAAATGGAGATTTCACATCCAGTTGATAAACTTTGAAAGCTTTGTATGCAGAGTAAGCAAGGAGAGTTCTTACTCCTTCCAATCTTGCAATAGGGGAAATTTTTTCACCATAATCAATTCCTTCTTCTTGTGCATGCCCCTTGCAAACTAATCTTGCCTTATTCATTGTGACATCACCATTCTCATCTAATTTTTTTCTATACACCTACTTGGTACCAATCACATTCTTGTCCTCTAGTATAGGAACTAGAGTCCATGTCTTGTTCTTCTCAATCTGTTCAATCTTTTCTTTCATGGGTCTACTCTAGTCCACATTGTCTAAGGCATCTTTCACTAAATTAGGTTCATGCATGATGAGAAAACATGTACTATTTCTTATCTTGTTCCTTGTCATTGGTTTAGCATCTTTATCTCCAATAATTTCTTTAGCAAGGTGATGTCTCTTGACCTATTTTTGCGATCTTGGTTCTAGTCTACCTTCCTCATTAGGTCTATCAACTTCTAAATCACTACTTACTTCTCTATCTGGTAATTCAACATTTTTAGAATGTTTCTTGGCTTTAGTCTACAACTTGACACTTGACTATATCTCTATTCCTGAAAGAAACTTGACATTCATTATATGTGACTCGACAGTCACCTAAACTTCATGTTGATTTGCAACTTAATTTACAACATCTTCATCAAGAGACATACCTTCATAAAAGTATACAAAATATTTTTATTCCTCTAGTTCCTTCATAGGTTTAACCATATGTACCTCTATATATTCATCAAACTTCACATTTTCACTTTCCACAACTTTGATAGTGTTAGTATTTAATTACTTATAAGCTTTACTTCTTGTGGAGTAGCCAAGGAATATACCTTCTTTACTTTTAGCATCTAATACCATTCCTAAAATCTTTAAGATTATAACACTTTCTTTCAAATACCTTAAATTATTTTACATTGGGTGTGTATCCATAGCATAATTCAAAAGGTTTTGAATAAGTACATTTCTTGACTTGCATATAGTTCAAGGTATAGATAGTTCTACTTACAACTTCTCTCTAGTATTTCAAATAAAAATTCTTCTCCATCATGAGTGTCCTATAATAGTCCATTATAGATCTATTCCTCCTTTTAGTACTTCCATTTTGTGAAGAGGTCCTAGTTACATATTTCTATCTTTTGATTCCTCTATCATTACACAACATCTCAAACTCATTTGATGTAAATTCTCCTCCTTTTTCAAATCTAAGACATTACAGGCTTTTACCCATTTCCTTCTTAACTCTTGCTAAGTACCACTTAAACATTTGAAAAGCATTAGATTTATATTTCAAAAACATAACTATCATCATCCTAAAATAATCATCAATGAATAGGATGATGTACTTATCACCCTTGTAGCTTTGCACTTCAATTGGTCCACACAAGTTAGTATGAACAATCTCCAAAATTCCTTTAGAGGTTTGAGCATTACTCTTAAAACTAGATTTTGTCATCTTTCCTAACTGACATTGTTTGCAAATTATATTGTTAGGTTCTTCAACTTAGGTAGACCTCTGACTCTTTTCATGTTACTAATACTAACCAAGTTATCAAAATTAACATGACATAACCTCTTGTGCCATAACCACACATCATAAAATTCTACAACAATACAAGTAGCATTATTCATGTCAAGATAAAATAGATTACCTCTAGTTTGATCACCTTTCCCAATTAGTTTCTCATTAGTGTCATACATCTTAGTTATCTTTTTCTCAAACTTAACCTTGCAACCTGAACTATTTAGTTGTGACACACTCATCAAATTATAGTTAAGTCCTTCAAATTAATAAGCATTTTCATACAAAATATTTTCTATGTACATCATTACCAAACCTTACACTATTTCCATCATAATAATTTAGGGTAATGAACTTACTTTTATGTCTAGTCTTGTGATGTGAACATTCACTATCAATGATCCATTTGTCACTCTTGTTCATATAAGACACTAGTGCAATTTCCTCATCCTCATCAAATTCATCTACCTTTACAACATACACCACTTCATCATCACGATCATCAAATCCATCCTTAGTTTCCTCTTCTATAATGTAGCAAGACTTCGTGTCTATGTCTTTGTAATCTTCATTTTCCTCATCTCTCTTACCTCTATATTTTTCACCACTTCTATTGTTCTTCTTATCTAGACATCTAGCAGTTATATGAATAGCCTCATTTCAATTAAAGCACATGATGGGTAACTTATCTTTAAATTTTCCTTTTCCTCTATGAAATCTCCTTACTAGCAATGCTTCAAGCTATTCTTCATCTTCATCATATGTGTCACCATCACTAGAAACATATTTGACAAATTTTTCTTCCTCTCTTTAGGTTCCTTTAATGACAACTTATGTTTGAAAATAGATTCAACATTTTTAGGTTTGAAATTATCAAAATTAGAGAGATTAAAGGTAGTGAGCCTACCTACCAAACCTTCTAGAGTTAGATTAGAACCTAGTATACATCTCAATTCTTGTATGGAAGAAACTATAATAGCATAGATGGTCAACAATGTTCTTAGTACTTTTCTCAATATAGTATCATCATCAATAATACTAGGAGCTCCTCTTATAACATTAACAAAATCTTTTATTCTAGAGAAATATTAAGAAACATTCTCACCTTCTTCCATTCTCATATCATCAAACTTACCTCTAATACTTTTCAATTTGGCTCTCAAAATATTTTTGTTTCCTCCATAAATAGTGTGAAGAGAATGCCACATCTTCTTTGCATTGTCACAACCCTTGATATCATAAAACTTAGAATAACTTAGGGTAGAGGAAATCTCCAACATGCCTAATTGTATTCTTTCTTCTTTTTAAGATCTTTAGTAGTTAGGATTCCAGTAGGATTGACATGCTCAATGATAATGGTAGATTGTGCATGATCTCCAAGACCTCCTAGGTGTAGCATAATTAAACTTTTCCATTCAAGGAAGTTTTCCTTGTTAAGCTTGGGTACCTCCCTTGTTGACATGTTGATCTTTTCCTTGTAGTACCTTCAAACTAGTCCTCTTAAGCAGATGGCTCTAATACCAATTGTTGGAATTATTTAGAATAACTAAGGGGGGGGGGTGTGAATCATTTATCCAAGATAAAAAATGTACAAATAAAATTTTTCACAGCTTAGTGAACCTATATCCATAACAACTTATTATGCATGCATCCATTAGATCATACAATAATTAAACTTTTTAGGTTACTATCCTAGGTCGAAACAACTTTGCAGAAATGTAAACATGAAACATAATAGATTCAATAACACATTTGACACATGGATTTTACTTAGAAACCCAATTTGGGAAAAAACGCTAGTAGCATGCTACTAATTCTCACTCTTCTAAAGTGATGCCCTATGAAAGGCCAACCCTGTTAAAGGTTACAATACACACTATTAAATGTGACCTATTTAGAATATTTTAGTCACCTTATTAGGAGTGATCCTTGTTACAATACTTTATACCATTCACTTGGAATGTCACCCAGCTAAAGGATTTACAAATGACTATTAGTTCAACCTTAATCCAAAGGATTTACCCTAGACTAATACAATGATTAGAAAGTAACAGTAAGGCATGATCTGATAATAATTTACAACTCACTTTCAAATTACAGATCTATGTTCTAGTCCTCCATTGTGCTTGTCTTTCACACACTTCAACTTTGATAGCTTGTTCACCCTTCAAGAATTCATACTCTTAAGCCTTCTTTATTTTCTTACATATAGTAGTCTCTTCTATTCAACCATTGAATGAAGCAATACCCTAGACTCCTTGTCTTCCTTACGTTCTCACACATGACAACCTTTTCTTTTGAACAACTATCTCTATAAATAAGGATTTAAGATATTTTTTCATTCAACCTCAATCATCCATTAGGTAGGATTAGGTAGGATACAATAAATCTACCTACTTTTTCATTTGGTTCCTCTAGAAACTTCTTCCTCAATCCTCTTTAAATTTGTCTCAAAATGGTTTACCTTTAATTTTGTGCCATTAGCTCATCATAGTTATCTTCCACATGCTTCACAAAATTCAAGAAAACAAAATAGCTAGCTTAGATTTGTCAAATCTACAATTTAACATGAATACTAGCACTTGTCATCAATATGTCATTACTCATCTTCCATATTGTTCTTCCACTCATCTTCAACTAGCTAACTTAGAAAATACTAATGTTTAATGGTGCTTGGAATCAACTAAACTTTACTCAGCTTACACTAAGTTCACTCAACATACATGAAAACTTCACTTTTCTTGGCTCCAACAAATTTTCTTCTTAGCTTGTAGTAACTTTTCTTGGCACCTATTGTCCATGTGGTCAAGCTTAGAAGACTCAATCCTTCTTATTTGTTCTTCTAGACTTAATTAGTGTATCCAACCTTTGCAACCTTAACTATATAATCAATACACTATATCATCATTTTCTTAACTAATATTTGTACTCCTTTTTCATACCATAACTCAACCTTTCCTCTAGGTTCTCTTGTTATCAAATTTGATGAAAACCTCTTCATTAATCAAACAAATGATAGTACACAAATTAACTAGGAAATTGTCTTATTAGCAAGTAGTAGGTTTGACATCAGTGATAAAACAATGATTGAAGCATTACAGCCCCGTATCAACACTTTCAACCAACATTAGACCCTCTAAAGGTATCTCACTATGAGATTAACACACTAGATCCACATCAAGGAGGTTAAGATTTCTAATTCACCCTTTAGGTCAAGAGAATACTCTCCTACTCCCTAATGTTTCCCCCAAACATTCCAAGAAAGTTAATTAAAATCACTAAAGAGTGAAGTATCCCAACCACTTTCATGATTCAATAAAGGGTAAAGATCTCTAATTTACCTAGAAATTGAAGATCATACTCTCCTACTAACAATGAATCCTTACTTGTGAGTTTTATGTGCCTAATGAAAATAAACAACTAGTTTTGTGTGCAATTGTATCATATGATACTTCATTGTATAACTAGGCAACAATGTTTCTTGGTTTAATACTATGTATCATGTAGTGCAATACTCTACTTGAGCTAGGAGATAATTCTAGTCCAACAACTATAATTATTGTATCTCATGCAAACATGCAAAATGATCCAACATGGGTAGCCAACCCCTGTCCTCCTCCTCCCACAACCTAATGAAGGGTGTGTTGGAAATATTATGATAGACTAAGTTACTAAGAGGGAAGGGTAAATCAGTTAATCAATAAAACTTAATCCTTGATTAGAAATTAATCCTTCATGTATATTATGATCTAATTGTATGCATGAGAAACTGAAAACATTAAAGCATACATAACACTTTTGACACACAATTTGGTGACCTAGAAACCTTCCAAATAGAAAGTAAAACTAGGGTGGGCATGATACCCACAAGCTTTAGTACTATAGTATAAAGTTGGCTTGTTAAGGCTTACAATGATCACTTCTAATGATCTACCCTATTAGGAGCAATAAGGATTGTTAGGTCCACCTTGCAAAATTATTTACAAACATATAAAGAGATTTACATAAGACTATTATGTCTAACTTGTTAAAAGATTTAACCAATCCACCTATTAGGATTAAGTAGTAGCTAATCTCTAATCTGTAACTTGGTTTTTTGAATGAGATTCCTCTAAGTGTACAAATCACCTTGCTATGATAGATAAATCTTTGTTGCTTCTTATACTATTGTAGCCTTTCTAATTTTCTCTTATGCTCTTGTCTGATTATTACATTACTTCCATGCCATATATTGGATGTGATACAATATGTTACATATATACCAATCCAATTAAAAAATTACAAAGTTGGCCAAAGTGTATAAACTCAGGTTCTAAAGACTAACTTGGTAAGGTTCTAATACTCAACGTCCACTATCAATTCTCAACATTTTTATGCACTCAGTAGACATAGAAGCTCAATCCATACTGATCACTTCCAAGTAGTCTTGAACTCAGTTTTCATTGCTGACTTGGTGAATACTGTGAAACTTAGCATATAAACTGAATCACTCAATTCACACTACATAGCTCGATCAATGCTATCACTACAAGCTTAGTATAAATTGAGTCACTTGGTTAACGTTGAGTAGCTTAGTTAACACTAGACTCACATCACATCAACTATAAACTTGGTAAGCACTACACAACTCAGTTTGCACTGATAAACTTGGCATACACTAAGATGCTCAATTTACACTATTGATCAATAACTTTGTGGTAACTTCTCGACGCAAACCAAAATTTGTCCAAGGGACTCAATAGTAACTATAGAACTCGATAGCAACTGAAATGTTTGGTTAACATTGTTAACTATACAATATCCTCAGTAGATAGTTACAATCTAAATAAGTATATGTTACTAATAACAAACATGATTGAAGTATCAACAATCTCCACCATTGGCATTAGTGACAAAAACACTTACCAGTCAAAACTAAAATTCAAGAATGTTCATGAACACTTTTTCCCAATACCTTATGTCTCCAACTTGGTAAAGTATATTATTTTTGAGATTTTTCAAAATTGGTTTTGTAAGAGATGTAGTTCTATACATGAATAATATGGTAAAGCTCCCCCATACATAATATATAGTATACTATATGTTGGCTCTCAAAATTGTATTCCCATTTTGAGTGTCTATTTCAAATTTTAAATCACTTTGAGCCCCCTATGAATGCTTTTCGTACACATGTACCCAAATATACTTTTGAGCCCCATGAGGTGTTTAATGTTTCTAACACCTTCCATTCAACACATCTATATGTTCCCTAGTGACAATTTATCATTCTGAGTCATTTAGTGAGATCCCATTTTGAGTAATTATCAAATCTGCATTTTCACCCAAGTGTCAAGCAGCGACAAGAAGCTATGTTTGCAATTAAATATCTCACACCCAAAAATGTTTCATGACTTTCCACTTTGAGAGTGAAAAGTGTCTATACCAAAAATCCTATGTTCCATATTTTGAGTCATTTCGAGTGTGTTTGACTAGGTTTTGAATCCCTCAAAGTTGGTCATTTATTGTTGTTATGCTAATGCAATTTGTGCAAAATTCTGGAAGGCTCTATTTGACCTACTATAACTTTGATCTAGTTGACCAAAATGATAAAATTCCTTTTGTGTTTTATTTTAGAGGTTAGAGACTTGCTATGTTTTAATTTTGAGCTTATGATGAATCAGTTTGATCAATTTTCAAACGCGATTCCAAATGTAATTTCTAACATTTTACTGGTGTCAAAGGATGTAGATTGATTAGAACCCCTATTCATGATGTCATATCTTGAAATCCATGATAGGTGAGATTGAATGGATTTTACC
The DNA here is from genome assembly GCA_028749045.1 of Cupressus sempervirens. Lineage (NCBI taxonomy): Eukaryota > Viridiplantae > Streptophyta > Pinopsida > Cupressales > Cupressaceae > Cupressus > Cupressus sempervirens. The sequence continues at coordinate 194,118,590 of CM053790.1, read as the reverse complement.
ACTATGTTGTACTCTAAAAATACTTTAAGTGTGCCAATTTTTAAGTATTGACGAATCCATTTACACACTTTCCCAGGTCAATTCCATTTGTAAAAAATGCTTTTCTACCATTGTTTCCAATCTGCAAATTTGTGTAGCCCACTTTGACCGCTCACCATTCATTTCAAGTTATTTTTCATAAGCCCAAATTACAAATACATACTCTCCTCGTGACAGTGAACAAATGCCCTAGTTTTTCTTAACCCAAGTATCAGTTTGCCTAGCTTTTGAAGCCAAACCCAAATGCAATTTAATGTTTTTTGACATGTTTTTTGACAGGTGATTTTAAGAAGGCAAATTTGAAGGTCAATATTTTTTGACTAAGAATTCATCATGAGACAAGATTCGATAGGGTAAGAGATTGCTGAACAAAGAATCAATGTGTTTGATTTGAGAGCCTATTCAGAGGTTTGGATTAGTTTTTAAGGCCAGTCCAAGGCTCTTCTGGCATTAAAATGACAGTTGGTAGTAAAGGGTAAAAATGAGTTTTAAGGATAATCCAATATTCGATTTTGATTTTAGTCAATTTGAGGATTCAATTGTATGGAAACGAATTTTTTTTTAGCCAGACCCACTTTGGGGCCCAACTAAATTCATCAGATTTGGGACATTTGTGAGGATTAAGGATGTTTTAAAACAAATGATCATTATAAGGTTTTGATTTATGTGTATTTTCATACGAAGTCAAATGGATATGTGGGGCATCTCCATGTTGAGCTATAATACAGGAAAAGCAAAGAAGTGTGGAATCATGTAGAATGTATTCTTAAAGATCAAGATCAATTTTGGAAAATAGAAGATTTGGAAGGGTTTTATGCTTTTCAAATTGAAGAAAAAGAGAAGACAAAGAAGTACTTAGATGACTTGAATGACAAATCTATTGTTGCTACTTTTGAAAAGAGTGAAATTGATGGTATTGGTAATTCTTTCATTGAGAAGACTAAGAGTTCTCATTCCACTTATAAAAGTTGCAATCAAAAGATTCTAAAAATCTTTGGAAGGATCTAACAAAGAAGAGAACACTAAGGATTGTAAAATCAATCTTATGAAGTAACAGTAAGATGAAAATGAAGCATCAAATGTTCACACAAATAAAGAAATGACATGTTAATCCAGACATTGGTGATGTCAAGAAATAAATGGAACTTCTTGTGTAGAGTATCTTATTCCCCAGCAAGGAGAGACATAGAGATCAGAGGGAAAATTGAATATAGTATCTCAGGCAACAACTAGCTCCATTCTTCTTGAGGAAAAGCTAGATCCAAAATTACTATTTTCTATTGTGGTTGAAGGACATCATAAACAAGCTAACAGTTTTGGAAATAGATCATGGAGTAGTGAAAGAACTCTTCTGTCTAGAATGCTAGAAGAGCATATAGCTATAGCATAAAGTCAATTAAAGGCATCTAAGAATGGACATGACAAGAAATCACAAGAAAATTTAGTTTCTTTGCCTAGTGAATTTGTTGAGAAATTGACTAAAAGCAATTTGCAATTATCACAGAGATGTTAAAGGTTAAAGGCAAGGAGTTAAAAGGAAACTTGCATGCAACAATAAATAAACGAACACCATGAAGGAGAAATCTATCTTGTTCATCTAGCAGAATGTTGAGAAGCAATGGAAGAAAAAGCTAGTCAAGTCCCATGTTTTCCAATCTACCATATAACCCAACGTGGCAGGAAAGAAGAAGGCATAGCCTGTAGCCATAAAAGGCATAATCCACGTGCATAGGCAATAAAAAGAGACCCCACTATGGAAATTTTAATACACATAAAGGGAAGAAAGTGCAGTCAAAGGAAGGTAGAACAAGATAATAGAGAAAGACTCAATGCTAAGAACAGGATAACAAGTAGGGAGCCTAGATAAGAGGAATGAATTAGCGAGTTTGGAAGTTGTGAGTAGTGGAGGAGCCAAATTTTTCACAAGAGCAATTAGCATATTAGAAAAGGCAATCCCACACAAAGGAAAAAAGTAGTTAGGCAAGGCATGAAATAGAGCCACCCATGCAAGATTGAAAGAAAACATTTTATTGATGAAAAGAAGGGTATCCATGCCAAAAAGCCACAATGTAGCAGAGTAAAAAGACAAAACTTACACATATATCATCCAAAGCCCACATAAAATGTAGGAAGACCCACGCATATAAAGAAAGGTTAGTGCCAAAGCCACTGGTCTAAATGGAGTAGGTGGCATGTATTAAGAAAGACAAAACCCACAAGGAGTTGCCAGGAAGCCAGTCCACAACTTGGAGCTAGTCATGCAACATGAGGGAGGAGGAGTCTTTGTTGTGCAATGAGACATCCAACTTGTTCAATGCCCCATCTACAAAGCTACATGATCAATGCATCCACAAACAAGAAGGAGGTGGTGTGGACAAGTCCAATCTCTCCTCTGCTGATTTTGAGAAGGGGAGTTGACTTTAAAATGAGAGATGAGTGTATATAAGGAGGAGTTAGTAGGCCAAGTGTAGATTGCACTTTTCAAACTCATTTACATATTTTGAAATCATGCAAGTGAAAGCTATACATTTCCCTTGAAGCAAAATGCATAACAGAAGACAAAGAAGATTATGTAGGTCAAAGACAAGGTAGAGCAACACTTCAAAGAAGACCACCATCCATGCAAGCAAAGGTAAGATGCCAAAGCTCACCAAATAAGAAGGAAGCCACCATAAAAAATTCCATTTGGAAGTGGAGGTTTGGAAGTGCATACTAGGGTATAATTTAGTGGCTAATATTCATAAATTGGCTAATTTTAGAATTTTTTGGCTAGTAATTTGGCTAATAATTTAAGATTTGATACAACCTAAATCGCCATAGTTTTATAAAATTCAATTATAGAATATTTAAAATTGCTCAATAATTTATTTTATTCAAAAATTTAAACTCAAATATTCACCACAATATTTGTTACATGAATAGATTTGAGTTACCTAAATATAATATATTATTGGAGAAATTAAATTGAATTGACCAACAATTATCATAATTATTAGTTACATTAGGGATATATCACCAATATTTATTTTCACTATTGATTTAAAGTATATGTAATGATTCTCATAATATTCCACAAAGTGAAAAAATGTTCAATTTTGATTTGTAATATTCCATGGTGATTAATGAACTTCCTATTATTATTGAGTTTCATCAATATTTTATACAAAAAAAAATTATGATTCAAAAATAATCGCCAATATTAATCATATTTAGAATAAAAAATTGAGAGATTTGCCAATATTTTATTTCTTTATTTGGAGGTAGCTTTCTTAAAGTTTACCCTAGTGCATACCACACATAGTAGACAGGAATAGTTGTAAAGCTTTAGTCCCACATAGCCCATGTAGGAGACTTTTTTGCTTTTTAAATACCATTCCATACAAAGAGTAAGATGTCTTAAAGGTAGCAACCTTTTGGAAGGCACTCAATACATGGAGGGACCCACCTTGGTTGACTAGATGAAGGTGATGACATCACAAATTTTAAACAAAAAAGTGTGTGTGATGATGTGGTGGGAAGTTCTCAAATTGTGCCACATGGTTGCACCGAAGGGTTGGCACATGCTCGCAAAATAGAAATGCTCAATGGTTAAATAATGCAGAATTGTGGGCATGCACCACGTGGTAGTGGGTCTTAGGTGGTGGTGAGGTGGTGATCGATAGCAATTTTAGATGGAGGCATCAGATCACACCATGTGGCCCAAATCAACGGCCAGTGCATGCCTACAATACAAAGATGCAAGGAGGTTAAGCGAAGTAGGTATGTGAGTGATCAACATGTGGCAATGGGCCTGACTAATCATGATGTGGAAGATGTAGGTTTTGAACCAATAACAAAGCACATGTGGTGATGACATGTTGGTGACTAGGCAGAGGTTGGCCAATTGAAGATTGCCACATTTCAGTCAGTCAAACTAGGTTTGACCCTGAGTTTCATGGAAGGAAAACATTTAAAATCATAAAAAAAATTATTGTTTAAAATTATTTCTCAAAGCATGTCATGTTAAGAAATTTTTAATTCAAAGAGACATGTAATCTAAATTTAAAATTTAAGCAGTACAAACTAGGTAGTTATAACAGGGGAGTGATTTTCAAACAAGCTTTCAAGGGGTTCTTGGTAAGCAAATATAGCAATGTTATATATTGCCAGAACTAGGAGAAACTAAATTTTTCAAATATGAAGTTGGTTTTTGCACAAAATGCCATCAGCACATGTATAAGAGGTTTTGTCTCTCAGATTAATTTGCATATTTTATTAGGTGTTTTGAGTCACTAGTTTTAGAATTCAGTGGACACCTAAAACACATTCAGTGACTCTTGTATCAAGTTATTTTGAGTCTTAGTGGTGTTTTGGCTAAAAATTGATCAATTGGCACATACTCGGATTTAGTTAGCAGGTTTTTGTCTTTTACTGAGATATTTTGCATTTGGAAAGGAAAAATAGAAAAGATAAGATTAGTAGTTGAGGAGAGAAGGTGGAGAGATTCTTTTCAGCTTCTTGAGGGAGAATTCTGAAGGGACACATGTCAGTTGCATAAATGATTTGGGAATTGTTTCCTTTCTATTTATTCTTTCTTCTTCTCTTTTGTAAGGGTTGGAAAATATTGGAAAGTTTCTCCAAAATGAAGAAATTTAGTAGAATTGGCCTTGGAATTGATGAAGTCTGAATGGAAGATCTGGGATGTGCTAGTTCCAGACCATGAAGCTTTTTCTTTGGCTATGACACCCCCTTCCCATCACATCAATTTCTCATTCCTGCCATTTTCTCTCTTGTAAAATAGAATTTGTTCATCATATGGTCTAGTTTATTAAGTTCTTTATGAGTTAATTTCATGCATTTTTATGTATTATTTCAAGGAAATTAATACAGAGAACAAAAAATGTTGAGTTTTAGTTTAAATCTTGTCTCCTTTCCTAATGAGTTGTGATGTTTTATGATCTTTGAACAAAGAGCCTAGATCACAGTTGTAGTCCCTTAAGGCTGTATGTTGCTTGTAATTCAAGGAATTATGTAAATGCTTAAGGGAAATCAATAGTGTTGCAGGTTTAGTGAGGAGGATATTAGGTAAGAATGAGATTTAGATCAAACATTGATATCCAATTTACAAGGTAAATGGATAGATCTAGAGTCTTGACATAAGATATGTGCTATAGATATCCAAAATGTATGAGGAAGATTTGTGGATTGCCCAATGGATGAGGCACTGATCTGTTACAGGATCATAAGTTTTTTGGTCATACCTAGTTTTCATCCACTTTCCCCACCCACATAAAATCAAATCAAAATTCAAATCATCTTTAAATTATATGCTGAAGAGCTACAATAGTCTAAGCTTCACTCAGCTTATGAGTTTCCTATCTTTGCAATTTGCTACTGTAGATCTATGTCATTATGTGAGTTATTAGGAGATATAATGGGTTGTTATCTACTTTGTTAGATTGAAGAATATGTTTTTGCACTAGTACCATATTATTTGAATCTAAGGTCCACTCGTCTAGGTTTTGTAGAGCCTAAAGTAGAAGAAGGGTCAAGCCTTATAGTTGGCCTAGTGTTTGAAAGGATATGTCAAAAATGGTAGTTAGCTACCCCTAGATGTGTCTTATTCTCATCGAGGTAATTGGAAATAGGTAACATTTTCAAACACCAACAAAATGTTGACTCTACTGGGGACTCTATGAAGGAATTCATTGATAAGGAGCTTGAAAATCTCTGATGTATTGTGCATACTTAGTTTTGTGTGCAAGGTTTTGTGTTCCCTAGTTAATTTTTATCCATTACAACAATATTTTTCAAGGTTGAATACAGATTGTGTTACTAAGTTTTATTTTTAGCTAATTTAGCCAGTTGTGGTTCTCAAAGTATTGTTGTGAATTCAAAGTCAAAATTGTTTTAAAGTGGTTTCTCTCTTCTAAGTTTTTGATGTTTTGCAAATTCTACAAAGTGAAAATCTAGTTCAAATATGTCATTTTATAAGTCATATTTTTAAAATATTTCTCACAATTGTGAGTGGAAACTCTCTAAAGGATCTTTGTACTACTGTAGATCAGTTATGTATAAATGATTTCAAAGAGTTTTCAACCTAGTAATGCATATCTAAAAGTTGTGTTTCAACCCACTTTCTTTGGAATCCATCCCCTCCACTACAATTCCCTCATTCATGTTTTCCATCAAAGCTTTATCAATCTCTTACCATGAAAGCTCTGGTACAAATGGAGGATAGTATGTCGATATGGGAGTTGTTAAAGTTTTAAGCAAGAAGAGAGATCTATATAAGTTCTTGACTCATGAATTTCAGAGTGTTGATTGATTTGCTGGCATAAGAGATTTTGAATGATAAAAATGAATCATAGTAGTGATTTCATTTAGTTCTCCTCAAGGAGATGGTGGCTCTATAAGGACTCAATCAGTGGTGTAAGGAATTAAGATTAGCACTAGTGCCAAATGAGCAGATCAGTGGTTTCAGCATCAACACTTGAGATATTTTATTTCCATGGTGTTATTCTTTTCATGAAAGAAAGTGGCATACATGTGTTTTCTCCATCGTGTGATTTTCAGCACTAGGAGGACGAGAATAATGTAATAAGTTTTATACACTTCATGGGAATAAGTTTTAGCTTGTAAAGTTTTGTGAAGTATTTGAAGTGATTCATTAGTAGAAGGTTATATAGATCCACTACAAATTACAAATCAGAATTAGTGTTGATGAGTGTCAATGTTTTGAAGAATGAGAAGTCTCTTTTCATGAAGTATGCAACCAGTTAGTGATGTTTCTAGATCTATTTCTACCAAGTGGTATATGCCATTAAATTTCAATGAAATTCATGGTTTCCCAAATATCATTCCTAATGATATTAGAAAAAGTTTGGCTAAATTTAATGGGAACCATCTTGTTTTAGCTAGTCATCATGTTGAATTGTTTAGTGATTTGATGGGTGACTATGAGCTTTCTCATGAGGATGTGCATATGAAGTTATTTGTTCAGACTTTGAAAGGTGATGTTAGAGACTAGTTTTCCTTTTTACCAGCATGTTCTATTTCATCATGGGGTGAGTTGCATTCCACCTTCATGGAGCAATTTGGAGAAAGGGTAAGCATATCTGATTCTTATGATAAGTTCTTGAAGATTCATGTTGAGAATGGTGAACTTGTTCCTCAATTTAATATCAGATTTGCAAAAGTTCTGAATGAGATCCCTAAGAGTTATAGACCCAATGATCAAATTTGTTTAGTTGTTTACTTTGATGCATTTGATAAGAAAATAATTATCTACTAAGAGATAAAGAACCATAGACATTATATTAGGCTTTTATGACTGCTAGGGATATTGAAAATAATTTGAAGTATGGATTGATTAGAGGTCATTTTTCTATGAATGATTGCTAGTATAATGGTTATGAAAGAAAAGTGGAACATAGTGTTGATGCTTCAATTTCAAATTAGAATATCAATACCCTTGTTGTAAGTTTTAATAAAGTAGAAAATTCATATCAGACTTTGTGTATAAGGAAGGTTAGTTCGGTTACAAATGAAGATACACATGTTTTTGATGTTACAATAGTAGGATGTATCTCAGACTTTGATAGGGTTTAGCATTATGATGATTTTACGAATCAAGGTTTAGTTATAGCAGTATGTTCTCATGATAATTATATGTGTAATGATGTAATTAATACTTCAAAATTTGAGGTTTTTGCACCTAGATCTCAATCTTGTGCAAGTGAGGAGGCTAAAAGTTATCTCTCTGATCATGAGTTTGATGTTGCTGATCTGACATGCCATGAAGAGATAACACAAGATGGAGAGTGTGAATCACATTTATCTCAGTCACAGTTAGAAGAACATAGTGCACATGTTTGTAATGTTTTAGTAGTGGATGGTAAGGTGAATTCATTTGATCAATCAGATATGCAAGAAATTTATTCTCTTATTGAGAGATTGCATTATGTTGAGAATGTTATAAAGGTCAAAGTCGAAAGATATGCATCTCAATATGAGTATGAAGAATCGAAAAGTCATCTTTCAAGTGATGACAATAAACTTACTAATCTACTGTATTATCAAGAGACATCAAATGAAGAAGATAATGAGAGTGGTTACTTGAATCAAAGTGAAGAAAATGATGTTACATGTTCATCTTCGTATGAGTCTGATGCTAATTGGGAAGAAGAAAGCAATGATGGAGGTGCACATTCATACAAAGGTGAAGGTATGAATTCTTTTTTTTGAATCTGAAAAGGAAAATGCATCTCAATTTTTGCATTATAATAATTGGTTAGTCAATGAAGAATTTGAGAATGATTTGTCCTCAAGATATGAAGATAAAGAAATGTTGAATCCAGTTGATGTTAATAAAGTTGAATATGAAGATTTCAGTAAAGGGTTGTCAAGTGTTCTTACATTAAACAATAAATTTCTAGCATGTAGTAAGGGGTTTAGGAATGAATCATGGTTTATCCAAAATGTTTATCCTAAGAAAGATAATGAAGAGAATGTTATTATGGACACTATATGTTTAGTAGAAGAAATAGAAAGTGAGTCTTCATATGGTTTTGACCTTTCTTCATATGCTAAAATTTTCCATGAGGATGAAATGGGTAGTGAATTTAAAGTATATACTAATGCCTTATATGATGAAGGTTGTGATGATGAACAACCCATCTTTTGTCCAAATGTTCAAAAAGGACCTTTGCATGGATTCATCAATCCATTGTTTGAAGAGGACATGGAAGTTTTAGGTTTAGTGGTTCTAAATGCAAACGGTGATACACTGTCATACTACTCTAACAAATTAGAATATTTTTCTTCTATTTGTGATATTGAATTTTCTAATGATGTTTCATTTTGTGAGCTTGAAGATGAGGTGTTTGATGGAGTTGTCTTTGAAGAGAAACTGACACTTCATAGTAAGTTTTATGATGATTCATATGAGGTAGAAACTAATCAGCACTTCAATTGTGAAGATACATCAGATGACTGTGAAGTGATTTTAGATTTTGATGATAATGTTATGTGTGTATATAAATCTAATCACTCATTTGAAATCCTCTTAGCAAAATTTGAGGAGATGCAAAGTCAAGGTATGAGCGACATATATAACTTATTTCATGAGGTTGAGTATAAGGTTTTTGTATTTCCATTTGATGATGTTCATGAATCAGTTTATAAAGATTAGTTTCAGTTTGATGTTGGCATTCATGATCATGTTGATTTTATTTTTCATAGTGAGCAAGAGGTTGAAGTTATACCAAGTTTTTGCATGCAGTATGAAAGTAATGGTGATGATTTTTTTTTGCCAACTAAAAAAATTGAAGATGTGTGTCAAATTGGTGAAAATGATATGAATTTTATTTCCAGCTTACCTCATCCATGTTTAGATGAGAATAAAGTATTTGATAGAGGTAAAACTTTGTGAGAAAGTTTGGTGGCTCGGGGTCATCGCTTGTACATAGTAGGAGTAGTAGTTTCCCTATTTTCAATAAAGTTGTTCGAGAGAAAAGTTTTTGTTGTCAGGTGTGTAGTCTATTTCTTCTAGAGATTTGAATCCTTTTCATTCTTGTAAGGGACATGCATCCCTAGACAGAGCCACTATTGGCACTCAAAATTGCATTCCCATTTTGAGTGTATATTTCAAATTTTAAATCACTTTGAGCCCCTTATGAATGCTTTTTGTGCACATGTGCCCAACTGTATTTTTGAGCCCCATGAGGTGTTTAATGTTTCTAAAACCTTCCATTCAGTGTGTCTATACGTTCCCTAGTGATAATTTATCATTCTGAATCATTTAGTGAGATCTAGTTTTGAGTAATTGTCAAATTTGCATTTTTACCTAAGTGTCAAGCAACGATAGGAAGCTATGTTTGTATTTGAATATCTCGCACCTAGTAATGTTTTGTGACTCACCACTTTGAGAGTGTCTAGTGTCTATACCAAAGAGCCTATGTTCTATATTTCAAGTTATTTCAAGCCCATTTGACTAGGTTTTGAATCCCTCAAAGTTGATCATTTATTGTTGTCATGCTAATCCAATTTGTGCAAAATTCTAGAAGGCCTTGTTTGACTTGCTATAACTTTGACCCAGTTGACCAAAATGATAAAATTCATTTTGCATTGCATTTTATAGTTAGAGACTTGCTATGTTTCAATTTTGAGCTTATGATGAATGTGTTTGATCAATTTTCAAATGCAATTTCTAACATTTTACTAGTGTGAAAAGATGAAGATTGATCAGAACCCCTGTTCATGATGTCATATCTTGAAATATTTGATAGGTGAGATTAAATGGATTGTACCACTATGTTTTACTCTAAAAATATTTTAAGTATGCCAATTTTCAAATCTTGATGAATCTATTTGCACACTTTCCCAGGACAATTCCATTTGCAAAAAATGCTTTTCTACCATTGTTTCCAATCTACAAATTTGAGTAGCCCACTTTGACCACTCACCATTTGCATCCATTTATTTTTCATAAGCCCAAATCATAGATTTATACTCTCCTTTTGATACTGAACAAACACCCTAGTTTTCATTATCCCAAGTGTTAGTTTGCCCAATTTTTAAAGCCAAATTTGAACACAATTTAGTGTTTTCTGACATGTTTATCTATAGGTGATTTTAAGAAGGAAACTTTGATGGTCAATATTTTCTAACTGAGAATTTTTCATGAGATGAGATTCGAAAAGGTAAGAGATTTTTGAACAAAGAATCAATGTGTTTGATTTTGGAGCCTAGTCAGAGGTTCAGATCAGTTTTTAAGGCTAGTCCAAAAACCCTTCTAACATTAAAATTATAGTTGGTAGTAAAGGGTAAAAATGATTTTTAAGGATAATTCAATGCTCGATTTTGATTTCAATCAATTTGAAGATCTCAGTAGATCAATTTGAGGATTTAGTTGTCCGAAAATGAATTTTTTTTTAGTTGGACCCACTTTGGGGCCTGGCTAAATTCATCAGATTTGGGACATTTGTGAGGATTAAGGATGTTTTAAAACAAATTATTATAATGACATTGACTTTATAAGGTTTTGATGTATGTGTATTGTCATACAAAGTCAAATGGATATGTGGGGCATCTCCATGTTGAGCTATAACGTAGGCAAAGCAAAGAGGTGTGGAATCATGTAGAATGTATTCTTAAAGATCAAGATCAATTTTTGAAAATAGAAGATGTGGAAGAGTTTGATGCTTTTCAAATTAAAGACAAAGAGAAGACAAAGAAGTACTTAGATGACTTGAATGACAAATCTATTGTTGCTACTTTTGAAAAGAGTGAAATTGATGGTATTGGTAATTCTTTCATTGAGAAGACTAAGAGTTCTCATTCCACTGATAAAAGTTGGAATCAAAAGATTCTAAAAATATTTGGAAGGATCTAAGAAAGAAGAGAATGTTGAGGATTATAAAATAAATCTTATGAAGTAACAGTAAGATGAAAACGAAGAATCAAATGTTCACATAGATAAAGAAATGACATGTTAATCCAGACATAGGCGATGTCAAGAAATAAATGCAACTTATTGTGTAGAGTATCCTATTACCTAGGAAGGAGAGACATAGAGACCACAGGGAAAATTAAATATAGTATATCAGACAACAACTAGCTCCATTTTTCTTCAAGAAAAGCTAGATCCAAAATTACTATATGCTATTTTGGTTGTAGGACATCATAAACAAGCTAACAGTTCTGGAAATAGATCATGGAGTACTGACAAAAATATTCTATTTGGAACAATAGAAGAGCATATAGCTATAGCATGGAGTCAATTAAAGGCATTTAAGGATGGACATGACAAGAAATCACAAGAAAATTTAGTTTCTTTGCCTAGTGAATTTGTTGAGAAATTGACTGAAAGCAATTTGTAATTATCACAAAGATGTGAAGGGTCAGAGGTAGGGAGTTAAAAGGAAACTTAGATGCAACAATAAATAAACCCATGCCATGAAGGAGAGAGTCATCTTGTTTATCTGGCAGAAGGTTGAGAAGTAATGGAAGTAAAGGGCAGTCAAATCCCATGTTTCCCAATTTGCCATATAACGTAATGTAGGAAGAAAGAAGAAGGCATAGCCCATAGCCATAAAAGGCATAATCCACATGCATAGGTAGTAAAAAGAGATCTTGTTATGGTAGGCTTAATACACATAAAGGGAAGAAAGCACAGTTAAAGGAAGGTAGAATAAGATAACAGAGCAAGAGTCAATGCTAAGAATAGGATAACAAGTAGGGAGCCCACATAAGAGGAAAGAATTAGTGAGTTTGGAAGGTGTGAGCAATGGAGTAGCTACATTTTTCACAAGAGAAATCAGCTTATGAAAAAATGTAGTCCCACACAAAGGAGAAGAGTAGCTAGGCAAGGTATGAAACAGAGCCACCCATGCAAGATTGAAAGAAAATGTTTCACTGATGAAAAGAAGGGTATCCACACCAAAAAGCTACCACATAGCAAAGTTAAAAAGAAAAAACTTACACATTTATCAGAAAAATCCCATGTTAAATGCAGGAAGACCCACGCATCTAAAGAAAGGGAAGTGTGAAAGCTACAGATCTAAATTGAGCAGGCGGCATGCATTAAGAAAGGAAAAACCTGTAGGGAGTTGCTAGGAAGCCAGTCCATGGCTTGGAGGTAGTCATGCAATATGAGGGAGGAGGAGCCTTTTTTGTGCAATGAGATATCCAGCTTGTTCAATGCCCCATCTACAAAGCTACATGATCAATACATCCATAGGCAGGCAGGAGGTGGTGTGGACGAGTCCAATCTCTCCTCTACTAATGTTGAGAAGGGGAGTCGACTTTAAAAAGAGGAACCAGTGTATATAAAGAGGAGTTAGTAGGCCAAGTGTAGATCACACTTTTCAAACTCATTTACATATTTTAAAATCATAGAAGTGAAAGGTGCATATTTCCCTTGAAGCAAAATGCATCACAAAAGACAAAGAAGATTACGCAGGTCAAAGACAAGGTACAACAGCACTTCAAAGAAGACCACCATCCACGCAAGCAAAGAAAAGATGCCAAAGCTCACCAAATAAGAAGGAAGCCACCATGAAAAATTCCATTTGGAAGTGCATACCATGCATAGCAGACATGAATATTTGTAAAGCTTTAGTCCCACATAGCCCATGTAGGAGACTTTTTTTCCTTTTAAATACCATTCCATACAAAGAGTAAGACGTCTTGAAGACAACAACCTTTTGGAAGACACTCAATATGTGGAGGGACCCACCTTGGTTGACCAACTAAAGGTGATGACATCAAAAATTTTACATGAAAAAGTGAGTGTGATGATGTGGCAGGAAGTGCTCAGATTGTGCGACATGGCTACATTAGAGGGTTGGCGCACGCTTGCAAAATAGAGATGCTTGATGGTTAAATAATATGAAATTGTGGGCATGTGACATGTGGCAATGGGTCCTAGCTGGCGGTGAGTTGGTGATCAACAACAATTTTAGATGGAGGCATCAGATCATGCCATGTGGCCCAGATCAGCTGCCAATGCATGCTCACAATATGAAGATGCGAGGTGGTTAAGTGAAGTGGGTATGCAGTTGATCGATACATGGTAGTGGGCCCAACTAATGGTGACATGGTAGATGTAGGTTTCAAAACAATAAAATAGTGCCATGTGGTGATGACATGCAGGTGAATGGGCAAAAGTTGGCTAATTATAGACTACCACATGGCAGTCAGTTAAATTGGATTTGACCCTAAGTTTCATGGAAGCGAAAAATTTTAAATCATAAAAAATCTTATTTTTTAAAATTATTTCTCAAAGCATATCACATTGAGAAATTTTAAATTAAAAATGACATGTAATCTAAAGTTATGACTTAAGATAATTTTAATTTTTTTTTAAATTAAAATTTAAGCAGTGCAGACCATGTAGTTATAACACGAGAGTGATTTTCATACAGGCTTTCTGTGGGTTCCTGTTAAGCAATTATTGTGATGTTATATATCGTTGGAACTAGGAGAAACTGAATTTTTTGAATATGAAGTTGGTTTTTGCATAGAATGCATAGGAGGTTTTGTCTCTCAGATTGATTTGCATGTTTTATCAAGTGTTTTGAGTCACCAATTGCAGAATTCAGTGGAAAAACACCTAAAACACATTCAATGACTCTTCTATCAAGTTATTTTGAGTCTTAGTGGTGTTTTGGTTAAAAATTGATCAATTGGCACATACCTAGGTTCAGTTAGTAGATTTTTGTCTTTTGCTAAGATATTTTGCATTTGGAAAGGCAAAATAGAAAGAATATGATTAGCAATTGAGGAGAGAAGGTAGAAAGATTATTTTCAGCTTCTTGAGGAAGAATTCTAAAGGGACACATGTCAATTGCATAATTGATCCAGGAATTTCTTCCTTTCTATTTATTATTTCTTCTTCTTTTTTGTAAGGGTTGAAAAATATTGGAAAATTTCTCTGGAATGAAGACATTTAGTAGAATTGGCCCTAGAATTGATGAAGTCTGAATGGGAGATCTAGGATGTGCTGGTTCCAAACCATGAAGCTTTTTCTTTGGCTGTGACACCCCCTTCCCATCCCATCAGTTTCTCATTCTCACCATTTTCTCTCTTGTATGATAGCATTTGTTCATTGTATGGTCTAGTTTATTAGGTTCTTTATAAGTTAATTTCATGTATTTTTATGTATTATCTCAAGGAAATTAATACAGAGAACAACAAATGTTGAGTTTCAATTTAAATCTTGTCTCCTTTCTCAATGAGTTGTGATGTTTTATGATCTTTGAACAAAGAGCCTAGATCATAGTTGCAATCCCTTAAGGCTGTATGTTGCTTGTAATTCAAGGAATTATGTAAATGATTCAGGGAAATCAATAGGGTTGCATATTTATTGAGGAGGATATCATGTAAGAATGAGATTTAGATTGAACATTGATATCCAATTTACAAGGTAAATGGAAAGATTTGGAGTCTTGGCATAAGATATGTGTTCAGGATATCCAAAATGTATGAGGGAGATTCAAGAATTGCCCAATGGATGAGGCACTAATTTTTTATAGGATCATAAGTTTTTTGTTCATACCTAGTTTTCATCCACTTTCCCCACCCACATAAAATCAATTCAAAATTCAAATCATCTTTACATTTTATGTTGAAGAGCTAGAATAGTCTAACCCTCACTCAACTTATGAATTTCCTAGGTTTGCAATTTGCTATTGTAGATCTATGTTATTACATTAGTTATTAGGAGATATAAGGGGTTGTTATGTACTATGTTAGATTCAAGAATATGTTTTTGCACTGGTAGCATATTATTTGAATCTGAGGTCCACCTGCCTAGGTTTTGTAGAGCCTAAAGTAGAAGAAGGGTTAAGCCTTATAGTTGGCCCAGTGTATGAAAGGATATGTCAAAAATGGGAGTTAGCTACCCCTAGATGTGTCTTATTCTCATCAGAGTAATTGGAAATTGGTAACATTTTCAAACACAACCACTATACATTTGATATATACATTATCTCCTACAATATACATCTTCTCTACAATCTTCAATCTTTTCCCTCTTTCTCCTTACATCTTCTCCCTCTTTTTGCAATTAATGCCAAAGATTTATGAAATATATTTTATATAGTAATGCCAAAATGTGACAAGAGATTTGAATGTACCTTCAGGATAAGTGCCAAAGTCTTTTACCAATTCTCTTGCAACACCTTGCATGTGTGCAATGCAATTTGCACTTCTATTGACAATTTTATCATATGGTCTGCAATAGAGAAGTTGTTGTCATGGATGAGCATTGTTGTATTTGCAATGTGTTTCTATAATGTATCCATGTTTGGGAGAATCATGTTTTTAATATCAATGAATGTAGCTCTTATTCTTGCCTCTTCTCTTAGCAATTCTATTTGCTTATTAGTTAGGAATCTAATCTTGTTGAAGTGGGCAGAGCTTGAACTCAGGTCAAGTTGCAACTGCTATGCACTTGCCTCTAGATCCTCATCAATATTTGACAATTTATCTTTTATTTCCTTATTGAAGATTGATGTATCACAAAGTTTACTAAAAAGTAAAGATACATTGTTGTAGGAAGTCTCTAGTGAGCCTAGAATAGTAGACAATTCTACTTGATGAATAGCAATTTGTTGAGCAATAAGTTCCAATATTTTATTCTCAAACTTCTTCTCAGCTCTCTGCAATAATTTCTCTTGTCCATTTAGATCTTAATTATATCTCTGGACTACCTCTACTAACTAATTCAAAATTGTTTGAGAAGTATGAACCTCTATGCCTAGAGCCTCTGCTAGGATATTCTTAGCATCCTCAATTATTTGGAATTCCTTATTCCTTTCTTCTCTAAGCACCTGTTGCTTAGCTTTCTTTTGAAGATTTTTTCGAAAAGTATGCATCTAATTAGGATTGAGATTAGATATGTCTCAATTAGTATATATCTTCCTCCTTCTGTTTAATTTTTTCCCAAAAAATTTGTGCTCGGTTGAGGCTTGGTCTCAACTGTCTTTGCACTTATTACTTGCATGCTAAGAATGGAAACAATTGTAGAAATGGTAGAACTCACTAAAAAAGTGGATACTACACTCATTGTTGAAATACCTATAGAAAAAATACCTTGAGTATCCAAAATTAATGTAGAGGGAAGAGCTTGTTACTCTATAGATGAAGTGTTTTCCATTTCTATCAATGAAGTACTGAGCTGGACAGGTGCAAAGATTGATTGAGTGCTTGTGCTTTTAGTGCTAGTCATAATCAGTCCTATTGAAGCTATCTCTAAGCTTGGTGTTTTCAATATTTTTCTTGGAGAATGAGGAAGTGAGGATATGACCACTATAGTAATTTTTATTAGGTCAGTCTCCTCAGTATCTTGTACATCTGGTAAATCTTCCTTGGTAGCTTCCTACCTCTATTTTTCTTCATCATCTACATTATCAAAATGAGTGACTTCTTCATTATCAATGTCTTCATCTTTCTCTTGATCATCATCATCATCTTTTTTACTTACACTAAATACAAAATCCCTTAACTTGTGAAGAAGATAAACATTCTTCCATGTGTTTGTAACATTCTTCACAACATGCTCAATGTCTTTCAATAACACAAGACAAGTGTTACATCTTAAAGTTAGCTTTTCTTTATTTTTCTTCAAAGATTCCTTCACCTCTTTGTCATCCAAATTTGGCATGAGTTTCCTTAGGGTCTTCTCATATATATCTTTTGTAGTTTTCATGTCATTCTCCCATCTTGGCTTGACTTTCTCCATTAAAACATTAGGAATCTACTAAGCATCCTAGTCTAGGGAGTATTTCAACTTACCCATTTTAGTTATTAATACTTTTTCTATTTACTTTTTCTCACCTATAGTACTAGGCTCATATTTTAGTGCCTTGAAGTTTGTTATGCTAGATCCTAATTCTAATTCTTTCATCCTTTCCTCAAAGGTGAGTGGAGACATCTTGAAGATTATATCTCCTCCTTCTTTATCTACTTTCTTCCTAGATGATCTTCTAGTGAACAAAATAGTAGATGTCTTAGAAGGCTTGGTAATAATTACCTAACCTTTCTCCTTTATTGGCTCTTCTTCCTCTAACTTTTCATCTTCTACTTCTTCATCCTCTCCTTTTTCTTCAATCAACAAAAGAGTGAAACTAGTTTTTAGTTTACCAATTCTCTTCTTGCCCTTGTTGACTACCTAAGGGAGTTTGATTTCCAGTTCTATTCTAGCCTTTGCCTCATCATAGGTGCCAAAGTAAGAAACTTTAGGATCAATAGGCTGATTTATCAATGCCTCAATTATGTCTTTGGTTTCATCAATTTTCACCTCATATCTAAGAGGTTTTACCCATACTATTCTTGGCCTAACTACCTGAATGTATGCTTTGTCACTATTAACCATGAAATAAACATAATTTTGTAATCTTCAACTAACTTCTTGGGAATCTTGAATCTTTTATTCATCTTTTCTTTGAGTGCATCAAAGTAGTTATCCCTAATACTTGCACAGTTCTCACCCATTTCAGCAATGTACTCATTAATCTGATAAAGAATAGTTTCATCTTTTCTCCAAACTACTATATCTTTTGATGGGAAGAACTTCTAAACATAGAAAAATAAACAATTCAAGAGTGAACTGAACTTATATGGATTGTTCTTGGAAGTTCTGATGCTCTCCATGTTCTTGTTGACCTAGTTCAGTAGTAACTCAGAAAGCTCAAGTGATAGGTATTCTTGACGACCTTGTATGCGAAATCAATTGCTTCACAAGATACATTGTTCAACCTGCTTGAGCTATAGATTTTGTGAGTGATGACATGTATGCTAAACTTCAATTCCATTTTAGTAACACAACTGATCTTCATTCCCCTTCCATCCCACTCAACAAGGGTTTTCTTCTCCAATTCAATCTGACATAGGGTTTTGGTCATTTTCACTTTTGTCAATTTGGGAAGACCAGTGATCCTTTAGATCATCTTCTTAGTTATCAAAACTAATTGATCTAACCACAACTAACCATTTTGCACATTACTAAGGATAAATCTTATCCATTTTTCTTGGAAATCTCATGGCATATGTGTAATGTGAGTTAAACCTTTTGTTTCAAGATGTTGATGCTCAGGTTTCAACACACCATTAACACATAACTCCTTCAATGATTCATCCATCTCCAATGTTCCAATGTCTTGTACAGCACATTTGGAATTTGAATGGATATCATTGATTAATAGTACCTTTAGAGGAATTTGTGATTGTGCTTTACTTAGATCTAGGGTTTCTATAATGGCAGGAGTTAGCTTAAAATCTAGTGCCTTCCATTCCACACCTTGAACCAACATGTCTAAAAATTTCTTTGATTTCCTACTAGAGGATGCCATCTTCACTCAGTAGGGTTTGAGAGAAAGAAAAAAATTTCATTAAAAATTTTCTCAAATCACTTGAATGCTTCAAAGATTTCTCTGCACAGATAGCTCTCAAAATTTTGTAGTGAGAAATGACTTTGATTTCACCCTTTTTCATTAGATTTTTCCACAAATTCCTAGTACAATTATTCACTCAAATGATAGACTGTCATCCACTTCACTTGCATTGAATACTCAATAGTCTTTCTTGACCTAGTAACCATAGAAAATTTAACACTCCCCACCTTGCTCGGCAAGGTCTACAACCCAACCTTGCTTGGTAAGAATAGTAACTCGGTACTGACTGCCATCTCTTACTTAGTGATCCCTTTACATCTTGGAACTGATGTGAGATGTCTTTTTTAGTATCCTAGTTATAGTTCTCCTTTGAGAAATCAAGTTGAAATGCTAGAGTCACCCAATTCTTGAGTGACATCATCATTGCTCAAACTTGCATTCTTAGTAAACTTTGGAACCATTGATGTCTCATTTAATTTCTAATGTTATCAAATTTGTCCTTCTTTTCATCTCCAATTCTTCCAGTATTCATATAGTTCTTTGCAAGATGCCCAAGTTCTATACAAATGAAACATATTTTAGTAGTATATCTTTTCCTTATGTGATGATTTTCACAATTCATCCCAATGTGTCCAAATTCTTCATAGTAATGACATCTACACCAAGTGTTATAGTCCCAACCAAATATAGCTTTTACAATCTATTCTACTAGATTCCATATCTTGGTTTTGCATTTTGATGAATTGTGCCCATACTTCTTATGTTTTTGACATTTTCCTTCAAACTTTGGTTTCTCTTTGCATTCATTTGCCCTATGTCAATGCTGATTATAATTATAGCATTTCCCATTGAATTTTGTTTCCCATTGCTCCAACATTTGTTTGATGTATGACCTATCTTACCATAGTGATTGCAAGTAGGTCTTTGATTCTTTTGAGCTCCTTTCTTGGATGATTCACCTTTTTTTGTATATCCAATTCCTACTTTTCCCTTTTGTCTGTAATGACTTTTCTCATTCAACTGATTTGTGTTTGCTTGAGATTTCATCATCCTTTCATTGGTTTTCCTTTCAATGTTTAGATCATTCTCCAATCTTTCATTCTTTGATCTTAGATTCATGCTTTCTTCATTTGCATTGGTGAGTTGATCAATGAAGTCTTCTTTTTGAAGCGATAGGTGTTGAATTTCATTGTTCTTTCCTTATATCTCTTCTTTTATCATGGTTTTCTCTTCCATGACTTCACACAATCTAACTGACTAAATTTCTTGCTCTCTTCTTAGTTTTCTTACTTCTTCTTGAAGAGTATTTTTCTTTTCCAATGGTTCTTTGATTGCTTCATTAGCTTCATCTAAATTTCTTGAATGAATTTCTTCAATTCTTTCTTCAATGTAGAGTTGATCATTCATCTAGATTGCAAGATCTTTTCTTCTTTTCATGGATTGAGAGAGTTACTCTTTCACTTTCTTGAGTTGATCAATAGCCAATTCCAAATCTAGCTTCTCAATTGCCTTTGATCTTTGCTCAAGCTATTAAAATTTTCTCTGAGAATCACAAAGCTCTAATACCAATTGCTAGAAATATTTTGATAGGCTAAGTTACTGAGAGGGGAGGGGTGAATCAGTAGCCAATAAAACTTAATCCTTCATGTATATTCTGATCTAATTGCATGCACGAGAAACTAAAAACATAAAAGCATACATAACACTTTTGACACATAATTTGGTGACCCAAAAACCTTCCAAATAGAAAGTAAACTAGGGTGAGGATGATACCCACAAGCTTTAGTATTATAGTATAAAGTTGGCCTGTTAAGACTTACAATGATCACTTCTGATGATCTACCATATTAGGAGTAATAAGGACTAATAGATCCACCTTACAAAAAGATTTACAAGCATATAATGAAGTATGAAATTGGTAAAGAGATTTAAATAGACTGTTAGGTCTACCTTGTTAAAGGACTTGAATGATCCACCTATTAGGATGAAGTAGTAGCTGATCTCTGATCTCCAACTTGGTTTGATAAATGAAATTTCTCTAAGTGTACAAATCACCTTGTTGTGATAGATAAATATTTTCTACTCCTTATACTATTCTAGCCTTTTTAATTCACTCTTCTTCTCTTCTCTAATTATTACATTACTTCCATACCATATATTGGATATGATACAATATATTACATAGATACCAATCCAATTACAAAATTACAAAGTCGACAACAATACAAGTTTACACAAAACTCACAAAGTTGGCCAAAGTGTAGAAACTTGGGTTCTGAAGACTAACTCGGTGAGGTTCTGATACTTGACATCCACTATCAATGCTTGGCATCATCATGCATTCAGTAGACATAGAATCTTAGTCCATACTGATCACTTCCAAGTAGTCTTGAACTCGGTGTACACTAGTGACTCAGTGAATACTATAAAACTCGGCATATAAATTGAATCACTTTATTCAAACTGTAGAGCTCGGTCAATGCTTTCACTATGAGCTCATTATAAAATGAGTCACTTGGTTAACACTGAGTAGCTTGGTTAACACTAGACTCACATCACATCAATTACAAACTTGGTAAGAACTGCAAAACTTGGTTTGCACTGATAAACTTGGTATACATTGAGATGCTCAGTTTACACTACTAATCAATAACTTTGTAGTAACTTCTCAGCACAAATTGAAATCTGTCCAAGGGACTTAGTAGCAACTATAGAACTTGGTAGCAATAGAAATGCTTGGTTAACACTATTAAGTGTACAATATGCTTGGTAGATATTTACAATCTAAATAAGCACTTGTCACTAATAACAAACATAACTGAAATGTCAATAGGGTGCTCCTCTTAATACCACAAATACATAAGAGAAACAAAGAAACAACAACAATTGGCAAGAACAAAATATGGGCTTCTTATTATCACTGCAAATGTGAAATTACAAAATTTTGTAATACAATATGCAAATCCAAATGGTTGCCTTCCTTACAAATAATTTTTAACATAGAGCTAGGAACTATCACCCAAAGTTTCCCTAGATAATGTATGAGTATTCCTTAATTAGGAATTTGTACACTATCTAGGAAGTTTCTAGACATCAAGCCCTAATCCTTGAGACTAACTACTCTAAATTTACATATAGAGTCACCTGATACACCTTTGACACTTATTCTAGAAATTTTTGTCAACCCAAATTTGGAAGCCCATAACTTTCAAATTATTTCTCTAATTAGCTATTATAACTACTTTTTGGAATCCTCAACTTCTCACCTAAAAGGCTTTACTTGTGTAAGCTCTAATCAACCCCATTTTAGAGCCCATCTAGGCCTCTAAGGTCTTTAATAGTGATCGTAAAGTTTTTATACCAAAATTGTACACTAAAAATCTACAATAAGTCCATGAATACTTATGATATGGAACTGAGCCACCATTGATAGGATGATTTATCAAGTTGAACATGCATCTCTATAATTAAGACATTCTAAGCTCCTATGACAAACTAAACAAGTAGCAAGCCTCAAGAAAGAACAACTTGGAATTGACACAACCCTAATTCAATAAACAAAAAGGAAATATTTTTGGATGATGAAAAATTTATGTTACACCAAGGATGCTCCTACATTAGAACCTAGCATCATGGTCTCCATGGGCATCCTTTGTCTCCTACCAAATTGTCTCCACACATGGCCAATAGAGAACCACTCAACAATCCATTTGTGCCTCCTAATAGAGATCTATTGTATAACATCTATCCAAGATCCTCTTGAGCCTCCTTTTATCCCTCACATCCTTCACAGGGACTCCACTCAAATGAGGCCAACTCTTCTAGTATATACCTATAGAAGGATACATTTTTGTTATGCAGCTATGTGATGAATCCTAAGTACCTTTACATGTACATGTACCTCCTCTCTCATGGATATACCCTTGGATAGATCACTATAATGTGATCCCAAGCCCAAACCTATGCTAGTATGGCCCATGATGCCCAACTCCTCCCATCCCTATACATGATCTCATAGAGATCATGATACATATATGCTAGGATGTCAAGTCCCCATGCCATCCACTATAGCCTCCCCACTAGATCCATAACCAATCCACCCCACCCACAAGTGAAGTCTTTCTAGCTCATGTATGTGACAAATGCTTGAGCAATAAGGGAGCATACTATGTATGCCATTAAACATTGATGCCCATAGTCTACAATGAGTTTCTCCCAAATAACATGTCTATATAAGATGGTAATGTCTCCAAAAACCTTGCGTAATATGAATCTTCTATCTTTTGAAGACTAATTGAAGTAAATATATGACACAAAAACATCACATCAGTACTAATATTCATGAGACTAGGTACATACATTAACTAGACATGATCGACACACTCATTAGATCTCTATTACATGGTACTTGTAGGATGCAATATACATGCTCTAATGTGATCATCGACTAGATAATATGGAGATGTAAAGTGTTATGATCATTGTGCCACATCTTTGCTAGTGCTATAAAAAGGCCATAGTTTTCCTAGATGTAGGGAAATTGTAAGAGCCATCCGAATCCCATGGTGTCCAATCTCCCTCTATTGGTGTCATCTATTTGGGGCACTAGTCATAGCCCTATCACCTCTAACACTCTAATAATCAGGGATAGAAACACCTCCTACATATAAAACCATGTCCAAACCTCAACACCTATCATATGAGAATCAAAATAAAACTCAAGAGATCATAACTTATCTACTCAAAAAGGAAACTAAGAATTAACACTAATGGACAAAACAAATTTGGCATAACCTTCATGAAGCAGTTGAACAAGTATCATGCAATACTTTATATTATAACCATGTGATACTTTATTCTAGTTTGATACTTTGCACGGTATCATACTATAGTGGGTCCAATG
The DNA here is from genome assembly GCA_028749045.1 of Cupressus sempervirens. Taxonomy (NCBI): domain Eukaryota; kingdom Viridiplantae; phylum Streptophyta; class Pinopsida; order Cupressales; family Cupressaceae; genus Cupressus; species Cupressus sempervirens. The sequence continues at coordinate 194,094,770 of CM053790.1, read as the reverse complement.
CAATAAAGCTCATAATAATGGTGCAATACAATCTCTATGCTAGAATAATTGTACCATTATATTCATAAAAATGGTGTGATACTTGAAAGTATCACATAATAAATTTAGGAAAACCATCTAAAATCCCTAGAAAACATGATAAAATGCTCAAAACCACTCAAAAAATGTTAGGATATCGAGTAGTTATTGAGAAGCATTGCAACTTTTATGCAAAAATAAACTTTTGAATCCCAATGCTCAAAAAAACCTTTATTGGTTGGAAATATTTGGGAATGGTATAAATAAGGTTGAGAAACCTTTCTCAACATAGAAGAGAAGAATCAATTGTATTCATTGTTTCAAATCAATAAAATTTTATTGTTTTCCCATCAAAACTGCCTGACAAATTGCTTGTACAAAATTGTATGGATTCACATGAAACTTTGAAGGATTTAAAAAGTTGAATAATTTTCTTATTAAATTCTTTCAATTTTTTTTAGGTCTTCAATTCATATTGGCTAAGAGAAAACAAAATTTGATTTCTTGCTAGTCGCAGGGAGGCCCTAACTAGGGTTTGAGAGAAAATTTCTCTTTCCTAGCGATTCCACCATGGGAAAAAGATAAGCCTTCATGGAAAGAAGGGGGATGGGATGTAGATTAATAATATTCTAGTCTTAGGATATTAGGCAAGAGATGTTGGGAGAAAACATTAAACCCTATGGACAAGCATATAAATGTGACTATCCAATTTTGGTCTTTTGAGGCACAACTAGGCCTAGGGGTGGAATAGAAACATAAGAACTTGGACTTGGATTTTTTTGAATGTCCTTGAAGTATTCCAATAGTTTTTTTTGGAATATTTATTGAATTTATTATAACTTCTTTGGAAAAGAGACCTAATTAACCCTATTAGGCCTAGGAGAGTTTTGCAAACAACTTGAATTGGGAGATTGGTCAAGAGTTCTAACTTGGTACGGGTTGTTGAAAAAGTGATTGGAGTGTCTAAAGGTTTTTAATACTTTATATGGTGGAGTTGTAAGAAGGTTTCCTTCACAAATCTTTAGTTTCTCCTTGTAGCCCTATTTGGAGTTTTAGGTGTGTAACTTAATTTCTTAAGCAAATATTGTGGAACTTGTGTATGAAAAACATTGGGGAACTACATCTAAGGTTGGAGGAAGCCCTACTTCATCCCTAAAACCTTGTCTTAAGTTTTTTTCTTGTTAGACCTCAAGGAGGTGTCTTAGACTTTGAATTTGATCTACTCTAAAGATAGTGGATATTGGGAATCACATAGTCGAGTCCTAGGTTGTATTGTTGGTGAATAATTTGTTCACCTACAAGTGATACATCTTGGGTATACATAAGGAGACTCTGCTCCACTTTTTGGGGTATTCATCATTTCTTGACTTCTTCATGATTTATACTCTCTTCCACTCTTCTTATTCATTCTATTATATCTTTCTCCTTTCTTTGACCTAATTTTGATGCTTTATCTTTCTGGTCAAATCTAGTCAAATTGGGGCATATCTTCATTGCTTGGTGGTCATTCTCTTGGTCTTAATCTCTCATATATCATCATGGAATTTTCTATATCTTGATCTGATGACATCTATCTCCTTTTTGCATCTCCTCTATCTCATTTTCATTTTGATCCCAAGGGGTTAAGAATATTCTATCATTGTTGCAAATTTCTTTTTCTACTATGGCTATCTATTTTCCCTTGAATCATCAACTTTCTTTGGATGCTTGACTTTCCATATTAGTGCTCATCTTGGGTACTGATATTTTCTATTTCTCTTTCCTTGTGCTCATTTTTGCTTCTAATTGGGTGTGCATTCAAGATTTTTTGTCTCTCCATGCTTCATTCTTTGGAGACAAGTCTATGTATATGTTGCTTGCTTGGCTTCTTCACTCTTTGATGTAATGTTTTTCTAGATCAATCACATAGTAGTCCAAGAGAGGTAAATGTAATCACCCAAAAAATAGTCATCTGGACTATGAACCCACTTTCTAGCATTTTTTCTTAATTCATCAATTGCTTATCTTTGATCAAATTCTAAAAAAATCTATTTATTTTATTATAACCTATCATTTGACCACTATATCCTAAGTCTCTTGTTTAATTAAAATAACTTTCTCCATTTTAATTAAATAAAAAATCCCCCACTTCCCACTTATCCTAAGTGTGCACATGAAAAGCATTATTCCTATTTTTAAAATAAAAGAAATAAACTTTTTGTCTCACATGAAGTGCATAGTTTCCAAGGTGGGTGGAATCTTCATTCTCCTCCACACATCTCTCACCTTTTTAAACTTCACAATTTATCTTGATTAGGTGAGATACTTGTGCACATGGATCACTCAAGATGCATCCTCTACCCTTGATTAAGTCTCTCTTGGATTTTAATTTTGACCATCTATTTTTCTTTAAAAGTGAGGGCTCTCTCCTCACTCTCTAGAACCTTATGCTTTTTACTAACATTACACTATATGATTTATAGGTTCTTTTGAGCTTTGAAGAAATTTGAAGTACTCTTTTATTTTTCATGACTACATCATGTCATTCTTAGTTTAGTCTTCTTTCATGCTCATAGCTTAGATCACCTAGTCTAATTAGTAGGCTTTGTAATCTTTCATACTTGTTAGCTAGCATTTTGAATCTTATTTATTTTAGCTTTCATCTTTCATTGCATTACATAGTGATTCTTGGTTCCTAGCATTCTTTCTCTCATCTTTGAATCTTCCATTCTATGGTGCACTTTGAAAGAGTTTCAAAAGCTAGGTTCATTTGAGAGGCATTATCTTGTAGCCTTTGCATGTCATAGATAGGAAGTTATAAGATGCCTCTTGAGATAATCTCTTTCATGGGTATTCTCAAGAATAAGGGTTTATAGAAGTCTGCAAGATTTTGGTATACAATAACCTCCAACTATTTCCCAATATTCCTAAAAAAAGGGGGGCAAGAAGCCCTCCAAGCTTGGGGATTTGAAGGACTGGGAAGAGAAGGCCACACTTTCACTTCCTCCATGCTAACCTTGGTAGAAAGGGGTAAGACATACTCATCTAAGACCAACATAGTAATATAACCAAGGTGATCATTAATGTCATATATATTTTGATATAAATTCCCTGTATCAATGAAACGGTTGATAGCTTCAATATTAATATCTTCCTCTTCTATAAACACCAAGCTATTAGGAAGGGAAAGGGGTGTATTTCTATTCTTGTACCTATGATTCATTGTAGGCTAGTAGAATAATCTCATATTTATGTCTCCCTCCTTTATCCATTACACCAGGCTAGACTTTTGTTTCCAATAAGTTTCTTCTTGTGTGGTAATGAAAATTGTAACCAAGTTTTATATATTCATTATTAGATTCCATCAACATTGCACATCTAGAAAATTATCAAAAAAAATGTTTTTCCTTTAAAAAATATTATCGAAAGAAATTTTATTCCACTTATTAAATTTATCCCTTATTACACTCACTTTAGAGCATAAATTAATCATTGGAGAATTCACAACCAGAACATTCCACCAGGATATAATAAGATCTCTAATATGGGGGTGGGATACTAATTTTTTTTAATCTAGATGAATTTTATTTCCTTTTACATACTTTCCACTCCATCAATAAAGCACTATGATTATCACCAGTCTTAGGTTTAGCTTCAAGGTGGAAGTTATTAAACTAGTCTAGTTGTAATACAAGGTGAATATGTCAAGCCTCACTTGAATAAGGATTTTCCCTACCTACAATTTGATCAAGAGAATTTGGCTTCCCTTAGACCCAAGTTAATGATACCCATGTTAGAGAAGAGCTCCCCAAGATCATCCATATTGTTGGAATAGTCCTCACTGCCTCCCAATTTCTTGGTGGGGTATAATAAAGAGTTGAAATCCCTAGTTATCATTCACTTAATGCCATTTCTATATTCCATAATGTTAGAGAGTGAATCCTAAAACAATTTTCTTTAACATTTATGGTTTTGGATTAAAGGTAAAAATAGGTTTTGAAGGGACCCAAAACCCTTTACAAAAAGGCCTCTTACATGTAGATACACATGAGAAATATAGTCATAAAGAAGTTACTAGAAAAAAACAAACAAACAAAAAATAACAAGAAACTATGCAACATTACCAACAGAAGCAGTGAGAGTAAAATAACCCAATAAAGACACTAAAATAAAAAAAGACTAGGAAAATAGACCAAGTCCAGGAGAATAAACTCTATTTGATTGTCTAGATCTTCCAACTTCTACAAAATCTAAAGGATGGAATCCTCTATAGGCTCTTCCACTTTGGTGTCCTCCATCTTCTTTCTCATATTGGCCCTTCTTCTCTTGTTAGGACTCCTAATTTCATCATTATCTTTCTAATTCTTGTTTAGATTAATGACCTTATGCTTTTGTAGAATTTTGTAAAGATTTTTATGGTTCATCCTAGATGCCTTTAGTTTCTCATGATTCTAGAGAAAAATGGTAACCAACATAGCTTCATTCTTTTATGTCCTTTCAATCAAATTCTTAATACCATTCTCCATTTCCTTAAGAAAACTACTCAAATTAGTATTCTTCTCATCACAAATTTAATTTCTATCATCATGCATTTCGATTTTAATCAACTAAAACTCATTGACAATCCACTTGTCAAAGTGGTGGGAATTAAAATACTAGGCTTGAGCAATGTCAAGAATCTTCAAAGTTAAGAAATTGTTTGTCCTTATTTCCTGTCTGGGACTAGTCCAACATCATAATAACATGGGCTTTGATAATGTTCTAATTAATATCAACATTCCAATCTACCCTATTATCACTAATGTCACTGGGTATGTGTCGGATCATGGTCACCAAACTATGCCCTTAAGTGGCAATGAAAAATTAGCAAATCAAGGTTATGTCAACTTGATGTGCAATTTTAAACTTGTTATGAACATCAATAAAAAATTTATGACAAAATAATCTATAGAAAATTGAATATAATTTATGAACTACTAGGCCTTATCTAAAGAAAGAAAAAATTGATTGGTCAAAATTTTGAATTTTAATGCAATAGTACAAAAATTTTGGGAAAAAATTAAGAAATATTCGTATATATGACTACCTTAATCAAAATAAAATGATAATATTTTTTAATAAGATTCTATATGTAAGAAGTACACTCATGCTCAGATGTGGAACATATTTGTGTGTATTTTTATTCCAAATAAATAATTAATATTGAATTTTCTATTATAGTATTTTTAGAATGAAATAACTCCCATGTTTGACCACCTTTACTAATTCAAAAATTTACATAATTTTTATTTTATTTTACTTTTCTAATAGTAGAATAAGTATATACTGTGACACATCTTTTGGATTTCAAAAATGATATACGGTTTGAAAGTTATATTTGTTTTTCAATCAGTGTGGCAATCAACACTTTATGCATAACTCCATTAGAAAATGAATAATAATTACTTACTGAATTCATAATTTGACATACATTACATTTATGGAATGATAAGAACATTCTTAAGAAACCCTTTTCATTTCATCAAATTTGGGTGAACAAGAAGTCATCAAACACATGTTTGAAGTAAAAAGTACACAAGACTAGGCCAAAAACATGCTTTCATGTTTTTTTTAAAGTTGACCATGTAGGGTTTGTATCCAAAGAAATACTAGGCCTTATAAAGGTATTAATATTTTGGATTGGTATAAGGATGGGTAGGAAAAAAGTCAAAATATATTTTAAAATTCTTTGAAGCATTTCAAAACTACATTTATTTTTTAGATTGCCACTTTTTGGCACACTGTGATCCTATACACACCATTTAGGGATTTGACATTTATGATTGAGAGCATAAACATTCACTATATTCCATGACCATCTAGTAGATAGGCCATGACAAGAAAGAATATAATAGATTTAGGAAATGAGTGAAGAAGAGTACCTAACAACTTTTTCTTATTCCAAATAATCACTTAGCCTCTAGACCCCCCAATGGATTCCACTGATTCCCAATCCACTCTGGGCCATATTTTATGCATCACCTTATCAAAACCTTTATTTTATATTTTTATTTCTTGAAAAAGAATAAAATCTACTTTAAATTCTTGTAACTCGCACTTGTGCATATGTTACTTTACCAAGATATTGAATCCTCTCATATTTCACAAAAGAATTTTCATCATCATAAAATAGGAGAAAAGTTGAAAATTTTATAAAAGTTTAGCATCAAGGCATCAAGACATATTACTATTATTTTGTTTACTTCTACTAAGACTATTTCTCTAGTGTAACCCATTTTTCTACCCATAATTCAAGGATAAGTCCCATTACCTATAATTTTGGCTACCTACTATCATTTCCTACATCTAGTTTATTCTTCTTCTTTTTTATCAATCACCATCCATTTAAACTCATCAAAAAGGTCATTATTTGCATCAACTAGCTAAGGGGGGTTAGAGAAAGCACAACCACCCAAACCCATTTGTTATTTTTTCTAAAAAATTGAGCAACCATTCATCAGTCTATTGATAAAGGAGGAGAGGATAATACAACTAACATACATGAATTCAAAGAATATGACCCCCTTTTGAAAGAGCATTAGACCTCTCCCCAACAAGACTAGTAGAGGGGAGAGAAGATATCTCTACTTAATCCAAAATATTTTGTTGAAAGGGTGTAAGCAATGAGCTAGAGGCATTCCTCAAAAATTCTTTTTTTGGGTCTTGGGATGGGGAGACTATCTAGCTAGAGGACAAGGGCACTACTAGCTATAGGGGAGGCTTAGCTAGAGAACCTATATATTTTGAAGATAAGGAGCCAACATTTCTTTAGGATTTTAAAGGACATGACATGTTTGAATCACAAAACCTTTTGTAGTGAATACATAGCATTTCTTCTTTCTCATATCCTAGAGTTTGGACATTAAACTCAAACTTATAATCTAGTGTAACAAAGGTAGGAAGGACCTTATTCTCTATTACACTGACATAGATCTCAGTGAATATAAGGTGAAATTTATCTTTTGTAACCTTGTCTACTAACAAAAGAGTACTAGATGACTCAACAATACACCTCGTTGTTCCATAATTTAAGAGGTGGCCCTAAGAGCTACTACCTCTAAATCCACTGCATGTCCAACCTAGGTTTTCATTTTCACACAGTGAGAATATTACTTGAGCTATTACCTAGGGATGAAGGTTGATTAGAAGGAGAAAAATCAGATCTAGTTCATTAAAAAAGAAAAATAGGAACATCACATTGACTACTGCATTAATTTTCACACTACCTTTAACGGTCTAGGTAGAGGCATCCCATTTCCTTAGTTAGTTTATAATTGGTCTCAAAAGAACAAGCCTACATACCAAGTTGAGGTCTAAGTCATTGACTATTTCCTCTGTTATATCATCTGAGACACTAATGGTATTTCCCTTCACCACACAAGAACCTTTAGAATTGGGAGAGATGCTAGGAACATATGTATTCCTTAAAACCTTTTCCATGAATGAGACCCCTTTAACCAAAGGAGCTTCTTGAGACTTAAGACCATCTAGTGTTGTCTTTATGGGTATTAAAGAAGAGCACTCAAAAGATCCATTCTTGAGGGTTAAGCTAGATATTACCTTAGAAGGCACTATTTTCATCTTAGTGATCATAGATTGATCAAAACTTGATAGGGGGATTTCAAAGGAGGACTGGGGCTTCCATAATCACCCACAAAAGGGAAAAAGTAAGAGAGTCAAAATAGGGTAGGACCAAAGTAGAGGGAGACGAGCTCAAGGAAGTTGCAAAGATAATTCTTTTGAAAAAAACTCTATTTTTGTTTGTTGAATACAAAAAAAATAAAGTAATGAATTTTAATTTTTACAATGAAAAATGTCACACTCAAAATTTGACTCTAAAGGATGTATGATATGGTCTTCTGATTGAAAATCCACATTTTCTCTATGCTTAATTAAAGCTCAAACAAAACTATGCAACTATTGTTGATATTGTGTGTGTGTGTGTGTGTGTGTGTGTGTGTGTGTGTGTGTGTGTGTGTGTGTGTGTGTGTGTAGACACACACACATAAAAAGAGAATTGAGTAGTAGTGAAATGGGTATTTCAATATCTTAGATTCACAAGTGATTATCATATCACCTATATTATTTGTGGTGATTTCTGTGTTGCTATGTAGATATAGATTTTCTACGTGATTCTAACAAAAGTATATCTAATAAAGGTTATGTATTTACTTTTGTAGGTTGAATTATTTGTTGGATGTCAATATTCAAGATAGTAACTTTATCCACAAGAAAGGTTGAGAATACTATTGTCTCACATATATTTAAAGAGGAAATTTTGTTGAAAGGTCTTTTGAATAAAATTGGAAAGTGAATGAAAAAGTTATTGTACTTATTAATAGTCAAAGTGCTATAATTTGGGGGGGAAATTTAGTCTAGTGTTGGTGTTTAACACTACTGAACAACAAAATGTTCAATACCAAGGTGATCATACTCACATTACCTAAGGATTAGCCACTTACTATCAACAATTACATGTGTAGACCACGTGGATCCAACTTCAACAAAACCAAAGGTGGTTTTTTACTCTTTAGGCTCTATAGGACCAAGGTGGGTATATACCTAAGGGATGATTCAAATTATATTAGTTTCATTCTGATTCTCATTTTCAATCCTTAAACACATACACAATTTATCTATTATTTGACATCTTTAGATTCATATACATCCCTCATAAGTAGATTTGGTCATAATTCTCCTTGGGTTTACAAATAGCTCTAGAAATAATAGCTTCCTAAGACTCAAAAATTAGATATAAATGAGTACTTACCAACATTTATAACCTTGAACAAAATGGAATGAAAATGATTTTGAATTAATAATGGATCTGATATGTAGTAGCATAATTTACCCTTACTCACTTCAAAAATATGTGACCAATGCCTTATCTATTGGGCAAAAGATTAACTATTGGTAGGAGATCTAATTCAAATAACTTGTAAATGAATCTATCAATTGTAATCACCCATTTCCATTCTTATGAACTATCCATTTCATAAACTCATAAAATCTATCGATCTACTGAAGCATTTACATAATCCTTGAATTAAAAGTAATAATAGAGCTAGTATACAATCCATCCAGATTGCATTCAATCAATTAAACCTTATTTAAATGACTTCAAAGTAAACAAACTCATAAAATGGAGATAGAATTTGGTGACACAAACCTAATGTAAGAAACCCATTGTATTATCATTTTAGATGACTAATTTAATGACCAATAGAAACTCATTGAAAAGCCTAGAATATCTTGACAATTCTACCATTTCTATATATCATTGGAGAGTACACAATTGAGAGAAAACTCAAAACAACTACATACAACTAGACCAACTGTACTTTTCTTTGAAAGAAAACAAAATTATACAAGCCATTCAAATTCATCACAATGCCTTGAAAAATCATTTATATAAGCATGAGTTGCAACAAGAAAAGGGCAATTGTGACTAAAAGGTGTCCTCTTACAACAAGGGAAACATCAAAACTTATCAAAATATTTTGGATCCTTAATATAAAAAAGGAATAACAGAAATAGTTGCAACATGATAGCTGGAGCATCAAATCTTCAATTTTGTCTTCTTCTTCAACTACCCCTTATTAGTAAAGCCTTTATTTTTGCAATTGCTTCCCACAAAATGACTTCTCTTTTGGTTGGCCACTCACATGTCTTGATTTTTGTTAGTTCACCAAAAAACTTTACCCACTTGGCATCTATGATTACTCTTCCCTCTATTATGAACCTATTCATTTCAATTTCAATTTTGAACAGAGTATCAATGAGTTCATTGAAAGAAAACTCATCAATGTCACTTTCAAAAATGGATGTCACCTATGGAAAATTTGCAATATGGAAAACTCATTCTAATCTTTCATTTGACCGTTAGAATTAAGGATTGAAAGAATGAAAGAATAAAAGTCGTTAATCAACACTTTCATTTTACTTTGAATAACTATTAATTTCCCTATAAAGAATTTTAGCAAATTCTTTACTTTTTCCATACCCTCTTTGACAAAAATGACCTTATTATGAAGGTCTATCTTCTTGGCTAGTAAAGGTATCAATCTATCAAAAAATTGCATGTAAGGTCCCCATTGTTGGAAAATAGGGTCAAGCCAACTTATAGCTTCCTTACACATTTTCTCAATAGCTTGTAAGTTGGTGAATGCATTGTGTGCATCTTCAGAGATTCTCTTCAAGATGCTTATTCTATGATTTAGCATATTCAACATTACACCCTTCTTTGTTGCACTATCAAATTGGGGGACCTCTGATTCCACACTCACCATAGGCACTGGTACTATCAACCCTATGGGTATGTCTTCTATACAGGCTTCTACCTCCACAATGTGCCTCACCTCCTCCGCATTTCTTTATGCATGCTCTACCTCTACTAAAATCTTGAGTTGGTCTTTCAGGGATGCAACTTCCTCTTCTAGGCTCTGAATCTTTCCCACTAACTCTTCTATTTTTTGACTCTGCACATAGCTAGTTTTCAGCTCTTCCTTATACAATTTTCTTACATCTACACACTCATTATATGTAGCTACAAACCTATCCTCAATTTGATCAACCTTTGCCTCATTCATGAGTGCAAAGTGTTTAACTAGGCTAGAGATCTCTTTGCAAGTGGTGTTGTCTAGTGTCCACACAATCATGTTTCCCTGAGTAGTCTCCTCTATATCCATCATTTTTGGTTTCTTGGTGTCAGGGGCAACACTCCATACTGCTAGGGTCTTTGTATCTATACTAAATCCTTACTCTCTCTTCAAGCCTTCACTACTACTAGTTTCATAGCTAATTACTTTTTCTTGCCTTCTAATTTGGTAAAAAATAAAGGCTCTTTCAATATCCCATCTTGACACTAAAATCATGCCACTTATATGAACCAGCTCCCTAGCTTCTACAGGGGTCATCATCTCACTGTCTGGATCATATGCCAATAGTTTATCCACTAGTTCCTTATTTTTCTCAAGATCTTCTCCTCGCATAAGGCTCAATGTGAGCTCATTCTATTTAATTTTATATAAAAAAACTTTTAAATTTAGATGATTTAATAAAATCATCATCCTCCATGAATTTCTCAGATTGGATGAGTCTATCATCCAATCTGAAGGGTGCAATCTATAAATTATCTGAGGCTCTTCCTACCTTTGTTTCCCTTTGTTTCAAGTAATTTTACCTAATATCAACAAAATATTGATAATTTACTGGTATAACCTACAGGGCCTTGCCCACCACCCTCTCTAGGATATGCATTATTTTTTGTCTCTTATTTCCTTTGGCCACCCATGTGGAAGATGATGGCTATTCCTCCTCCTCAATATCAATTTCAAGTTGAACATTAGGCTCAAGGGACTCTCTATTCATTGTTGCTTCCACTCCCTCTGGTTCATTTTGCATTTGGGCCTTAATATGATCAAAGTTTTCAACCATTGTCCTCATATTGCTAGGATAAGGGATATCAGTATAAAAACCCTTGAAATCTGGGTTAGTCCTCTTCAAGGCATCCTCCACTTTCTTGATTTCACAATACTTTCCTAGAAATTAATTAGCCTCCCCTATTGCTACTATATTAGCAATTAAATCTTCTATAGGGATTGGTTTTCTAGGAGGCAGAATATAACCCCTAATGGCTTTGACCTCATTGGTTATATAGGTTTTTGCATCATACATTCTATATAGTCTAGTAGCAAACTTATACTAGCCTAGGTGCTCACTTAACTCCTCAAAGGCATTCTTCCCAATTACAAAATCTCCTACCTTAAAACTTCTACAAAAAAATGTGGGCTTCTCTAGGGAAGGAGGAATCATTTCTTTGTTCATCAATTAAATTTGTTGAAAGAATTCAATAATAGCTAATCTAGGAGGAAGATATTTAGGCAATAAATGGGGTGGCTATGGGCATGCATAGACTCTCATCAATGTGCACTCCAATAAAAATATATCACCTCAATTATGGTCTAATTTCATTTTTTCATCTAAAAAGGAAGGTCTATGTAATGTTTTCAGAACATTGGGGGCCCTAAAGAAGGTATGATCTACCATTCTCATGATAACATAACTAAACAACTTGAAAAATACATTTGCATTTGAATAATGAAAATTCTTATCTCAAGTGTGAGTCCATAATTTCACAGGAAACTCGCCAAATTTATTAGAAGTTTGATCAATGAAATCTTGACTGATGTAGCCAATGTTCTTGTATAGGATCAGGTGCATGAGCAATGAATACTGGTGGAATTTGAAGTCCTTCATCTCTCCCTTCTTGGCATTCACATTTTGATGGTGCATGCTATCCATGATGAATCGCACATAATAATATTCTCTATTATTTAATAGGTCTTGTATGTTACATGCTATTAGAAATAATGAACCATATACACAGTCTTTTGCTCTATCACTTTCTAGAACCTTGTGTAATCCATACACTGTATTCTTGAAGTAGTTCTTGAATTTGCTTAGAGGCAAGTGATCCTCTACTTTATTTGGTATCTGCCCTACCTTTTTGACATTTTAGGGGATGTGGGGTAGCATTACATTATTTAGATAATGACTCTTATTCCTCCCAAATTTCCTTGTAAATCATTAATATCAATGGACACATCCATCTGCCCTTCCAAAAAAAGAGCTTCTATGAAAGAAGTCTTATCAAGTGTGCATAGAATACTCCCATTATGCCTATGGAATGGCCTTGTGACTAGGTTGTGAGAATTTATCAAAGCCTTCAACAAGTCCACATCATAAATACCTCTATGAATATTGATTTTTCCATGTTCATGTTCCATGGATTGCATATTGGTATGTTATTAGTCCTATTTAGGTAAGAATACATAAACAAATTAAAACCATTGACGTTAGGGAATTTTGCATCCCTACACAAAAAGTAAGGGTCTTTGAAAACATGGTAATTTGTTGAAATTGCATTGGATGACCCTAGGAGAATTTTTAACCAGTCCTTTACATGTTTGTTTGAGTTTTTGACCCTTGATTTATTCTCTATTTTTACCGCACCCTTCTTTTTCTTTCCTTCAGCTATAACCTCTACAACATCATCACCTTCATCTTAAACTTCTACTTCTTCAGTAGGAACCTCTTCAACCTCCGTGTCAGCCATTTTTCTACAAATCTATACCTCAAACTCCCATAGAAATAACACAAAAATTCACAAAGCTATGGATTCCTAGAGAATTTTTCAAATAGAAAACACAAGCTCTTCGAAATGGAAAATACTCTAAACATTCAATCTAATCTTTATATTTTAATCATGAAATCTACCAGCTTTCATAAATTTTGCATGCATGAGTTTTAATACCACCTTTGTAGGATGTTAGCAAAGAGTATCAACCATGTAATTCAATCCTAGAGTACCTTTTTGTGTTTTATTTTAGTTTTCCATGGTGAATTTGTCCTTTCTTCTTAACTAGCATGACACCTCAGCTAGCTACCTTTTTCAAATTTGGTCTTCCGCTTATACATAGAGTCCAAACCCTTCGATCCTCATAACTCCTGAGATATAGTTATTAAACCCTCACACTTTTTTGGTGATGCTTTGTAAAAATTCAAGTGTAAAAGCATTAGCCCTTTTAAAATATGGTTTTGTAATTCCTTTTGCACTTTCACACTCTTTGAAATCTACTTCATGCCCTTATGCACATTGGCATACCACTGGGATCCCTAAAAATTTTCTTTATGCCCTTACAGTGGAAATGAGGCATCACAACCCTCCAAATCTTTCTTTACATCATTATGCTTATGTACCACCAGACCCCTTTGAAAAATTACTTATGATCATACACTACAAACATCTCCCATAGTATTAGGAAGCCTTTAAAAACTACCTCCTGCTCTTACGTTTCATCCCCTTCATAGCAGTGTAAATCATTCATTTCATTCCCCATTTGACCTTTTATGCTCATACACTTAAACTAGTCTTGTATCCATAGAGAAGGAGATCAAATAGCTCTTCATTCACACGATACACTTAAAAACATAAAAGCATAAGACAAATTCTTCTTTTCAACAAATCAATGACCCAAATTAAATCTCAGAAAAAACATCATTGTTGATTTAAGCACATGCAAAATGAAAGATTTAAGTTGTTTTCTATGCAAACTGGGCCCATCTAAAATCTATGATGTGTCACCATTTGATTCATTCTCCTTAGGGCCCATATGACACATTCCTCTTTATGTAATCACTTTACAGTTGTTCGCAAACCAAAATCACAGAAGCACATAGATGAAATTAAACCTTGCTTCACTCTTACAAGCTTCCCTTAATCATAGAATAGTAAAACCATTTGATGTTTCTTTAATATACCTTTATGCTAAAATGGGTCTTTACATTCTTACGCCATTCAGCAAAATGTGAGAGTGTAGATCAAAACATTACACCTTTCTACCTATCTACTCCACTTAATACTCATACCCTCATAAATCAACAAACAAATCTAGTTTAAAACATATTACGCTCACACACTTAAAAGGAAAACATATGACTGGAAGTACCTTAATGAAATGCTTTCGCTCATCCACTCAACTTGGCACCATAAAACTGTAAGTCGTAACTCACAATACATGAAAACCTTGTACGCACTTTCACTGTAGGCTCCATCATATGATCAGAGAACTCTAAAGTGCACTGCTTCACTATTACAAGATACACAACCATATATTCATAAACCCAAATGCCATTATGCATTTACGCCAAAGATGAAGTGTGACCATAGAAACAAAAGAAAGAGAGTTAAACACTTCTATGGGAAAACCTAACACAGTAACACCATAAAGGAGAAGAACTTAGGAATTTTGCAAACCCTTTTGAAAATTTGAATATAACCTAAGGTTTTAACATACTTAGGGAATTTAATGATTGTTTTAATAAAATTCAAAGCACATAGAGATCAGAATGTGACTAGGGTAACACAATTATTTTGAAAAATTATAAAAAGAGAAACCTTAATTTGTAGGACAAAGGGATTACATGATTTTTCACATATATTTTGAAACTTCTTTGCAATGTGAAAAATTAGACCATTAGTGGCTCTATCTAGGAATGATAGACTACTTGAGTCTATTCAAGAATTTAGAATCTATAGTAGAGTAGACCAAATACTTGATATAATAATGACAACTTCTTCAGAGAGTACAAAAAAAAAACAACAAAAATAGGGAACTAGACTATACAAGAAAATTACAGGGATTTACAAAATATACACAATGTACAAAGACACAAGAAACCCTAAAACTACTATTCATGGAACACAGATACTTTTAGGAAAAGTACCTCTTCAAGAATTGTCCATGAACTGGCAATTCAAGAATATCTCTACTTAAATCCCTCAGAAAATATGAATCTTCACCATTTGTATCACAAATATTGTATGGGCCAAGCCAGATGGGATCAAATTTACCATGCTTTCCTTTATCTTCCATTCTAGCATTCCACATCAATACCATATCACCTATTTCAAATTTTCTCTCAATGGCCCTTTTCTCATATAAATGCTTCATCTATGACTATAATTTGGCATTTTGAATAGAAGAATTTTTTCTTGCTTCTTCCAATTGTATAATATCATCCATCATGAGCTGCATCTCATCAATGATATCATCTTCATAAAGTTGAAAAAATTTGTACATTTCCTTTAGATTATTTTGTGGAACTCTAGCTTGTATACCATAGACCAAATCAAAAGGAGCACACCCAATGGCCTTTTTCATAGTAACCCTATTAGCCCACAGAGCTAATGGCTATTTTGAATCCCAAGCCTTCTTGTTCTCTCCTAAAATACTCTTAATGATTTTCAATATAATTTTATTGCTTTATTTTTCCTGACCATTCCCTTGGGGATGATAAGATGATGAGGTGTATTCTATAATGTTGTACTTCTTACAAAAATTCTTATATTCCTCAAATCTGAAACACATAGCATTATTAGTTATAGTCTTCTGTGGACATCCAAACCTGGTCACAATATTATTTAGAATGAAATTAATCAAGACTTTTCTTATTTCATTCTTAGTAAGAATTTCTTCAACCCACTTCGTGAAGTAATCAGTAGCCACCAAGATCCAAGAGTGTCCACCACTAGATTTATTTGAGATCTCACCTATGAAGTCAATTCCCCATTGTTGAAATGGTGCCTACATTTCAATAGGTCTTAATGGTAAATTCCTAAAAAAAAATTTACTTTCCACTAAACCGTTGACAAGCATCACATATTTTTAGAAACTCATGAGCATCTCTAAAAAGTGTTGGCCATGAAAAGCCAACCCTAGGAACTTTATGAGTAGTGGTTTTAGCAATATAATGACCCCCACATACACCTTCATGCATATCTCTTGAGATAATTTTAGACTTAATTTCATCTACACACTTCAAAAGGACCCCTTCCATATTCCTCCACCATAACTACCCTTCCACTATAACATATCTTATAGCCTACAACTTCAAAGATCTTTTCTGGTTGTTTGTTAATTTTGGTGGGGATTTCATATTGTACAAGTAATAAATCACATCTCTATAATAGTCAAAAGTATCCATATCACAAAGATTATCGCTACAACCATCATCAAGTTGATTGATTTGGTTTTCCTCTAAATTGGCTTTTGTCATCAATTTGGCTAGGCCTTGACCTCTAACAAGTTTGGTGATCTAAATATCAATGTTAAATTCTTCTATTTTGTTAATCCACCTACATCTTCTGCTAGATACCTCTTGTTTTGAAAAGATTTCCTTTACAGTAGTAGCAGGGACAAATGCAATAATAGTAGCTCCCATTAGGTAACACCTAAAAGCTTCTACCCCTTTCACCAGTGCATATGCCTATTTTTCATTTATATCATACTTGAGTTCTGTTGCCTACAAAGATTTGCTAAAAAATGCAATGAGCTTCTCATAACCTTCCTCATTTTTTTGTAATGGTACTATAGCAATAGTGTGAAATGAAGCAAAATAAAATATATGCATTATCTTATCATAATTAGGTGCCCTAAGAATAGGAGCATCCTTAATAGCTTGCTTGATCTTCTAGAATGCAATGGTAGGTTCCCCATCCCATTTTATCTTGGATCCTTTCTATAACATCCTTGAAATAGGTCTACTAATCTCTGCAAAATTAGTCACAAATCTTCTAAGAAAGTTGATCTGCCCAAAAAAATGAATGAATTCCCTTAACAGTTTTAGGCTTCTGAATTTTGTCTATTTCTTCTACTCTTTTAGGGTCAATCCTCACACCATGCTTACCAGCTAGATGCCCTAACAACTTTCCTTCAACAACACCAAAATTGCATTTCCTTGGATTTAGAGAGATACCATACTTAAGAGCTCTGATAAATACCTTTTCTAAATGCATGCAATGATCATTCTCATCCTTGGAATAAGCAATTAGATCATCTTGATATACAACCACAAATTTATCAATAATATCAGCGAAAGCCACATCCATAGCCCTTTGAAAAGTAGCCCCAGCATTAGTAAGCCCAAAAGGCATCTTGACATACACATAAGTACCCCATGGAGTAGTAAAAGAAGTCTTAAACTATTCTAATTCCTTAACAACCACTTGATTATAACCTGAAAATCCATCCATCATGGACATAAGTTCAGAACCAGTAACCTTTTGCAACATAGCTTCCATATTTGGAAATCCATATTTATCCTTTAATGAAGATATATTAAGATTCCTAAAGTCAACATACAATCTTACGTCTCCATTTTTCTTCCTAATAGGGACTAAATTGGATACCCAAGAGGAGTGTCTAATAGATTTTATAATCCCTATGTCTCTCAACTTGATTAGTTCCTCTTGCATTTTTGGAGCTAAAGTTGGATTTATTAGCCTTTGTTTCTGCCTAAAAGGTTTAGCATTTGGTTTCAAGGGAATTTCATGCTGAAAAAGATCTTCTCTATAATCTTTCATATCATCATATGACCATACAAACACATTCCTATATTTCCTCAACAAATCTATCGAGTCTTGCCTAATTTTAGGAGGCAATTTCTTACCAATATATACCTTCTTAGGTGTTTCCTTAGTTCCCAAATTTACCTCCTCTAGATCTTTAGCATCATACTTATAGGCATCAACCTTTGACCTATCTTGGTTGTCAAGAATAGTTTCTAAAACAAATAAACCCTTTGGGATTTTGTTTGTCTTCAATTGCACAACTTCCTACCAAAAAATAGTATGTTTTCCATTTATATTTTGTACATAAGTTGCACAATCAATTTCTTGTCCTAATAAAAAAAATTCACAATTCAAAAACCTCAAAATATCTTTATCATCCTCAAATACTTGCCAATTTTGGACATTATCAAGGATAAAAGGTCTTGTTTGAATCTCAACTTTGGATATACTAGCAAATGTAATGTCATCAAGCTTTATTGCTATATTTGCTAACAAGTCTGCCATCTTGTTATTAGTCCTATCTTTCCAAGTTATCCCAAATGCATCAAAAGATTCAATCATATCCCATACAACATTCTTGTATTGTTTTAATCTTTTTTTTTTGACCCATAAGCATTCCTTACTTGGGATAGAACCAATTTAGAATCTCCTATAACATGCAAACATTTTATCCCATGCTTATGAGCTAATCTAAGGCCTAATAGCAAAGCCTCATATTCTGCTATATTGTTGGTACAAGGGAAACTCAATGTAAAAGAGAATTTGTATGTTACACCTACTAGAGATATCAACAAAATACCTACACTAGATCCATCCTTGCAACAAGCACCATCAAAAAACATAGTCCATAGATCACCTTTGTCTGTCTTTGTGTTAGCTTCAATTTCCATCTAAGATTTATTCTTGGATTTCTTCAAAGTCACAACCTCAGCTTAGAATGCATTGATATCTGTATCCACAAAGTTTTTCATATCATCTTTTATTTCCTCTTCTATCATATATATGCTTTTATGCTCCCTATTTACTTTTACCAAATTCCATTCAATGCTAAAAGTAGCAAATGATAAATCACATTGTAAACTCCCTCCCATGGGAGTACTCCTCTTTCTAGATAACAACATGCCATACTGAGGTGGAATATCAACAACCAATACACTCATACTAAGCTCTTTGTTAGGACAGGTTATCAGTCTATGTGGTAAAGCATTAATAGTACCTATAACTGTCACTTCTCTTTTACCCATATCACAACATCTTCCCTAAGTAGTATCAACTTTTAGGCCTAATTCCTTCATTATTTCAAAAAGCATCATAGTATTGAAAGCACCAGAGTCAATCATACAATTTTTTAATGTTTTACCATTTACTGAAATACTCAAGAAAAATGGCTCAAAATTTTGCAAACATTGATTTATAGAGTTATCCAAGAACATCTGAGGAATTTGAGACACAACTACTTCAACTTCTTTGTCTTTCACCTTTTCTTCACTGCTTTCTTTGGAATTGTGATTTTCATTGCAATCATGTCTTACCTTCATATTAGTATCTTCCAACCATCCTATAGCTTTATTTCTATGCTAAGGGATTCTTAACAATTCAAACAAAGGGGCTTTGATAGTGATTTGTGATAATACATTAGTCATGTCTATAGAAGAAACAGATGGGCTATCAATAACCATACCCTTTTTTCCATGATATTGATACAAAATTTTTACAGTACCTTGGTGATTCTTTTCACTTATAGTGATTAATTTTGGTATCTTCTCATCTAACTTCTTGGGAGCATTATTTGGGGACTCAAAAACCTTGGGATTATCCACCTTCTTTGGTTCCCATTTTTTACTAGTAATTTTAACCTTCACAACAAGGGTTTCTTTAGGCTTCACAACATCCCCTTTTTTGAGGTTAACTCTTTTTATAAACACACCAGCCACCTTATCATTACCCTCTTTTTGAGCCATATTTCTAATTTTCACTTGAGCTATCATGTTGGTTGTAATTTGATCAATATCTTCCCTTCTAGGCTTCCTTGAATTCACTTCTTTTTTGGCATTTATCATTTTACACACATTATCTTCACCATCATTCTCATCAGAGAAAACTTGCTACTACATTTCACTCTGAAACTGCCTTTGCTCATTTACATCTCTAACATAATCTTCACAAAACGAGCAATCATAGTGTGACTCAAACATGTTACATCCTACATCATCATTGTTTTCTTCATATTCTTGAAATCCTTCTACTGTAGTCTAATTTCTAGGGAAGGACAAGGCTACTGCACAAGATTTAGGGGCATGGGGTAATCGACACATAAAGTACCATGTAGGCTCGGTAGTGAACTTAGGATCATCCACCAAATTTATAGAGTTTTTGGAAAAATGATCTGTGTTGTTGGTATTCATAAGGGGAGGGACACTAGGCTAACCATCTTTCCAAGTGGTGTTATAGGGGAAATTTTCTAACCTATTCTGTCTATTGAAATTTGATTGGTAAGGTGGCCTATTTTCAGTGGAACTCCTATCATTCTTTACCTAAGGGAGATTTAGGCTCTTTATAGCAGTTAGAACTTGACTCATCTCATTAGGCTCTTTCTTTTTTCCACCTACACTTTTAGGATCTTCCTTTCTGTTTCCCTTATTCCCAAACAACCTAGGATCATCTCTCTTTCTTTCTAATCTCCCTGAAATTTTCAAATTATTTTGTACATTTATAGCAATCCTGAAAGCATCTCTTAAAGTCCTAGGTTCTTTATCCCTAAGTTGGTATGCCATTTTGCAATCAAAAGCATTCAATTATGTAATCAAACATATCTTTTCATCAACTCGCATGGCTTGCATGAGCTTATAAATCCTTTTTTGGAATCTATTATTGAACTCAGTGATAGACTCATTAGGTAGCCTCTTAATGTTACTAAATTCACTTAGGATATAACTTTTATTTTGTTTCTCACCATATTTCTTTTTGAAATAGTATTCAAGGTCCTTCAAATCATTAATAGATAATTTAGGAAGTCACTTGAACCATTCTCTAGAATCTTCAATTAATGACTAAACAAACAATTTCTTAATAACATCTTCAACCTCAACCTCATAATCACTCATCATATCAAGAAAACTCCTCAAATGGTCCTCACAAGTGATAGCATTGTTCCCAACAAATTTAGGCAACCTTTTCCTTATTTCTTGTGGGATGGGGTTAGGGTAACCAGGGATTCCATCGAAACATATTTTTCTATAACCCTCTAACTGGATAGGTCTCCTTTGTAAATCAATCTTAGGATGATGGTCAATATGTCTCTTAGTATTATCCATAGTATTACTAGTGCTAGCATCTCCAACGTATTTTTTAAGATCTACTTTCTGTGAAAATGAAGATAAGAAAGACGTAGGTACCTTAGTAACATTTCGATTTGCATCATTGGATCCATCATCATCTTTAGTCACAACTATAGACTACCTCCTCGCATTTTCCAAGAACTTAATCTTGTTATTTATCTTAGCTATGGTTGCTTCTTTTTTTGCAATTTCCAATCTCTTGACCAATGCATCCTTCTCTTTCCTTTTCTTTTCCAACTCAATATTAGAAGGTGACATGGAATCATGGATCTAAAAAATCTTTTTTGGTTCCTTAATCTTAACACTAATCTCCATCTATTTTCCTTTATCCCTAGAATCAATAGCACACTCTACATCTTTTTCTTTATTGAAATTAACTTCTAAATCACTATAGTTCTTAATCTCTTGTATTACAGGTCCTTCTAGATTCATATTTTGAGTTTCCAACAACTATTGTTCTTGTATCTTAAGATGTTCAACTTGACCTATAATCTATGGTTGCCATGCATTGGTTGCTATCTCATTTTTCTTCTTTAGGGCAGCAATTTTCCTAAGTAAGGTATTCTTTTCTTCAAAATATTTCGTAATCCTTTCTTCCCTCTCCTTTTGCAATCTGTTATTTATGGCTTCTTGCTCATCAAGCTGCATTTTTAGGATCTCAATCTCATTAGGATCAGGGATAGTAAACTTAGAACTAGCAATATTTTCATCATTGAAATCCTCAGGATCTAAGTGCTTTGGTCCTATTTCCTCTTGATAAAAATCATATAGGAAAGGGTTTGTACTTCATTGAGAAAGATTATTACTATTTCTTTTGTCAAGACTATGTGCACTTTGTTGCATAATAGTTTCCTAACATACTATCTTGGAAGTGCTAAAAAAATCATCACCAGATAGTCTAGGATGGGATCTAGAACTTTGGCAAGATTATTCCTTTTCCACAGTAGAAAAATGAATATTCTCTCCCATTATTAATTTCTCTTGGGAGTGACCTTCTCTATGCATTTGAGACTATTTCATAGCCCAATTTTGTCATCTCCTAGGAGGGAGATCAATTTGTAATTTGATTGTGAAGTTTTTCTTCACATTTGCCTGTGTATTCTTCTTATTCTCCATGATTTGAGATAACAAATTCCTAAATATTGACATTGGTTAAAACCTTATGTGTCACCACCCACCCTATCAGAATGGGAATAATTGTTGAATAGATCACAGTTACTTCACTAATAATTTTAGACAAAAATGCAAATAACACCCAAAACCATAGAAAGTGCATGTGAAAATTCCTATCCACCCACCCTATGAGAATGGGAATAATTGTTGAATAGATCACAATTACTTCACTAATAATTTCAGACAAAAATGCAAATAACACCCAAAACCATAGAAAGTGCGTGTGAAAATCCCTATCATAGACTCTACCCAAGGGAAACATAGATTTTAAATGATATAGTGGTTTATGACAACATAAAGTGTTATATCCCTAGTAGAGTTGCCATTTTGTTGGTGTTTAACACTAATGAACAAAAAAAATGTTCAATACGAAGGTGATCATACTCACATAACCTAAGGATTAACCTCTTCATATCAATAATTACATGTGCAGATCACATGGATCCAACTTCAACAAAACTAAAGGTGGTTTTCTACTCTTTAGGCTCTATAGGACCAAGATGGGTATACCTAAGGGATGATTCAAATTATATTAGTTTCATTTTGACTCTCATCTTCAATCCTTAAACACATACACAATTTATCTATTATTTGACATCCTCATATTCATATACATCCCTCCTAAGTATATTTGTTCATAATTCTCCTTGGGTTTACAAACATTTCTAGAAATAATAGCTACCTAAGACTCAGAAATTAGATATAAATGAGTGCTGACCAACATTTATAACCTTGAACAAAATGGAATGAAAATGATTTTGAATTTATAATGGATCTAATATGTACTAGCAGAATTTACCCTTACTCACTTCTAACATATGTGACCAATGCCTTATCTATTGGGAAACAGATTAACTATTGGTAGGAGATCTAATTCAAATAACTTGTAAATGAATCTATCAATTGTAATCACCCACTTCCATTCTTATGAACCATCGATTTCATAAACTCATAAAATCTACTAACCTACTGAAGAATTTACATAATCCCTTGAATTAAAAGCAACAATAGAACTAGTATACAACCCATCCAAACTACATTCAATCAATTAAACCTTATTTAAATGACTTCAAAGTAAAAAAACTCATAAAATGGAGATAGAAATTGGTGACACAAACATAATGTAAGAACCCTTTTGTATTATCCTTTTAGATGACTATTACAATGACCAATAGAAACTCATTGAAAAGCCCAAAATATCTTGTTGATTCTATCATTTCTATATATCATTAAACAATACACAAGTGAAAGAAAACTCAAAACAACTACATACAACTAGACCAAATATACTTTTCTTTGAAAGAAAACAAAATTATACAAGCCATTCAAACCCGTCACAATGCCTTGAAAAATCATTTATATAAGCATGAGTTCTGACAAGAAAAGGGAAATTGTGATTGATAGGTGTCCTCTTACAATGAGGAAAACAAAAAAACTTCTAAAAATATTTTGGATCCTTAATACAAAAAGGCAATAATAGAAACAGTTACAACATGATAGCTGGAGCATCAAATCTTCAATTTTGTCTTCTTCTTCAACTGCCCCCTATTGGCAAAGCCTTTATTTCTACAATTTCTTCCCACACAATGACTTCTCTTTTGGTTAGCCAGTTGCATGTCTTGATTGTTGTTAATTCACCAAAATAAATTTGCCACCTAGCATCTATGATTACTTTTCCCTCTGTTATGAACCTATTCATTTCAGTTTCAATTTTGAATAGAGTATCAATGAGTTCATTGAAAGAAAACTCATCAGTGTCACTTTCAAAAATGGATGTCACCTGTGGCAAATTTTCAATATGGTCAAAAGAACCAGACCACTCATTCCAATCTTTCATTTGGCCATCAGAATTAATGATTGAAAGAATGAAAGAATAAAAGTCATTAATCAACACTTTCATTTTATTTTGAATAATTGTTAACTTCCCTATAAAGAATTGAAGCAAATCATTTACTATTTCCATACCCTCTTTGACAGCAATGACCTTATCAGGAAGGTCTAGCTTCTTCGCTAGTAAAGGTATCAATCTATCAAAAGATTGCATGTAAGGTCTCCATTGCTAAAAAATAGGGCCAAGCCAACTTATAGCTTCCTCACACATTTGCTCAGCAACTTGTAAGTTGGTGAATGCATTATGTGCATCTTGAGAGATTATCTTCAAGATGCATATTCTGTGATTTAGCATATTCAACATTACACCCTTCTTTGTTGCACTATCAAATTGTGGAACCTTTGCTTCCACACTCACCATAGGCACTGGCACTGTCATCCCTATGGGTATGTCTTCTATTTGGGCTTCTGGCTCCATAGTGTGCCTCACATGCTCCACATTTCTTTGTGCATGCTCTACCTCTACTGTAGTCTTGATTTGGTCTTTCAGGGCTGCAGCTTCCTCTTTGAGATTCTAAATATTTCCCTCCAACTCTTCTATTTTTGTCTCTGCATGTAGCTAGTTTTCAGCTCTTCCTCATAAAAATTTCTTACATCTAGACACTCATTATATGTAGCTACAATCTTGTTCTCAATTTGATCAACCTTTGCCTCATTCATGAGTGCAAAGTGTTTAACTGGGCTAAAGATCTCTTTGCCAATGGTCTTGTCTAGTGTCCATACAATCATGTTTCCCTGAGCAGTCTCTTCTATATCTATTATTTTTGGTTTCTTGGTGTTAGGGGCAACACTCCATACTACTAGGGTCTTTGTATCTATACTAAATCTTGACCCTCTCTACAATCCTTCAATACTATTGGCTTCATAGCTAATTTCTTTGTCTTGCCTTCTAATTTTTTCAAGAACAAAGGCTCTTTCTATATACCATCCTAACACTAAAATCATGCCAGTTCTATGAACCAACTTCCTAGCTTGTGCAAGGGTCATAGTCTCACTGTCTGGATCATATGCCAGTAGTTTATCCACTAGTTCCTTATTTTTCTTAGGATCTTCTCTTGGAATAAGGCTCAATGTGAGCTCATTTTGTTTAATTTTATATAAAAAACTTTTAAATTTAGATGATTTAATAAAATCATCATCCTCCGTGAATTTCTTAGATTGGATGAGTCTTCCATCCAATCTGGAGGCTACAATCTATAAATTATTTGAGGCTCTTCCTACCTCTATTGCCCTTTGTTGTAAGTAATTTTGCCTGATCTGAGCACAATATTGATCATTTCCTGGTATGACTTGTAAGGCCCTGCTCACCGCCTTCTCTGGGATATGCATTTTTTTCTATCTCTTCTTTCCTTTGGCCACCCATGCGAAAGATGATGCTTGTTCCTCCTCCTCAATATCAATTTCTAGTTGAACATCAGGCTCAAGGGACTCTCTATTAACTATTGCTTCCTCTCCCTCTGGCTCATTTTGCATTTGGGCCATGATATGATCAAAGTTTTCAATCATTTTCCTCAAATTGCCAAGATAAGGGATATTGGTATAAAAACCCTTGAAATCTAGGTTAGTCCTCTTCAAGGCATCCTCCACTTTCCTAATTTCACAATACTTTCCTAGCAATTCATCAGCCTCCCCTATTGCTACTTTATTAGAAATTAAATCTTCTATAGGGATTGGTTTGCTAGGAGGTAGAATCTAACCCCTAATGGCTTTGACCTCATTGGTTATATAGTTTTCTGGGTGATATATTCTATATGGTCCAGTAGAAAACTTATACTGACCTAGGTACTCGCTTAAATCCTGAAAGACATTCTTCCCAATTACAAAATCTCCTACCTTAAAACTTCTACAAAAAAATGTAGGCTTGTGCAGGGAAGGAGGAATCATTTTTTGTTCATTAATAAAAATTGCCAAAAGAATTCAACAATAGCTAATCTAGGATGAAGATATTTAGGCAATAAATGGGGTGGCTGTGGGTATGCATAGACTCTCATCAATGTGCACTCCTTAAACAAAAATATATCACCCCAATTATGGTCTAATTTTATTTTCTCATCTAAAAGGGAAGGTCTAAGTAATGTTTTTAGAACATTGGGTGCTCTAAAGAATGTATGATCTACCATTCTCATGATAACAAAACTAAAAAAATTGAAAAATACATTTGCATTTGAATAATGAAAATTATTATCCCAAATGTGAGTCCATAATTACACAGGCAACTCACCAAATTCATCAGAAGTTTGATCAATGAAATCTTGACTGATGTAGCCAATGTTCTTATATAGGATCAAGTGCGTGAGCAATGAATAATGGTGGAATTTGAAGTCCTTCATCTCTCCCTTCTTGGGTTTCACAATTTGATGGTGCATGTTATCCATGATGAATCCCACATAATCATATTCTCTATTATGGAATGGATCTTGTATGTCACATGCTATCAGATATAATGAACTGTATACATAGTCTTCTACTCCATCACTTCCCAGAACCATGTGTAATCCATACATTGTATTCTTGAAGTAGTTCTTGAATTTGATCAGAGGCAAGTGATCCTCTACTTTCTTTGGTATCTACCCTACCTTTTTGACATTTTAGGGGATGTGGGGAAACATCACATTATTCAGATAATGAATCTTATTCCTCTCAAATTTCCCTTGTAAATCATCAATATCAATGGGCACATCCATCTTCCCTTCTAAAGGAAAAGCTTCTATGAAAGAAGTCCTGTCAAGTGTGCATAGAATACTCCCATTATGCCTATGGAATGACCTTGTGACTAGGTTGTAATAATTTATCAAAGACTTCAATAGGTCCATGTCAAAAAATATCTTTGAGAATATCAATTTCACCATGTTCTTGTTCCATGGATTGCATATTGGTATGTTCTCAGACTTGTTTTGGTAAATATACATTAAAAAATTAAAACCATCATCCTTAGGGTATTTTTCATCCTTGTACAAGAAGTAAGGGTCTTTGAAAACATGGTAATTTGCTGAAATTGCATTGGATGACCGTGGGAGAATTTTTAACTTGTCCTTTGAATGTTTGTTTGGCTTTCTGACCCTTGATTTCTTCTCTATTTTTGTTGCACCCTTCTTTTTCTTTCCTTTGGCTATAACCTCTATGAAATTTTGAATTTCCTTTTTTTGAATTGACTCGCCATAGATCTCTTTAAGATATTAAGATTTTCCTTCAAGGGTTTGGTGCTCTGATACCAATTGTTAGAAAGTGAAGTCCACCAAGGTAACGAAGAGGGGAGCAGGTGGGGAGTGAATCAATTATCCAATTAAAAAACCTTTTATTCGGCTTATTAAAATTGAAACACATAATCAATAAGTGGAACTACCATAGAAAGATCACCATAGACAATAATACTAGATTTGTTATCTCAGGAAACTCTTGATCAGAGGGAAAACCCTAGTGGAGATGGTACCCAAAAAATGATGTACTAATATATAAATTCCTTGTAAGAGGATGGACCCTATTAGGGGTCAATTAATTGTATTCAATACATATTAGTCCTTGTTAAGAGACTTTGAATCCATGTGAGGATATTCCAACCATGTTGGGAGTTGTACCCACCCTATTAAGAGTTGTGGAAGGTAGAAGAATCCATTATCCAAATAGCTTCTAGGGGATGGCCACCAAACTCATTATCCAACTAGCATTAGTACTATCATTCAAAAAATAGTACTAATCAACAATTATCCATACTAACCTCTTTGTCAACTTGTCATGCCTTAACCACACCAAACACTTCTCTGATATCAAGATATTAAATATAAGGTTTATTGGATCTCCCATCTAAGTTCACATACTCACATTTTCAAATCACTCACATGCTCAGTACAAGGAAAACATGTTTCCTTTATACCAAGTCCTCCAACTAATTATTGAGTCATCCGTGAGGCCTTCTCAAATTGGAAATATAATTTATGACCACATTAAGAAAATAAATTACATTTTACATTATAACTTTAAATTTTTTCTCAATTACAACTAGATTGTCAACTTATAGTCTTCACAATTCTTCATGTAATGCTTATTAGGATGTGTACTTTCAACAACTACTCTTCATCATGTCTTCCACTTTTGTATATTTTTCTTAACTAGATTCAATATTTGTTAGGAGATATTATCAAAATATCAATAATTATTTCTCATAAACTCTGTCAAAGCATTGTCTTCAATAAATATTAAATGAATTTCAATTGTATTAATCTTTCCATACATGCTCTTAACCACACCATCAAGACATACTATAGAAAACATCCTCAATTGCACATAGTCTTATCTATAATCCTTGAACTCTGTGACCTCAATCTCTATTTGTTGCTCTGTCAATCTTCTACAAAATAACATGTATGTTGACATCAATGAAAAACACAAACATGAATATAATTTATGATTACTGTATCATCTCTCCAACATTTATTGGATACTCCCCCATAGAAATACCAATAACATTCATGCTAATAGATATCCCATTAATGAGAAAATCAAGGTAAATTTAATCAAATTAACCAAATTGATTAAATATCAAAGCACTATGAGAAAAAAATAGATTTAATGATTATTAAAGTAAAAAAGGAATTAAATTAAATGAAATAAATTAAATAATGATGTATTTTATTTTAGTTAATAACATAGTTCAGTTAACCAATTAAACATTAATTCCAACCCATTCTATGGGTGCACTTGGCTTAAATAAATCAGCTAAATGAATTAATGAATTATAATTTCCCTTGCCCATCGCATGGGAAATAATGGGATCAACCAAAGGAAATTGAGGGGATCACTCACAAGGATCACTAAAATCCTTACAATCTCACAACTGAAATTGGCTTTACAATCTTGATAACTCATTTTAAATAGTTGTCCCCTCATTTGGAATAATTTAAATGGAAGTTACCCAAACACAATTAATTGAATTAACCTTGAATCTACCCACAAGCCTTCAAAAATCTATAAATAGTATCCCATTTTACTAAGGGTATGTCTAGATGATGGTGTTCCAAACTATACCTTTTAGTGGAAGTCTAATATCAAGCAAATCAATTTTATGAGAACTTGATATGCAATTTTGAAATAGTTATAAAATTTATATTAAAAAGTTGTAACAATAGAGTTTGTAGGAAATTGAACAAATTTTCTAAGGTACAAGGCTTGATCTGAAAATAATGTAAATTGATTAGTTAACAATCCATATTTTAAAGCAACAGTACAAAAAATTTAAGACAAAAATAAGAAGTAGTTGTGTGCTTCACCACCGTAATCACAATCAAGTAATAATACTTTTTATAAGAATCTAGATATAAGAAGAAAATTCATGCCCACATGTGACACATATTTTTTGTTATTTTTATTCTAAGAAAATAATTAATTATGAATTTCCTACTACAACATTTTCAAAAAAAAAAGGCTTGTGTCTAACCACCTTAACTAATTAAAAAAATTACTATATTTAATTATGTTTCATTGTACTAGGTGAAGTGTAGAATGTGACACATCTTTTATATTTTAAAAATGTTTTATATCTCTAAAGTTATATTAGTTTTTTGAATTGCATGTCAATCAACATTTTAAGGGTATCTTCATTTGAAAATAAGTAATAATTACTTATTGAACTTCTATTTTGAAAACAATTATATTGTTGAAAATCTTATAAAATCCTCAAGAAACCCTTTTTTGTTTCAAAAAATTTGTTAACATCAATATTTGTTAGGTACCTCCTTGAAGTCTGCAAGCCACCTAAATGATACAAATTCATGTTTTTATAGTTGACCATATAGGTTTGGTAATTACCAAGCCTAATCAGGTACTCAAAATATTTGATACCTAATACCTTGCCATCAAACTTGTGAAATGATGAGATATGAAATTGGAGGGTGTGGATTCATATTTAGTGACAGCTCTAAATTCTCCTATGCATGATCCATGTGATTTTAATTATATTGGTTAGTTATTTGTCTCTTTCATTGTTATAAATGAGACAAATAAAAATTACTATATAATCTTTAAATTTACTTATAATTACAATTTCTTGTATATATATAGTTTATAAGATATATTATATTATACTATACTACATTACATTATAATATTTTATATTATATTATAGTATGTTACATTATATTATGTTATGTTACATTATATTATATTAAGTATCACATTATATTGTATTGTATTGTATTGTATAACTTATGTTATTATGGAATGGGTTGATAGGGGTCATAGAATATTCTATGACCACTTTCAACAAATTAGAATAAATATAATATGTCCTTAGGGGCCCTAGGATCACTAGGGACAAATGTTACCATAGAAAGGGTTGAAGGAGTCATAAGATACACTATGACCTCATTTGATTGATTAGAATAAATATAATATGTCCCTAGGGTCCTACAACCCCTAGGGACATATGTTATCATTACCTCTAAGGACATATGTTATCACATAATGGATCAAAAGGGGTCATAGGATATCCTATGGCACTTTTCAACCCAATCAATGACAACATATGAACTCCTAGGTGTCCTAGGACCACTAGGCACATATGTTATCATGTAATATTTTGAAAGGGGTCATATGATACCCTATGACCCATTAGAAGAAATATAATGTCCCTAGAGTTCTTGCAACCCCTAAGGACATAAGTTATCATGGAATGAGTTGAAAGGTGTCATATGATATCCTACTATTTAACCCATTTGATGGCAACATATGAACTCCTAGGGGTCATAAGGGGACATATGTTATCATCAAATGGGTCAAAAGGGGTCATACTAGGGCCCCTTTTGACCCATTGGATGATAACATATGTCCCCTTATGACCCCTAGGAGTTCATATGTTGTCATTGAATGGGTCATCCTATGACCCCTTTCAATCCATTGTATGATAACATATGTCCCTAGGGGTCATAGAACCCCTAGGAGCTCATATGTTGTCATCAAATGGGTTGAAGGAGATCATAGTATATCTTATGACCTCTTTCAACCAATTAGAATAAATATAATATGTCCCTAGGGGTTCTACAACCACTAGGGACATATGTTATCATAGAATGGATCAAAAGGGGTCATAGTATACTGATCAATTAGAATAAATATAATATTTCCCTTGTAGCCCTAGGACTAATAGAGACATATGTTATCATGGAATGGGCCAAAATGTTTCATAGTATATCCTATGGCCCCTTTCAACCCATTTGATGATAACATATTAACTCATAGGGGTCCTAAGACCACTAGCAACATATGTTATCATATAATGGGCCAAAAAGGATCATAGGATACCCTATGGCCCCTTTCAATCTATTAGAATAAATATAAGATGTCCCTAGGGCTCCTATGACTCCTACAAAGATACATTACCTTGGAATGGGTCAAAACGGGTCATAGGACATCTTATGGCTCTTTTGGAGTAATTCACTAACAACATATGAACTCCTAGGAGTCCTTTAATCCCTAGGGACATATGTTATTATACAATGGTTCAAAAGGGGTCACAAGATATCCTATGACCTCTTTCAATCCATTCAATGAAAACATATGATATCCTAGTACCCCTAGGAGTTCATATATTGTCATTGAATGGGTCAAAAGGGGCCATAAGATATCCTATGACCCTTTTCGGTAGATTAGAATAAATATAATATGTCTGTAGGGGTCCTAGGACAACTAGGGAAACATATTATCATGAAATGGGTTGAAAGGGGTCATAAGATATCCTATGATCCCTTTCAACTCATTTGATGACAACATATGAACTCTTGGGGTCCTATGACCCTTAAGGACATATCTTATCATATAATGGGTTGAAATGTGTCATAGGATATCCTATGGCCCCTTTCATACAATTCCATGACAACATATGAACTTCTAGAGGTCCTAGGATCACTAGGGACATATCATACAATAAGTCAAAATAGGTCATAAAATACCCTATGACCCCTTTTGACTGATTACAATAAATATAACATGCTCGTAGGAGCTTTAGGACTAATAAGACATATTTTATCATAGAATTGATTGAAATGGGTCATGGGTACCCTGTTGGGACTCAAAATTGAAGCCCTAATTTTGAGTACCATTGAAAAAATCAAGCCCTTAAACACTTTTTGATGCATGTGTACCCAGCTATCCATTTGAGGCCCAAGAGGTGTTTAATATTTCTAACACCTTGCATTCAATGTGTCTATGTTTTCCATGAAGATAAATTTTTATTATGAGCCATTCCGTGAAGTCCCATTTTGAGCAATGTCCAATTCTGCATTTTTGCTTAGTCTCAAACAACGACAGGAGGCCTCGTTTGCAATTGAATATCTTGTACTAAGTAATGTTTCATGACTCATCACTTTGTGAGTGTTTAGTGTCTATACCAAAGATCCTATACTTCAT
Organism: Cupressus sempervirens; assembly: GCA_028749045.1. Classification (NCBI taxonomy): domain Eukaryota; kingdom Viridiplantae; phylum Streptophyta; class Pinopsida; order Cupressales; family Cupressaceae; genus Cupressus; species Cupressus sempervirens. Next base: position 194,062,022 of record CM053790.1, on the reverse strand, counting down.
ATTTTTAGTCATTTTGAATCTATTTGACTAGGTTTTGAATCCCTCAATGTTGGTCATTTATTGATGTCATGCTGATGTGAATTGTTCAAAATTCTAGAAGGCCCTATTTGACTTGTTATAACTTTGACCCAGTTGACCAAAATGATGAAATTCCCTTTGAATTGCATTCTAGAAGTTAGAGACTTGTTATGTTTCAATTTTGAGCTTTTGACAAATTTGTTTGATCAGTTTTCAAATGTGATTCCAAACACAATTTCTAACTTTTTACTGATGTCAGCAAGAGCAAAGTTGTCAGTACCCCTGTTCATGATGTCATAACTCAAAATTTGTGATAGGTGAGATTGAATGGATAGTTCCATTATATTGTACTCTAAAAATAATTCAAGTGTGCCAATTTGTAAATCTTGATGGCTACACACTTTTCCAAGTCCATTCCGTTTGTGAAAATCACTTTTCTGACATTACTTCTAGTTTGCAAATTTGAGTAGCCCACTTTGACTGCTCACCATTTTTTTCTAGTTATATGTCATGAGCCCTAATTTTAGATTCATATTGTATTCATGAAAATGAAAAAGTTCCCTAGTTTTCATTTTTCCCAAGTGTCAATTTGTCCAATTTTTAGAGCTAAATCTGAACAAGTTTTATTGTTTTCTAATGCATTTACTTGCAAGCAGTTTTGAGAGGGCAACTTCAGCAATCAATATCTTTTGACCAAGAATTTTTCATGAGACAAGATTCAACATGGTGCAAGTATGTGGAACAAAAAATTAGTATGTTTGATTTCAGAGCCCACTCAGGTGTTTGGTCAATTTTTAAGGCCAGTCAAAGGACCCCCTAGCACAAAATTGACAAGTTGCAAGAAGAAGTAAATTCGGTTTAAAAATTGAATCAATAGCGGTCAAATTGTTTCCAATTAGTATCATTAAAATTAGTGAATCAATTTGAAAATTTAGTTGTATGAAAATGAAATTTATTTTAGTTGGACCCACTTTGGGGGCCCCACTAATTGCATTAGACTGAATAGAAATGTGACGGGTACAAGCTTCCTTTGTCTGAAGCCTTGAAAATATGTATCCTTTAGTACTATATCATCGAGAGGGGCTAGTGGTGTTGAACCATTCTTTCCCCTAGGAGAGGACATGGATCATCTACAACCATTTGACAATGATGTTGATTTTGATAATGATGGCTTTATGGACAATGAGACAACATTCAAGCTATCTATTCCTCTAGGTGAAGAAGAGAGGGTGCTTTCACTTTTTACAAATTTGGATATTGAAGATAGTGTCATATCATTATGTAGAAAGCTTCTTCCTTGTTTTAGTGTGGGCTATGAATTTGTATTGCCAAATGATCAGAGGATAGTTTTAGGTGAGGACAAGGTGCTCTCTAATAATGTGGATCTTCTGCAATTAAAGAAGGTTTATAAAAGTGGGGCCTTCAATATGAAGATTAAAGTAGAGTATTCAAATGCAAGGCAACTTAAAGACACATTTTGCTAGTGGCTCTCTTGTTAAATCATTGGTCAGTTAAGGGTAAAAATTTCAATGTTTAGAGAAGCATTCTCTATCAATTAAAGAGAAGAATGAAAGCCTCCCACATGTCCTACATCTTGCTTAAAAGGCATTCTATGATCCTTGTATTGCAATAACTCCGAGATTGATGTCACATGCCATCCAACATCAAAATTATTATCACTATATTGTGAAAACAATGTTTATTATTCCAACATGGAAGAGTCATACACACCTTAAGAAGGAAAGAGAGGGTAAAACGTGGCAAGGGAAAGATGGAAAATATCAGCAAAACTATAGTTCATGCTTATGAGAGATCAAACTAAGTTTCAAACTGATTTCCAAAGCTGTGCTCCATCTTACATTCTAGAATTCTAGCCTCTCTTCAAGTATAGCAGTTAAGATGGGATCAAATAGAGTTTTCAACTATACATTGGATCCATGTGCACCTATGTACATAATTGTTGGAGAAATTGAAGGAGTCCAAAGCACCAACAAGGTAGCTCACGTCAAAATAGAGGAACTCCATGCTGAAAAGGTAGAGGAGCTTCTAGCATTAAAGGGTAGCATCTATAGAAAGGAAGGCACCATGAGCAAGGAGTAGACCCAAAATTTGAAGAGACATCATCAAGCAAGTAGGGGAGTTGGAGATTGGGAGGAAATACATAAAAGAAGCCACCAATTCCAAAGGAGAAACTATGTCGAGCGATAGGGGAGGTATTTTTATGTAGTGAACAGTCCCTTGTTTCGAATGGTTGAAACATTATTTTATATTGTTCCATTTGTAGTAATAGTGGAGATGACATGGCAGAATTGAGACATATCATCCATGCAAAATGAAGCTGCAGGGGCATCTTTTGTGGAAAAGAGATGTTGTCATGGAAAAACTAAGCCATGAGTAAAGCAGTCACAAGGATGAGAAAAGGAATAGTTAAAACCATTAGCCCACATTCACAAAATAGTAGGTTCTTTACATGTTTAAATACTAAAGCACTACTTGATGTCTTGAAGATGCTAGCTTTTGTAAGCTACAAGTTGTGAGGGAGCCCCCTACTAGGTTGGAGGTGATGACAAAGCATATTTTGAAAGAGCATGCAAAACATAGCAAAGGAGAGTTGCTAGAATCTGGTGGTTGCTATGTTGCCACCAAAAAAATGGGAGGTTTTCTAGCAAGCGACATGGAAACCAACCAAAAAACCTTGACATCCAATGAGGAAATTCTGGGTCCTATTCACCACATTTGGTAGGGACGTGACAATGTTGGAAAATAGGAAGGTGACAAGTGGTAGCATATCATGATGGATTGATGAACCAAGGTGTTGACATGGTAATCCAAGATCAAAGAGAAACAGGATGGCGATAGTAGCAGATCTAACGGTGGTCACCATGTCGCCAAAGCAAAGTTGCAAGAAAGTTACGCATGCAACATAGTGACCAGATAGCTAGTGATGACATGGAAAAATAGAGGACCAATGAGATGATGCCACGTGGCATCTAGGTGACAAGGGTCAGATGACAAAGCAATAGTCAGCCAATTACATGATGACATGTGTCACCAACAATCAACCAAGTTTAACCAAATGGAATCTATGAGGGAAAATTCAAACAATTTTAGAAAATATTTTAAAAAAATATTCTCCCTTGGCTAAACATACAAGTTTTTAAGTACATTTGGATTTTATTCTATAGTCTAAACTTTGGAAAATTTTAAATTTTTGTATAATTTAAAATAAAATTCTGTGTAAGGCCTTAGAAGGAGCCTAGTTTTCAAATGGATACCAGAGGCACATTTTTTTCCTGAAACATGCATTTCAATATACCATTAGAAATAGGAGGAAATATATTTTCCAAATATGAGATCAAATTTTGCACAAATGTTTAGCAGTTTAGTCTATTAGTGAATTTGTAATTTCCAGGGCATTATCAGTAGAATGGGTAGATTTCTTTATTAATCATCAAAATTGGTTAAGGGACAGATTTAAAAGCTTATTGAGACCTGAATATGGAGAAAATTGATTCTGAAATTTTTTCTTGCATATTGAGGTCATTTAACTTATTTCACTTTTACCTTTATTTTTAGATCTAGCACTAAAATCAATTATCCTTTTTAATCAAACATTTAAGATATTTTATGCTTTTGGGATGCCAAAGGATAGAGGATTTGATTTACCAATTGTAGAGAGAGATTAGAGATATTATTTTCACTACTAGGAGATGTTTTCAAAGTGGACACACATTAGATGCACATTACATCTAGGAATTCACTCTCCTCTATATCATTCTCTTCCTCATTCTTTGTACAAGTTCTCATTTTTCACTGTGAAACCTATTGGTTCTAGTTTTGGAGAAAAAATGACTCAATGTTGTGATACCATGTGTGTTCTAATCTGGAGTTTTTTTAGATTTGTGAAACCAAGGTTCTAGTTTTGATGTGTTCTTATCACTGTGACACCAATTTCCTTCAACATATTTTCTCTTGTATGATAGTCATAGTGAAGATAATAGAGAATTTTTAGATCTATTAAGCATTTCTATGTTTTTGATTTCAAGTGTTTGAATTTATTATTTCAAAAAAATGAATACAAATGAGCAAGAATTTCCTTAGTTTCATTCTGATTCTCTTATCCTATCTCTATAATCTATAGTCTTATGTGTTCTAGGAACAAAGAATTGAGACTCATTTGCATCCTTTTAATTTTGTATATCATATATGTTTTGTTGTTGGAACAAAGGGCCAAGTAAATGCTTGATGTGTTTGATAGGATTGCTAGTTATTTTGAAAAGGATACTTCATAAGAATGAGGTTTTCATGAACACCAATGTCTGACTCACAAAGTGATAGGATAGATCTAGTGTCTGGGTGTATGAAATATGTCCTAGATATCACAAATGTATGGTTGTAACTCATGTAATTTCCGAATAGATAACGCATTGATCAGCTGTAGGATCACTGGTTCTTACTGCTACATATTTGAGGTCTTGCTAAAATCAACATCATTAATCAAACGTCTTTCCCTTTCATGTTGAAAGTTATTCAAAGTCTAACCCTAGATCAGTTTATGAATTGCATTGTCTTGCATTTAGCTATTGCAAATCTATGTTATTGCATGATTCATTAGTAGAAATAAGGGTTAAATCTATGGTTAATAGATTCAAGAATATGTTTTAGCACTAGTACCATATAGATTGAATTTGAGGTCTACCCACCTAGGTTTTGCAGAGCCTGAAGTAGAAGAAGGGTCTAGCCTTATAGTTGGCCTGATGTCTGAAAGGATATATATGTTAAGGATGGAAGTTAGCTACCTCTAGATGTATGTTGTTCTCATTGGGGTAATTTGAAACCTGTAGCATTTCAAAACACCAACAAACCCTATAACCCTTTTTGATGTATTGGGATAAATATAATATATCCATAGGGGTACTACAAATCCTAGGGCCATATGTTATCATGGAATGGGTTGAAAGGGGTCATAGGATATCCTATGGCCCTTTTTGACCCATTCATTGATAACATATGAATTTCTAGGGGCCCTATGACCCCTAGGAACATATGTTATAATACAATGGGTCAAAAGGGGGCATAGGGTATCCTATGACCTCATTCAACCCATTCAATAACACCATGTGAATTCCTAGGGGTCCTATGAAACCTTGGGACGTGTTATCATACATTGGGTTGAAAGGGGTTATAATGTATCCAATGACCACTTTCAACCCATTTTATGATAATTTATGAAATCCTAGGAGTCCTATGGCCCTTAGGGCCATATGTTATCATGTAATGGGTCGAAAGGGGTCATAGGGTATCTTATGACCCCTTTTGGCCCAATCTATGATAGCATATGTCCCTAATGGTCCTAGGACCCATAAGAGTTCATATATTGTCATTGAATGGGTTGAAAGGGGTCATAAGATATCCTATGACCTCTTTCAAATAATTATAATAAATATAATATGTCCCTAGGGGTCGTAGGATCGCAAGGGAAACATGTTATCATAGAATAGGTTGAAAGGGGTCATAGGATACCCTATGACCTCTCTGAACTGATTAGAATAAATCTAATAAAATGTAATATAATATAACACAACATAACATAACATAACATAACATAATTTAATATAATTTAATATTGTTAGAATGTTTAGAGTAATTGAGAGGGGTGTGGTGAATCAATTATTCAAGGTATGTTAGTACTAATTGAACAATCAAACAATTAAACTTTTATTGTTCTTCTTATCTTGCTACTCAGTCTCTACTATAATCTAAATAAAAATATTAAATATTAGTTCAATATCCTAATATAATAGTCTTGTAGAAAGTAAATTTGAAAATGTAAAACACCATAATAATATTCAACACAAGTTTGACACTAGGATTTAACATGGAAACCCAATTTGGGAAAAACCACCATTAACATGTCACCACTTTTTCACTCTTTAAAAGTGATCCCTATTAGGAGCCAACCTTGTTAAATTTTAAAATACACACTATTAAATGTGACATGGTTAAAAGATTTAATCACCATGTTAAGAGTGGTCTTGTTAGATGACTTTAGAACATTCCTTTAGAATGTCATCAAGTTAAAGGATTTACACAGACTATTAATTCATACATGATTTTTAGGTAAACCTCAATTAAAAATATTTCAATACAAAATATTTACAATGATTAAAAAGAAAGGGTTTGATCTATATGATTACAACTCACTTTGTAGTTTTAGATCTCTATTCAATTATTGTGTTGATTCCCTGATAAGTATTCCTTGTCACCTCTGCCCTTGATTTTCTTGGTAACCCTTCAAGAAAACACTATTCTCTTCTCAAAAAACTTAAGCATTCTTCTTACATTCACTTATCAACCTTAGTACCTTTGTTCCACTTCATTGGATATCATTCTCTTCTCCATATAATGTTTGCACTTGCATATACTTGATCACTCCTTGATCATCTTCTACAAATAACTTCTCCAACTTTACTATATCTCTTGCACATGCATCCATACACATTCTCTCTTTCTTTCTCTTTGCATTCCCCTCTAAAGTTTCTTTCTATGCCTACTTAAATAGATAATTCTAGTATTTTTCTATTTCTCACAGTCATCATAGATCTTAGGGTTTGCGATCTGATCTAACAGATTAATTGTATTTAATCACCATTATTTTTATCTTTCCTTTTCTAGAAAATTCTCCTTGAATTTATCTTTTAAATCATTTAGCTAATCCTCTCCTAGAATTAAATGATCCAACATGTCAATCCTTATCTTCAACATGCTTTTCATATTTTAAGAAATCAACTCATTCAGTTGGAAATAATTATTTTTCATATGCATTCAAAATGTTGTCACTCAATCATCACTTGGTTCTAACACTCGATCATCATTAGGTCACTTGATCATAACTTCATTTCTTGGTCAACACTTACACTATTTACTGAGTCAAAAATGATGCTTGGTCAACACTAAGTTTCACTTGACTTGTACTAGTGCTTGGTTTTTTCTGTTCTAGTGCTCAATTAACACTAGCATCCCTAGACATGAGCTTTAAGTTCCTCAATATTTTTTTTTGTATTCCTCTATCAATCTTATGTAATTAGTTAATCTCTTCTCATGTCTTCATAATGTAAACAACTAAAATATCTTTTCAAAGTCTAACTAATCAAACATTCATTGTAGCTTCCTTTTCATAACTCAACCTTTCCTCTAGGTTCTTTTTGTTGGAAATATAGGATAGGCAAGGTTACTAAGAGGGAAGAAGTGAATTAGGAGCCAAGATAAATTATTCTTTATTTACCAATTAATCTTTCACATGTATTTTGATCTAATTGCATGCATGAAAAACTAAAAGCATTAAAGAATTCATAACCCTTTGACACAATATTTAGTGACCCAAAATCCTTCCAAAAAGAAAGTAAAACTGGGGTGAGGATGATATCCACAAGTTTTAGTATTGTAGTATAAAGTTGGCTAGTTAAGGCTTACAATTGATCACTTCCAATGATCTACCATGTTAAGAACAATAAGGACTTCTAGGTTCACCTTGCTAAAGGATTTACAAAACATAAAATGAAGTTTGCACTTGGTAAAGTGTTTTTCAAAAGACTATTAAGTCTACCTTATGAAAGGATTTAACTATTCTACCTATTAGGATGAACCAGTGGTTGATCTCTAATCTACAATTGTGATTTTTTGGTGGATATTCCTTTGGAGTGTAATAATCACCTTCTTGTGATAGATAAATCTTTGATGCTCCTTATATTACTTGTAGTCTTCATACTTCACACTTTTTCTATTATTATTTCTTACACACTTCTTTCCTACTTACATTTGGATGTGATACAATACATTGCATATATACCAATCCAAATTACAATCCATCAAAGTCAGCTACAATACAAGTTTCACTAAAATACACAAAGTCGGCCCAACTGCTAATACTTGGGTTTTGAAGACAAACTCAGTGAGGTTCTAATACTCAAAAAAAATTGTCAACACTCACAATTTTCATGCACTTGGTATATGTAGAGGCTCAATTCATACTAATCACTTCCAAGTAGTGTGAACTTGATCAGCACTGGTGACTTAGTGAACACTATGAAACAAGGCATATAAACTAAATCACTTGGTTGACACTGCACAGCTCAATTAAAACTAAGACTATGAGCTTAGTATAAACTAAGTTACTTGGTTGACACATTCTAGCTTGGACAACACTAGATTCACATTATGGATGTTGTGAACTCGGTAAACACTGGAGACCATGGTTAGCACTTTGAAGCTTGATTTACACTAATATTCGTCAACTCTATAGATAATACTCAGTGTGAACTGAATACTAATTTTGGAACTCAGTAGACATTGTAGAACTTGGTAGAACCTAAATTACTTGATTAACACTATAAATTACAAGATGAGCTCAGTAGCTGCTAACCATTTGACCAAGTGTGAGTCACTAATAAACAAACTTGGCTATAATGTCAACATTTTTCTTATGAGAAAATTATGAAATCCTCTTCACCAATCAAATAGATATGACATTTAGATCAAATAAAAACATATCAAAATAGTGGATTTGACATCAATGACAACATAAAAATTATTTTAATTTTAGTTTCCAACAATCTCCCTCTTTTGCATGAATGGCAACACCTCAAATATTTGATTTTATGAATACAATCTCCCTCTTCATTACCATGCAATCCAAAAGAATTTCACTTTCATGAGTATCGAATATCATTAGTTTCATTTAAATTCTCATCTATGTAATCTCAAAGACTCCCTCTTAATGATAAGACTAGACTCCCACTGCCATAGATATTTTTGCTAGTCTACATTTGTAAATTCTCCCTCTTACATCTTTTATACATACTCTCCCTCTTGAGAAAAATGCCAAAGAAACTATATCTCTTGGCTAAATTTTCTTCATTATGTAGATATTTTCATGTCAAGGTTGAATTCATCATTTGTCATTTATATATGACTGATATGTTCTTCTTCTTTTCTTTACTTTACTACCTTAGGAACCTCCTAAAGTAGAGATGTTTGCATCAATGTATAAGGTACTTTTATTAACACATTTGATGCATAGCACAATCTTTCCTTAAGTTTCTTTACTTAGGGGAATCACCCTCAATTTACTTCTAAGATATTCATGAACATCTTTAGGTAAGGCTTTAGTGAATATGTCAACAATTTGTTCTTTGGTGTGTACATATTCTAACATCACTTCTTTTTCTTGAACTAATTCTCTCAAGTAATTATACTTGATATAAATGTGCTTAGTTTTTTTGTGCATCACATGATTCTTTCATATGTTTATAGAACTTGTGTTATTAAAATAGATAACTATTGGATCTGTAATTTGTTCCTTCACTCCTTTTAATAATTGCTTGATCTACATAATATTTGAATATTTCACTGCAGCTACCACATACTCAACCTCACCTATTGAGTGAGAAATACAATTATGTTTCTTTCTTGGCCATGACACCAATTTATTTCCTATAAAGAATGCACCACCACTAGTGTTTTTTCTATCATCAATATTTACTACCCAATTAGAGTCAGTGAATACCTTTAGTTCAAATATGTCATTCTTATTATAATACAATCCATAGTCTTCTATATCTTTCAGATATCTCAACATCCTTTTTACTTCAATCATATGGTTTTACCTAAGATTTGGTTAAAATATAGCAACTATCCCAATAGCTAATGCAATATAAGGTCTGTTATGCACAACATATTAGAATTTATCAATCATTGATATGCATCGTGTTTGGTTTAGATTAGTAGATTTGCCATTTTTACATAACATATGTCCTATAGAAATAGGTGTTCTTGTTGGTCTTGATTCTTCCATTCCAAAACTTTTTAGTATCTCCTTGATACATTTGGACTAAGTCATGAAAATACTAGATTTCATTTGATATAATTATAAGCCAACAAAGAATTTGATTTCACCAAACATTGACATTTCAAATTCCTTCTTCATTTATCAACAAATTATTTACATAATGCTTCTTTTACTTCAAATATAATGTCATAAAAAATAATTAGATAGCAGTACCTCATTGTTCTTACTGGTCTTCAAGTGTAAATTACTATTGTCATTTTTCCTTTCAAAACCAATCTTCACCAAGTAATTGTGCAATCTCTCATACCATATTCTTGGAGCCTTTTTCAATCCATATACAACTTTTTGAAGTTTACTTCTTCTTGTCTAGGTCCATAAATCATTTAGTTTGTTCTATGTACACTTCTTCCTCAAGTATCTCATTCAAAAATGTGGATTTGACATCCATCTAATATACCTTAAAGTTTTTGTAGGTTGAGTATGTAGGAAGAGTTTTGACTCCTATCATTCTCACTATAGGATAAAAGTTTTCTCCATAGTCAACTCCTTCTCAAGCATATCATTTCGTACCAATCTATCTTTGTTCCTTGTAACCTCACTATTTTCACTTAGCTTATTCCTAAGAACCCAATTTATTGCAATAAAATTTTTGTCCTTTGGTGTAGGTACTAGGTTCTAAGTGTTTTTCTTCTCAATCCATTCAATTTTTTCATTCATTTCCTAGATCTAATATTTATTATCTAGTGCACCTTTTAGTTATTTTGGCTCAAATTCACAAAGTAAGAATGTATCAATTTTGAGTCACTTGCTTGTCATAACTCTAGATTATTTATGTCTAGTAATTTGTTTAGGTTTATTATTTCTTCTTACATACTTGGTTATCACAGATGGTCTCCTTCTTTTTTCTTCAATAGGTTCATCTTGATCTCAAGCTCATTATCTCTTTCTTATTTAGGTTTAGGTTCAACTTCTACATGCTTGACATTATGAACCAAATGGTTGACATTATCTATCTATGACTCGACATCTTCTATGTGTTTCTCGACACCCACTGTCTACTACTTGGCAACCTATTGTTGCACCTTGACATACCCTATTTTGTAGGAAACTACAACTTTTTTCTCTTGTTTAGTAGGAGTTTTGGTAGCATCATCATCCACATATATGTATGTACTATAATCTTTGTGTTCTCTCTTACATTCAAAAGCACTTCTTTCTATACATTCATCAACTTTCACATTTGCACTTTCCACAACTTTGTTAGAATTAGAGTTTAAACACTTGTAAGCTTTAGTCTTCATGGTATATCCTAAGAATATACTGCCATCACTCTTAGCATCAAATTTTTCATTCCTATTATCATTAAATATGTAGCATTTACTTCCAAAGAGTTTTAAATATTTCACATTAGGAGCATAACCATACCATAGTTCAAAAGGTGTAGCATTTGTACCTTTCTTGACTTGCACTTTATTCAAGGTATAGAAAATAATACTGATAGCTTCTCTCCAATATTTAATTGATATATTCTTCTCCATCATCAATAGTCAAGCACAATCCATTATTGGTCTATTTCTCATTTTAGCTATCCCATTCTGAGTAGGGGTCCTCAATGCTAACATCTATCTTTTAATTCCTTTGTCATTTTAGAATTTGTTGAACTCATTGAAAATGAATTCACCAGGTCTTTCAAATCTTAAACACCTTAGACCCTTCCATATTTATTTTTCAACTCTAGCCAAATATCACTTTAATAACTAAAAAACATCATATTGAGCTTTGAGAAACATCACAATCATCATCCTAGCAAAATCAGTAATGAACATAATGAAATAGTTATCTCCATAATAGATTTAAACATCAATAGGTCCACCTAGGTCAATATGAACCAATCCCAAAATATCACTAGACATGTATGTTTTTCTCTTGAAACTATACTTTTTCATTTTTCACAATTGAAATTATTTACACATAGAATTTTTAGGCTTCTTTAGTTTTGGAAACCCTCTTACTTTGTTCATTTTACTAATTTTCACCAAATTTTCAAAGTTTACATGACATAACCTTTTGTGCCATAATTAAATATCTTCTTTTTGTGTAGACAAACATGTATCATTAGATAGATCTAGATAGAAAAAGTTACCTCTTGTTTCATCACCACTTCCAATCAACTTGCCTACAACATCATATATCTTGTCCTTTTTGTGATGGAATTCAACTTTGTACTATAAGTTGTTTAACTCTAAAACACTCAATGGATTATAGTTAAGTCCTTCCACCCAATGAACATTGTCACACTTGAATTTGTCAGTCAATTGAATAGCCCCTTTACCTTTCACAAGACATGGAATATCATTACCAAATTTAAAACTATCCACCTTGTATGGCCCAATATCCTCAAATTTATTTCTATCACGAATCATATGGTTAGAGAAACCACTATCAATTATCCATTTATCACTTTTTTTCACATATGAAATTAAAGTAGTTTTCTCATCTTCATCTGAATCTTCTTTCATAGAAACATAGACAATTTCAACATTATTACTTTTAGATTTAGTGTCAGTTTCTTCTTCTACAATATAACAAGATTTCTTATTTGTCGTCCTTGTTCTTTTTGTAGTCTCAACCATCTCTTCTTCCTTTGTATTTTCTTTCCTTTCTCTCATCCTTGTCTTCCCTATCAAGATATCTTGCAGCAATATGACCAAACTTATTGCATGACATTTTTTTATAGGTAATTTACCTCTTCCTCTTCCAAATATTCTCACAATTAGTGCTTCAAGTTCATCATGTTCATCATCAAAAGTGTCACTGTCACTCTTCGCATGTTTTCCTTTTCTTTTGCTAAGAACCAGTTGTGACTTAAAATAAGATTCAATGGTAGTAGGTGTGTTGTTATAAAAATTAGACATCTTAAAAGTATTAAGTCTACCAATTACACCTTCTAGAGTCATATTGTTACTTGGAGTCCATCTCATCTATTGTATTGAAGAAACCCTAATTGTATATACATGAAGTAGAGTTCTCAATAGCTTAAATATCATTATTCTATCCTCAATCATTCCATTTTCTCCTTGAATAGCATTAATAACTTCCTTGATTCTTGTGTAATACTACACTATGTTCTCACCTTCTATCATTTTCCTTTCATCCAATTTTCGTCTTACGCTCTTTGATTTTCCTCTTAAGACATTGTCATCTCCTACATATATGGTCTTCAATTTGTCTCACATCTATTTTTCACTATCACAATCTTTTATGTCATTGAACTTGGCATAGCTTAGGGCTAAATACTAAATATATGTGGCCTCATCAACATTTTCCATGCAGGAAAGTTCTCCTTGTTCATCTTAGCTACCTGCCTTTTGGGAGTCATGATCTTTAGCTTTGAGTACCTTCAAACTACTCTTTATAAGCACTAATGCTCTGATACCAATTCTTATAATGTTTAAAATAACTAAGAGGGGGGGAATCAATTATTCAAGGTCCATTAGTACAAAGTAAACAATCAAACAATTAAACATTTTTCCATTTTTCTTATTCTATTGCTCGGTGATGAGGTTGCAACCCAAGACAAAATGAACACAGTAGGATAAGGGAAATATTATTATCATAAGTGATCTGCTAATACATTCAACCCAATGAAAATAGATAAAATATGAACCCTATGGGCTTACAATTTTATCTAATCTTGGAGAAAAAAATCATCCTGTAGTACCTTCTCCCAAACTCCACCAAAAATTGCCTTTATAATGCCAGAAAGCTCCTTAAGTAAACCAAATTAGGTTTAGGGTTAGGAATCTATTTTAAAATATAAAATTTTGCATCCACCTCAAAAAAAAATGGTTCTAGAAAAAACATCATAAGTTAGTGTAAAAATAAAAGAATCCAGACATGATAGTCCAACTTCCGGGAGGCATAACTTTTGATTTGTGACTCCAATTGATGAACCATTCACATTTATGGAAAGCTCTCCAAGTTCTTTATAGCCCTATGTATAATAATTTCTTATAACCCATTTTTTGGGCCCCTAAAAGGCCATTTGGTGTCTCAAATCTAACTTTAAAGTGCTCTTAGGAGGTCTCTAGGTAACTTAAAACTACAATAACTTTCAAACCGTAAACCCTTTTGACCTAATTCTTTTTCTAAAGTGCTTTAAATTGAAAGTATAATCATCCCTCCAACTTAGACCCTCTAAATAATTATAATTATGGCTTAATTAAAAAAAACATATTTTCTACATTGGCACGTATCCCAAGGTGCTCAAAATTTCTAACCCAAAAAACTAATAGTGGAGCTATGAGATTTGGAATCTTTATTTGACCCAAATGGGTATGCAAAAATGAAAACATGTTAAATAGAAACTAATACTAAGCATATTTTTGGGTGATACAGGATTGCCCTTACACCACTAGATGCTCCTGCATCAGACACCTAGGGTAGATTGAAAAGTGACCCTATTACTTTATAGCTGGTAGAGGAAAACCCAAATGAGAAATTTTCATTGTGGATATCCAAGTTGAGTCTTCTATTGGTCATCCTTTCCACTTCACTAGATATTCTTCATACTACCTATTTCTGGTACTCTGGCCCACATGACTATCAAGAATTTCTTCTATCTCTTCCTTCTTTGAAGTAGAAATTGGACATGGCTCCACCATGAAATCCTCATCTGCACCATCATCATGATATTCTGTTAAGTTAGCAATATTGAAAATAGGAGAAATGTATATCGCATATGGTAACTCCACCTCATATGCATTCCCTGAATCATGTTTCTTCAAAATTTTGTAGGGGCCAAATTTCTTCATCTTCAACTTATTGTAGGTACCCACTAGAAATCATTCCTTCCTCAAGTATACCATAACCAAATCCCCAACTTGGAACTCCTTATGTCTCCTCTTTTGATCTACCCTATCATTATACTGTAGGTTCATCTTGGTAATATATGATCACAACTCCTTATGTAGGTTCTTGACATGTTTAGAAAAGTCTTCTACTTCAGCACTTGTTCTCTCCCCTTGTTCCATCTTCCTCAATTCTATTGTAGTCCTTGGACTACTCCCACACACAATTTGGAATGGTGTTCTACTAGTACTCCTATTTATAGAATTATTGTAAGAAAATTCTACTTGTGGTATAATCAAATCCCATCCCTTCAGTTTATCTCCTACTAAACCCCTTAGCGAATTGCCCAAACTTCTATTTACTACCTTTTTTTTCCATCAGTCTGCAGATGATGTGTAGAACTAAACTTCAATTCTATCTTCAAATTCTTCCAAAAAGTCCTCTAAAAATAGCCAAAAAATTTAGTATCTCTATTAGAAACAATACTTTTTGGGAGACCATGTAGCCTCACAACCTCTCTAAAAAACAAGTCATGCACTATATTATGAATCTTGTGGCATGGAATGAAATGTGCCATCTTAGAGAACCTATCAACCACCAAAAATATTGAGTCATTACCCGTTTGTGTCCTTGAAAATCCAAGAACAAAATCCATACTTTATGTCCTCCCAAGGCTTCGATGGAATAGGTAATGGCTGATAGAGTCCAGTATTTTGACTACATCCTTTGGTTATTTGACATACTTGACAACTCTACACAAACTTCTTCACATCCTATGACAATTGGTAATGGTCTTATCTATACCAAAGTGTCCTTCCATCCCTCCATTGTGATTTTCCTTGATCAAGTTCTCCCTCATAGAACTCCTTGGAATACACATTTGACTTCCCTTGAACAACATACCATCTTGAATCATGTAATCTAGCCACGTGGTCCTGTCTAGAGTAACAAGTTGATTACAAGCCTTCCAAGCATCTACAAAGTCAGGATCCTTAGGGTAAAAATTCTTGAGTTCATCAAACCCAATGACTTCAACCTGCATTACTATCAACAACAACTATCTCCCACTTAATGCATCTGTAACCCTATTAGACCTTCCACTCCTATGTTTCAATACAAATGTATAGCTTTGCATGAACTCAACCCATTTTAAATGTCTCTGATTCAATTTACCTTGGCTATTTAGGTACTACAATGCCTAGTGATTAGTATACAAAACAAATTCTTTTGGTAACAAATAATGCCTCCATTTCCTTAGGGCTTGAACTATTGCATGGAACTCATGATCATAAATAGAATACTTCTTTGCATCATTCAGTTTTTCACTAAAGTAAGCAATAGGTTTACCTTATTGGCTTAACACAACCCCAATAGCACTACCACTAGCATTGTGGTCCACCTAGAACACTTTTTTGAAATCATGAAGTGCCAACATAGGTTGCTCTATCACATTCTTCTTCAGTAACTCAAAACTCCTTGTAGCTCATGTAGTCTACTTGAACTCTTTTCTATCCCCCCTCATTGTTTCAGTTAGGGGTGCACATTTACTACTTAAATTCCTATTGAACTTCCTATAAAAACTAGCTAGACCATGGAATGAACTCACCTTAGTGGTAGACCTTGGAGTAGGCCATTCCAAGTTGACCTTCACCTTCTGTAGGTCCACTTTGAGACCTTCAGCTAATACAACAAACCCCAAATAGACTAACTCCATTTTGACAAAGCTACACTTCTTCAAACTAATCAACAATTTCTCTTCCCTCAACCTTTCAAGGACACCAATAAACGTTCATCCAAAGAATTACTAAAAATAAAAATATCATCTAGATAGACAATAACAAATTTTCCCAAAAGTTTCTTTAGTACCTCATTCGTAAGTAGCATGAAGGTGCTTTGTGCATTTTCCAATCCAAAGGGCATGACTAACCACTCATATAGACTATCCTTGGTCTTGAATACAATATTCCTCTCATCTCCCTCTCATATTTTTATTTGGTGATAATCACTCTTGAGATCTATCTTTGTGAAGTACTAAGTTCCATTCAAACAACACATAAGATCATCCATTCTTGGCAAAGGAAATTGATACTTGATGGTTATTATATTTATGGCCCAAGAGTCTATACACATTCTCCACTCTCCATCCTTCTTTGGTGCTAGTACTGTAGGTACTACACATGGACTCAGGCTCTCTTGAATTAAACCGTTCCTTAATAGATCCTAAACTTGTATATTTAGTTCCTCAATATTAGTAGGAGTCATCCTATGAGTAGCCTTGTTAGGAAAACTAGCTCCAGGGACTAAATCTATTTGATGACTGATTTGACTTACTAGTGGTAACCCTTCTAGAACATTATCAAAGATGATATCTCCATACTCACTTAATAGACCTGAAACCTCAAGTGGAACTTCACTACTACCTTCCTTATCTTTTCTAGGAATGAAAGTATAACACATATGCTGATGTTTCATGCCATCTAGAAAGTTTCTCCCATCAACAAGACATACTCTAGCACTATTGCATACCTTTTCACCCTCCTTTATCAAGGGCTTCAATTTGTGGTGAAATCTACACTTTGTTAGAGAGTATGTATTTGCATGACCATCATGTATAGCATACCTATCAAACTACCATGGCCTTCCCAACAATAAATGGAAGACATCCATAAGAATAATGTCACAAAGAGCCTCATCATGGTAACTCCCAATCTTGAACTTTACCAAACATTGCTCACTAACCAAGACCTTATGATCATCCTAAACCCAAGAAATTTGATAGGGTTGGGGGTGTTTCTCCCTCTTGAGCTTTAGCTTTGAGACCATCTCCCCTGACACCAAGTTGTTAGTGCTTCCACCATCAACAATCACATCACAACATTTACCCTCACACTTGCACCCAGTATAAACAAACTCCTACTTTGTCTAGGTTTAGTCTCACCACTCAGTAAGACCCTTTCATTAACTAGAACCTCTCCACTTTTTGCATCCTCTGAATGCAATGACAGTGCATCATCATCCACATGGGCAACCCTTGCTTGACCATCAACTCTCCTATCGATTCTTCCTTAGCATTGAGGGCATTCAAAGACATGATGAAATTCTTAATTGCAATGAAAAAAAGTACCATATAAGCATCCTCTTCCTAAACCTTTTCCATGTCCTCTACCTCTTCCCCTCTGATTTCTAAAGTTATGATCATGAAAGCAATCAAAACCCTCGCTCCTTTGGTTTCGACTAGTACCCAAATCTTCATTTTTATTCTAGTTCTCATTTCAGCCTCCAAATAACCTATCACTACCCCTTACTCCTTAATTGTGCTTACTTTTCCTTGCATAAAATTTTTTGTTTAACTTCTCCTCAACTCATAAGGAAAACTGGCATGTTTTTTTAATGCTAGTCATTCTAACTAGACTTAACTCCTCTTGAATGCTACGTCTTAACCCACTAAGGTAATAGGAAACCTTCTCCTTATTTTATTTTGCATGCCCCACCCTAATAAGGACTCAGTGAAATTCCTCAGTGTATTCCTGGGTAGATTTTCTCACTTGCTTTAACCCTTGCATCTTTTTGAACAAATCAAGCACATAATCAACATGAATGAACTACTTCTTTAGTTTGTCCACCATGCGATCTCATCTTGTGATTTTCTAATTTCCTCTTCTATTTCTTTCCAAATGAATCTCTTGCCACCATATTTTGTAATGGCCTTTCATTTTGGCCTTCACAAACTTAACCCTATCAAAGTCCCTAATATCCTCATACTCAATATATTCCTCTAGTTCATTGATCTAATCAATCAACTTATCTGGGTTTAGATTTCCTAAAAACATGTCGATGTCAATTTTAGGTCTTTTCCCAAGCTTGGAGATGGTCCTAAAAAGCCTCTCCTCTACCTATTTTAGGAATTCTTTATCTCCTTCCCCTTCCTAAAAAATATTTTCTTCTTCTTCATTTTCTTCCTCACTTTCATCACCTATGACAACATTAATCCCTCTACGGATCTCCTCCTACAATGCTTAGAATTTTATTTAGAGGGCTTTGACCTCAAGAGTAACAAATATGACCCTTCCACAATTCTCCCTTCTTGGAGGCATCTTCTTGTATCAAAACCCATTACACATACTCCTACTACAAACTGCCTCACAGTTGGCACTCTGTCTTCACACTAAGGAAAACTTGCCTTGATACAACTTCATGAGGGCACAACCCAAGGAAAAATGAACACAATAGAAAAAGGAAAATATTATTATCCAAAATGATTTGATATTACATTAACTACAATAAAAATAGGCCAAATACATGCCCTATGGTCTTACAATGTTGATTAACCCTGGAGAAAAAGTCATCCTCCAATACCTTCTCCTGAACTCCACTAAAAATAGCCTTTACAATGCCAAAAAGGTCCTTTAGTAAAAAAAATTAGGTTTAAGGTTAGGAATACATTTTAGAATATGCCATTTGGCATCCACCACTAAAAAAAAAGGTTCTAGGAAACATTAGAAGTTGTTGTAGAATTAGAAGAATCCAGAAATGGCAGTCCAACTTCTAGGAGGCATACCTTTTGATCCAGGATTCTGATTGACAAACCATTTACATTTCCAAAAAGCTCTCAAAGTAATCTATAGCCCTACAGAAAATCTTTTCTTGTATCCCACTTTTTGGGATTGTAAAAATATGTTTAGTACCTCAAATATGACTTTGAAGTGCTCTTAGGAGGTCTCAAGGCAACTTAAAACTACAATAACTTTAAAACTGTAAAGCCTTTTGACTTGATTCTTTTTCTAAAGTGCTTTAAAATAAAAGTTTATTCATAGCTCCAAATTAACCCTCTAACTCATTATAATTATGGATCAATTACAAAATAAACTATTTTCTACATTGGCATGTATCCCAAGGTGCTCAAAAACTCTAACCCAAAAAACCAATAGTAGAGCTATGAGAGTTGGAATCTTTATTTGACCCAAACGGGTATCTAGAAATGAAAACACTTTAAATAAAAATTAATAGTAAGCATATTTTTGGGTGATAGAGGATTGCCCTTACACCACTAGATGCTCCTACATCACTTAGTCTCTACTATAATCTAAATAACAATATTATCTAGAATCTCATTGTCCTAATATAATAGTATTGTAGAATCTAAACATGGAAATATAAAATACCATAATAACATTCAACACAAGTTTGACAATAGGATTTCATGTGGAAACCCAGTTTGGGAAAAATTAGGAGCAACATGTTCCCACTTTTTCACTCTTCTTAAGTGAGCCTTGCTAGGAGTCAACCCTATTAAAGGTTATAATACATGCTATTAAATATGATCTGGTTAAAGGATTTAATCACCCTATTAGAAATGGCCTTGTTAGAGGACTTTAGAACATTCCTTTAGAATGTCACCTAGTTAAAGGATTTACACAAACTGTTAAGTCATGAATGATTGTGATGTAGGAGCATCCTAGGGTAGTTGGTTATCCTACATGATTAAGGGTTTTTGGTGGAGCTGAGTGGACCTATTTGTGTCTTGGTTAATTTTTTTAATGTATTTAATAATTTTCATAAGAATTTAAAGGTATTTGGCATTTAATTTCTATTGGAGGTGGACTTGTGGCTTAGTTGGTTATAACTAGGGCATGTGGTGAAGTCTTGATCCATTATTCATTCATTTGGAGAAGTGAGTATGGAGAGTAGCTAGAGAGAAAGTTTATCCTGAGTCTATGGACAAAGCATACAATTTGAGGCAATTTACAATAGGATTGTGATTATTCATCCATCTTGGAGAAGAGAAGGTGGTAGAGGAGTAAATTTGAAGAAGGGCTAGTAGCTAAGGCTTAGGAAATCAGGAGATTTCTTGGTGGGCTTGCAAGTACTAGTTTGATCTTCCTTGGAGGTTTCTACCAAAGTGTGGATTTGGACTAGCTAGGGTTTAGATTCGATCTTGAGGGATCTTGCAAAACTATTACTTGCTTTAAATTTGGTCATAACTAGGATGGCCTTACAACCTAGCACATTGCATGTAACTATTTATTTTATGAATAAGGAGTTGAAATTTAATATAAGATCTTACATTGTTATTGTGTTTTTGTTGTATGCTTATTTGATGGGTGCTAGGAAATCTTCTTTGGGGATTCTCCTACCTTGCACTGCATCAAGTGATATTAGAGTGAAGGTTATTCCTGAGTGTGTAGATCGAGCACCAAAGTTGAGGTAGTTTACACCAAGATCTTGATTTTAGATGGTTTGCAAAAATCTTGGAAGATGCCTCCAAGAAGATAGGACCCTAGGGAAATTGATGATCTTAGTCATGTTGTCAAGAAAAGGATCTTGGAGAAGATTAAACCAAAATTCAAATTTGATATTTCATTGATGAAAAGTGATATGATTGCTAAAATTGTGAGTGCTTTAGGTGGTGTACCTCAGCATGTAGGTACTAGAGATAGTTATAAAGTGATGCAAGAGCATATTGGATTACCTTGTTATATTGTTCATTTTGTTCATTCTGCAAGTTGGTGTCTAGCAAATCCTTCATGTGCCTAGCAATCCTTGATGTGCCTAGTTACTGTAGCACTTAGTTGGAGCTGAGTTACTATAGAACTCAATGGGATCTAAGTTACTATAGCACTCAGTTGGAGCCAAGTTACTATAGCACTCAATTGGAGCTAAGTTACTATAGCATTCAATGGGAGCCGATTTACTATAGCACTTAGTTGGAGCTGAGTTACTATAGCACTCAATGGGAGCTAAGTTACTATAGCACTAAATGGGAGCCGAGTTGCTATAGCACTCAATGGGAGTTGAGTTACTGTAGCACTCAGTGGGAGCTAAGTTACTGTAGCACTGAATGGGAGCCACATTACTGTAGCACTCAGTGGGAGCCAAGTTACTGTAGTACTTAATGGGAGCTGAGTTATTGTAGCACTCAATGGGAGATGAGTTACTGTAGCAATTCCTTCATGTGTCAAGTTACCTAGTGTATGCGAGTGACTCTTCATGTGTCAAGTTACCTAGTGTATGCTGAGTGTTTCTTCATGTACCAAGTTACCCAGTGTATGCTGAGTGATAGTATTTGGACATGATTTCTATGAGTTGACTTGTAGGATTTATTTTGATCGTGACATTTATATTAAGATCTTTTCTTGGGATTTCTCCTAACCATTATTGATTTGGCCTTGCTATTATGTAATATTCTAAAAAGATCTATAAGCCATTTTGGCAAGTATATATAAAGTATTTAGGCTTAGGCATGTTTTTGGGAGAGTAGATTGGAGAGTAGAACTAAAAGTGCAAATTTGTATTTGGATCTTTAAATGTGAATGTATTTGTAATTGGTTGTAACCTAGAAGGCCTTACAACTAGGTGTGTATGAAGATATTTTGATGAATCAATAAAAGTATTTGCTCTTATTCCTCCTTTGGTTGTTGTTCCTTGTGTTTGTTTCCATTGTGTTAACTCTTGCAGGGTGGTTTGGATAGTTGGGTGAGCCTCTAGCCCTAGTTATTCACCCTTGGCCTATGCCAGTTGGTATCAGAGCTTGAGGTTCATCCTTTTGGAGATTGGATCATGTAGAACCCTGATTCAAATTTGGTTGTAGGGTGGCAGATCTACAAAATTAACCTATAACTTGCAAAGGGTTATGATCTTGTAGGAACCTAAAGATGGTTCATGGTAGAGGAAATAATGTTGATAATGCTATATTGGATTAGTTGAGACAAATTTCAGCTATACTAGATGCTATAGAGACAAGCCAGAGGAGAGGAGTGCATCTTGTATATGTGAGTGATGATGAAGTAGTAGCACCAAACCACAATCTAGAACCTGAAGAAGATCAAGATGAGGAAATATTGTTGCGAGTATTGTCTAGGGAAAATTCAAAGCTTGCTATAGAAGTTTTTCCCTATGATGGAAAACAGGAGACCAATGTTGTTCTGGATTGGATCTCTAATATGGAGAAGTTATTTGAGTATGAAAACACTCCTAATAATAGAAAGGTGAATATTATAGTTACTAGGCTGAAAGGTCATGCATCACTATGGTGGGAGCACTTGCAAACTAATAGACAAAGGAGAGGAAAGGAGAAGATCAGAACTTGGCCAAAGATGGTGACCAAGGTAAAGAACAAATTCCTTCCTTCTGATTACCAAGTTAGCTTGTTGAGAAAGATGAAGAATTTGAAAAAAAAAAAAGGACATGACTATGAAAGAATATACCACAGAATTCTATAGATTGGACATTAGATCTGGACATGTAGATGATGATGTTGAGAAAATTGCAAGGTACATTAATGGATTAAGGTCTAGAATACAAGATGAAATAAGCTTTGTGAAGCTGGAAAGTGTAGAAGAAGCATATCAATATGCCTTGAAAGTTGAGGAGATCTTGACAAAGAAGCATGAATAAAGACAAGGAGGTAGAGATGGTAGATTCCAGAGAGGCAGAGGTAGATTTTATGGAGAAATTGGTAGATCTAATAGTTCTATGCAAGATAAAGGCAAATCTAAATGGAAGAATGATGACAAAGCCAAGACCGAATGGAAAATTGGTAATTCTTACCAAGGAGGCACTAATTCTTATGAAGGAAGAGGTAATTCTTACTCTAGAAGTGGATTTCATGGTAATTGTTTTAAATGTGGAAAAGAAGGGCATAGATCTTTTGAATGTAGATCCCTTTAAAGTGGGTAGAATAATAGAAATGTAGTGATTCAAAAAGAAATTGAGAGTTCACCAAGTGGACCCAAGGCTAGAGAAAATCTGATGGTGAGAAGAACCTTATGTAGTAAAGGAAGCGATGAGGAACCTATTTTAAACATAAGCTTTTTCAAGACAAGATGCAAGATGGATAGAAAATGCTACAAAGTGATCATTGACAGTGGAAGTTCTACAAATCTAGCATCAGAAGAGTTCATTACCAAGTTATAGTTGCAAAGGCTGAAACATCCCAAACCTTATCATGTTTCATAGATCAAAGATGAGCATAAGATATTGGTAAGTGAGCAATGCCTTGTGAAATTCAAAATTAGACATTACTTTGATGAAGTTTTGTGTGATATTATGCCCATGAATTGTTGTCATATTTTGTTGGGTAGACCTTGGCAATATGATAGATATGCTATACATGATGAAAGATTGAATCAATATACTCTTTGGGTAAATGGGAAGAATCAAACATTGCTACCTTTGATTGAAAGTCTAGATGAGGTTAATTGTACTACTATGTCATGAGCCCAAATTAAAAAGATATATGAATATTAAAATAACATATTATATAATAATAATAATTAAAAATAATAATATTAAAGTCAAATATATTATAATCTATTTGACAATATAAAAATAAAACAATAATATTAAGGTTGAATATAACTTATTATATATATCTAATAACATATCATTATAGACATAAACATATCAAAATAATAATAATATTATTATTAAAATATTATGATAATACAAATATTGACTTTAAATATATTAACCTTGCTATCAAAAATATTTTTAATTCTAAATAAACCTAAACCTAATTTGATTATTAAAAATTTCTTTCAATCCAAAGAAACCCTAATCTATTGATTATAAATGTTTCCAATCAATGTATTGGTACTCTCTCTCTCTCTCTCTCTCTCTCTCTCTCTCTCTCTCTCTCTCTCTGTCTGTATATATATATATATATACAAGTACTTTCTAAATAAATATAAATGTATATACTATGCTAATAAGGAACATAAGAACTATGATTAAATCATTTATGGAAGAGCGTGACTTTACATTCCTGTCCGTTCCACATGGTATATATTAAGGTTAGGTCAGATTGAAGATATACAAGGAAGAAATAAGAAAAAAGAGAAAAGGAAAAAGCGATAAATTAAATCAGAGGTAAAAGTAAACAAGGGAGTAATAATATTGTATCATACATCCAGTAAACACATTTTTGGACAACCGGTCATCCTCACGACAACACTTTAATACTGTGCACTGAAGTACAAGTACCTTTGTTCCATGGTACTAACACTGCCAGACAACGTCCCCACAGTAAAAGATCAGGTATACCCAACCCCCTATATGCTTCAAATAGCAAATACAATAACATTTAAAAATATATAAATAATAATTGTTGATTTGTGACATATGATATTAGCATTGAATGATATGTATTTCAAATTACGTGATTTGTAATTCAGTGATTTGGAATTCAGGCCAAGATCATTTCCATTATAGATTTGAATTAATAAGTATTTTACGTGGGTATGAGAATACATATTACATAGAATTAATTCAATACATGCCATCAAGCATTGGAAAAAAAAATATATATATATATATATAAAGATAAATATTTCAGAATAAATGCATTAGATATGTAAATAAGCATTGCATTTAAATACAAGTACATTATATATATATATATATATATACTCTTAAAGATTTTAAGAAAGTCTGGATGATATTTTCTTTGTAGTATAGAGATGTCTATCTCTCATTCCCGCTATGAAATATTGAGATAGGGAGTTGGTGGAGGGAGACATGGAGTAATTTTGAGCACTTGTTGGAACCACTTGGAGCTTGTGCACTATCATTCTACCGTCTCAAGATGGTCATAGTCAAGAGAGGGGAGATGATCTGGTACTATGAAAAGAAATCTTCTAAACAAACTAATTAATCAGTTAATTTTAAAATGCTCAACTCCTCAAATATTTTAATAGCAGTAAGGATCATAGGCTTGTTTAATTTGGATGACTTCCTAATTTATACCTAAAATTGAATATCAGGTTAAAGGATTAAAGGGGTCATCACAATTGGTATCAGAGCTATGATCTTGCCATCTTATGAGAATATGATGAATATCATTAAAATAAGATATTTAATTCATTTCTTGAAGAAGTGTAATTTGACAAACTTCGCTTATGAAATCCTAATATCTGTGTAGCCTTGTTTATGTTAGAAGAAAAGAAATAGAGATAATCCTCTTTCTGAGTAGAGAAGCTGGGAAATGATAGTATGATGGGCTGATTTGTTTTCAATGCTTTTATAATTTTTTCTTTTAAGAAAAATAAATGTACCCTTGGGCATATCTAGATATGACTAGATAAATGGCCATGTAATGAATATAGCACTCTCTGAGATGGATATGACATGTGCTGGCAGACATCAAATGTACGTAACTTTGTTGTATGTGTGCCACATTTGTATTTGATATGGCAGGTGCACACGGGCATATCCAGCAACCTAATCCATGAGTTATTTTTATTCTTGCAAGATGAGATATTCATGGTTAGAGCCAATGGACAAATACAAAGTAGAAAAGATTGAACCATATGAAATATTTCTTGCAAATAGATATTTGTGAATATTTTTGAGAATGAGTCCTACAACTAAATGATTTTGAAGAGGAAAAAATGGTACTACTGTGAGCATGGAAGGATGCTGGTAAAAGTTCTAAGCAATTTCTTTTAGCTTATTTGATAACTACTGATAACATTATCAAATTTGAACTTATAATGTTGGGTTTGTAGTTTAAGAACTCTAAAACTATGAAGCATCATTTAACTTTGAACATGGATATGGTGCTTTCTATCCCCAATGATGTAAATTCTATCATAATTCATTTTGTTTTTAAATTGGCACAAGACATTCAAACTCTTGGCATGCACTTGATTTCGCATCTGGAAAATTTGTTTCATAGCATGTTTATAAGACATATCCTCGAAAAACCCTCTACTTAATAGTGAAAAACCTTGCTTAAAACAATTACATTGCTCTCAAACTTCTAATTATTGATACCAAACAATCAATTAATCAAACTTAAATGAAGTTAAATACACTTTAGTTGTGTGGATACATAATATAAGAGATCTTCAAATATCTCACAGATACAAATAGTAATGAGAATAACTCACACTGAAATCTATTGCTTGCAGATCCTATATGAACTGATGTTGTAGCATATTTCATGCTTATTGTATGTGAATCTTTTATCAGACATGAAATGTATCATTGTTCCACATGTTGGGATCTTCACCAAACTAAGAAGCTGAACAACACACCATACATTCTGAATACACCCTCTATCTAACTAAAAAAGTAGAAGGCATTTCTCACTGAACACGAAGAGTCGTCACTATTACACAAGCTAAATCATTGGCAGTTAAGATGCTATAGATTACATAGCACATCATGATTATTATTCTCTTCTGACTTAATAAGTTAATATAAACCACCTTAAAAGCCATATCGATTGTATTTGAATAAAACATCGAAAGCTATAACATAAGATGTTGTAGATGGAGAAGACACACATGTAAAGTCAACAACAACTCAAGATGGAAGTAAATAAGAATGATAGACATGAATAGCTTGATAAAACTATAGCATACAATTTCAATCTGGCTGAACAAAGCTCATGAGAAGTGCCATTTCAACTTCAATATATATGGACAAATATGAATACATGATGAAGTATTTGTAGAGAAAAGAAAGCAGCCCATGATAAAAGATATCAAAGAACTATCAACCCAAATGAAGCGCCAATCACAGGTATGAATGGTCTCCCATGCAGCTTCTAGATCTTTAACAAATGTAAGAATATTATTTGGGATTAAATGAATTTCTAGGCTTTTTCTTATTTGGAGTTTCTATCAGTTAAAATGTGAACATAGGAAGGAAACAAAGGAACTGAAATCTAAAACTTGCAGAAACTGGACATTTATTAAGTCCAATACCTAAAAGAGAACAACTAAATAATCTACAATTGAACAACTTAAAATGCCATGTAGTTCCTCGTGTAAAGGTGCCATGGGTCTATAGGTTACCTTTTAAGGTGGTCTATTGGGGCAGGAATGGGAGGAGCTCATGGAATGTGGTCTAAGATAGTCTTGGAGTCTTACCAATTTCTGATGGCGACCAATACAAGTGATCAAGGGTTCAATAGATAATAATCATAAATATATATAGATTTTAAGTGTCAAAATTTCACATGACAGCAATAATTTAAGTTATGGCTTCAATCTTTCACAAATAGAATAAGCAATGAGGAGAACTAAATCATCATATCATTATAAAAAAAAATTTCAACATTGGTTAAACAACCAAAAATACTATTTTATTAAATTTTTAGATAGATTTAGGTTGCCATGTTAAAATATCCTTTATTAGAGCTTAAAAACCTAAACTCTATAATTACTGGGACATATCACAAATCTTCATTTCTTAGCATTAATTTCCTCTCTGATCTAATGGTCTTGATTCATTTTTGGGCACTATGATGTAAATGTTTATCCAACACGGGACTAATTTTGGATAGTTAGGTCATTTATTAATCAATGACTGATATCCTATGATCCAATGAACAAAAAGAAATTCCAAACTAGTTGAAGATTATAAATGGCACAATGCATATTACATCCTAGAAAGAAATCAGAACTCTTAGGTTGAGGAGATTTATAGTGTAGATTTAATGAGAGCTTGGAGTTTTACAGAGTATATTTAATGGGGATATAGATGGAATTTTTCCACCAATCATCTGGATATAGTTGGACTATGTAGTCTTAAACCAAACTTATCCTTATAGAAATTTAAGCTCATAAGGAGATGATACTTACATGCCGCAATAGAGGCATAAAATATTCATACAATTGGGCAAGAAGTCCCATTGTTTAAAGAGATTCTATAATTAAAAATCTTCATATTCATTTATAGAAATTTATTATTCTAGATTATATAGCTTATTAAGACTATCATAATTTCAAAACAAGATGTGAAATATAGTAAGGGACCAATGTTCTTAAATCGGTAACTCATCTTGTTAACCTAAAACCAAGGAAATAGAATAGACTTGTCTTTTACAGTGTTTATATATTTGATACTCTATCATATTAATTAATTGCAAACCCTAATGCAATAAGAATTCATTAAAACCCTAATGCGATAAGAATGCATAAATATTAATGAGAAGATTAATATCATTGGTTATAACTTTGGCTATGAAAGAATAAACTTAAGTATATATTAAATAAATCAAGTTGGTATTAATTAAGTAATTGCATATATTCATATTACACAATAAATTAATCAAATGATTAAAAAAAACTAGAAGAACATGATATACAAAGATGAATAAATAAAATAAGAATTGAGAGAAAAAACCTTCTCTTGGAGTTTAGATTTATTGAGCTTTGTGACCCCACCACAATATGTGAGGACTAAAGTATGGTATAGAGGTTTCAGTCCCATTTTCAGAGAACCTAGTTATATGTACAAATGTAATTTGGAATAAGGAGTATACATACAATATATAATCAACAAGACAAGAATGAAGAATTATTTTTGATTAAATAGGTTAGCTTCTTTTGAGAATATATTTATATGTACTAACCTTGGAACAAGTATAGGAATGTGTATTAATAACTTGGTGGTTACAGGTTCACAATCAAGTAAATTGCATAACATGTGTATTATGTGTCTTCATCGTGTATACTTCGTGTCTTCTTGCATTAATGTGTATACCTTGTGTCTACTTTGTGTCTTTGTGCATTAATGTTTATACATTATATATATATATATATATATATATATATATATATATATATATATATATATATATATATATATATATATATATATATATATATATATATATATATATATATTTATATATTTCACAATTTTGTTAGCAGAATCATTATTTTAATAATCTAAAGTAAAATGGTCAAAGAATAGGCAATTGATTTTAAGATTATAAGTTGAGTGGAAATTAGGAATTGCTTGAGGGCAAGCAATTTAAGGAAGGGTGGACTTGTCATGAGCCCAAATTAAAAAGATGTATGAATATTAAAATAACATATTATATAATAATAATAATATTAAAGTCAAATATATTATAATCTATTTGACAATATAAAAATAAAACAATAATATTAAGGTTGAAAATAACTTATTATATATATCTAATAACATATCATTATAGACATAAACATAATAAAACAATAATAATAATAATATTAAAATATTATCATAATACAAATATTAACTTTAAATATATTAATCTTGCTATCAAAAATATTTTCAATTCTAAATAAACCTAAACCTAATTTGATTATTAAAACATTCTTTCAATCCAAAGAAACCCTAATCTATTAATTATAAATGTTTCCAATCAATTTATTAGTACTTTATATATATAATTACAAGTACTTTCCAAATAAATATAAATGTATATACTATGCTGATAAGGAACATAAGAACTATGATTAAATCATATATGGAAGGGCATGACTTTTCATTCCTGTTTATTCCGCATGGTATATATTAAGGTTTGGTCGGATTGAAGATATACAAGGAAGAAATAAGAAAAAGGAGAAAAGGAAAAAGTGATAAATTAAATCAGAGGTAAAAGTAAACAAGGGAGTGATAATACTGTATCATGCATCTAGTAAACACATTTTCGGATGCTTGGTCATCCTCATGACAACACTTTAATACTGTGCACTGAAGTACGAGTACCTCCATTCCATTGTACTAACATTGCTAAACAATGTCGTCGCAACAAAAGATCAAGTATACCTGACCCCCTGTATGCTTCAAATAGAAAATAGAATAACATTAAAAAAAATATAAATAATCATTGTTGATTTGTGACATATGATATTAGCATTGAATGATATGTATTGCGAATTATGTGATTTGGAATTCAGGCCAAGATCATTTCCATTATAGATTTGAATTAATAAGTATTTCACATGGGTATGAGAATACATATTACATAGAATTAAATCAATACATGAAATCAAGCATTGGAAATATATATATATATATATAAAGATAAATATTTCAAAATAAATGCTTGAGATATGTAAATAAGCATTGCATTTAAATACTAGTACATTATATATATATATATATATATATATATATATATTCTTAAAGATTTTAAGAAAGTTTGGATGATATTTAGTTTATAGTATGGAGATTTCTATCTCTCATTCCTGCTATGAAATTTTGAGATAGGGAGTTGGTGGAGGGAGAGGTAGATTAAGTTTGAGCACTTGTGAACTACTTGAAGCTTGTTTCACGCGCCCTCTACACCGTCATTCTATTGTCTTGAGATGGTCATAGCTAGGAGAGGGGAGATGATCTGGTATTATGAAAATAAATATTCTAAATAAACTAATTAATCAATTAATTTTAAAATGCTCAACTCCTCAAATACTTTAATAGTAGTAAGGATCATAGGCTTGTTTAATTTGTATGACTTCCTAATTTATACCTAAAACTGAATATTAGGTTAAAGGATTAAAACTAAGTGCAAGAAGAAATTGTAGAGTTGTTGAATGAGTATAAAGACATTATTGATGATGATATCCCTAATGGTTTACCTCCTATAAGAAGTATAAGTCATTGTATGGATCTGATTTCTAGAGCTAGTTTGCCAAACAAAGCACCATAT
This sequence comes from Cupressus sempervirens, assembly GCA_028749045.1. Lineage (NCBI taxonomy): Eukaryota > Viridiplantae > Streptophyta > Pinopsida > Cupressales > Cupressaceae > Cupressus > Cupressus sempervirens. The sequence continues at coordinate 194,030,874 of CM053790.1, read as the reverse complement.
AGATTGACACCTATAGAGAATGAAGAACTTAACAGAAAAGTGCATGATTTTTTGTAGAAAGGTTTGATCAGAGAAAGATTGAGTCCATGTGTTGTACCTACTATATTAGCACCTAAAAAGAATGGAGAGTGGAGAATGTGTACTGATTTCAGAGCCATTAACAAGATAATAGTGAAATATAGGATTCCTATGCCAAGGATGGATGACATAATGGATTGTTTGAGTGGAGAAAAGTATTTTACCAAGATTGATTTGAAAAGTGGCTATTATTAAATCAAAATCAGAGAAGGTCATGAATGGAAGACTACTTTCAAGATAAAAGATGGTTTGTATGAATGGTTGGTTATGCCTTTTGGTTTGACTAATGCACCTAGTACTTTCATGAGGTTGATGAATGAAGCTCTGAAAAGATTTTTGGGTAAGTTTGTAATTGATTATTTGGATGATATTCTGATATTTAGCAAGACTAAGGAAGAACACCTTGAGCATATTAGACAAGTATTGTAGAGGTTGAAAGAGGAAAAGTTGCTGATTAATCTAAAAAAGTGTTCTTTTATGCAAGAGGAGATTATATATTTGGGATTTGTGATTTCAGCTAATGGTTTAAAGATGGATCCTAAGAATGTTAAAGCAATTTTGGAATGTCCTACACCTAATATTGTGGGTGAGGTAAGATCATTTCATGGTTTGGCTAGTTTTTACAGAAAGTTTATAAAGAATTTCAGCGATGTTTGTAATGTTATGACTGAGACAATGAGAGGAGATAAAAAGGAATTCAAGTGGACACATGGAGCTGATAAGAGTTTTGAAACTTTGAAACAAAAGGCTGCTGAATTACCTATATTGGCTTTGCTTGATTTCAAGAAAGTATTTCAAGTTGAATGTGATGCAAGTGGTAATGCAATAGGAGCTATATTAAGTCAAGAAGGTAAACCTGTTGCTTTCTTTAGTGGAAAGTTGAATGATGCTAAAAGGAAATATTCTGTGTATGATTAAGAGTTTTATGCTATTGTCCAAGCATTGAAGAAGTGGAGACATTATTTGATTCCTAAGGAGTTTGTGTTGTATACTAATCATAAAGCTTTAGAATACTTGGGAAGTCAACATAAATTGAATCAGAGACATATGAAGTGGGTTGAGTACTAGTAGAGTTTTACATTTGTGATCAAGCATAAGAGTGGAGTTACTAATAGAGTTGCTAACCCATTGAGTAGAAGATGTTCTTTTTTGACTAAAATGAAGGTTGAAGTTCTTGGTTTTGATGAAATGAAAGAGTTGTATGATGTTGATCCTAATTTTTATGAGGCGTGGAGAGAGTGCAGAGAACCAAATCTAACAAATCACATAAGTAAGTATGATGACTATTTCATTCAAGAAGGTATGTTGTTCAAAGGTATTCAGTTGTGTATTCCTAGAAGTCCTATGAGGTTGAATCCGATTAAGAAAAAGCATAGTGGTGGATTAGCTGGACATTTTGGAATTCATAAGACATTGAGTTTGCTAAAAGAGAAGTATTATTGGCCACAAATATATAAGGATGTTCAAAATTTTTTAAAGAGTTGTGGAGTTTGTCAAGTTGCAAAGGGAGTGAGTCAAAATACTGGTTTGTATACACCTATTATTGTTCTTGGGAAACCTTAGACTAACATCAGTATGGATTTTTTTATTGGATTGCCTAAGATAGTGAAGGGGTATGATTCTATATTTGTTGTAGTGGATTTTTTTTTTAAGATGGCTCATTTCATACCATGTAAGAAGACATCAAATGTTGAGCATGTTGCTGAACTTTTCTTTAAAGAGATTGTGAGATTGCATGGATTACCAAGAAGTATTATTTTAGACAAAGACAAAAAGTTTGTTGGTTATTTTTGGAAGACTTTGTGGAAGAATATGGGTACTGATTTGAAGTTTAGTTCTACATTCCATCCACAAATAGATGGATAGACAGAGGTTGTGAATAAAAGCTTGGGTAATTTGTTGAGATGTTTAGTTAGGAATAAGCCAAGTAATTGGGAGATGGTATTGGCACAAGCTAAATTTTCATATAATAATTCTGTGAATAAGAATATAGGGAAGCAACCTTTTGATATTTTTACTAGAATGCATCCTAGAGGTATATCGAATTTGAGAGATGTTGCTAGCAAAGAAAAGAGAAGCACTACATGAGAATAATCAGTTGAGAAGATACCATGATTTTCAAGTTGGTAATGAGGTGATGGTTCATCTTAAGAAAGGAAGATTCCCAGTTGGAACATATAGTAAGCTAAAGATGAAGAAATTTGGACCTTGCAAAATCTTGAAGAAGTTTGATAGTGGTAATGCTTATGAAGTTGAGTTACCTAATGACATGGATATATCTCCTATATTCAATATTACTGATTTTTATAAGTATCTTGAGTTAGAGGATGAAGTTGTTGTATCAGATGATTATCTTAAGAAGTAGATTGAAGAAGTTGAATAGATATTGGATCAGAGAGTTGGCAAAAGCACAAGAGGAAAATATTACTATGAATATTTGGTGAAGTGAAAGAATATACCTATTGAAGATGCTTCATGGATTTCTCAATTTGAGTTGGATTCAGATCAGGTTGGGACATCTCAATGATTCAGGAGAATCATTTCTTCCAACCCTAGTTGTCTGATGTAGGAGCATCCTAGGTTGCCTTATTATCCTGCTCATTTTGTTCATTCTGCAAGTTGGTGTCTAGAAAATCCTTCATGTGCCTAGAAATCCTTCATGTGCCTAGCAATTACTTCATGTGTCTAGTTACTGTAGCACTTAGTTGGAGCCGAGTTACTATAGCAGTCAATGGGAACTGAGTTATTGTAGTACTTAATTGGAGCTGAGTTACTGTAGCACTCAATGGGAGTCAAGTTACTATAGCACTCAATTGGAGCTGAGTTACTATAGAACTCAATGGGAGCTAAGTTACTATAGCACTCAATGGGAGCTGAGTTACTATAGCACTCAATGGGAGCTATGTTACTGTAGCACTCAATGGGAGCCAAATTACTATAGCACTCAATGGGAGCCAAGTTACTATAGTACTCAATGGGAACTATGTTACTGTAGAACTCAATGGGAGCCAAGTTACTATAGCACTCAATGGGAGCCAAGTTACTATAGCTCTAAATGGGAGCCAAGTTACTATAGCAATTCCTTCATGTGTCGAGTTACCTAGTGTATGCCGAGTGACTCTTCATGTGCCAAGTTACCCAGTGTATGCTGAGTGTTTTTTCATGTGTCGAGTTACCTAGTGTATGCTGAGTGACAATATTTGGATGTGATTTATGCGAGTCGACTTGTAAGATTTATTTCAATCATGAAATTTATGTTAAGATCTTTTCTTTGGATTTGTCTTGACCATTATTAAGTTGACCTTGCTATTATGTAATGTTCTAGAAAGATCTATAAGCCATTTTGGCAAGTATATATAAAGTGTTTAGGCTTAGAGTTAGGCAAGTTTTTGGGAGAGTAGATTGGAGAGCAGAACTGAAAGCACAAATTTGTAGTTAGATCTTTGAATGTGAATGTATTTGTAATTGGATGTAACCCAAAAGGCCTTATAGCTAGGTATGTATGAAGATATTTTGATGAATAAATAAAAGTATTCACTCTTATTCCTCCTTTGATTGTTGTTCCTTGTGTTTTCTTCCATTATGTTAACTCTTGCAGGGTGGTTTGGATAGCTAGGTGAGCCTTTGGCCCTAGTTATTCACCCTTGGCCTGCATCATAAAGAAGCTTTTTAAGACTTTGAAGTCTCTAGATCAAATGGTGAGAAAATAATTGATCATGTGGAGAGACTTATGGGAAATAGGGTTGGTCAGTTTGCTAGACCTAGATCTTAGTTGAAGTTGAAGCATAAGATGGAAGTTTCTAATTTCTTAGGTACTTTAAATCTTGAAGACCTGATTGATTGGATTGATGAATTGGAAGAATACTTTGAGCTTGAGGATATTGAGGATCCACTCAAAGAAAGGTTGGCACAAACTAAGTTGAAGATACATCTTGCACTTTGGTGGAAGGAACTACAAAGGGACAAAGAGGAGGAAGGTGAAATGAAGATCACTAGAAGGAGATTGATGGTAACTAACTTAAAGTCTAAATTCATTCATGTTGGTTATGAAGTTGAGCTGTTTAGAATCTAAAATAGGAAGATATTTTTATGAAATATTATACTGAGGAGTTCTACAAGTTGACTATTTGGTCTGGGCATAGAGAATTGCCAAAGGAGAAGGTAGCTCGATACACTAATGGTTTGAGATTCAATATTTAAGATGAGGTTGGTATGCTTAATATTTTTCTAGTTGAGGCATATTCTTTGAGAGAAGAAGATAAAATGAAGAGGAAGGATCAAGGTAGTTCCCAAGGGAAGGAGAAGGACTACTTAACAAAAGCTATACCAATTGCAAAAGATGAACCAAAACTTGTTGAGAAGAAGAGAAGGATAGGTAGAGGTGAGTTTAAGGGTACTTTTTTCAAATGTCATGAAGGGTATAGATATTATGAGTGTCCAAAGAAGGCTAGTGATAAAAGAGTTGCTATTGTGAATGAGGTTATAGACCACAAATTTGAGCAAGGAGAGATTTTATTGGCTCAACAAAAAATGCTTGGTTAGAGAACAGTAGAATCTTGTTAGAGGGGTAATTTGTTCAGGACTCATTATAAGTCTAGTGGTAAAGTCTACAATGTGATTGTGGATGGTGGTAGTACTAATAACCTTTTCATTGAGTAAATGGTTCAGAAACTTGGTTTGAAGAGAGTGAGAAATCCTTATCCTTATAGGATTGGCTAGTTGCAAGGTGAGCATGCTTTGGAAGTAAGGGAGAAATGCCTTGTTGATTTCCAAATTGAGTAGTATAGGGATCAAGTGTTGTGTGATATTATGGACATGGACAGTTGTCATGTATTACCTGGTAGACCTTGGTTGTATAATTGTAGGATTGTGTCAAAAATGTGTTTACTATTGAGAAAGGTGGCATGAATTTTTCTTTGATTCCTTTATAAAATGGAAATCTTGGTAAGAGGAACTTGAGCATTGGTAGTTAAGTTGAGTTGGTAGATTCTAAAAGGGTTAGCAATCAATATGGATAGAAAACCTATGGAAAATCAAGGATGGAGGTGAAGAAGAAGAAGAAGAATCAGAGAAAGAGTTTACAAGTTGAAGACATGGAGGACATGTATGCGAAGAGCTAGTTTGGGATTTGTATGTTGAGTCCTAGAAGATGTTCTTCCAACTATTGAGAACATTTTTTCACACTTAGGGAGTCTGATGTAGGAGCACTTGGGTTAGTTGGCTATCCTACATGATTAAGGAATTGCGGTGGAGTTGAATGGACTTATTTGGGTCTTGGCTAATTGTTTTTAATGTATTTAATAAGTGTTGTAAGCCTTTAAAAGCATTTGGTATTTAATTTCTGTTGGAGACCGACTTGTGGCTCTTCAAGTATTCAATGCAAGGGACATTTAATTTGGAGCTTACTAGGCTGACTTGTGGCTAAGTTAGGTATAAGTAGGGGGCATGGAAAAGTCTTGAATCATTATTTATTCATTCATTTGGAGGTATGAGTGTAGAGAGTAGCTAGAGAGTGAGTTTTTCTTGAGTTCGTGGATAGAGTGCTAAATGTGAGGTAGTTTACAACAAGATTTTGATTATTCATCCATCTTGGAGAATAGAAGGTTGTAGAGGAGAAATTTTTGAGAAGATCTAGAAGCCAAGGCTTGGGAAATAAGAAGATTTTTTGGTGGGCTTGTGAGTACTAGTTGGATCTTCCTTGGAGGTTTCTACCAAAGTGTGGAATTTGACTAGCTAGAGTTTGGATTAGATCTTGAGGGATATTGAAAAACTATTACTTTATTTTTATTTGGTCATTAATAGGAAGGCTTTACAAACTGACATATTGCATGTAGTCTATTACTTTATTAATAAAAAGTTGTGATTTACTATCAGATCTTGCATTGTTATTTGTTGTTATATGGTTATTTTTTGGGGGTTAGGACATCTCCTTTGGGGATTATCCTACATTGCATTCCATTAGAATATTAGGTCAACCTCACTTAAAAGGATTTCAATAAAATTATTGACAATAATTGGAAAGAAAATTTTAGGGTTTGATATGTATGATTACAACTCACTTTGTAGTTTTAGATCTCTATATAGTTCATGTGTTGATTCCCCAATAAGTCTTCCTCATCACCTCTTTCCTTAATTTTCTTGGAAACCCTTCAATAAACCACCCTTCTCTTCACAAAATAAATTAAGCCTTCTTCTTAGATTCTTAGATATACTTGATCACTACTTGATTATCCTCTACAAATAACTTCTCTATTGTAATTGTATCTCTTTCACATGAATCCACACACATTCTCTCTCTTTATTTCTCTTTTCATTCCTCCTTAAATAGGTAATTCTAGCCTCTTTTCATTTCTCTTTGTTGGGACTAAAAATTGCATGGTCAATTTTGAGTACCATTGAGAAATTTGAGCCTTTTAAACGCTTTTAAATGCACATGTACCCTATTGTACCTTTGAGCCTCATGAAGTGTTTAATATTTCTAACACCTTCCATTCAGCCTGTCCGCTTGTTTCATAAAGTCAATTTGATGTTCCCAGCCATTTTGTGAAGCCTCGTTTTGAGCTAGTTTCAAATCTGCATTTTCACCTAAATGTCAAATAGTGACAGGAGGCTGTGTTTGCATTTGAATATCTCATACCAAAAAATGTTTCATGACTTGCCACTTTGGGAGTATTTAGTGTCCATATCCAAGAACCTATGTTTCAAATTTTGAGTTTTTTTGAGTCTATATGACTAGGTTTTGAATCCCTCAAAGTTGGTCATTTAATATTGTCATGCTGATGCAATTAGTTCCTAATTCTGGGAAGCCTTGTTCGACGTGCTATAAATTTTGACCAGTTGACCAAAATGCTAAATTTCCTTTTATGTTATATTTTAGATGTCAAAAACTTGTTATGTTTCAAGTTTCAACTTATGACAAATCTATTTAACCAGTTTTCAAATACAATTCCAAATGCAATTCCTATCTTTTTACTAGTGTCGACATTTGCAGATTTGTTGGAACCCCTATTTGGGATGTTATAACTCCTAATCCATGATTGGTAAGATCAAATGGATTGTACCACTGTGTTCTCCTCAAAAAATACTCCAAGTGTGTTAGTTTGTAAGTCATGACGAATCCATTTGCATACTTTTCTAGGTCCATTCCATTTGTAAAAAATGTTTTCTATCAGTATTTCCAATCTACAAAATCTGAGTAGCCTACTTTTACCACTTTCCATTTGCATCCAATTTTTCTTCATGAGCCCAAATCACAGATTCATAATGTCCTCATGGAAAAGAACCAATGCCCCAGTTTTTGTCTTCCCAAGTGTCAGTTTACCTAATTTTTGAAGCCGATTCTGAACCCAATTTAGTGTTTTTTGACATGTTTTCTTGCAGGAAGTTCTAAGAGGTCAATTTTGACAGCAAATATCTTTTGACCCCGAATTTTTCATGAGACGAGATCTAACAGGGTGAAAGTATGCAAAACATAAATTCAGTGTGTTAGTTCTTAGAGCTTGATCAGGTATTTTGATCAATTTTTAAGGCCAGTCAAAGGACCTCCTAACATGAAATTCATAGTTTGTAGATCAATGGTAAAATAAGTTTCAATTTATTAATTAGTGGTCGAACTTGGTCCTAATCAGCGTAATGGGTTCGATGGATCAGTTTGAGACTTTAGTTATTCAAAAACGATTTTTTTTTAGCCGGACCCATTTTGGGGCCTGACTAATTTCATTAGATTGATAAGGCATCGATTTTTAAAAGAAAGTTATAATGATTTGAATCATTAAAATTTCTTGGACATCTTATCATTGGAAATCAGAAGATGTGAAGTACATAAGGAATTCCCATCAAATCTTCAAGAGATTTCTGAGTTGCATTTGAAGTATTTTTTAATCGATGCATATAATCAAACAGTTATCATCATAGCAATCTAACTTTCTTAAGGTTGATATTTATCCAAACTCTAAAGAGTACCGCAATCGAGAGTTGGAAGAATCAAACCATTTGCAAAAAGGCTAGTTCAAATTGTTGTTATTTCCCTTTTTGTGAATTTCTTAAAAAAGGAAAAGGTCAAAACTGAACATGTATATTCTTTTCAAAAAATGGTTCCACAGCCTTTAGAGTGATGGGGTTGGACTCTAAAAAGTCATTTGTTTCAAAATTATGATGATACTCTTGAAGCAACTAATAATCTTGGAAAATCTAAAAATATTGGCGAGGGATCATATGACTCAGTTTATTTAGGAAAATTTATGAATAAGCCAAATGCCATCAAGCAAATGAGGAACATAAAATCAAAGGAATTTTTAGCAAAACTAAAAAATGATATGCAAAGTTCATAATATCAACATGATTGAGCAAAGGCTGGGAGCCATTTTCTTGGATTGAAAGGGTGCAAATAACCCTTGATGCCACAAGAGACCTTGAATGTATTTGTGAGCACATTTTTCCCCATGTTGAAAGATTCTATGTATCAATTACATTCACTACATCAAAATTTAATAGTGAACTTGGAAAAATGTGGCTCAGAGAAGAGAGCATAATGTTGGCCCTTCATAAATCCTTACTCCTTTCTACAACATACAAATTCTCTTTAAATGTTCAAGCTTGTTGGGTGTTTATTTTGCATGAGGTCGATGGCAGGAATCCATAGTGTAATTCCTCTCTTGAAAAGAAAATATTTTTAAGGGTCCACTCCAAGGTTCAGTGTTTGTCTTGCGACGTACCAAAATATGCTCAGTAGAAGATAAATGTGAGTGTTCACGAGGAGGGCTTTGCTGGTTCTATAAAAAAAACTCTTTTATCTTGAAATCGAAGTAAAATATGTTCCTTGTCTCAAAATATCACACCAAAAGAACAATATTTTTGTATTTTCTATTTTTTCAATGAATGTAACTCTAACAATGCAACTACTATGAGGTCCTACTCTAACAAGGGGTTAGTAAAGAAAATAACGAAACTGAAAGCAAATAACATGAAATCAAATGACTTTGAAATTGAAATTCCTAAATGGACATAAGCCACAGAACACAACATGTTGCGAGTTAAACCTTCGAAGAAATTGATAGGAAACTAATGAAAATAGGAGCAGCACTTCCTAGAATCCATTAATGCAATCGTCAGTGAGAATCTTTAACAAATCAAATGATGTTTCACTCTTCATGAAATCACAAGGCCACGGAAAGTGCACTCATGCTAGACAAAAAGCTATGTAGACACAATTGGGTGATCTCTTCTCAAGCTCGTTACATTAGCAAAATTTATATATCTATAGCAAACACCATAACTAAAAGATCACACAACCAAAAACAACATAATAAACCTTTGGCTCAATCACAATCTCATGAATAAAATTCACAAAACAATAACACATTCAAGCAAGAATAACTACACTTTGAATGCTAGTACCAAAAGCATAACTTTATTGCATAATAACGGCAACCTTTTTACATTTTACAATGGGGTATTTATAAGAAATCCTCTCCTCAATTTGTGTTGAGAGTGAGAAATATCTTGATGCAATAAAATGCTTTTAAAAAATTTAAACAAACTAAATATATACAAAATAACAATCTAACTGGTGCTTAGAGGGACTCCATCCATATTTTATTCATTAATTGGATGCATGAGCCCTTTACATGTCAAAAAAAGAGAAAACATGAGAGAGAAAGTAGGAGGAGGCCATCAGTCGAAGTGGGAGTGCATGGAGGCATCAAAAATGGAAACTGGCCCTTCACTAGGCATGTGTTGGAGTTAACTTTCCATTAGAATGTGCTCTCGATGCATGGAAACTGTTATTTTTGAAACTGGCAGTCAACTGTCAGTGCACCTCTGAATTGTAGACTTGCAGAGCTACGGAGTTACGGACCTTGGAAGCTTAATTTGCCAAAAAATCAAAGTTCTCAATTTTGAAAATGGTTTCTAGGTTTTTCTCAAATGGGGTTTTAGATCATTTTTTGTATACATTCTTTGCCCTTTTTTGATGATTTTTTACCCTCTTTATAGCCAATCGCTTTCATAAAATTAAACTCCTACTTCTTCAATCTAAAATCCTAAGGCGCCTGTGTTGAATCTTGCCATTAATAGCCACATAAGATGAGGAACCTATTCCACTTCATGTGTCCAACCTCTATATCTTTGACCTTTGTCTTCTCTCTAACCGCCCTATCGTTCCCGACGAGAAACCAAGTGATCCAAATGATCAAATGTTTGAAAAAATTTCATATTTTTTCCCAAATTTTTCTAGGCATTTTTAAATGGCTTTTTCAAAGGTCTTCGGCTGAAAACTTCAAGTTGAAACTTTCATTGGTCCCTAAAATTGGGCAACTGAAGGCTCACTATTTTAGAGATTGAAATTAGATCTTCAGTTCTTCTTTCCAAAGTGTAAATGGTTTTGAATTCTGAGATTCGAGTCAAAATTTATGACCCTAGCAAGTTAAGGATACCTTTTTTACCTACAAAAAGAAGCAAACATTAGTCCAGATAGTTGAAAATGCTTAATTAAGACAAACACCTCCAAAAGACAAATTTTGGACCTTTTATTTTTTTTATTTGGTCGCGCACACTAGGGGGCACATGCGACACCTTTCATGAAGGGTGTGCGCACAACACGCTTCCACAAGGGGTGCGCGTGGCATGTGACACCTCCACAAAGCATGTGGCATGCAAAACGCCTCTAGGAGGGGCATGCGTAGTGCATGGTGCCTCCATGGAGGGCGTGCACATAACATGCCTCCATGAGGGGCACACCCATGGTGCACCTCCATCGGTGGCACATGTCACCTCCACGGAGGGTACACATGCGGCATGCCTCCACGAGGGGTGTGCATGCGGCACGCCTCCATTGGTGGTGCGTGGCACCTCCATGGAGAGCACGGGCAACACACCTCCATTGTCAGCACGCGCCTCCATGTGTAGCATAAAAAAAATTTTATTTAATTTATTTAATTTATTTTTTGTTTAATTTAATTTATTTAGTTTTTATTTTTCAATTTTTATTTTTTATTTTTTTATTTTTGGTTTTTGACACTAAAATTCTAACTTCTAACCAAATTTTCTTCTCCCGACTCCCGCATTATGAGTCTGGGAGTCAAAAAAAGTAGGGGGTCCCCACTCCTAGTATGGAATGGGGTGTGTGTTGTGAACACCACAACAAATCTTAGCATCAGAGGAGAAGCTTTGGTTTAGATTTTAAAGAAAGGAAAGAGAAGGAGAAGGAATGAAAAAAAATGCAGGGAGCTCATTTGTTGCTCTCGATCCTCGAATCTTCCAAGACCCTAGTGACCAAAGGGGATACTATATTTGATGGGCAATATCTATTTACTAGAAGTGAGACAATCTGTGTCTGGCTTGAGGTTGCAGATGTTAAAGGGCAAGATGTAATTTTCATTGTAAAAAATAATTCCACTCTTGCTAGTTCATTTTTTACAATGCATGTTTCACAAGTTCTTATTGAGCTTCCTACTTTCAGTGATGCAGATAAGCATGTTATTGCAACTTGGGGAGTGTGTAAGAACATTGACTTTATCTCTTTGTCATATACTTGGCATGCTGAAGATATTAGACAGACACATGCTTATCTTACTGAGCTTGGGAATCTTCAAGAGACACAAATATTTGCCAAGAATGAAAATATAGAGGGTCTAGAACATTTTGATGAGTTCTTGAAAGAAGAAAACTATAGATATCATGAAAAGGGAAGTAGTTTCATCAAGGTGTGAAGTTACTAGAGCAGTAAGTTTTGAGACACCAACTCACAAGAAAAGGGAAGGGATGCCATCAAGAGGAGATCACTGTAGCATTGAACATGAGTTTTAGGGAAGAGGAGGCGTCAAAGACCAAGTCACAAGTAGATAAAAGAAGTAGATCCACATTAGAAAATAGAGAAAGCAAGCTTGTAGCAAGAAGAAAATGCAAACAAGGGGCAGTCGACTAGGTCAAAGGTAGAGGGAGCATTCACACAGGGGAAAAGGCTAATTAAGAGGAAGAGCCTTCCACGCTGAAGCAAAGAGGAGCATGCCAAGTATGAAGAAGTCCACATTGATAGCACCATTTTGATAGTACGTAGGTTTAAAGCCAAAAATGCAATTAAAAGTAGCATGGGCAGCAAGGACATAAAAAGCTAGAAGGAAACCGTTAAAAGAAAGAGCTGCCAGTTAAATAGGAGATCCACTCTAAAGAAGCAAAGCCATAGGCCCAAGGAAAAGGAGGTTCTCATGCTAGTCAAAGCCGCAATAAAGAAAATGTAGATAGTGATAAAGAAGAGAGCTTTCGCACCGGAGGAACAGGGGCAGAATATAGTAAAAACAATATATCCCACATGGGTCATGGGAGAGAGATTTTAAAATTTTAAATACAATCCCAAACTCTATGCATTATGTCAACAAGAAAAGGCTTTTGGAAGCATGGAGCACACACAGGGCCCATCCTAGCTGACTTGGTGATGCCAGCATGACATTAAGCATACTTTTGAATGAACCAATGCATGAGCTGATGTGGCGATAGTGAACGAGATTGTGACACGTGGCCGCATCGGACAACGGGGGCATACCGGCAATAATAAGATGCACACATGATAAAGAATGTAGGAACGCGAGATGTTACCACATGGCAGTGGGTCCCATGCATGGTGAGGTGGAAATTAAGGGCAATTTAAGACGAAACCACTAGATCTTGACACATGTTGTGATCTAACAATCAACACATGCCCTCTTTTCAAAGGTGCCCAAAGTTTAAGCAATGCGGGTGAGTGGGCTGCTGACACGTGTCAGTGGGCCCACTCAGATGGTGATGTGGCAATTTAGTGGTAGGTGTGCAGAGTTGGCCAATTACGAGATGACACATGGCACTAGTAAAATAGAGGGTTGACCACAAATTTGAAGGCATAAAGAAAAAAAAAAATTATTTTTAAATGGTCATTTTGAAATTATTTTTTTCAAAAAGGATGTGCACATTGAGGTTTGGGTTTTAAATTTAAAAAGGTCTTTTTTCTAAAGTTTATACTTTAGACTTTTTAAAATTTTTGAATTTAAATGTTGCAGACCTATGTTTTTCAATAGAGGGGGGACATTTTCACATTAGCTTTTAAGGGGTTTTAGAGAGGCTAGATATGCAATATTATATATCACCGAAACCAAGAGAGAACAAATTTTATGATTATGTGGTTAGTTTCTACATAGGAATTAGTTGGTTCATGCTACAAAAAATTTTTCTCTCATAGATTAAATGGCATGTTTTATCAGGTGGTTCAGGTCACCAGTTGCAGAATTCAGTGGAAAAACATCATGAAAGTATTCAGTGACTATTGTATCAGATTATTTTGATTTTTTGTGATGTTTTGGCTTCAATTTGATAAATTGGCATATATTTGAGTTCATTAGCAGATATTTGTCTTTACTCAGATATTTTGCATTTGGAGAGGCAAAACAGAAAAGATATGATTAACAGTTATAGAGAGAAGGTAGAGAGAGGCTTTTTCAGCTTCTTGGGAAGGAATTTTGAAGGGACACTTGTCAGTTTTAGATTCAATCTGAGAATTTCTTCTTTTCTATATCTTTCTTCCTTCTTCTCTTTTGGGGGTTGGCAATTTTCTCTAGGTAATACCAGTAAGGTTCTAGTGTTCTACTGTAAAACCATTTTCTTCAGCAAATTCTTCTTGTATGAATAGCATTAAGAAGGTTAATACAGATAGTTCAAATCTATTAGGTTGTTTCATGTTTTCCATTTCATACATATGACTGTATAATTTCAAGGAAATAATACAAAGAGCGGTAGATGATTGAGTTTCAGTTGAATCTTGTCTCCTTTATCAACAATCTTCAATGTTTTATCATCTTTGACATAGAGCTTAGGTTGTAGTTGCAGTCCCTTAAGGTTGTATGTTATTTCATTGTTGCTTATAACTCAGGGGGTTATGTAAATGCTTCAGGGAAATCAACAGGGTTGCAAGTTTGTTGATGGAGATATCATGTAAGAATGAGGTTCAAATTGAGCATAGATGTCCATTTACAAGTTAAATGGATAGATTAGATATATGAAGATATAAATAAGTATCAAATATCCATATGTATGCATTTGATTCATGGATTTTCCTAATGGTTAAGGCACTGATCAGTCACAGGGTCACTTAGTTCTTGTTGCTGCATATTAGGGGTTTTATTGAATTCAACATTATTAATGAAACATTCTTTCCCTTTCATGTTGAAGGACCTAAATGTTTAACCCTCACTCAGCTTATGAGATTCATAGCTTTACATTTAACTACTATAGATCTATGTCATTTCATGAGTCATTAGGAGAAATAAGGATAAAATCTGCTTAATAGATTCAGGGATATGTTTTGCATTGGTACAGTATCATTTGAATCTTAGGTCTACCCACCTAGGTTTAGTAGAGCTTGAAGAAGAAGAAGGGTCAAGCCTTATAGTTGGCCTTGTGTCTAAAATGATATGTTGAGAATGGGAGTTAGCTGCCCCTAGATATGTCATATTCTCATGGGGATAATTGAAAACTCGGTAACGTTTTCAAACACCAACACTCTCAATCACTATAGATCTTAGGGTTTATGATCTAATCCAAAAAATTCATTTTTTCTAATCACCAATATTTTTATCTTTCCTTTTCTTCTCCTTGAATTTATATCTTAGATTTTTTACATAATCTTCTCCAAGAATTAAATAACCCAATACATCCATCCTTATCTTCAACATGCTTTCCATATCCGAAGAAATCAAATGAGTTAGCTAGAAATCATGATTTCTCATATGTATTGAGAATGTTTTCACTTAGTTCTAACACTCAGTCATCACTAGATCACTCGGTCATCACTTAGTTTCTTTCTCAACACTTACACTTTTTACTTAGTCAAAACTAATGCTCAATCAACACTAAGTTTCACTTGACTTGTACTTGCACTCAGGTTGCTCTATCCTAGCACTCAACTAACACTAGCATCCCATGACATGAGTTTCAAGTTCTGTAATCTTCTGATGTATTTCTCAGTCAATCTTATGCAATCAATCAGTTTTCTCTCATGTCTTCATAATGTAAACAATCAAATTATATTGTAAAAGTATAATTAGTCAAATGTTTATTGTAGCTTCCTTTTCATAACTCAACATTTCCTCTAGGTGCTTTTGTTTTGAGAAAGTTCTCAAATCATCTTCATCAATCAAATTGATATTACATTTAGATTAGATAGCAACATGTCTCATCAATAGATTTGACATCAATGAAAACATAAAATTTGTTGCAATTGTAGTTTCAAAAAAAATATCATATAAATTATATATATTGAATACATATACAACAATTTGTAATTATAAGTGACTGAATAGATTATATAGTGATGTTAATTTCTCTCAATTATAACAATTAGTGAGACACATAATTGACCAATGGAATAAAAGTGACATGGATGATGAATAGGAGAACTAGACCTCTTGCTAAATTTGAATCCACAGCCTCCAATTCCATGTGTCTCATTTTCGGAAGTTTGGTGAGAAGGTATCGGGTATCGGATATTTTGTGTACCTAATACATTAGGTACTCCATATTTTACTAATGAAATTAATGAAAAAATGACTGTGGGTTCCCAAACCCGAGAGTTGCAATTTTCTAAAATAATTTTCATGGTATTTGAGATTTTGTAGGCAAAAGAAAAACTTTTGGGCCCACACTTTCAGAATGTAGTAAAATCAGTTGACTAGGGGTCTTAGAATTGTTGATAGTATGGGGAGCAGTAGTTGAAAATTTTCTAAACATAAGAGGAAGGTAAAAAATAAATAATATAGGCAAGAAGATAGGGAATCACCATAGAAAGAGACAAGGTATGTTAGATGAGAATGAATATGAGCCCGTAACAATAGTTTCCAATGAAGAGGATGTTGAATTTGAAAATGTGAATAAAGTTAATGTTGTGAATGATAATGAATTCACTGAAGAGGAAAATGTAAATCTTGAAAATGAGAATGTAGAAATGGAGAATGATAGTGATAATGTTGCAAAATGTGAACCTTACATGTCTCCTCATTATAATTAGGAGAATGAGATGCCTTGTAATGGATAAGGACAAACGTCTAATGACATACATGGTAGATCACCAAAATGGTTAAGTGAGTTTGATGAAACCATTTTGAGCACATTAGAAGGGAAGAGATCACATAGAATGGTTTAGTTGTGGGCTTCAAAGGCATATGAACATTTTTTGGAAATAGGACATTAGTGGAGTAGTGCCATCATTTGGTGTGATTGTTAAAGATGAAAAAGATAAGACCTATGCTATCCAAATTGAAGATTCATGTCAAAAAGAAAATGGAGAGAAATGTCATTATTGTGAAAAATATTTCCAATTATCTCAATATTATAGGAAGAAATAGAAGGGAGAAGGACAAGACTGCTACTCAGAGGGTTATTACGACTCCATTGGTAGTCACCATTTGAGAAAAGCTAGATTTATTAGACAAATTTGTGTTGACTTAAACATAAGTCATACAAGTTCAAGTAGAGTACTTGGAAGAAGAGAGAGACTTGATGATCCTCTTCAAATTGATACATGGGTACAATTTTGGCATTCTAACTTAAGAGTGTTAACATATGCGAATGTTGTTTTGAAGTTGAGAATTGGCAATAAAGACTACACCACACATCCAATAACATTATTTGGAGGTAAGTCAAAAAATATTTTTCAATTTTTTTTGAGAGACTAATCCAATATTACATATACCACAAAGGAATTTTGACTCAATAAAGTCATTTTATTCTATGCCACTTAAGATTCAAAATACATCTTGTTGCAAATATATAACATTTGGATTTTTCTATACACCATGAACTATTACACTCCATCTATTCTACTTTTCATACTAATAAAATGTTGTAAATTTTTAGTGCTAGTGAGCATCCAAAATCATCAAGATTTCTACTAGACCACCTCTTATGTCCTAGAGATGATGGTTGTTTCTTTTATAGAAGTGACCACTTAAATGAGAAGTTCTCACAATGTAGTGGTTTATAAATAATTTTTACATATTTCTATGAGGGTGGGAAGATTTTTTTTAGAAATAAGATAGCTTCAAAAAAGGTATATGAAATAGTGAAATACACATTGAAGAGTGTAGGTGAAGGATCTAGATGTGAGTTAGTTGCAAAACACGTGTCTATGGCTGATTTTATTTCAGATTTCAAGGAAATTTTTTTTACAAGTATGCAAGGCATAGTCATAGGTCTTAGTGGTTGGATAAACAATTTAGAACATGTAAGTAAACTTTCCCCATTGTAACTATTATATCAATTGTCAAATTTGAAAAGAACTACACATTACACCCCAAAATTGAGACATAATCTCAATATTACAACTCCATTCATATTGCTATTTTTGTCGCATAACACATAGACATGCCCCTGATAGTGTAGAGGACAACTAGAAAATAATCAAAGAGTACCACTTTTATACGAGTGATGATAGATCTCACTCTCATGAGTTTGTTCAACATTGTTTCAAAAATTATTTTGTGTTCTTGCAAGAACAATATATTTCTATGGATAGACATCTCATTTAGTCAGATAACTATATAGGTCAATTCAAGAATACTTGTATTTTTTATTGGATGTGTAGAATGTGAATGTAAAGAGCTCAGCATGCCTCATATTTGGTGTTTTTTTGAGTCCATGCATGGGAAAGAGGATCATGATGGAGTAGGGCATGTGTAAAGACAAATCTAGTCAAAAAGAAAATGAAGATTTCAATAGTGGGACTATTTGATGCTCATACTATAGTTGATTGGTGTACATCTACATTATCACATGGGGAATCTTAATTGACCAGGTTCTTTTGGTTGGTTGAGGAGGGATTCTTAGGTGATATATTGGATTGTGCTATAGTGAGAGATTCTTCAAATATGCATTCATTCCACAACTATGATTGTAGTACATGGACCATTTGGACATGATAGCTTGCTTTCTTTTGTCCTAGTTGTTTTTAGTGTGATTTGGATCACTATGAGTCAAGTGAGTGGATGGATACATGGGCTCCACATTATCTTACTCCATTGTCTCTCTTTCCCTCTATCAGAAAAGATGACATGGAAATTTTAGTTGAGTATGACCATATATCATACCTTCTTCAGCCAAGACAAGTCTTTACATTGATTGCACTAGAGGGGAATTATGAAATTGGATTATTGGCTAATACATTATATAATAATTAAACAAAATCTTGCATAACCAATTAAAGATTATGATGGATTTACATATCCTACTAGTTTAGTTGTTATTGGTGGAACATGGAGTTGTCACCATACATGCTTAAAAATAATGGAATTCCCACATTTGAAGATGATGAGAAACACAAAAGCATTCATATATTTTCACCTTATTACAGAAGAAAATGTAAATTTGTTGAAGGATCAAGGAAGATAAAAAATTAAAGGAAATTTTACTATTAGTAATGTAGATCATGAAGTCCTATTGGAGACCCTCAAGAAGAGAAATGACCCTTTAGGAAGATTTCACTAAGTAATAGTAACTTACAACAAGGTTTCATATGTTCATTATATGCTTAAAATTTAGTTTCACATGTTCATTACATGCCTATACATGTACTTATTTTTAAATACCTATAATACTAACATTTACAATGATATTGAATTATATGTGTCATCAAGAGTAGTAGTACATGAAATAGAAATATTTTAACGAGTGGACCAATGATAATTGAATGATAGTTTAGAATTTAGACTTTTTGGTAGTTGTGTATATAATATGGTTGTATCAATGATATACACAAGGACTTTTTTATGCACAACAATGTACATTGCATACATTTTTCCCATATACATATTACTTTGTATGGAAAAGATATATCCATTTTTTTATCATTCAACTATAATTCTGATAAAACACTTAAAATATATAAAATATGAACTCATTGATTAGTTATATTTTTTCATAAGGTTGTCTAATTTGTGTTTTCATATAATATATTTTAATGGTAAATTCTTATTGTCATCTATGTAACTAATTAGCCTATTAGTCCATATTGGTCAAAGGTCAATCAAAGTGTTCAAAGTAGTCAAAGTCATCAAATAACATAGAGGGAGCATAAAAATGATATTTTTAGTTTGTCTAATTAATATTGATCATGTTTATAATGTTCAAATTGTCATTGACATAATAGTGCAACAAATTGCAATTATTGTAAAAATTTGTCGATTGACCCTAAACTATTTGTCGTGACATCAATTTGTTAATGTAGTTAGATTTGGATGGGCAATTGAACCCTAGTGATACCCCTTTTTTGACCATGAAGATCTTAGAACATTGGCAACCACCCCAAACCAAACCATCCCTAAGGTGCAATAAGTAAGTTTGGGAAACTACCTTACAAGGGTTGTAACTCAAAGATTGTGAGGGTTATCAGAAAATTGTGAGATGCTAAAAAAACATGATATGAATATCTACAATAACCTCTCCCACTTGAAAGATATTTAATTTTGTTTGAATTTTGCACTGTGATATCATTTGATTTCAAGACTTCCAGTGTTTATTAGTGAATTGGTGCACCACTGATCTACCTCACAATAGGTATATAATAATCATGCCAAAGGACACACTTAGCAATAGTGTATTCAATCTAAGGACTATTTTTCATCACCATGAAGTGCATTTAATTTTGTCAACCTAGGGACATATACTTGAAATGGCCGGCATAGTATGTGCACTAGGTTTCTTAATGAGTCATTATTCATATGTAGGAAAATAAAATGCAAGGAAAGAACCTACACTAGTGTTGTAGGAAACTACCACACTTAGCTCTTTACTAAAACAAATACTAGAAATGAAATTAAATACTAATATATATTCCAACTTGGTTCATCTACTATAACTCTTCTTATAGATGCTGCAGGAATGCTCACAACGTATGATGCTATAGGAAGGAACTCACAACTTCTACTTGCAATACTAAAGATGCTTGAAAACAAATATATACTACTCTAGTCTAATCCACCTCCCAAGCGGTCCCCCTTGGTTGGCTTCTACTAATCTACTAACATAGAATGTACACTAGAAGCTATCTCATTATGTTCCAAAAATTCATTAAATGAGAGCAATACATGAAACTGTAAAAACAACTCGCTACAAGAGTCAACAATTTGTTGTCATAAACTTTTGTCTAACTCTTTAACATTATTGGTCTAATATCTATAAATAGAAGAGTGACACTTATTCTAAAACATAAAAGCAAAACAAAGTAACTTCAAATCTACCAAAGAAAAAGGAAGAAAAGATAATAGCTCAAGGTAGGAATAATAAAGTCTAGACAACCGCTTTGACACAATAATAAATGCAAAGAAATATATCAGTTCTTCACAGCTCCTCCATATTAGTGGTCATGTCCTTTGGTACCATTATGACTCTTTCCACTATGGCTTTATGTCTTTTCTCCTTGGATGTTATTGGTTGTCTTCAATGTTTCCCTTTGAATGCTTCCAACCAACTTCAATTCCCTTTTCTAACAGTTTAGTTATCATGTAGAGATATTTGCAAATAAGCATTATCAAATTAAATTCAAATATGAAATACTACATTATATATATAATATTGGAAAAATATAACATACTATCTACCCTTAGGTTAATCATTAGTTCAAGTAAACATGAGTTCACAAATGTCTTGGTGGAAGTAAAACATAGTGTTTAAAACTATCATAAAATAGAGGCAATAATTAGCCTCATCATCTACCCCCTAGTAAATTGATGCTTGTCCTCAAGCATTGTATTTTCTAGTCAATGACCTGAATTCCCCAAATTTATTCCTTCCTTTCTTGCTACTCTTGAAGGTGTATTAGAGTCCTCATGTTCTCTCCCAAACTTTCCTTCTATTGTCCTCCTATAGCTTATCAAGTCTGTTAGCATTAATATCATGTAGGGGCCACATGAGCATTGGAGGTTGCATAGTGAGTGGGTACCATATTTTTGGCCTAGTCTATTTCCCCAACTCTATATACTTTGGAACTCAGTGAAGGGCGGCCTCTAAATTGATAGGACTATGTGGCTCTGATATTTTAAGTGTCTCAAGTAATCTAGCCCACCTACTTTTAGCAGCAACCATGGCTCTCTGAAAGAAAAAGTAAGGTAGGATCTCATATTTTGCATACACCTTGGTTCTAGTAGCGAAGATTTTGTCCCTTACTCCCTTGTTCTTATCCACATAAGTTAATCTAAACTAGTCCCTAAGAATTTTTTCTGCTTTACTACTCTCAGCTCTCAGTGATAGGGGCTATGTTCTTTCCTCATCTTTATAATTATTAAATTGTCTATCATAATTAGCTTCATTATGCATCTAGGACATCAAATCCCTCATATGTATATCCTCTATATAGATTAAATGATTCCACTGAGTTTCTACTGGAATGATAAAATTGTGCACATATAACTCATAGAGCAAGTTTTGCTACCAGGATGGCAAAGTCTGGTATAAACCATAGAATTTATGAGCTGATTTGAATTCTACATTTATGTTCTTTAGGGTTAGCATAAGTAGAAATAAAAGGAATCATTACTTTAAACACATAGAATAAATTTGAGGTGGTGGTCTACAAGCAAGTGCTTGATCAAACAATTTGAGGGCATGATCCATCCTTTGCTTTTGGTTTTCCAATTGCTCTTTCAAATCTGTAATTTTCTCACGTAGGGACACTATTACTTTCTTCATTTTCTACCTCTCTTCTTCCCATAGGGCTACAACAAACATATTTTTTTCAAACAATTGGAAAAGTAGTTTTTGCAAGGTAATGGAACCACTGTCCTCTTCATAGTTATTTTTCCTCTTCCTCTATTCCTTCCATAACTGCTTTTTGAAATCTGTAAACCATGTTGGTTTATAGGGAACTAGGCTAGTGTTTGAATAAACTAACTCATTCATTATGCAAACTATTTGTTGGCCTACTGGAAGATCATTTTCATTTTCATTTACTTCAATGCTACATTCCTCATTAGGGTTTTTAGGAATGTTTGTAGTTTCAGGGTGAGAAGGAGAATTATTGGGAACAATTTGTACTGGGGATTCTTTAGTTGATGGTTTGGGTGAAGTAGATTGAGATTCCACTATCACTTTCAAAATTTGTCTCCTCATTCTAGGACTTCTTCTCACAGGGGTCTCCTCTAGTATCATAGCCTTCTTCCTACTTCTTCCTTTCAATGTCTTTGCTACAAAAGTAACTATTGCAGGACCCATCTTAATTTTCTTTTTCTTTACGACTTTAGGGTTTGGCTTTTCTACTACAAGAGCCAAGGTCTCCTCTTGTAATTTTCATTTTCTCTTTGCTTAGGTAAAGGTAGGTTTTTGAGTCTCTTGAATAGGTAAAGGCACATTTTCTTGCGCATTTCCAGCTTCAACATCTTGAGTGCTTTGGTCAATAGGTTCATCAGTCAGAACTACATTCTCTTCACTAGGCTATTCATTAAGCACAGCCTAGGGTTGTAGGGTTTTATCTTGGAAAAATTCCACCCATGACATAGGAGAGGCATCCCTAAGTGATCTTTCTATGAGTAATTTAATTAGGGCATGATGGGTGATATAATTTTCCTTCCCTTTTGGGTTTCTTCAGCACTAATGCATAACATGTTATACAAGAAATTGAGAACATTTACTAGATAATTGTGCCTTATACAACCAAGAAATTTAAAATGATGTGCATGTAAATGTGAAAATATTCCTTCATAGGTGAGGTACATGATAATGTGCATAGCCAGCTCATTCTATGGCAGTAGAAGAGACATCCTTTTGAAACCTTGCTTGGTGATATCCAATTGAGGATCAGTTGTTATGACAAACTGAGTCTAGGCTGATCTTGCATCATGCATATTAGTGATAATGTTCTCCTATTTCTGGTAACCTAATTACTTTTTCTATTCACTCTTTTCTAGCAACAATTGTTAAACCCCATATAGTAGCTTCTCCCTCATTAAATGTTCTTGTAAATTATATGGCTTCTTCTTCATCAAATGTAGTTAAACTTAGAAATACCCTAACCAGCCACATGCATTAAATCTCTTCACTACCATTACATCTAAGAGTAAAATAGTATGCTCCATTCATTCTTTTTCTATAATTGTCCACCCATTCTACCTGACAATTTCACTCTCTGCTCTATTTGCACCATTTCCCTTCTATGAATTCAAGCTTTCAGACCCACTTTCACATTTTATTTTTATTTTAGCTGATTAATGTCATAACAATTCATTATGAGAAGGAATAATGTGGTTTATCATGGATATGTGAAAATCATTCAAAAATGGAATTTGGATCACTTGAAAATTAAATATGGGTCACATCATACCTGACAGTAATGAATCATTCAAGAATAAGGGGTATGACACTTAGACACTTGCATACTTATAACAATTAAGTTTCATAAAGGAAGTATAAATATTTAGGAAAAATCTTTATGAATAAATAGGAATGTCACTAGGTTTTAGTAACCTTCCCTACCCCCTACAAAATATGGACAAGTGTCCACACTTGTCAGACTTAGTATGGGGTATGGAACTAGCGTAACACTACCATAACATAAATAATGTAGTATTATATATAACCAAAAAAATTGATGTACTATAAATGAATTAAGATTTAAAAAACTTATATTTGTGAGTTGAATGTTGCACATACCAAAAAGTGGTGGAGAGTACATCAGCATTGACAACATACATCAACAAACTTGTTGTATTTATTGAAAGCATTGGAAAATGATGACGTGGAAGATGGGGGGGTAGGAGGTAAAGAAGTGAGATAAGTTGGAAAAGAAGAAATTAGAAGATGAATGGAGATATTTGGAACTTTATGTTGACATAAAGTTTTTATTATGGGCATGCACGAAGAAATTAATATTGAAGAGTTGTAGGCAAGGGGTCAGCACCTTCTACTATAAGAAGAGTTACCTAGTGTGCATTTGAATTTGGTCATTGAAACTATTGCAAGAAGTCCTCTTTTTTTTGGGGCCATTTATATAACTTGAGTCTATGGCCGTTGATTAATAATTTAAAAGGTACTAGATCAATGGTAGTTAATTGGATGGCTCCATTTGCAAAGACATGGTTAATTTTATATGGACCTAGCCATCTTGTTTGCAACTTGCCTGGCATATCTTTAAATTTCGAATTATATAGTAATGCCCAGTCACCAACTTGAAATTGTTTGTTGCTAATGTGGGAGTCATGCCATCATTTTATTTTCTCCTATATAATTTTAGTGCATTCTAGAGTAGCCTTGCACATTTCATCCAAGGAATTAAGATGTAGAAGATGTTCTCTTTGTGCTACAAGAAGTTCAATGTTTTGCTCCAGTGCAGTTCTTAAAGTTTTATGTTCAAATTCAATGGGGAGCATTACTATTTTCCCATATAGGAGCTCAAATGGTGTGAACCCTATAGTAGTCTTCCATGTTGTTTTGTAGGCCCAAATAGCTTCTAGTAATCTGCTATTCCAATCCCTATGGTGCAAATGAGCTAGTTTTGTTAAGATAGCCTCTATCTCCTGATTTGTGACTTCTATTTGTCTATTAGTTTGAGGCTAGTAGGGGCTTGATTTATGGTGCCTGATATTATATTGTTTCATCAATTCTATGATCAAATTAGAAGCAAATTGAGCACCTTGGTTAGTGACTAGTTCTTTAGGTACACCATAGCAAGTAAATATTTCTTCATTAATAAATTTTGCAACTTTGTGATAATGAGCATGCTTCATGGCTTTCACTTCAACCCATTTTGTTAATTAGTCAGTGCACACAAGGATATATGATTTCCCATTGGATGAAGGATCAATTGGATCAATGAAGTCCATACCCCATTTGTCAAATGGTGTTAATGATAGTTATGGATTGAGAGGTGTTTCATCTATTCTTGTTAGTCACCCCATGCTTTGACATTTGTCACACTTCCATGTATAGTTGGTTGCATCTTTGTAAAGCATAGGCCAATAGTAACTAGTTGTTAAAATTTTCAAGGCTTTTCTTTTTGCTACAAAGTACCCTCCATATGGTTCATTATGACATGCATGTAGAATGTCATATGTCTCATCCTCTCTCACATATCTTCTCATAACTTGATTAGGTCCAGTGTAAAATAAGATATTATCAATCCAAGAGAAATGGAAACTTTTCTCTACAAGCATCTTCTTTTCCTTATAAGAGAAATGTTCTGACATTTTATTAGCTGTAGTGTTGTTAGTAATGTCTGCATACCATGGAGTTTCAATAGCAATATGAAATAAATGCTCATCTGGAAATGCATCATCTACCAGAGTAGTGTCATTTTCATCACGATGGATTCTTGATAAATAATTAACTACGTGATATAAAATTCTTGTAACAATTGTAACCATCTTGCTAACTAGCTTGTTATAGCATGTTTGTTCATGAGATATTTAATTGTTGCATGATCAGTATGAACAAATATGGGATAGCCAGTTATGTAATATCAAAATTTGTTCAGAGCATAGACTACTACTCATAGTTCTTTTTCAATCACTGTATAGCTTAATTTTGGTCCATGAAGGCTCTTGCTAATATGATATATTGCATTTTCAAGATGTTGAGATTGTTGTTCTAGAACTGCACCTATGACATAGTCAGAAGCATCTATATATATGTGAAAAGACAAAGTCCAATCATGGTCTTATAAAATTCGGGTTGTAGTGAGAAGTTTCTTCAGCTGCAGGAAGGCTTCATTACATTCTAATGTCCAAATGAATTTAGCTTCTTTAGTTAGTAATGTATACAAGGGACTAGCTATTTTGCTGAAGTCTTTTATGAAATGTCTATAATATCCAACATAACCTAGAAAAGATCTTATATCTTTCAATTTTTTGGGTATGGGCAATGTTTGAATTATCTCTATCTTAGCTGGATCCACTTGTATTCATGTAGCTGATATGAAATGATCAAGTACCACACCTTCCTACATGAGAATGAAACATTTTTCACTATTAAGTGCCAAATTATGTTCTTGACACATTATCAAAACCTTTTTAAGATTCATCATTGCTTCCTCAAAGGTGACTCCACATGTTGTGAAGTCGTCCATATATATTTCCATATAATCATGGGATATATCAAGAAAGATGCTAATATTAGCTTGTTGAAATGTTGTAGGAGCATTACATAGACCAAATGGAAAAATAGAGTATGAAAAAGTACCCCATGGGCATGTGAATGTGGTTTTATCTTGGTCTTCAGGAGCAATACCAATGTGATTATAACCACTATACCCATCTAGGAAAGATAATACTTCTTTCTAGCTAGAATGTCTAGAAATCGATCTATAAATGGTAAAGAAAAGTGATCCTTTTTGGTGAACTTGTTCAATTCTTTGTAATCTACACAAATCTGTCATTTCCCTCCCTTTTTGGGCACTATGACGAGGGGTAATACCCATCTACTATTAGATATAGGATAAATAAAACCAACATCAAGCAATTTTTACAATTCAATTTTAACTATTTCTCTAAGGCTTGGATTTATCCTTCCTTGGGGTTGACAGAGTGGTAGACACCCTTCATTGATGTATATTCTATGAATGCATAATGTAGGACTCAACCCTTTCACATCACCATAGTCCCATGCAAAATCCTTTTCATGCTTTTAAAGTAGCTTTGTTAACTATTCCATTTGTGTGGATGATAATTTGGGGTTAACATGAAGATTATGACCTTTGGACAACTCAACAGTAGTGGTAGACTCTATCATAGCAGCTTCAAAAATTGGACTTGTATCTAATTCACATGGTAAAAGTTGATGAAGAATGTCTGGTTCTTTGAGAAAAGTACAATTTTCATCACATTCCTTATATGTGGTTAATTCTAACATGAAAATTTTAGATACATCATTTTCTAACACATAATTGTTAATAAGAATATTCTAAAGGACTAAATCCTCTTCCTGTAGCTTTAGAAAGGATTGTCTATGTAACATCATAAGTTGTGCTATAGAGTTTAATTCTTCTTCATCATCCCCTAAATCTAGCTAGACAGATGTGCTTAAATCTGTTAATGATTGTACTAGAGGATACAAATCTAATTTATTTGTTGCTTGACCATTTAATATGGTCATATTTCTTGATCTACAACTTATATTTGCATCAGCTATAGCTAAACATGGTTTTCCTAGGATGACAGGGTAACTAGATAAATTAGCTTTGGGAGACAGGATCATGAAATCTGCAAGATACTCTAGAGAGTCTATGGTTACAACTATTTTTTCTATCATCCCATCAGGAGTGATAGTAGAACTATCTGCAAGTTGTAGAATTGTTGGAGTAGCCCATAATCCTTCTATTTTCAACTTCTTCATAGTATCCTTAGTCATGAAATTTGTAGTAGCACTAAGATCTATTAATGCATTTTTAATAGAATGACCATTCATACGCACACTCACAACTAGACTACCTGGATCATAATATTTTGGAATGACCAATTTTCCTAGCATAATGTTAGCCAATTGTCCCACAATGTGGACTATAGTTGGGTCCTTTTTCATCCTCCCAATATTCTTCAGGTAGGCTTCTCTAATGGCTTTTCCATAGAAAGGAACATCTTTAATAGCTTAGAATAAGGGTATTTGGACATGCATGTTCTTCAATTGATCAACAATATCAAAAGATTATTCCTCTATTTGTATAGGTTTACTTTGTACAAGCTTCTCTAGAAAAGGAGGTTCAATTGCTGACTAAGCTTGGGTTGAGATGGTGACACTGGTTGGGTTAACCTCTTTAGAGACTGGGGGTATTGATGCTACAAGAGTATCTATTATTTTAGTTATAAGAGGCAATTTAGGTGCTAGTAAAGTTGTACCATATCTCAAATGTATATTTACAACATTTAGAGTGTAAGTAGGATATTGCTAAGCATTAGCAATACACATGGGTTGTTGCAGCTATTTTTTATTTGGATTTGGCTAAAGTTGTGTAGGTAATTGTGTTTGCTTTCGAGGTCCAAGATTCACAGGTGGTGGCATTAGTGTAGGTTGTTGAGCTGGGGGTGGTAATTATGGAGTACTAGTATTTTGGTTAGCCCACTGTTGAGGTCCTCTCCTGTGGTTTGTAGATTACCAATTCCCCTCAAATGGTTGCCATTGGTTTTACTAGTTTTTCCATTGGTTCCACTAGCTAGACCAGGATGACTGGGAGTTCAAAGGCCATTGTGGCTGTTGCAGATTATTTTGCCAAGCATTACTCCAATTAGGTTTATTATATTATGGGGGGCCTTGGGGATAATGGTTTTTCCATTGATTATAGTTTTACTATTGATTATCATATAAATTTGAATTTTGCAAAGGGTCCTTAGGCATACCTTGACATTGGGCCCATGGTCGGTGTTGAGCAACAAAGAATACTTTCTCATCATCTCCATCTATGTTGATGTACTTAGTTGGAGGATGCTAGCTTTCCATGCTAGCAACCAATTTGCATTGGCAATCCTTCTTTTGCTTCTAACAATGAGGGCAATATTTAGCTAGTTTTAATTCAAATTTTGCATGCTTCTTCTTTGCAATCATTGTGTCAAGATGTTTAGCAACATCATTTATGATGTCCTACCTAAAATTTGACAATAGGTTAGATATCTCGAGCTTTGAAATACCCTGACTAATTCCTTTAGTGACCGTGGAATGAGGTCCTTGACCTTTCTTCATAGTTGACCTTGAATATTTTTGACAGATTTTCTTGAGGTCATCCCAAGAAGCTTAATATACATCACCACCAGCCATCAAGTCTAGTGCTTCTAGACAATTATCATTCACACCTCTCAAAAAGACTAGCTTTTGAGAATCCTCAAACAACACATGTTGAGGGTTCTTTTGCAGTGTATACAAGAAATGTGAAACATAGTCTTCCAATGTTTGTTCCTCCTTTTGTGATATCCTAAAGATATCATCTCCTCTTGAACTAAATGCTTTGCAATACTCTTTATATTTATCCAAAAATAAAGTTTGCATTTCATCCCAAGTTCTTACTGCATTGGCTTCTAAGCCCATGAACCATCGTAAAGCTAACTCTTTCAATGTTACTGGAAATAATTCGAGCTTATGGGCATCAGTGTTGTAGTTAAAACTACAATAGAGTATGTCAAATTCAAAAAAGAAAGTATAAGGGTCTTTGTTTGCAAAGCCATAGAACTTTGGAAATGCAATTGCAAGTATACTATTGAGATTATCAGTATTTATGAGATTTGAAAGAGGAAATGGAAAAGTAGGTTGTGCTATTACTGGAGGTATTAGATTATGAGGTTGTTATTGAAAAGGAATATTGGGTACTATATTATTAACAAGTGGTGGATTTAAAGTAGTATTATCAAGGAAACTAGCCAAAATTTTGGCAAAAGGTTGAAGACCACTCATATCTATAGGTTCTGCTCCTGAGGATGATTCTGTAAGAAAAATAGGGCTTGCATTTTCAAAAGGCAACTCAACTTCTTCTTCTTCAGTTTCTTTTTTCAAATTAATAGACTCCCATTGGAGAAATCTTCCATATTCATCTCATCGTCTTCCTCTTCGATGCATGCAATCGAATTATTCACACTTGTGAAGAAAGCTTTAAGAGTACAAATTTCTAGAAAAGAAACTTAAGAACAATGACTCAAGTATGCTCCTAGCTTGACACCATCTCTGAAAATGGCACCAAAAATTGTCTTAGGTGTATAATAATCATGCCAAAGGCCACACTTAGGAATAATTTATTCAATCTAAGGACTATTTTTCCCCACCATGAGCTGCATTAATTTTGTCAACCTAGGAATATATACTTGAAATGGTCGGCACAGTATGTGCATTAGGTTTCTTAATGAGTCATTATTCTTAGATGTAGGAAAATAAAATGAAAGGAAAGAAGCTACACTAGTGCTATAAGAACCTAACACACTTAACTCTTTACTAAAATGAATACTAGAAATGCAATTAAATACTAAGATATATTCCAACTTAGTTCATCTACTATAACTGTTCTTACAAATGTTGCAGGAACACTCACAAAGTATGATGCTATAGGAAGGAACTTATAATTTCTACTTACAATACTAAAGATACTTGAAAAAAAAAAACTATACTACTCTAATCTAATCCACCTCCAAAGTGGGCCCCCTTGGTTGGCTTCTACTAATATACTAACATAGAATGCAAACTAGGAGCTATTTCATTATGTTCTAGAAATTCATTACATGAGAGAAATACATGAAACTATAAAAACAACTCACTGCAAGAGTCAATAGTTTCTTTTCATAAACTTTCTTCTAACTCTTTAACACTATTGGTCTAATCTCTATAAATAGAAGATCAATGCTTATTCAAAAACATAAAAGCAAAACAAATTAACTTCAAATCTACCAAAGAAAAAGGAAGAAACGATGATAGCTCAAGGCAAGAATAATAAAGTTTGGACAATTGCTTTGACACAATAATAAATGCAGAGAAATATAATAGTTCTTCATAGCTCCTCCATTTTAGCGTATGTGTCCCTTGGTACCATTATGACTCTTTCAACTATGGCTTAACATCTTTTCTCCTTGAATGCTATTGGTTGTCTTCAACATTTACCTTTGAATACTTCCAACCATCTTCAACTCCCTTTGCTAATAGGTTAGTTATCATGCAGAGATATTCAAAAATAAGCATTATCAAATTAAATTCAAATATGAGAACATACATTCTGATGGTTATATGAAATACTACATTATATATAATATTGGAAAAATATAACATACTATCTACCCATAGGTTAATCATTAGTTCAAGTAAACATGAGTTCACAAATGTCTTGGTGGAAGTAAAATAGAGTTTTTAAAACTATCATAAAATAGAGGCTATAATTAGCCTCATCAACCACTATGAAACTTTCAAACCATTCATCATGATATCAATTTTTTAGTGTTGTTAGCTTCAGATGAGCTGGTGAACCCTAGTGATACCCGTATTTTGACCATAAAGAGCATAGAATGTTCATGACCACCCTACACCAAAGCATCCCTAAGATGGAATAAGAACATTCAAGTAATGATCTTCTAAGGATCATAACTTTTTGCTCATGAGGGCTATCATAAAATTATGAGATTCTACAAGACTATAAAAATGATATCTACAATAACCTCTCACTTCAGAGTGATTCAATATCATTTGAATTTGGCACAATGATCTCGCTTGATGCCAAAACTTGTAGTGTTCATCAGTGAATTGGTGCACCACTACACAACTTCTGATTATTCCTTAGGGCATCAATTTGTTAGTTTCATTAGCTCTAGATGGGTGAGTGAACTATAGTGACACCCCTATTTTTTCCATACAAAGTCTAGAACGTTTCCAACCACCCTAAACCAAAGCATCCCCAAGGTGCACTAAGCACATTTGGTTAGCAATCTTATAAGTGTCACAACTTAGAGCTTATGAGATCTATTGGTGAAATCTTAGATGATACATGACCATGATATTAATTTAAACAATAACCTCTCTCACTTTTGATATATTCAATTTTGTTTGAATTTGGCATAGTAATCTCACTTAACTTCAAATCTTGTAGTATTCATTAGTGAATTGTTGTACATCTGCAAAACTTTAGAATCATTAATCATGAAATTGATTTGTTGGTGTTGTTATCTTTGGATGCAAGGGTGAACCTTAGTATCACCCCTTTTTTGTGTTAGAGTAATTACATATTTCCTAATTAACTCTGGTTCACTTAAGCTAAACTTTAGGCATATAATAATTATTTCTTTTATTAATTATTATTATGCAACCTAGGTTAGATTTTTTTATGGTTTTGATCTCCTTTATAAGGATGATCTCTCATTGTAAGCATTCATTGAGAATTGAGATTCATTCACTTTTATTAATAGAAATCTCTTTTTTGCTCATCAAGAATGTCTCATCTATGGATCTGGCAATTCCACCCTCCATAGCTTTATGCTTCTCTATTTGATGACATGTGTTTGCATTTAGGTGATTCTTGGGATCTATTGTAATGTCCCGCCCAGAGATCCTTGGAAGCAAGGATGAAATACAAGCCAAGAATTTTTATTTTTTACAAGTATGAATGCACATGACAACATCATATAGGGATCACAAGGATCGCAATGGAAGACTTCACCACAATCCCAACAACCAACAGATCTCCAAATGCCACTACCAACTGACACACATGAACAAAAGCCAAAAACCACCACAACAAGATGAGGGCTCAAGAAATGACCACTCATCAACAAAACACCAAGCTGGGGTAAAATGCAGAATCCTAAAATTTGGCTAAGCCTAAAATCCTGAAGCCCTAAAAATTGGCTAAGTCTGGATTTTTGAAGCCTTGAAATTTCCTAGAATCCTTAACTTATCTCTGAGAGGTCTGAAACCTATCTCAAAAGATTTGTCACATATTTTAAAATATATCTTAAGTATATGTCAACTTATACTTAAATGATATATTTTAAACCTCAAGAGACTAAAACTGAAACACAAAAATTAGATTTCAAGAGAAATTGATAGAATTCAAAATGTAACAACATAGGGTCAAAGAATACCCACAAGGGTAGCCAAATCAACCCTCAAAAATTTTGGAATATGACGAAAAGTGCCTGCTGTCCACCCACGTAGGTTTTAACAAAAAATCATGTGACACTTCTTACAAAGGGAGGGTGAAACTTATCCTTAAGGCATGTGACACTTTATCAGTGTCATATGACATTTCTCAAGAAGGTGTGCAACACTCTTCCAGTGTCGTATAACATTTCTCAAGAAGGCATGCGATACTTTACAGTATCGTACGACACAGTTTGCAATGGTGTGCAATACATTTTTAATGTCGCACCATGCTGAACAAATGTTACCCAAAGAACACGAAAACACTTGAAGAAACACAAAAGACCAACAACTGACCAAAATAGAGCAAAGAACCTTCACACCAAGGATTACCGAATCCACAAAGGCTCGAGGAATGAACACTCGAGTGCAAGAACAACACAAAGTGATGAACATCTATCCATCTAAACTATAACAACAAAGAACATACTGAAATAAACATCAAAGAGAACAAAAGCAACATCGCAATGTACATAAATACATCTCAGGAACAAAAAAACCAAACTAAGTACGTAGATCCTCCCATTTGTCAATAGCATTATAAGACCATTGTGGGTCCTAGCCATCCCCTATCCATAACATCCCAAGCCATCGACTAGATCATCGATACTATTGTAATAGGGACGTCACTACTAGAAACATGCACAATATTAGCATAAGGAAATATAACATGCTAGTGATAATGCATAAGATAATCCTACAGTAGATAACATCACCTATCACATGCTAAACAATAGTAAGCATCAGATATACTACTAAATCAAATAACATCATCTAATCATATGCTAAACATCATGATAAGGGAATGCATCAAATAAAATAACATCATCTAAACATGATATACAAGGATCCAAATGAAAGCACAAATCACAAGAAAGCATACTCTGGAACCCAAAGTATCAAGTGAAGACATCCAACAATGGTCACACTAGGACAAAAGATCTCCTCTGTACACCGATCCCTAATAGTGGTGAAGGTGGCTATGCCTCCCAACCATGTAGCACCCATAGGTCCACACCCACCATGCTGATGGAGATAATGATCCAACCACAAACACACATAAAGCACAACATCCAAGGCTAACAATCACGCCAGATAGTATGATGGCTGCAACAAAGAACTTAAGACAATGTAAAGAGTATAGGTCCTAGTCAAACACTCAAAAGGCTACTAAGTAGGGGCTGACATCATGGAGAGTCACTTGGCATCGACAAGCCCAAGCTTGGATAACATGTGGAAACTCTCGCAAGGTACTTCCCTCTCGAGGTACTCCCTTGGAAACATCACACAAAGTTTTATTATCTTAAGTTTTATTACCATTCACACATTTTTTTTAGTTATCACTTAATCAAGCTCCACTTAGCCATACCCATGGCATCATGATCGTCGGGCTGCGAGATAGAAGACCCCTCCATATGCTACCCTACCCTACCCATGCTCATCCTATGACAAGTGCCCATGGGCATGCATACACCCATCCCAACCCCAATGATTATAACTTTTGGCAAATCCACGAAAGATCGGGCCTCACAAGTCACCCAACAAATGTATGTGCACATACTCATGTGTGGTGCACCACCATCACAAATATCATAACACAAGGACAGGAATGAGAACACAATGCAAAACAAAACACCCAATCAAAA
The DNA here is from genome assembly GCA_028749045.1 of Cupressus sempervirens. Lineage (NCBI taxonomy): Eukaryota > Viridiplantae > Streptophyta > Pinopsida > Cupressales > Cupressaceae > Cupressus > Cupressus sempervirens. The sequence goes on along the minus strand of CM053790.1, from coordinate 193,996,561 downwards.
GAAACTCAAGAGGACGGATTCTATACGAATCCCAAAGCCAATAAAACCATACATCATAAAATCACTCAATCGGCCTCAATTCAAGAGTATGGATTCTACACAAATCCTAATGATGTAACAAGACCAAAAGTCATGAACTTACTCAACCGGCCTCAATCCGAGAGTAGGGATTCTACATGAATCCTAGTGTCCATGAAACAAAGCAAAGGTCCAAAAAAAACCATAACAATAGGTATAAAATCACTCAACCAAACACAACATCAGAAGTACGGATGCAACATGCATCCCAATGCAACATAAAACTATAGAAGTGGTTTGACTGATATCCAAATGGGTCATCCAAGTCCACGACCCACATTGTGCCAAGAAAATCTGAGAAAATAGGGTAGCATGCAAAATGAGGTAAAAACCCCAAATTTTATGAAAATTCCAAAATTAAAACTCATTTGGCCTTTGGGTTCAAAAACTCCAAAAATAACAAAATAAAAGGATTTAGACATCGTATGCAAAAATGACCAGCATAACGGCCCAAAAACTCAAACCCTCATCCTGAAAAATAGGGAAATGTTCATACCTGCCCAACCGAGTAGAACTAGCATACAAAAATGGAGGGGAACACTAGTTCTCAACCTCCAAATGAATGGCTACCAAAAATAGAAGTAGAAATAGATCTGAAACAATAAAATAGGAAAGCCCTACCTCACAGCCAAAAGGGCAAAATGGGAATCTGAACCATAAAATAAATATCACGCAGAAGTAGCTAAAAATTGCAGCAATCCAAGGTTTCCCCGAGCTGGATCCAACGAGCTTAACCTTGCAATGATCCCACACCCGTAGCTCCCACAATGAACAAAACAATAAATCCTCATGAAGAGGATTTTGGGTTTTACTCTCCAACTTTCCAATTCAAAAGTGAGAAGTGAGGAATTAAATTTCTTTTTGGATACTTATTCACTTTTCGGGTGAATAATTGATTAGGGCATTTAACCAGCCAATCTAGTTAAACCTTGAATCAACCCAAATGAAAACAATCTATTCCTAAAAATAGGAATTCATCTAAGGCAAAGCTGCCAAAAATTAAAATAAATTAATTAAAAAGCCTGAAAACCCAAAACCACATAAATCTCCTTAATAACTTTCACGAAAATGCGAACCTCTAAATGCACAAACATGCTTACTAGTCTAATCACATAATGCAAATAAGCTCAGATTTAATAATCACCAAAAGGTTTAATTTAAACATTTTAATAAAGGATACATCGACCATATAAGGACAACATTGGTAAAATATGAATTGCTGAATCACTAACTCCATGTGCCACTGCCAGGGATATAAATCCTGCACACTAAACAACATGATCAAGTGCAATTGTATATAATAACATAGCCAAAGCAATAAATGCATTAAATCACCTAATTTAACAATTTAATTAATTATATTAAAATAATCTATTTAGATCACTCACATTCACATAAAGCATAACAACGTAGGAATGAAGTAAATAACCATAGCATTAAATCCATCACATAACAAAATCAGAGGTATGTCCAAAAACCAGATAACCAGATATCATCATAAAACACACTGTCATCTCAAAATGGCATCGTCATGCAATATGATTAACTAAATAGCATAGTAGTCTAAAATCTATGATACTGGAATCAAGGTGTAACATCTGACCCTCAGGTCCTCTCAAATATAAAGCATCACATAAGAACAGATATCTCTCAGATCAAAATATAACAAGGTAAATATCCATAGCACATAACCAAATAATCCCACATGAACAATCCATTTCTAATTACTTAAGAATTTAATAATGATTGATAACAGAATTAACAAAAAGACACTTAAAACACATAAGCAAACACAGTCATAAACATGACTAACCACTGCTTACATCAACCTGGTCTAGTGTAGCATGGTAATAGAACATAGTGCAATTTCTGCACACATCTTAGGGTAATCATGAAACAACCTCATGATACCACATTGATCTTGGTAACCACTGGCACAAACCTCAGTGAACCAAAAATCACAACATAATCTCATAGATCAGTCAAAAACATAAACAAAGCAACTGATACAGAAACATAAATCCAAACATCTCGACAGTGTAGACTACTCAGGGTCACAATCATGATCCCATCACAACAAAATATCAACAAGGTTGCATCCATCAGGATGACTTACAGAAGTCAAATGGGAGAGGCACTACATCTTTGGGGTTGATCTTTCATCAACTTCAACATGGTATCAGAGCTCCAAATCTTTATGCCCCTATTCTATTTATGAGAAGTTTATCTTGGCTTTTAGATTTGTGCTTTTTATTTTAGAGGGTTTCATTTTTTATAGTTATTTTTTATTGAATCTAGGAAGTCACTAATTTTTGGGTCACTTTGAGCGAAACAAACATCACCATTGAGCTCAGAGCATACAAAAACCTCTATTTTCATATAAAATTTGTCCAATTCAGACATAGTTAGAACTTAAGGCTAAAAAATATTGCTACTAGATTGGGCACGTTTTGTGAGGCGACAATTTTCTAATTTTTGGTAGGTCTCTTGAGGTGGCAATTTTCTAATTTTGTATGCAAATCAATATTTTTGGTTTGAAAGTGAGGTTTTTGGCATGTTTCCTAAGGTAACAATTTTGTGTATTTTGCACAAAAATCATAATTTTTTGTGCATGTAAATCAAGTTTTTTGGGAACACAAATCAAGACAACTTTGTACAAAACTAACACACTTCCTGAGAGAATTTTGGCACCATTGAGCTCGGAGTGCTCAAAAACCTCCATTTCCATATAAAATACATCTAGTTTGAATACTTCAAAATCTAAGGCATTTTTTTTTTGCATCTATGCCATTTTTGGCCTTTGGTTTGAAAATTGAGGTATGATTTTATTATTATTTTTTTTAAAATAACATTGAAGGTTTAATTTTTCATCAAAAATCATTATGGCAATTTATTTTTTCCATAGCCCAGTTTTTTTTTGGAGGCATGTCTTTGGAGAATAGCAAGATGGTTGTGGCTTTATGCATATGTTTTTGGAGGTTTTTGCACCACGTAGCCCTGCGATTGGATTCTTCATCTTGTGCAAGGTATTTTGGGAAGTCACAACTTGATTGAATGAATTACTTGGGCTCCTCCATCTCCAAGCTAGTCATGATTATACCTATTGGAAGCATTTCAAAGGACCCCACCATCTTGTTTTTCACAACACCTTTTTTTCCAACACATGTTTTGGGAATTGCACCCAATTTTTTTTTTTGAGCAAATATTTTATGAGGCCAACGGTTCATTGTTGATCTTTGCTACCTTAGCAAACTCCAAAATCTATGTTGGCATCTTTGATTCATGCACAAGACTATGCATTTTTTGGCATGAATAGTGATTTTTTATATCACCATGGTTTTTTTCCTTTGATATGCTCACACCAATCATGGAAAGGCCTCTTCTCACACCCCCAATCTCATATTTCCTACATCTTAGACATTTCAAAACCCACATGTCTAATTCCTACCATAAAAATTTGTTCACCTTGGATCTTAAGTCTTCTGTAATTTGGAGCTGAGACTATTCCATGCAAGGGTGGACAAAATTGGTGGAGCTCAAGTTATCTCACAAATTTTTGTACACCTCCTCTAGCTTTGGGCCCACGTCTAATCTTTTTTGTGCTTGCATGGACAGTTCCATGTTTTTGAATGATGGTACCACCGTTTGCACTTGATCTACAATTTTCTAGTGTGGATCAAGGCATGGATCAAGTTTCAATGGGGCAAGGTTCAAACCAAAGTCGCAGAACTCTTGGTCTACTTAATTTTCTCTCACGGCACCAAGATCCTCTATTGGCATTTTTTGAAGATGGGTAGACTTATTTCTTATTGGCTCCTTCCGCCAACTTAGAAGCCTTGCTACCCTCTATCAGTGATTTTTTTGGAGCTTGTTCTCATTGTGGGATGGACGTAGTCACCATTGATAATAGCAACCCAATGTAACTATTTTTTTGGGTTGTGTTTGATCTTAATCACCACATGCATCCCACATGATGGTTGGGGATTTGGTGTTTTAGAGTAGAATTTATGGTGGTTTTTTCAAGCTTCAAAAGTCATTTTTGTATGACTTTTTCTCAAGGAATTGGCAAAAATTCCAAAATCTCTGATCATTAGCATTTTGTGGCAATATTTTGTGTGTTGTGAGTTCCTTGGGCCTCATCTTTGACTCTTTCCACATCACTCACTAATTAGCATTGTACTCTCCTTTTTTTGTGTGCTTTCTCACTTTTTTTTTGGTGATGTGCACTATCTACAAGAAACCTTGTGAACAATGGCATGGCGGTTGATTTTACTAGCTTGCATGATTACGAGAGCCTTCATTGGGACTTATGGGTATTTGCATCTTGGATGTGCATGTTTTGTGATTTTATTTGGCCTCCTCGAAGGGTGGTCTACCCTTCTACAATTTTTTCATGACCCTATTTGGTGGCTTATGTTTATGAGATAAGAACCTGTGTTCTAACTTAGAGACCCCCACAATTTATTGGAGACCCTTTTCTTTTTCCATGTGCTTTTTGGCACATGTGGATCTAGGGGCCTCTTGTTTTGGAGTCCACAAATTTCTTAGTCAACACACCTATTTTGTGGTAATATGCCTTTGTCTTCCCACTATTTTTATTTGGGTGGACTTATTTGGCATGGCCATTTATTTTCCAACATATCTCTTTATGACATGTGCTAGTGCTATTATTGGCCACAAGTTTTTAATGTGGCACTAATACTTTTTTTTCTAAGGAACTATTTTTTTTGGTAGACTGGATGTTTTTTCTAACATCAGGGGTCATTTTTATGGCTTTTTTTTGTCTTGATGATCATTTGACTGTCAAAATTAGGCTCATCACTTGTTGACATAAGCACCATGTCATCATTGCACCATAAACATTCCTGCCACCTCCTTGGGCTCTGTTTGGACCTACCTTCATTTTTTTACTCATATCTCAGGCATACAGACTCTATTTTCCAAAAATGAAATATCATCATAAAGCTAGTTTTGTTCCCATCATAGTGGTATAGTTGATTTTTAGTATTGATGGTTTTTTTATAGAATTTTTTGCTATCAAAGTTAGGAGTTCATTTTTGCACTCTGGGAGACAAATCTTGACCATCTAATCTCTAATGTGGAAAATCTTTATATTGTTGAAAATATCATTCTGAGTTCTTTCCATGGATGTTGGTTATTTTTCTAGATTCTTCTCCAAGCATATTCTATTCATTCTTTTTCATTTTGGTGGAGGGTGCTCCCCTTAATACCATAAACTCATAACAGAAACAAAGAAACAATAGCAAATGCAAGAACAAAATATCTATCATAAATGTAGAATTACATAATTGACAAGTACAATATGATAACCCACATGGGTGCCTTCATTATAGTAATTTGCAAGAATAAGCTACAAACTACCACCCAGAGTTGTTTTGGACAATGTTCGAGTCTTTCTTAAATAGGCAATTTTATGTTGCCCAAGAAGGTTCTAGATATTGAAACTTAATACCTAGGGTTGATATACCCTAACAAAACATGTAGAGTTGGCTAGATATATCTTTGACAATTATTTAGAAATTTTAGAGAAGTTATAAGCCTAAAAGATACATCTTTGACAAATATATAAGCCTGAAGATTTTTTTGTGATTTTTTTCCATCAAAATTCCTTAATAACTTCTCTGATACTTAAGCTAGAGCAATGAGATTTTTATTGTAGGCTTATAACTCTAAAATGAACCTTCATGTAGAAAATGAGAACATTTTGAGCTCATATGAAAAACTTACTAAAAATAGCAAGTTCCCATAAAAAGTAACCACCCTGTCTACTAGTCCTTATTAAAATAGAAAATATTGAAAATAAAATATTTTTGGGTGATGCAAGATTTCTCTTACACCCAAGATACTCCTACATCACATTTTTACATTCTGGTGAATATCTTGGTTGTTTTAGGTATGGGGATCAATTTAATTTCTTCAAATGATTCATCATGACTTATACTATCTTTTGTATAGTCTTACATCTCTTCTAGTCTATTTAGACACCATTTTGTATGCATTTTTGCAAATGCACTATGATAAAGTGTCATGCTACATCTACATTTTCATTTTAGTTATTGGTCTATTTTTTCCTTTTGATTCAAGTAGTGTCATCTAAGGACACTAGTGCAAAATTTTGTATTCTTGGGATTCACTATATCCTGTGCCTTATTGTACATACACTACTCTAATGAAGTGCCATGGGGGGTTGATGTTTTTCCTTTTTTTTGCCATCCTTCTTTGTCCAATGAGTGTCCCTTCTATGACTTTAGCCTCATGATGTGTCTAAGATTGATCACCTCAATACACACATATGTACTCTTTTGTGCATCTTGATCATGGTTGCTTGACTTGTAGTTCTTTTAGCCCACTTTTCTAGTTTCCTATCATCTCACCCTTGTCTGCATTTCGAGGGTTCTTTTTTTTTTCTCATGCTTCCTTGGTTCAATTTATTAGCTCTTCATACTTTGGTGTTTCATTCCATCTACATCTTAGAGTTCAATTATTTTTCTTTATGTGCCTCCTGATTTGATCCAGATTATAGTCTACTCTACCTAGTCAAGTTTATTTCAGTGGAGTTTCTTTAGATTAGTAGTTACTTTTGGCAGAGTTTGCAACTTCTGCATGCTTTAGTGGTTTTCTAATGATCATCTTTTGTTCCTATCTTCTGGAGCATTCCCTAGTTTGGAGGCTTTTTCAGTCCTTCACTAGTTCTTTTCAACATTATTTCCATCTCTTTTTGGATAGGGTTTTTCCCATGTGGTTTTCTCTACTTCTCCTCTTTTTAGAGATTTTTTTGTGCTTGGGTACCTCATATGCTTTGTTTGTTAGGAACCAAAATCTACTTTCAATAGTAGTTTCTAGGCTTTTAGCTACTCCGTAAGTTTATCTTAAGGGGGTTGTTACAGTAATTAGATATTTTCTAATTAACTACTTAAGCTAAACTTTAGGCATAATATAATTAATTCTTTTATTAATTATTATTATGCAACTTGTTGAAAATAATTGATTAATTGTGTATTGTCTTTGATGTTACAGAAAATGTCATATCATTGCTAGTTAGTGTATACCGAGCTCACTCTAGCATTGAAGATAGTTTTCTATGTCTACTGAGCATTCCAAAGTTTGCCTAGTTTAGAAGATAGTATCTACCAAGTTCACTTGGGTGACAAAAGAAATTTGACTAAAGTTGAGTGTTAATTAAGCTCACTTAGTTAATGAAGGAAATGTTGGATGGAACCAGTGTTAACCGAGCTCACTCTATTACTAATGGAAATTTGTGAGTATGTAGTGTTAATTGAGTACACTTGGTTAACAAAAGAAAATCTCTTTGAAATAGTGTCTACAAGCAGGGTTAGCTAACAAAGGATTTTATTATTTTGGCATATTGAGTTCAATTGAATTGTTTGTTGGTTCTAGCTAACTTAGAAGATGAATATTAATTATTCTAAGTTGTATTCAAGCTGAATCGACAATGTGTAATATATAACTATAAGGTCAAGTTGAGGAACAAAAAAAGGAGAGAAGTGGAACATAATTGAAGATTTGATGATGCTTAGAGGAAGTGAATCATAAGGATAAGCAGAATATCCTTGTTGAGATGAAAATATTCATTTGATTAGGAAGGATCAAGTATTCAAGCTAGAGTTGAGATATGTAATTAACAATTTAGTTGCATCAGAAATTAGGTCATCTCATTGTTACTCTCTAACCATTGTAGCAGTGATATAAATTTCTTAACAAAGTTAGCTTAATAGCTATTTGTAAATTCTCTAATAAGGTGGCACTTCTATTGAATTATCTAAAGACCTCTAACAAGGCTAGTCCTAACAAGGTGATTAAATCCTCGAACAGGGTCACACTTAATAGCATGTTTTGTAACCTTTAATAGGGTTGGCTCCTAACAGGGCTCACTTCAGAAGAGTGAAAATCAGTAACTAGTTGCAATTGGTGGTTTTTCCCAAATTGGGTTTCCAATTTAAATCTTGGGGTCAATTGTGTTCATGCTATTTATTTATGTGTTTGCAACTAAGTTAAAGTAAGATCAATCATAGACAGTATCTTAGGATTTTCTTGTTAAACATTTGCCAAGTTATTTTAATGTTTACCAAGTTACAATATTTTTCCTCTATGTTTATTGAGGTACAAAAAGTTTCAATTTTCATTTGTATTGACATCTAAGGGATCTGGGATTTTTTTTTGTGTTAACTGATTCACCCCTCCCCTCTTAGCTACTCCTCTTATATTTCCAACACAACCTAGGTTAGAACATTTTAGGGTTTCAATCTCCTTTATAAGGATGATCTCTCATTGTAAACAGTCATTGAGGATTGAGATTAATTCATTGTTGATTATAGAAATCTACTTTTTTGCTCATCAAGAATGTCTCATCTATTAATCTGGTAATTTCTGCCTCCATAGTTTTTTCCTTCTCTCTTTTGTAATATTTTTTTGCATGTAGGTGATTGTTGTGAGTTGTGGGGTTGATCTTTCATCAACTTCAACATTTTGTCCATAGAGAGCCTAGAACATTCACAACCACCCCAAATTGAAGCATCCCCAAGGTGCACTAACCACATTTAGGAAGAAATCATCCAAGCGTCGTAACTTGAAGCTTGTAAGGGATATTAAAAAAATATTAGATGTTATAGGAACATGATATCAATTTCTACAATAACCTTTCTCATTTAAGGGAGATTTTATTTTTTTGAATCTGGCATAACAATCATGCTTAATGCTATAACTTGTAAAGTTCATCAATGAATTAGTACACCACTACAGAAATTTTGAACTATTTTTTTGTTGCATCAATTCATCAGTGTTATTAACTTTGGATGTGCAGGTAAATTTTAATGACACCACTATTTGATCCATGGAGAGCCTAGAACATTCGTGACCACACCAAACTGAAGTATCCCCAAGGTGCACTAAGCATGTTTTGACATCAATCTTCTGAGGTTCATAACTAAGATCTCATGAGGGATATTGTAAAAATAATAAATTATACAAGACTATGATATTGATGTCAACAATAACCTCTCTCACTTCAAGGGGATTACATTTAATTTGAATTTTGCACAGTGATCTCACTTGATACCAAAACTTACAGTGTTCATTGGTGAATTGGTGCACCATTGCATAACTTTTGAACCTTTCATCATGGCATCTAGTCATTGTCATTATTAGATATAGATGGGTAGGAAATCCCTAGTAACAACCCTATTTCAACCACAAAGAGAATAGAACATTCACAACCACCCCACACTGAAGCGTCCCCAAGGGGCACTAAGTACGTTGGGAAGCAATCTTCTGAGGGTTGTAACTCAAAGCTTGTGAGGGATATTAGAAAATTGTTAGATGCTATAGGACCATGATGTTTATTTCTAAACTTACCTCTCTCACTTAGAGGAAACTCAATTTCATTTTAATTTGGCACAATGATTCAATTGATTCCAAAACTTGGAGTGTTCATCAATGAATTGGTGCACCACTGCACAACTTTTGAAGCATTCATTGTGACATTGATTCGTCAATGTTATTGGCTCTAGATGGGTGGGTGAACACTAGTGACACCCATTTTTTGACCATGGAGATCCTAGAACATTTGTTAACCCCCCATACTAAAGCATTCTCAAGGTGCACTAAGCACATTTGGATAGCAATCTTCTAAGGGTCGTAATTCAGAGCTCATGAGGGCTATCAAGAAACTACCAAATGCTACAGGACTATGATATTGATGTCTATAATAAGCTCTATCATTATGTGGAGATTTAATTTCATTTGAATTTGGCACATTGATTTCACTCGATGCCAAAACTTGCACTATTCATGAATGAATTGGTGCACCACTACATAACTTTCAAATTGTTCATGGTGGTAGTGATTCATTGGTGTTGTTAGCTCTAGATGAGAAAATGAACCCTAGTGGCACTCCTCTTTTGACCACAAAGAGCCTATAATTTTCATGGCCACCCTACATCAAAGTGTCCCCTAGGTGCACTGAGCATATTTGGGCAGTGATCTTCTAAGGGTCATAACTTAGAGCTTGTGAGGGATATGAGTGAACTTTCAAATGTTAAAGGATATTGATATTGATGTCTACAATAATATCTCTCACTATGGGGAGATTCAAATTAATTTTAATTTGACATAGCAATCTCTCTTGATGCCAAAACTTGTAGTGTTCATTAGTGAATTGGTACATCATTGCATAACTTTAAAACCATTTGTTGTGGCATCAATTTATGGGTATTGTTAACTCTATATGAGTAGGTGAACCCTAGTGACACCTCTATTTTGAACATAGAGAGCCTAGAATTTTTACCACCCTACATTGATGCATCCTTAAGGTGCACTAAGCACATTTGGGTAGCAATCTTTCAAGGTTCATAGTTTAGAGCTCATTTGGGTAGTATTTAAATTTTATCAATTTAGACATATTTACAAGTATGATTAGTTATGAGTTGTGATCAAAGTTTGTTTGGGTAGTGTTTAAATTTTATCAATTTAGACATATTTACAAGTATGATTAGTTATGAGTTGTGATCAGAGCTTTTCCTTTTGATCAAGGGACAAGGTGGTTGAATTTTGAAACAAGAGTGGGTGTTGAGATTAAAAAGAGAGACCTAGGGTAAGTTGGTCAAACCTTGAAAATTTATTTAGTGAGTTACCAAGGGAAATGCAGTTAAGTGAACCTAGTTGGAATGGTATCTCCATGAGGATTTGGAATGATGTGGAAACATTTATAAGATTCATTACATCAAAGGAGGATATAATCGATGTAGAGCCTAAGAATCTTAGTAAAGTGGGTGGGTTGAAGAAGGACTACTTAGTTGATTAGTTGTAGAAGGAAATGTAGATGACATTGATAATCAGTAAAATAGTGTATTGGAGTTCTTATTACCATTTTAGATGTATCAAGAGGTCAAAGGACATGTAATAGGACCAATTTAATATAGAGTATCATGAAAAAACCATCAAACTACTAGGACCTTATTTATCCAATCACCACTTTACCATGTAAGAAATATGTTAGAGCTTTAAAAACTTTTTCATAAATATAGAACCTATGAATATATGAACCCTTATACATTGAAACAATCAGAAAATATAAAATTATTGTCAAAGACAAACTATTTTCTAGTGTTCTATCCACTAGGGCATCAAATATCTTTCACAATACTAAATCAATATCTATAAAACCAAAGCCATTTTAAATACATATCAATACACTACAATATACCAAACATGTATATTTTCCCCATGGTTCATGGATGATTTCTAGTTGAACCTTTTTCATGTACTTCTATACTAAGGGTTTCATAATAGACTTTACAAAATTTGGTTGATCTCTTATTATTAGTCATGAAAAAGCATATAACTTGGTTTTAAGCAAAGTTAGTCCATAATTATTTACTTCTAAATTTTTTTTAATGAGTTTTCAACTCATTCTAATGCAAAATAATGCATAGGAGTTGTGAATACACATGAATGATACACACACACAGACACACACAACATAAATCAAAATAATATAATATATAAAAATATATAGTCACATGCAAATGTGATGTATATCTATGTGAAAATTTACAATGATATACAAAATATGGCACACACCATTAAAATATGTATCTAAAATCAAAGTTTACATATACAATGTGGCATATGCCATCTCAAAATGTGATGCAAGAGCATCCTAGGTTTCCTTGTAATCCTGCACTTTTTTGTTCATTTTGCTAGTTGCTACCAAGTTCTAGTTATTATTGAGTGCTAATTGTTGTCGAGTTCTATTTGTTGTCGAGTGCTAGTTGCTGCCAAGTTATAGTTACTACCAAGTGCTAGTTGTTGTCAAGTTCCAATTATTACCAAGTTCCAGTTTCAAATTGTTATCAAGTTTCAGTTGCTATCAAGTTTTAGTTGCTACCGAGTTCCAGTTGTTGTTGAGTGCTAGTTGCTACCAAGTTACCCAATGTATTCCAATTGACTCTTCATGTGCTGAGTTACCCAATGTATGTTGAGTGACCATGTGCTGAGTTTTTCTATTTATGCCAAGTGTTAGCATTTGGATGTGATTTTTGTGATCCAACTTTGGGATTTATTTTGATCATGATATTTATGTTAAGATCTTTTCTTCAGATGTGTCTAGACTATTTTTTAGTCGGCCTTTCTCTTATGTAATGTTCTATAATGATCTATAAGTCATTTTGGCAAGTCTATATAGAATGTTTAGGCTTAGAGTTAAGTAGTGGAGTTAGAGGATTGTAGAGAAGAACTAGAATGTGCAAATTTGTTGTTGGATCTTTGAATGTGAATGTATTTGTATTTGGCCATAACCCATAAGGCCTTATAGCTAGGCATGTATGAAGATATTTTGATGAATCAATAAAATTATTTCACTCTTCTTCCTCCTTTGGTTGTTGTCCTTTGTGTTTGCTTCTATTGTGTTAACTCTTGCAAGGTGCTTTGGATAGCTAGGTGTGTCATTGGCCCTAGTTATTCACCCCTTACCTATGTCAAAATTTGTCGAGAAGCATCACAAAAAAATTAAAATATCATATGCTACTGGTGGATCTTGAAAATGCAGCTCTTCGATGTAGTCTCTAGGCTTGTTAGTTTTTGTATGAACAAAAAAGACAAAATCCAAGTTAGACTAGTTAACTTAAATGATTTGCACATATATCAAACTAAAATTTATTCAAATTCAAATTTATCAATAATATAATTAAAATTTGTAGAACTTCATTTCCCTCTTGACATGCCTTCTTGTGGTGATTAGGAGTCCTTGAATAAGTCCTCAACAAAGAAGGTACCATGTCACCTATGACCTAAATATGTTTGTATGGTTATTAGATTGAACTACTACTTAACCTATAACATTATTAATGATAGCATAATTAATTAATTAAATAATGAAGAATTAAAATAGTATTTTCCTAAGGTGATCTCTCCCCTGAAAGTGTTAGTTGGGTCATCAAAGATACGATAGTCAAAACTATACTTGTTACTATCACAAAAACAATTTCCTTATAATCTAAAAAATTTAATATAAGTAACAAATAAATGATAAATATACATACAATAGGGATGTGGCTTTAATATGAATGGAAATACATGTGGCTTTGTGAGGATGAATCTATGTTGGTGCATCATCAATGACTACCCCCTACAAAAAAATACTAGAATAGCATTTCATTAGTAAAAATAAGTGACCTCTGTGTGTGTGCATGCGCCTGCATGTGTGTATGTGTGTGTGTACATATATATACACACATTTAATGAATTTGAGATACCTAACTACCTTCCTCTTGTCAATAGAAGGTAGCTCAACCCCTTTACATTATCCCCCACTGAGAGGTGAAACTTGTAAAGGAAAGAAGATGAGAAGACATGTATAATTCAATATCAAATAGAAAAGTAATGAGTAATAACCCAATACGTATCATGGAGGTTTCAAAGCCAAATAAAATGGCCAAAAGTGTGACATCATCAACCTCTCTCACCTCCTCCATTTTCATCAGATAAACACAAAGAAAATACACACATGTACATAAGTTTAAAGTTGTCAAAATTATTTTAATACAAATATTGATTTTAAATTTACAATGTTGTTATGAATCAAACAAATATCTACTTACCATAACATTAGAAGGAGTTCATCACTCTACCTACCCCTCCTCCTCTCTCATAGGAGTTGTGCATGTCTTAACAACAATGTCTTTTGTATCATCATCCTCAACTACAAACTGAAATTATCCATCACTAATGGGACCCAAAAAAAATTCTTGCACATAATGCAAGTATGGGGCACACAGACATGTGAGCTACCTCCTGATGTACTAGCATCAACATCATCAACATAATGAGGCAATAATTGCATAGCCTATGTGTCTAGTAGTCTACTTAATATATAAATGGCTCTAATAGATTCTAAGATAGTCTCAAAGATGAGCTCGAGATGTTGCACTTGAGGAAGTGGGGGATATCAGGGGGGGCCATATGTAGTATCTTTCCTCTATTGGGAAAATGCTCTATCTTGTAGAACTCCTCCTCCTATGCCCATCTTGATCCTCATTCTCTATTAGTTTACTTTTTTCCCCAACAAAAACATAGCATACATCTCTCTCAAGAAATAAAAGGACAACTCCATATCTTTGCGTGGTGGTTTATGAAAGACCATCTACCAATGATACCAAAAATGATTCTTAATGGTCTCATTGGTGCACCATTCTATTGAAAATTTTGGTTTCTTTTTGTCAACCTTTTTACTAGTTTTGGGGTCAACAAATAGGGTGTTAAATATCCTTTACTAATATGAAGGACCATAACTCCATCATAATCTAATCCATCATCAAACTAGGCATGCATTTGTTCATGCCAAGGAAGAGTTGCATCATGTTGTTTGATGAGGGTTTGAATATCATCAACAATAGTACTGAGTGTGGATAGCATGGAAGATAATATAGGTATATTGTTCTAAGATTATTGGATAGTCCTCAATTGATTTAGGTTCTCTTGTAATAAATTGTGAATGCATGGAGGATTTTGCAGGGGAGTATTTAAAGGTTGGATGGTACTAGCCATGCCTTTTTATATTGAGAAAAAAAATATAATTAAACTTTGAATGAACATTTTATAAATCAAAATTTAAAAACATACATTTTAATGAAATTAACCTAAACTTTAACAAAATTTAATGAAATAAAGTGCAAAAAAAAAAACAACCTGCTTAAGCTAGGATGGAATCTTGGGTGGAAAAACTATTCTGCAAGATCATATACCCAATCAACTTTCCCAAACATTACCACAAACATCATTCAAATCAAATACAATGACACAAAAAAATGTTTGATTTTTTTAAAACTCGTTTGTAGGTATTAGGTACCTGATAAGGTTAGTAAAAGTTTACTTTGCATTAGTGTTAGGATTCAAAGAAAAATGTCAACAAGAATTGCAAAATGCTTTTGGACATTTTCAGACTAGTTTTGTTTTTTTCACATTGCTAGTCTTTAGCCCATAATGATCTTAGAAATACCCCAAAGATTCATCCATTATATTAGCATCAATAATAAATTTCATAGAACTCAATTTATAGCCTTGAATTGTGCATTTAACTAGTGTAATTCAATCAAATAGAGTAGAATTGCATCAAATAATCATATTTAACTTCATTTTTCTATTCTAGTCATTAAGTGCTTAAATCTGAGAGAAAATTAGCATTCTTAGGTAGGAAGGGATGGGGTTATTAATAAGATTCAATTTATTGTTTCATTATGTCATTTTCCTCATTCATTGTCAAATCGTGAGCTTATAGAATGTCTTATGAATATACTTTTAATTGTATAAAAATTGACTATCCTTCAAGGTGAGTACTTAATTATTTTTATTCCTTCATAGTAGTTACTTTGGTACACTAGATCTGATATCTTGTTGTGTAGAATTAATTAAGTGTTTGCATTACTTTCCTTGTATATACTCTACATTTATGTTTGTATTGGGAAAATAGACTTAGAATCACATCGCTTTGTGCTAGATTATGCATTAGCACCCCTTTATGTATTTGAGTTTGTCATAATCAAAATTATTCCAAAAGGGGCCACATTCTAGGTCCCTCTTCCAATGTATGTGGTAAGTTGTGGCCTATCACTAATTAGCATTTTCTAGGATATATTTTTGTGAACCCAACTAATAATATTTCCTCCTTTCATCTTGGTGTTGTATTTCATTTACATTCTTGTAGTTTAACACTATAAATTTTCATAAACTAATGTTTTTTTACTTCATGCTTTCTAATTTAGTAGTTAGATATTCATTATATGTATTAGTGATATTATTTTGATCTTGGCATTGGATTTTCTTTACATGCATTTATATCTAGGAGAATCTTTCCATTTTGAATATAGTGATATTGTCATGCCCAAGAATTGGGTCAAAACACACCAATTTTTATTAAATTTTTCTTTTAAAGATTAATAACACTACTAATTTGGCACACTTAATTACACATGTTAAAGTATAAGGAAAATGAGACAGGTATGGGATCTCCTAATGATGTCTTGTCATTATCATCTAAGTTAATCATCAGAGAATATGAAAAGATCATTAAGTCTAAGCATATGTTATGGAATTGTTTTCAACCATTATTTCATTACTACTTTAATTTCAAGCTAATATGTTTTAATTAAACTAAATAAATCAAATTACCCTAAACTTGTGACACTAAACAACTATCTAGATATATCTACAACACTTAAAATTTTATCTAATAGTCGAACTTAGTTTTACAACCTTTACTAATCCAAAACCATTTAAGATAAATTGACACTAAAATTTGATTTAAGAATGATATCATCACTTACATAGTAAATCCAAACTATTTTTGAGATGGATAAAAATACTAACTTACGTTCTTAGATAACATATTAACCAATAAAGATACTAATTTTCCTTGAACATAAAACTTTACTGAATGATAAAATCATCTAACAATCAGATGCTAACTTTATTAAGTTTATCATAAGTGAAACATCCCTTTGATCAAACTATAATTAAATAGTCAATATAGATAACTAAAGCATAAACTATAATTCTGATATTAATTTAAATCAATTTTAGTATCTGTGTCCTTACCTCATAAATAATTCAAAAAGAATAATATAAAATAATAATGATATACACTTAAGTTAAACTAGATAATAAGTATTACACTAATTTTAATAATATTTAACAATATTCAAATTCAATTATACTAACATCTAGTTTAACACCATACTAACTTCCTTTATCTAATACTAAAATAAATTCATTTAATTAAAACAAATCTTAATTTTACTAGATTTAAAAAAAAACATAACTTCACTAACATAACTTTTAACATACTAACTAATTTTCTAACATCAATCCACTAAGTTTAACTATATTAACCCAAATGATTTAAAAACTGGCATACATCAATCTTGTAACCACTAACTTCTAACTTTTCTATCTAACACTAAAACATCCTAATTAAAGTAATTTAATAAAATTGAAATAAAACTAACATTTACTAACAAGTCATACTAGCTAGTTAATTTACATTACAACTAACTTCAACCTCTACTAATCAAATCCTAACTTAAAATTTATCGAATAACTAAAAACTACTTAATCAAAAACATTAATATTCTGACATAATCCCTTCACCTTAAACTTTAAAACATATTAACATATCCTATTGTTAAAAAGACATACTAGTTTAATTTTTTTTTAACTTTATGTAAAACATAAACTAAACTACTCCCTTAACTAACCTACTAACTACATCCTATTATCCTTACTAACATCTAACTACATCATCCAACTAAAAATAATTATACTAACCTAAGAACTGAATTTAAAATTTACTTTAAAACAAAAGAACAACCACTAACTTTATCACCTAACTCCTACCCAACCTCAAACTTAACACACAAGCCAAAATTTTGAATTACCTCAACCCATTACCACAAACTTAACCCCACATGTATACCAAGGTGAGGGTACGCTGACTAAGCAACCCCATGTTGTTTCCCACCTACCTTGGGCACTTACCAATGAGGCAATGAGTAAGGAAGGCGACATCAAATCAAGGGGAGTGCAAAAAAAAACTTACAACATCAATGTTTGTTCTTTAAAACTTCACTTCATTCCCACTTGCAATTGGATCAGGAGAGTGTCGGCACAGATTTTTGTGAGGAATGGGTCAGAGGTTATTTAATATGCCTGCCAAAGGAAGTGTATGCATGGATAGATAGGCAGGGAAGGAGAAAGTATACAAACTTGAACTTTCTAACACAATCTGCTCCAATGAAGTAATTTTCCCACATCTTATTTGTTAGAAAGGTGACATGTCAACTCACCCAGGGGCATGTGAGTTAACTCCCCCCTTTTTTTTTGGTGCAGATTTAATAAAAGCCTTGTCAATGCCTAGGGAATAAAGAGAATAGAGGAGTTAAGGTGAAAAGTTTTCTAGGTGAGGGCTAGAAGTAGATAAGGTTAGTGGTAAGATCATTAAAAATTCCTTTTATATTTTAAAATTGCTTATTATACATATATATATTTTTAATATATTAAATTATCACAGAATATAATAATCTCTATCAAGTCTATTGCTTTTTTTTGAAAAGCTTTATCTTTTCCTCATGCATTTTCTAGCATCCTGTAGGTTCTTATTGAAATTTTGTTTTCTCTCTTTCTTTCTCTTTTTTTTTTGTTTCCTTGAAGTATATATATATATATATATATATATATATATTGCAACTATATTTTAACAAGAGGTGTATGTATCCTTTCCAAATTGGATCTTTACTAACTACTTAGTTTAACAAGGGAGATTGAATAGTTTAGTTCATCAACAATGCAAGATTCATTTGTTTTATCTCCCAATATTCACAAATCAAATTGAAAATTTCAACCTAACATAATATATTCCTTAGCATAATTGGACTTGAATTTTGCATAATTGAAACATCACCAATCTACCTATTCTTCATTTCTCATATGTGTAAAACTGAAACACGAAAATCTCATATGCAAGAAAACATTACTCAATCTCTCTCTCTCTCTCTCTCTCTCTCTCTCTCTCTCTCTCTCTCTCCCTCCCTCTCTCTCTCTCTCTCTCTCTCTCTCTCTCTCTCTCTCTCTCTCTCTCTCTTCCCTATTAATCAACTTGGTTCAAGGCTCTGTCAGGAAAGAACCAATAATAAAACTCGACATCCTTGCCAATACATCAAATTCTAAAAAAAAAAAATTTACAAAATGTTACAATTCAATTGAATTCTCTTCTAGGGCTTTCACAAGAGATCTTTTCCAATGTCTTCAATGCATCAAGGGAACCATGGGAAAGACAAGAACCAACATGGAGGTAAAACAATATAATAAGATGAACAATTCAAGCATGTATTCCCAACCCAGTTTTACACAATAGGTCCAAGCATAGAACCTGACTAGGGGGGAGGTGGATTTTCCCAATGGGAGACGTCAATCACCATACCATAACATAGCCCTTTTGAGGCTAAAACTTCAAGAACTTCTATTCTTCTACAAGGCCCTTTCGAGGCTATTACCACAAGGATTTTCATTTCCTTTCTATATCAAGAATTCACAATATCAAACAAGGTATGTGATGACAAGTAGGGGCCCATACACCTTACCCTCTTTCCCTCCTCTCACCATGAGGGGAGACTCTACACCATTGAGGTCTAACTAAGGCCCTTCCCTTGTACATGGTCAGTTCTTCCCTATCCAAGGGTAAGTAATGGAAAACAATCCCCATGAAATCCCCTCAAAACAAAACATCAAGACAAGCATAAGAATAACATCAAGAACAAGTTAAAATCCCTCCAAATCAATCCCAACACACAAGCAAGAAAAAAAAAGAACAACACAATGCCTTATGCATGATTCAAGCATGAACAACATGAAGAACAAATTCAAAAGATTTAAGAACTCCTACCTTCACAAAAAGTTATGGTAAAATAGTAAGTTGAGAAGAGCTTTTCCTTTTCTTCCTTCAATCTTCCAACTTTCTCTAAAACTAGAGATTGGGTAACAACCCCAAAACTACTCCAAATTGCCTCTAAGTATGATCCTTAACTCAACTAGACTTCAAGTAACCTCAAGATGGAGTTTTGAGTCACCAACTCAAGTAGGAGACAATCAATTTTCACAATAAACCAAAAATAGGGTTTTTGAGGGACCCTAAAAGTCAACCAAAGAGACTAAGGGGTTGGAAAGTGCTCCCCACCCATATGCTTACCCCAAGGGTACTTAAATTTAAATTTTTTAAACCTTAAAGACTTAATACAACCCAAACAGAAGCTAGGAAAATTTTAAGACTGTATAACAACCTTCAAAGAGAGACAATGCAAATTAGCACAAATAGCAAGGGGTTCAGTTCCATCTTTCCATTAGGTTTTCTGGCTAAATATCCTGCACACTCATTGCACACATCAGTAGGTTAAAGAAATCACATGCATTATGTAAATTATGTATCAGAAAAATCATATATATTAAAACATCCATTTTTCTAATAATCAATTGTTTATCTAATTCTACTCATATTTTCAACCGTTAAAATTGCATAATCAAAGTGATAGTTTTACATTCATTTTCTTCATCATCGTACATGTTCATAAAGAATTAAATGGCAAAGTCAAATATCTGAAAGTAAAGCATCACACATCATAAAATAGCGTAATAATGTTCAGTGCATCAAATAATGTCCTAACATATCAAGTCATGAGTATCAAAATAATAATGTATTGCTATGCTACAATGGGTCGGGGCGAGGCCTCATAGATATATTTTCTTTCCTTTCTAGACCCATTTTATTCATTATATGCATCTATTTAACTCTTCTTTGCATTCCATATATAATTTTACTTTGTATTCATTGAGATAGTCTCTATTTACATTACATATTTTCTAATTTATTTTAAATTATATTTCACCTCCATTTCCTTTCATTCCCTCGTGTATGAGCTTTATTGCTTTGAGTCCAACTAATATTATTCCAATTAGAAGAAGTCACTGACTCATGGGTTCTCTTGATTTTGAACCTCCCTTGTTTCCTAGGAATCTTGATGAAATCATCATGAATGCTCATGATACCAAACCTATGATGAGAAAAAATATTCTCATTCTTCCCATGTCAAAGATTAAGTGTCAAGAGTTCCTCCCACCCAACTCCAAAAACTTACTCATGAATTTGAATGTTGAAAATTTGGAAGAGAAAGAACATTTAATTACACCAGCAATATGAAGTCTTCTTTATTTGAATAAAATAATATTTTTGAGTATTTTGTTAGTTTTGATACACACACACACACACACACACACACACACACACACACACACACACACACACACAGAGATGAATGAAAATATTATTATTAATAAGCTATTAATGTTAAATGCACTAGTGAAAAAAACTAGTGCATTGCTCACAATGTACTACTCTTTTAAAAAGAAAATATCTTTTATCTTCTACTTGAAGAAGATTTTGCATGATGTGTTGATAATAAATGCATACTATATTTTTACTTGTACTATTAATTTTAAATTAAACAAGCAAAAAACTAAAATAAAGAAATAATTTATTTCTTTAATCCATATATTATCATATAAATTTTTATTGTATTTTTAAATATTTAATATTTAAAAATACAACTTTTATCTTCTAGTTGAAGAAGAGTTTGCATTATATGTGTTGATAATAAATACATAATATATTTTCACTTGTACTATTAACTTTAAATTACATAACCAATAGGCCAAAATAAAGTAATAAATTATTTCATCAACCCATATATTATTATACAATTTTTCATTATATTTCAAAATATTTAATATTTTGAAATATAATAACATTTTTTCCACAACTATCATGAAATATCCCATGCTTCTAAAAATTGAATGGGAGTATCCAAACTTTAAAATTCCATCACATAAGCATGTTATTACTTAACCAGGCAATGTGACATATCAAGTGAAGGTAGAGACTCATGAATGCCAATCACTAAAGAAGGTGAAGAAGTATCTCCAACTATGATGAATCTATCATAAAAAAGAAGATAAAATCCATCAAATTTGTCCCCCAAATCTCCAATATGAGACTCCACAAATAATTATCTAATATCAAGGAAATTGGAATCCTCATTTTAGGAAGATGAATATATATCTCTTTTAGTGACCCACTAGAATCACCAACAAGAGATGAATGCATGATCTCATCTAGAGAAGTAGGAGCTACAAATTGATTCACCCAATCATTCTTACTCTCAAGTAATTTATTGTATTTAATCTCATATGATGTATCATCATCATAAGGATTATTATTTGCATCAGCAAGTAGAAGGAGAATATCTACAACAAGATCCAATCTATGCACCAGCAATAAATATCCTTTATTTTGGAGTACACATTCCATGATGTAAATATGACATGAGACTCAATCCAATTAATCCTCTAATATGACCAATTTTATCTTTCCAAAAAAAAATATTCACTTTTAATTTTTGGTTCAAGTATGAGTCCATAAAGATAAGGCAAGAGATTAAGCCATCACAAATTAATTATAGAAGGATGTATTCCAATCCTAGAAGGATATCAAAGATGTATTCATTGATATTCCTTAGTAAAATTTAGTATAGAATTATGTACTCCATATCCCATGGTTATATCAAAGATATATTTCTTACATTACAAATTAAGATAAGAAATGATTAAACCCCATAGTTAGGCTACAATAGACTTAGATCACTAGGAAAATTAATAAAATAAGGTCTATGGATCACAATTACAAAACTAAGTCAAATTATAAGACTATAATTCCTTATCACATTACTATAAATTGACAATGGCAAGTAAATACAAAAAAAATGCACTTTAAAAAAAGTGCCTAGAAAGGAATCTGTATGAGCCCAAGCGAGACCTTGGAAGTTGCAAAAAATAAGATTTTAAAATTAGAAAATAAAATGAAGAAAGATTTAAAACCACCCACACCATTTTTTATAGCACATAATTCTATTCCCCAATCCCCCACCCTCACGCAAACAACCCACCCCCCCCCACAAAAAAACAAAAGATGAAAAAAAAGATGTTAGAAGAAAAGGAGTTCGGATGATTGATATATCATTGTTTGAAAATCACCTTTGTAAATTTTTTTTCTCAATTTCCTTCAAATAATTGCATTAAGATGTAAGAATGACATTATTTGTAATGGACACAATGAAAATGTACATATCATTGGTTTACTTATATATGTAAGGCAATAAGAGACTATGTTAAGGAGAAGATAAATTATCACCCATACAAGGTGGAATCTCATGTCCACCAAAGGTAGACTATCCTCTATCATGTAATGAAGTAAGTGAAGCATGAGAACGTAATATACTCACTAAAGACTTGGATCTCACACTTAAAGTGGAATAAATAAAAACTATCACCCCCAAAAGTGGAATTTCTCCTACACCATGTGCAAAAAAAGATACAAACCTTTAGGTGTCACATACACAAACTACTATGTACATAAACACTATCCTAAGTAAGCTTAAGTAAAGTTTAATTAGGATTTTCTTTTTCTTTTGCACTTCATAATTTTTATTGGTATATACATATATATAATAAAAGAAATATTATCCTATTATAAATACATAAGTTTTGATTGATGACATATGAATGAAAGGATGAATTTAGGATTATGAATGCTTGCATACATAGGATTGAAAATCTTAATTAAAATTAATATGATGGGTGGAGAATAAGTGGACATGTTAGGAATGGAAGTAGAATGAGGTCTAAACACTAGTAGTAGGTCGAATGTAGTTTACATCTTGAGTAGGGTCCCTAATAGGATTGACATTAGTATCAATGAGATGAGAAATACTATGAAGTAATTTTTTAAAAATGTAATTAGATCCATATAAAGCCAGAAAATGATATTATAATAAGATACTTTGTGTATTTATAATAAAAAATGCATGCATGTTTTTTAGATCAACAATACCTTAGAGCATTCGTGTTTCACATTTTTCTCTATGATTCTTGCATTGTGGATATGAATGAAACATTCTATCAAAGTATGCATGCATGTTTCACTACTTGAAACCTCATATTGTATGTAATAGATTCATATAGAAAAGCATAAATTAAAAAATATATAATAAAATAAATTTATAAGGAATAAATTTGAATGAGCTAGTGAAACACAACTAGTGTATCACTCACAATGTACTACTCTTTTAAAAAGAACAAATCTTTTATCTTCAAAGAATAAGAGTTTGTATAATGTATTGGTAATAAATACACCATATATTTGAATGTGCACCATCAAGTCTAAATTAAACAACATATACACTAAAATTAAACAATAAATAATTACATCTATCCATGCATTATTATACAAATTTTATATATCTTAAAATATTTGATACACACTTAAAAAAATCAAATTATTTTAATAAAAATAACTTATATTAGTTACATTTGATTGTTTTAACTAGTTCAATTCATATATATATATATATATATATATTTTAAAATTTATGTTTACTTTTCTGAATTGGGAGTATTTTCTTTTAACACACACACATAGAAATAACCTTATTACTAACCCTATACCACTATACCACTAACTTATATATACCTCTATATATATTAAGCCGAGAGTAATCATTCTCAAGGCACCTATTTTCATTTAATCCCAAGGTTAGGGTTAGGGTTAGGGTTATTATAGAGCTCGAGTTAGCATTATTGTAGGGATAGGGTTAGGGTTTGAGTCAGGGTTAAGGTTAGGTTTAGGATTAGGGATAGGGTTTTAGTTAGGATTAAAGTAAGGGTTAGGGTTAGGGTTAGAGTCTAGTTATGGTAGAGTTAGATTTAGGGTTAGAGTTAGGCATAGAGTTATGTTTATGGTTAAGTTTAGGGTTAGAGTTATAATCATGGTTAAGGTTAGGGTTAGACTTATGGTTATGGTTAGGGTTAGGGTTATAGTAGGGCCAGGGTTAGGGTTATGGTTAGGGTTAGGGCTTGAGTAAGGGTTAAGGTTCTAGAGTTATGGTTAGGGAAAAGTTTTAAGCCAAGATTAAAGTTAGGGTTAGGGTTATGGTTAGAGTCCAATTATGGTAGAGTTAGATTTAGGGTTAGAGTTAGGGACAAATTAATGTTTATGGTTAAGGTTAGTGTTAAAGTTAGGTTTAGGGTTAGTGTTAGAGTTAAGGTTAGGGTTAAGGTTAGAATTAAGGTTAGGGTTAGTGTTAAGGTTAGGGTTAGGGTTAGAGTTAAAGTTACAGTTAGCATTAGGATGAAAATTAGGGTAAGGGATAGGGTTTGAATTAGAATTAGGGTTCTTGTTAGGGTTAGAATTAGAGTTAGGGTTAGGGTTAGGTTTAAAATTAGAGTTAGAGTTGGGATTAGGGTTAGGGTTAGAAGTAGGGTTAGAAATATAGTTAAGAATAGAGATAGAGTTAGGTTTAGGATAAGGGTAAGAATTAGGGTGAGGGTTAGAATTAGGGTTACAAATATAGTTAGGGTTAGTGTTAGGGTTAGAATAAGAGTTAGGGTTAGGGTTAGAGATAGAGTTAGAATTAGAGTTCGAATAAGGGTTGGAGTTAGAGTTAGAGTTAGAGTTAGGGTTATATTTAGGGTTAGAATTAAGGTTAGGATTAGAATTAGTGTTAGAGATAGGGTTACGGTTAGTGTTAGGGTTATGGTTAGGGTTAGCATTAGGGTTAGGGTTAGTATTAGGGTTATGGTTAGGATTAGCATTAGGGTTAGGGTTACAATTAGAGTTAGAGTTAAAATTAGAGGTAGTGTTAGTGTTAGTGTTCATATAAGATTTAGAGTTAAAATTAGAGTTAGAGTTAGGGTTCAAGTTAGAGTTAGAGTTAAAGTTAGAGATAGAGTTGTGATCAGGGTTGGATTAGGGTTAAGGTTAAAGTTACCTGATTAGATTTAGGGTTAGGGTAAGAGTTAGAGCTAGTATTAGAATTAGAATTAGGGTTAGGGTTAGAATTACCATTAGATTTAGGATTATAAAGGGTTAAGGTTAGGGTTAGGGGGAAAATTAAAGTTGGAGAAAGAGTTAGAGTTAGAGTTAGGGTTAGGGTTAGGGTTAGAGTTAGGGGTAGAGCTATGTTTATGGTTAAGGTTAGGGTTAGAGTAATGGTCATGGTTAAGGTTAGGGTTAGGGTTATCATTATGGTTATAATTAGGGTTATAGTGGGGATAGGGTTAGGGTTAGGGTTAGGGTTTGAGTCAAATTTTTTTTTAAATTTAATATAAGGAGTTTAATTTAGATATTAAAAAATATTTTATTTTTGGGATATTGTAATGTAAAATATTATAGTCATAAGTAGATATATGGTTAGGGACAAAGTTACCATTACATTTAATGTTAACCTTAGGGATAGAATTAGGGTTAGGGTTAGCATTAGGGTTAGGTTTGAAGTTAGGGTTAGGGTTTGAGCTATGGTTAAGGTTAGGGATAGAGTTACATGGTTATGGTTATTGTTAGAGTTATGGTTAAGGTTCATATTAGAGTTATGTTTATGGTTAAGGTTAGGGTTAGAGTTATGCTCATGGTTAATGTTAGGGTTAGAGTTATGATTATGGTTATGATTAAGGTTAGGATTATAGTAAGGCTAGGATTAGGGTTAGGGTTAGTGTTTGAATCAAGTTTAAGGTCAGAATTAAGGTTAGGGTTTGAGTTAGGATTAAAATTAAAGTTAGGGTTAGGGTTAGAGTTTAACTATGGTAGAGTCAAATCTATAGTTAGAGTTATGCTCATGGTTAAGGTTAGGGTTAGAGTTATGCTTATAGTTAGGGTTAGAGTCCAATTATGGTAGAGTTAGAATTAGGGTTAGAGTTAAGAGTAGAGTTATGTTTATTGTCAAGGTTAGGGTTAGAGTAATACTCATGGTTAAGGTTAGGGTTAGAGTTATCGATATGGTTATGGTTAGGGTTATAGTGGGTATAGGGTTAGGGTTAGGGTTAGGGTTTGAGTCAAGGTTAAGGTTAGAGTTATGGTTAGGGTTAAGGTTTGAGATAGGATTAAAGTTAGAGTTAGGGTTATGGTTAGAGTCCAATTATGGTAGAGTTAGATTTAGGGTTAGAGTAAGGGGTAGAGTTATGTTTATGGTTTAGGCTAGTGTTAGTGTTAGGGTTAGGGCTAGAGTTAGAGTTAAGGTTAAGGTTAAGGTTAGAATTAGGGTTAGGGATAGTGTAAAGGTTAGGGTTAGGGTTAGAGTTAGAGTTAGAGTTAGGATTAAAATTAGGGTGAGGGATAGGGTTTGAATTAGAGTTAGGATTAGATTTAGGGTTATTGTTAGGGTTAAGGTTACAATTAGAGCTATTGTTAGGGTGAGGGCTAGACTTAGGGTTAGGGTTACATTTAGAATTATAGTTAGAATTAGGATTAGGGTTAGGGTTAGAATTAGGGTTATAGATATAGTTAGGATTAGAGTTAGAGTTAGGGTTAGGGTGAGGGTAAGAATTAGGGCGAGGATTAGAATTAGGGTTACAAATACAGTTAGGGTTAAGGATATAAAAACACTTAGGGTTAAAGTTAGAGTTAGAGTTAGGGTTAGGGTTATATTTAGGGTTAGAATTAATGTTAGGGTTAGAATTAGGGTTAGAGTTAGGGTTAGCGTTAGTGTTAGGGTTATGGTTAGCATTAGGGCTAGCATTAGGGTTAGGGTTACAATTAGAGTTAGAGTTAAAATTAGAGGTAGTGATAGTGTTAGTGTTAGTACAAGAGTTAGAGTTAGAGTTAGATCTAGGGTTAGAATTAGGGACAAGATTAGGGTTAGGGTTAGAATTAGAGTTAGAGTCCCAGTTCAAGTTAGAGTTAAAGTTAGAGATAGAGTTGGAGTTAGGGTTAGGGTTAGAGTTACCTAGTTAGATTTAGGGTTAGGGTTATAGTTAGGGTTTGGATTAGGATCTAATTAGGGTTAGGGTTGGAGTTAGAGTTATATATATTGTTAGGGTTAGGATTAGGGGTAGGTTTAGAGTTAGAGTCAGGGTTAGGGTTAATGTTAGGGTTAGGGATACAATTAGAGTTAGAATTAGAGATAAAGTTAGAGTTAGAGTCAGGGTAAGAGATAGAGATAGATTTAGGGTTAGAATTAGGGTTAGGATTAGAATGAGCATTAGAGTTAGAGTTAGGGTTAGAATTAGTGTTAGGGTTAGGGTGAGAATTAGAGTTATTGTTAGAGTTACAGTTGGGATTAGAGTTATAGTTAGGGTTAAAATTACGTTATGGTTAGGGCTAGAATTGGGATTAGGGTTAGAATTAGGATTAGAATTAAGGATATATAGGTTAGGCTTAGGGGTAGAATTAGAGCTACAGTTAGAGTTAGAGTTAGGATTAGGGTTAGGGTTAGAATTAGGGTTACAAATATAATTAGGGTTAGAGATTGAGTTAGATTTAGGGTTAGGGTAAGGGTAAGAATTAGTGTTAGGGCTAGAATTAAAGTTACAAATAAAGCTAGGGTTAGAATTAGGGTTAGGGTTAGGGTTAGGGTTAGATTTAGAGTCAGGGTTTGAGCTAGAGTTAGAGTTAGAATTAGAGTTAGAAGAAGGGTTAGAGATAGAGTTAGGGTCAAAATTAGGGTTAGGGTTAGCACAAGGGTTACAGTTAGAGTTAGGGTTGGCATTAGGGTTAGGGTTATAATTAACGTTAGTGTTAGCATTAGTGTTAGTGTTAGAATTAGGGCTCGAATTGAGGCTAGGGTTAGGGTTATAATTAGAGTTAGAGTTAGGGATCAAGTTAGAGTTACAATTAAAATTGGAGATAGAGTTGGAGTTAGCGTTAGATTTAGGGTTAGAGTTAGGGTTAGATTTAGGGTTGGGGTTAGGATTAGAAGTAGTGTTAGGGTTAGAGTTAAATATAGTGTTAGGGTTAGGATTAGCATTATATATAGTGTTAGGGTTAGGATGAGGGGTAGGGTTAGGGTTGGGGTTAGGGTTAGTGTTAGGGTTAGGGTTACAATTAGAGTTAGAGTTATAATTATAGTTAGGGTTAGAATTAGTGGTAGGGTTAGGGTTAGAGATAGAGTTGGAGTTAGAGTTAGGGTTAGAGTTTGAATATGGGTTAAAATTAGGGTTAGGTTTAGGGTTAGAATTAGCATTAGAGTTAGAATAATAGTTAGGATTAGGGTTAGGGTAAGAATTAGGTATAGAGTTAGGGTTATAAAGAGTTAAGTTTAGGATCAAGGGTAGAATTAGAGTTAGAGTTAGGGTTAGGGTTAGGGTTAAGGTTAGGGCTAGGGTTAGGGTTAGGGTTAGGGTTAGGGTTAGGGTTAGGGTTAGGGTTAGATTTAGAGTTAGAGTTAGAGTTAGAGTTAGGATTTGTGTTATTAGTGTGGTTAAGGTTATTTCTAGGTTATTAATCATATTATAGTTGATGTTAGTGCTATTATTATAGTTTATTTTAGTGTTAGGGTAATTGTCAGGTTAAATTTTTATGTGGGTTAGTTCTATTATAGTCCCATGATTAGTGCTATTGTGATACAAGTTATTAATCTTTTTAATAATGTAATCCCTCCCTCTCCCATCCTCTCTCTCTCCCTCGCCCCCACTCTCTCCCTACTCTAACTACACCTAGTAATATATTCCCCTATCTAAATACACCCTCTAATCTCTCTTTGTCTCTAGTCTCTAGATACACCCCCTAATCCCTCTTTGTAATCTCTAGATACACCCCCTTATCTCTCTCATCTTGCTCTCTAGATATACCTCCTAATCTCTCCCTCCCTCTATGCTCTCCGGATACACCTCTCTCTCTCTCTCTCTATATATATATATATATATATATATATATTTCCACTTATAAAAAATATAATATTATTTCTAGTTTCTAGAACATATAGGGTTAGGTTAAGGTATATAATTTACTAAATGCTTAGTACAGTCATATATAGAGTAAGAGTTTGGGTTAGGATCCAAGGTTTATAGTTTCATTTATATGGCACTCAATGTTATGGTTAAGGTTAGTAAGTGGTTAAATGTTACACTAAGATAAGGGACATGGTTAAGGGAAGTATGAGATTTAGGTGTAGTGTTGGAGTATTTGGAGTACAACTATGGTCAAATTTGGGATATATGTTATACAAATGACTCAAATAGTGCAAACCTTTAAATTCATGAAAGGGAAATTATAAGTCCCAACACAACTATTTAGATAATGTAAAAAGTGTGAAATAATATATAAGAATCAATTTTATGGAAATTATTTGTACATGATAATGTGAGAACATTATATATTGTTGAATTTTTAATAATGCTAATGCAATTTTTATTGCAATGATTAAGAATTGTAATCAATAAATATACTTATCATTAAGGACATCTATTTAGACTTATAATTTTCTTTCTTAATTAACATAATTAGTAGCCACATCCATTAAAGAAATATTTTGTACAATAATAAATTTATTTTTTCTTGTTCTCTTCTTCGTGAAAGTTACATAGAACAATGTGGAAACAAAACTGCCAATACAACTAATTAGAAGTAAAATTCTAAAATTGGAGACAAGAATGAACCATATACAAAAAATAAAAATCTTTGTAATGGCTTAAATACATGTCACATTCTTCAATGATTAGGATTCTTTTGTTTGAACAGTGATCATGAAAGACTTCTTTCATCATTGAGGGAAACCCATCCACTTTTGTAGATGTGTCACATATGAATTTTTATGCATGTTTCATATGCATTACTTCTATTTCCCCAACATAGTCAATTGGAAATATTGCATTCTCCATAACTTTAATTATAGTTGTGCGTAGGCATTTGTCAAACTCGGTCTCAAAGAAATCATTTGAGTTTATTGAAGTAGTCAGGCTAGTATCAAATAATGTTTGATTCTTTGTTCAAGGCATCCATAAGTCAAATAGTAACCTGCAAACTTATAAACAAACACCAACATATAGAAATTATCAGAATAAAAAAGTATTCATAATTAACACAAATTCTTTCAAATGAATAATTTTTAAAATAACATAAATAAAAATCAAAACTATTTCAAATGAAATAGTTTGATTGTAATGCTTGAAATATGGTGGCATTGTCTTCCACTTTTCAAACATTACAAAGATAAATATTAATAAAAAATTATATATACTGTGAAAAATATTAAGTAAAATTTAATGATAAAATTTAATTATGAAACATGAAAAACATAAATATTTTGAAACATGCAAATATAAAACTATTATGAAACATACAAATCTAAAACATAAAACCAAAACCATTTGAAATATGAAAATCTAAAACTAATATGAAACATGCAAATATTATTCTAAATTGAAACATGGACTTTAAAAATGTGCAAATGAAATGTATTATCAAATATCTAAATCAAATAGATTTTTATTCAATTTGAATTCTAAATCTAAATCAACCATGCAAGGCTAAACTATAACTAATTTTGAAATTAAATCTACATTTAAATCTAAATACATAACTAAATCTAAATCTAAATGCAAAACTAAATTAAAAATAGAAATCTCACATGCAAAAAATTACTCCAAAACTTTAATCTACTCCTCTTCAAAAACTCTAATCCACTCCAATAATCTCCACCTCTTCCTCCCTATAAAAACACAAAATGAAAATGAAATGTGGAGCATTTGTTTTATAACCCATGAGAGACTCCTCATATCCCCCAATAGATGTCTTTTGACATTCCACGAATTTGTTTCAAATTCTCCCACTCCCCACGAAAAATAAGCGTGAATGTGCATGCAAAAATAAATTTAACAAAAAGAAAATATTATATATTTAAAAATTTAATGAAATTATTTCAGCCCTATTTTTTTGGCCTTATTTTTTCGGGTCCTATTTTTGGCCCCTTTTATCAAGCCCTATTATTTTAGCATCCATTTGGCTTCATATGATTTTGGCCAGCTATTATTTGAAAAAAAATTCTATATTTTACAATCTAATAATGATAAAATATATACTAAATATATGATTCGTGTACTTTAAATAAATCATTATCTTTAATAAAATATAAAATTTATTGATATGGTGACATTGTCATCCACATAAATGATAAAATTATACTTTGAAACATGCAAATGTAAAACTATTATGAAACATTCAAATCTAAAACATGCAAACTAAAACTATTTTGAAATATGTAAATCTAAAACTAATATGAAACATGCAAATCTAAAATTAATTTGAAACATGCACTTTTAAAATATGCAAATGAAAAGTATTATAAAATATATAACTCAAAAGATTTTGAATGCAAATTTAAATCTAAATCAAACATGCAAGATTAAACTATTAAATGTAAGCGTAAAAAATTTTGAATATAATTTTAGAAATCTAAATGGAACTAATTGGAATTGAAATCTAAATCAAAGTAGAATATTATAACTAATTTTGAATCTGAATCTATGTCTACATCTAAATCTAAATAGAAAATAGAAATCTCGCCAGCAAAAAAATTACTCCAAAACTCCAATCTAATCCTCCAATAATCTCCACCTCTTTCTTCTTGCAAAAACATAAAATGAAAATGAAATGAGGAGCCTTGGTTTTATAACTTCTGAGAGGCTCCTCATATCCCCCAACAAATGTTTCTTCACATTCTACAAATTTGTTTCAAATTCCTCCACTCCCCACAAAAAAAAAGTATGAATGTGCATGCAAAATTATATTTAACAAAAAAAAAATCATATTGAAATTATTTCGCCCCTATTTTTTCCGGCCCTGCCCTATTTTTTCGGGTCCTACTTTTTCGGGCCCTACTTTTTCGGGCCTATTATTTCGGCCTCCATTTGGCTTCTTATTATTTCAGCCAGCTATTATTTCGAAAATTATTTTTTAATATTTAATTTGGAAGTTTGTAACCGCTCCCAATTCTTTTTTATTGACAAAGAATCTTGACATATTCCTGTGCTAGGCATTTGTGCTGCCATTGTATAGAACGCCTCTCAACGTAATTATTATGAAGTAGTAAACTTCATTTTTGAACCATCATATCGATCATTTTTATTATCTTTAATCAATTTTAATATTTTACATTTTTTGTACTACCATTTTAGATATAAAAATTTGGAATTATATAGCATAAACTATGAAAAAACTTTACATCGCATAATATAAACCATGAAAAAACTTCACCATTATGTGACATAAGATTAATATTTTTATACATAATTAGTTCTTCGAATAGAAAAGCAATTAAAAATTTTATAACAACTTTAATTTTAATATTACTCATAAGACTAGTTTCCATTATAAAAATCATGGATAAGTTGAACTAACCACAATAACTGATGAGTTTATTTGAATATGAAAACAATTCGAACTAATTTTAAAATGTATTTTTGTAGAGGGCCAGTGAATGACTTACGCTTTCACACATTCTAGAAATTTATTCTCTGTTCCTCTTTAACACGACACGCTCTGTCAGTTGCTATATTGCATTTCAACTTCACATGTTTGTCAATATCACAACACAAATTTTCATTTTCAAAGACATAATATCACTTCTTTCAGTCGATATCATTGCTTTTCTTTATCATCTTCTATGGCTGAAGAATCCACTCTTCTACACTCAACTCTGGATATTTCTTGCAAGATAATAGACTTTTGTCTCAACTTTAGAAAAAATTAAGAACATCTACTTTCATCAAGTTTTGTAGATTGGATAGAATTTACAGGTTTCAAGACTCAATTGTATAATTATTATTATTAAAATCATATAAACTGAAAGAAAGAAACAATGAGTTGAAAAGGAAAAAAAAGTCTCATTACTATACCATATTTTAATCAATAATGCATGATTTCTTATTAAGAAACTTAATAAACCAAACAGATCAACCTTTGATTTAACATTTCTTCCATTGAAGTGTGTAAAATAAAATAAAAGTACATTCCAATCTCTGCTATCAAACTTTTTTTTTCAATCTGAACCGTACATGTGAAATACAAGGATCCCTAGGAAGTGTCTTTAGGAGAGAAAATTTCATAGTTTACTAAGATTAATAAAAATGACAGTTCAAATTTCTAGGTGAGAGATGAGATTCCTTCGATAGATTCCAAGGGTTTAATTGTCATGGGTCTGGTTAATAGTTGTTGAATTGTCAGTTTTAGAAGTTGATGTTTTAAATTTTATGTTTTGGGAGTTTCTTTTGTTTTGATAAAGACTTTTGTGATCTGAGATATTAGACTTTTTGTGTTTGTAGATTCTTTATTAATCTTTTTGGACTTTCGTTTTCATTCATTTTCAATTTGATTATATTTTTGGGTTTGTGGATTCTTTTTCATTATAGTTAGATTTTTTAGTTTGTGGTTTCTAGCTCCTTCTATGTAGATTTTTGTGGTTGTTGATTCTCACTTATTTTTATTAGACTTTTATGTTTCTACATCTTTTCTAATTTTGATTAGATGTTAAGTGAGAGAGAGAGGTCTATGATGACTATTAACCGATTCAGAAATCCGGTTAATAATGATATTATCAAATGGAATAATGATGGTGACTTTAACAAGAAGAAATATATAATAATCATTGTTTATTAAAATAAAAACATAATATGCGATGATATTATCACATGAAACATTGACAATGCTAATTGCTAGTCTATACCTCTTACTTATAATAGTGTTATATTATACTCGAATAACATAAAAAATAATGCACTCTAAAAATTCAATCTTTCACAATCAATTTATTCTAATTCTTAATACTTTGGTCGACTTGAAACTCATTTTATTCCTCTCTAGAGACTCAAAATCCTTCACCATGAAAGACAATTGTCTCCCCATATCCTTAAAGGCACGTCTATGGCCTTATGTGATTGTGGAAGATGAAAGTCCTCAATGTATTAAAGGAAAAGAGGTTTAGTAGTACATGACAATGATATCTTTTCCGTCTATATAATATGGTGACAATAATATGGAACTACCCTATACTCTTTGCAATACTGCTATTGGAATTCTATTGTGTAGTTTCAAGATAAACTCATTGACCTGTGCTCGCAAGGAGTAGTTCACAAGATCCTATCTCTCGTTATAATGAATGACAAACTTAACATTGTTACTTCTATATAATGCTTCCAAAACCTAGACATTAAGTGTTGTAAAAAATCCCTAATTCTATTGTGTAGTTTCAAGACAAACTCATCAACTTATATTCACAAGTAGTAGTTCACAAGATCCTATCTGACGAACATAACACTGTTACTTCTATACCAAACATCCCAACATCCAACTCAATCATGCTCAACCATTCACTACTAATGAAATCCTTGATAGGACTATCAAACGAAGATATTTCCACACTTGTCAACATTGGCCGAGGTAGGTGGATGAGATCGAGGCAGGACAACGAGTACACCGTGCCTTCAAAAATGTCATAACTGTTGAAAAGAGGGAATGAATGTAAGCCAGAAACATCCACGTAGAATACTTGTTCCATTCCACCACGTTATGAGGCCCCCATGCTTTAGAAGTGGTGTGAATAGATTGGCGAAACATTTTGTTTGTACGAAGCTGATTCGTTATTCATGGAGTTCTCACTCTGGTCTTTCAAATGTAAGACGTGATGATAGACAAGACAAAGACAAATCTCTATGAGAAACCTTTCAGTCCCAAGCATCATCATTGGTTTGGAAATCATAAAGGAAATGGTTAACACGAATTATTATCATAGCTCTATATAAACGTCTCTGATCAGATCAAAGTGACATTTAAACCGATCATTTGCAATCTAATTTGTTCAATGTTGAATGATTGAAAACCTCAAATAACATAGCACACATTGTTCAGTCTAGAAAATTATCTCATTTCATAGATTGTAGTAAACTTGTGCCATCTAGAAGATTATCTCATTTCATAGATTGTGGCAAACTTGTACCATCTAAAGAATTGCTATTTATTTTCCATCTTCTATATATTGAAGTTAGTTATTTGTGGACAAAATTAAGAAACAATGTTTGGTCTTTTTCTGTCACCATGTCTAATTGAACTTACCTTTTTTTTAAAGGAATCAGCAATTAATATTCTTCTCTTGAATCTATAATAAAAATTTCAAATGTAAGATTAGTTAAGAATTTCTACATTTTGTTAGCTTATATCACTTTCAAATACAAATATAGAGATTACTTAATCTGATTTAAGTTGAAAATTTAAATTTGTTGACCATTTCATTATATAGTGTGATATATGTTTGTACATTTACTTCTCAATAATATTGAAGACATGGTTCCAAGAAATAGAAGATTCACCTGGATGAATAGATATCTAGGTTTCGTTAATTTTTTTGGAGTGCTCAGATCACTTGCTTTTTGATGGAAATTGGTCTAATGTGCCCCTTTGTTCTATGAATGCTTCATCTCACATTTCCCATCATTGAATGAGTTGAGCCACTCCAATTGATTTTTTCTTTAGATGTGAAGCATCCTACTTGTTGCTCCATGTTTTCGAACCTTAGACCTCATGGATCTAACTTATTCAAAATATACAAAAGTTTAGGTGTGTGTGTGTGTGTGTGTGTGTGTGTGTGTGTGTGTGTGTGTGTGTAAGAGAGAGAGAGAGAGAGAGAGAGAGAGAGAGAGAGAGAAGGGGGATATTTGCACGGAATCTATACAAAAAAAAGTTTGTCTAGAGAATTTCTTTAGGTAAAAATTCTATAGAGTGTTTGTTGAACAAAAGAGATAAAATAATTTATCTTGCGGTGGAAGGGAGCTTCCAAATAATTGTCTACTAAGTGTTGTAGAGATTTTCTAGAAATAATTTAAACTCACTAGTCCGTTGAATTTCTTATGTAGATCAACTTACAAATTTAAGCTTCAAAATATAAGGAAGTTCGGATCTCATGGGTTTTATTGTAGCAGATTTTTTGTATTTGATATTTTTAAAATAAGAATAACAAAACAAAAAATAACCAAGTAGTTTAGTAAAAAAAATTAAAAAATAAAAAATTGTTAATTTTACTAAAGGTAAAATAGAACAAACTATTGGATAAAACCACAATATCAATGAATTTAATACAAAAAATAAATTACTGAATTTATAGCATGAAGAACATATAGACAAACTTTAGTTTCTACATTTTTTTTTGGATGAATCTAAATTTTTAGATAATTGATAGTTGCAAAATAATTTTGTTAAGATGGTGGGGTAAAGTCTTGAACATCCATTTTTATTCTACTCAAATATGTAGCCATATATTGTGCCTAGTGGCTTGTATTTTCCTTGAGAGGATTCTAAATAATTTAGTGGCAATTTTTTTCCTTCTTCATGACATCTCTTCTTCGTTCAGAATAAAATCTTAAGCCCCTCCATGGGACCCCCACTCTTAGATTATATTATGTGTTATCATTTTCATTTCTATTACACTTCCGATGAAAGGCATTTATTTTCACACTCTTTTTCTTTCTAAAGATTCACTTTTCTTTGTAGAGTGACACTTATTTATTATGTGAAATATTTTTCTTATAAGGAATTAAATTTCTTGACTGGAGATTCTCTCTTTTACAAGAAATGTGCATCCTTGATCAAAACCTCTTTTTTATTTGTAAACTAATGCTCATTATGAATAAAATATCTTTCTTAGGGGATTAAAATGTGGAATCCTATATTTAGAATATATTTTCCTACCTAGAAATTAGGGGTTAAAAGATGAATCCTTGTTATCCTTTTGGACTTGGTTTTGAAGATGTTATTTTTATTCAAGATATACTACTGGAGGTAGATATATTGGAAAAAATACATCTTCCTCATAAGGACCCTTTATTCTTGTTTCAAGATATCTTCTAGTACAACTATCTTTCATTGGCTTTGAAAAGGATTATGCTTTTTTTACAATGTTATGTATTCATTGTCTCTTAAATGATATCACCTTGGCATTGAAGGTGGCTATCCTAGTTTTATTTTTCCTTACAATATCACCATATCGTTATATTGCCATCCTAAGGAGAGGCTTATATGTATCCTCCTTGTGTATTATATAGCAAGTGTCCTTGGAAATATGATTTTTTTGGATTTCTTTGGTTGTCTATTTGCACCATTTTATATAGGATTTATTAGGAGTAAAATATCTCCTTGGGGGAATCATTTTACATACTTCTTTGGAAATGCATTTTCCTTAGTTATCTTTGGTACTATATGGTGAGATTCCGTTGGAGGCAATGCTTTCATTGGGGCAATCCTTTTGCATATTTCCTTAGAGAAAATACTTTCCTTGGTTATAACTAGTACTATGTGATAGGATTTTTTTGGTGATAAAGATTTCATTGTGGGAATCCTTTTGTAGATTTCTTTACAAACAATCATTTTTGTGCTTATCAGTTTTATACTTTTCTTAAAGGGTTCCTTTGGAATCAATGATTTTCTTGGGAAAATCCTTTTGTTCATTTTCATTGAAATAATTTTTTCCTTGGATCTTTCTTGAACTAGATATATAGAATATTTTTTTTTGGATACAATGCTTTCATTTGTAAAATAATGTATTATCGATTTCCTTGTAAAAATTACTTTTCTTTGTAATCCTTGGATGGGTTGACAAGCATAATGTTGCTTCTTAGACTATGAATTCCATATTTTCACTACAATCTCTTTTTGATGAGTTAAACAAGAATGACATAACTTTATAAACTATTTCTTATTCTTCCTCTTCCTCTCATGGATCAACCATCATAAGTATCTTGCTAGGCTATATCATACATGGTTTTATTTTTCTCACTTCCATGATCTCATGGATTTTTTGGTTGGTTGGATCATGGAATCTTATGTTGTCTTCAATGTGCATTCTTCCTCTTCCTATGAGACCACTTTTTCTTTTGAAATAGAATTTTAAGAGTGAAACTAGTTGTTGGTACACTTGGTTTAGCAAGGTTTCTTTAGCTAGTTGATGATTTAGAGTCTTTGTTTGTGGTGATTTTCTTGTATGTTCTATCTTTTGTCTTTTTGTTATTTTAATTTTTAGTGTGTGTGCATGTTTTATCTTTTTAGTTTAATTTTTGTTTTGTGTTCCCCTTCACATGCTTTTGTGAGTTATAATCCTTGGTTTGGGAGTTTCTCTTGAATTTAATAGTGCCTAAGTACTCCTTTGAGTATTTCTCATAGTCTCATGCCTTCCCTACCATATTTGTTTCATCTAGTTGACTTTGCATATGTGTAAGGAAACTCAGGTGCGGAAACAGCTTCCTACACTAATCTCATAAGGAAAGTATGGTGCAAATCCTTTTAAAAATCTTCTACACTTATAGATTCAATATCATGTAAACAACAATATTGTAGCCAACCATACATACAAAAAATAGATAGAGAAAGAACACATAACTCAAAGATTTGCCGATGGGGAAAAACCTTTCGGTAAAACAACCCCACCCCTCTAGAACCTACACAATGTATTATCTTCAACACAAGATTACAATACACTTGCAATGCAAGTTGAACATCAACAATAGAAGACTTCGGCATCACCTCAGTACCTGCAAACTTTCATCTATCACACTATTGCATTACAACATGCAATACCCATTTTATGAACATCTTAAGACCCAACAAAATGCCCACACAAGAGTTGGTCATTTTGCATGGCTCAACCACCAAGAACCATGCACAATGCATCACATGATTTTGGATATATTGATTGCACTTGTCTTGTCATAGTAGATAACCACTAGTTCCTTATTTTCCTCCTTCATACCTAACAATAGTTTCTTGATCCATATTATGGTAGAGAAATTGATTACTACAGCAAAATACCCTACCTTTGATTTTGATTGAGAAATATAATTGCTTTTCTTGCTTGTCAAGGACACTAGTCTCTTTCCAAGAAAGAATTCTCCTTCACTAGTGATTTTTCTATCATCAATGCTTCTTGCCCAATCTACATCAATAAAGGCTCTTAACTCCAGATTTCCTCCTTTCTTTTACTATAAAAAATATTCTTTAG
The DNA here is from genome assembly GCA_028749045.1 of Cupressus sempervirens. Classification (NCBI taxonomy): domain Eukaryota; kingdom Viridiplantae; phylum Streptophyta; class Pinopsida; order Cupressales; family Cupressaceae; genus Cupressus; species Cupressus sempervirens. Next base: position 193,957,043 of record CM053790.1, on the reverse strand, counting down.
TCCCTTTTAGGTACCCCAAAATCCTCTTAACTACCATCATGTGATTTTCTTTAGGATTTTCAACAAATCTTGCAACTATGTCAATTGCTAATGCAATATTAGTTCTTGTATATGCCACATACTAAAGTTTCCCAATCACTTATTTTTAGGTAGTCTAAATTACCTCCTTTAAATCATCATTGTTTGAGAGTTTATGTCTACTAGACATAGGTATTCCAACTAGTTTAGAGTCTTCCATTCCAAATGCTTTAAATGTTTCCCTAATGTACTTTAAGTGATGAATATGCCATACTTTATTTTATGAACTTGTAGACCCATAAATAATTTAAGTGATATTATCACATGAAACATTGAAAATGCTAATTGCTAGTCTCTACCTCTTACTTATAATAGTGTTATAATATACTCGAATATAATAAAAAATAATGCACTCTGAAAATTCAATCTTTCACAATCAACTTATTCTAATTCTTGATACTTTTGTCGACTTGAAACTCATTTTATTCCTCTCTAGAGACTCAAAATCCTTTACAATGAAAGACAATTGTCTCCCCATATCCTTAAAGGCACATCTATGGCCTTATGTTATTGTGGAAGATGAAAGTCCTCAATGTATTAAAGGAAAAGAGGTTTAGTAGTACATGACAATGATATGTTTTCCGTCTATATAATATGGTGACAATAATATGGAACTACCCGATACTCTTTGCAATACTGCTATTGGAATTCTATTGTGTAGTTTCAAGATAAACTCATTGACCTATGCTCACAAGGAGTAGTTCACAAGATCCTATCTCTCGTTATAATGAATGACAAACTTAACATTGTTACTTCTATATAATGCTTCCAAAACCTAGACATTAAGTGTTGTAAAAAATCCCAGAATTTTATTGTGTAGTTTCAAGACAAACTCATCGACTTATATTCACAAGTAGTAGTTCACAAGATCCTATCTGACGAACGTAACACTGTTACTTCTATACCAAACATCCCAACATCCAACTCAATCATGCTCAACCATTTTCTACTAATGAAATCCTTGATAGGACTATCAAACGAAGACATTTCCATACTTGTCAACATTGGCCGAGGTAGGTGGATGAGATCGAGGCAGGACAACGAGTACACCGTGCCTTCAAAAATGTCATAACTGTTGAAAAGAAGGAATGAATGTAAGCCAGAAACATCCACGTAGAATACTTGTTCCATTCCACCACGTTATGAGGCCCCCATGCTTTAGAAGTGGTGTGAATAGATTGGAGAAACATTTTGTTTGTACGAAGCTGATTCGTTATTCATGGAGTTCTCACTCTGGTCTTTCAAATGTAAGACGTGATGATAGACAAGACAAAGACAAATCTGTATGAGAAACCTTTCAGTCCCAAGCATCATCATTGGTTTGGAAATCATAAAGGAAATGGTTAACACGAATTATTATCATTATTATCATAGCTCTATATAAACGTCTCTGATCAGATCAAAGTGACATTTAAACCTTTCATTTGCAATCTAATTTGTTCAATGTTGAATGATTGAAAACCTCAAATAACATAGCACACATTGTTCAGTCTAGAAAATTATCTCATTTCATAGATTGTAGAAAACTTGTGCCATCTAGAAGATTATCTCATTTCATAGATTGTGGCAAACTTGTACCATCTAAAGAATTGCTATTTATTTTTATTTATTTTCCATTTTCTATATATTGAAGTTAGTTATTTGTGGAAAAAATTAAGAAACAATGTTTGGTCTTTTTTGTCACCATGTCTCATTGAACTTACATTTTTTTAAAAGGAATCAACAATTAATATTCTTCTCTTGAATCTATAATGAAAATTTCAAATGTAAGATTAGTTAAGAATTTCTACATTTTGTTAGCTTATATCACTTTCAAATACAAATATAAAGATTACTTAATCTGATTTAAGTTGAAAATTTAAATTTGTTGACCATTTCATTATATAGTGCACGATATATGTTTGTACATTTACTTCTCAATAATATTGAAGACATGGTTCCAAGAAATAGAAGATTCACCTGGATGAATAGATATCTAGGTTTCGTTAATTTTTTTGGAGTGCTTAGATCACTTGCTTTTTGATTGAAATTGGTCTAATGTGCCCCTTTGTTCTGTGAATGCTTCATCTCACATTTCCCATGATTGAATGAGTTGAGCCACTCCAATTGATTTTTTCTTTAGATGTGAAGAATCCTACTTGTTGTTCCATGTTTTCGAACCTTAGACCTCATGGATCTAACTTATTCAAAATATACAAAAGTTTAGGTTTGATGTGTGTGTGTGTGTAAGAGAGAGAGAGAGAGAGAGAGAGAGAGAGAGAGGGTGGGAAGGGGGATATTTGTACATAATCTATACAAAAAAAGATTTGTCTAGAGAATTTCTTTAGGTAAAAATTCTGCAGAGTGTTTGTTGAAAGAAAGAGATAAAATAATTTATCTTGGGGTGGAAGGGAGCTTCCAAATAATTGTCTACTAAGTGTTGTAGAGATTTTCTAGAAATAATTTAAACTCACTGGTCCCTTGAATTTCTTATGTAGATCAACTTACAAATTTAAGCTTCAAAATATAAAGAAGTTGGGGGTTCATGGGTTTTATTGTAGCAGATTTTTTGTATTTGATATTTTTAAAATAAGAATAACAAAACAAAAAATAACCAAGTAGTTTAGTAAAAAAAATTGAAAAATAAAAAATTGTTAATTTTACTAAAGGTAAAATAGAACAAACTATTGGATAAAACCACAATATCAATGAATTTAATACAAAAAATAAATTACTGAATTTATAGCATGAAGAACATATAGACAAACTTTAGTTTCTACGTTTTTTTTTGCATGAATCTAAATTTTTAGATAATTGATAGTTGCAAAATAATTTTGTTAAGATGGTGGGGTAAAGTCTTGAACCTTCATTTTTATTCTACTCAAATATGTAGCCATATATTGTGCCTAGTAGCTTGTATTTTCCTTGAGAGGATTCTAAATAATTTAGTGGCAATTTTTTTCCTTCTTCATGACATCTCTTCTTCGTTCAAAATAAAATCTTAAGCCCCTCCATGGAACCCCCACTCTTAGATTATATTATGTGTTATCATTTTCATTTCTATTACACTTCCGATGAAAGGCATTTATTTTCACACTCTTTTTCTTTCTAAAGACTCACTTTTCTTTGTAGAGTGACACTTATTTATTATGTGAAATATTTTTCTTATAAGGAATTAAATTTCTTGATTGGGGATTCTCTCTTTTACAAGAAATGTGCATCCTTGATCAAAACCTCTTTTTTATTTGTAAACTAATGCTCATTATGAATAAAATATCTTTCTTAGGGGATTAAAATGTGGCATCCTATATTTAGAATCTATTTTCCTACCTAGAAATTAGGGGTTAAAAGATGAATCCTTGTTATCCTTTTGGACTTGGTTTTGAAGATGTTATATTTATTCAAGATATATTATTGGAGGTAGATATATTGGAAAAAATACATCTTCCTCATAAGGACCCTTTATTCTTGTTTCAAGATATCTTCTAATACAACTATCTTTCATTGGCTTTGAAAAGGATTGTGCTTTTTTTACAATGTTATGTATTCATTGTCTCTTAAATGATATCACCTTAGCATTGAAGGTGGATATCCTTGTTTTATTTTTCCTTACAATATCACCATATCGTTATATTGTCATCCTAAGGAGAGGCTTATATGTATCCTCCTTGAGTATTATATAGCAAGTGTCCTTGGAAATATGATTTTTTTGGTTGTCTATTTGCACCATTTTATATAGGATTTATTAGGAGTAAAATATCTCCTTGGGGGAATCATTTTGCATACTTCTTTGGAAATGCATTTTCCTTAGTTATCTTTGGTACTATATGGTGAGATTTTGTTGGAGGCAATGCTTTCATTGGGGCAATCCTTTTGCATATTTCCTTAGAGACAATACTTTCCTTGGTTATAATTAGTACTATATCATAGGATTTTTTTTGTGATAACGATTTCATTGTGGGAATCCTTTTGTAGATTTCTTTACAAACAATCATTTTTGTGCTTATCATTTTTATACTTTTTTTAAAGGGTTCCTTTGGAATTAATGATTTTCTTGGGACAATCCTTTTGTTCTTTTTTGTTGAAATAATTTTTTTCTTGGATCTTTCTTGAACTAGATATATAGAATTTTTTTTTGGATAGAATGCTTTCATTTGTAAAATAATGTATTATCGATTTCCTTGTAAAAATTGCTTTTCTTTGTAATCCTTGGATAGGTTGACAAGCATAATGTAGCTTCTTAGACTATGAATTCCATATTTTCACTAAAATCTCTTTTTGATGAGTTAAAAAGGAATGAGATAACTTTATAAACTATTTCTTATTCTTCCTCTTCCTCTCATGGATCAACCATCATAAGTATCTTGTTAGGCTATATCATACATGGTTTTATTTTTCTCACTTCCATGATCTCATGGATTTTTTGGTTGGTATGAGACCACTTTTTCTTTTGAAATAGAATTTTAAAAGTGACACTAGTTGTTGGTACACTTGGTTTGGCAAGGTTTCTTTAGCTAGTTGATGATTCAGAGTCTTTGTTTGTGGTGATTTTCTTATATGTTCTAGCTTTTGTCTTTTTGTTATTTTAATTTTTAGTGTGTGTGCATATTTTGTCTTTTTAGTTTAGTTTTTGTTTTTTGTTCCCCTTCACATGCTTTTGTGAGTTATAATCCTTGGTTTGGGAGTTCCTCTTGAACTTAATAGTGCCTAAGTACTCCTTTGATTATTTCTCATAGTCTCATGCCTTCCCTACCATATTTGTTTCATCTAGTTGACTATGCATATGAGCATGAACTCATACCTATACTAAATTGGTGACTAGCTATTAGCATCATAAATTGTACCCAATTCACCTAATGTATCTAATTCCACAATTTTTTAGTACTCATTTTAGTATGTTCATTTTTCATGAAATATTAAGACTTTTGCTATGCATTTAAATTATTTCTCTTAGTTTAGTAATGTGGGACCTTAATTATGTGTGCTTTCTTTAATTATAAATCATAAAATCATCATCTCTTGTAAACATAGTCTCATTTTCACTAGGGGTGATGTTTCATACATTTCCATTTATCAAATCTCAATTTCATGCATATTTTATACATCCAAAAGTCCTTAAAGTTGTTGAAAATAGATTGATACAAGTATGACAATGTGTTTCAATCAATGTTTTTTCATTGATGTCAAACCTACTACTTGCTGGTAAGATAACTACTTAGTTGATTTGAGTACTATTATTTGTTTAATTCATGAAGAGGATTTGATCAAATGAGATAACAAAAACACAAGTAGAGAAAAGGTTGAGTTATGATATGAAAAAGGAGTACAAAAATTAGTTAAGAAAATGATGATATAGTATATTGATTATCTACTTAAGTTTGCCAAGGTTGGGTACACTAACAAAGTCTAGGAGAATAAGTAAGAAGAATTGATTCTGTGAAGCTTGACTAAGTGGATAGTAGGTGCTGAGAAAAGTTACTGCATGTCAAGCAAAAAATCAGTTGAAGTTGAGCAAAGTCAAAGTTCAATGTATATCGGGTGATATAGTATAAGTTGAGTAAAGTTTAGTTGCTGCTAGACACTGGGAAATTTTAGTGTTTGTCACATGATCTAGTTAAAGACGAGTGGAAGAACAGTATGGAAGCGAAGTGACAACATACTGATGTTGATTAACAAGCAAAGGGAGATTGTTGAAAATAGATTGATACAAGTATGAGAATGTGTTTTAATCATTATTTTGTCACTAGTGTGTGTAAGAATTTGGTATAGTTTTGATACCATGTAAGAATTTTTCTTAGGGAAAAATCACTAGCTCAAGCACTAGCACAATATGGACCAATAAAGTATGATTAGAATAACAATAATGAGAATAAATTGTGTACAGACACACTAGAAGTGCCTACATATAAAGGCCTCTAGAATGACTAGAAGTTAGAAAGTGATAAGTCTCACAACTAAGCACATTTCCACTAAGACTAGATTATACTCTATTGAGCACACAAGTTAGTGCGATCATGAGAGGATAAGCTTACATAGATGTTTCATGTAAAAATATGTTGTAGACACCATGTTCTAAATTAGAGTTGCTACCTCTTGTGTTGTCAACAAGACAACTCATATGAGTATGCATACTCCTAGGTGTCTAACTAATAAATAATAAAATAATGCATTAACCTAAGTAAACTTAAGTAAAGTGTAATTAATAATAATTAATTATTTACACTAACACCCCCCCTTAAGTGCAACTTAGAGGAATGCACTTAATCTTACAAAAGCTATAATGAAAATACATGATGCGTCCCAAGTACTAGGCCATGTTAGGTACCCATGTACAAATGTAATGCAATCTATCTGAAAAAAGAAAAAGAGGGAAGACCTCATGGGAAAAGCCCTCCCCAAAAAGAGAGATGAAGAAACAAAATACATGGATGGATGGAGTAATTAAGACCCCCCATTACAACATACATCATGTATATACAACAGAGAAGTATGAGAAGGACAAAACCCTAGAAGAGGGAAAAGTCCCACCCATAAGAGAGAAGAAGAAGAAAGGAGACAAATTAGTCCCCCCACCCAAAATGTAGAATGTCAATCAGTGATAGCTACTCCAAGATGGATGTATTGATGGATAATGTTCTTCCCTATAGGAAGAAACAATTTCATAGGTACATATGAGATGCCTCCCCAATGTGTAGAAAGAATCATGAAGATGAATGGTGTCTCTAGAACCTACTCAACTGTGCCTGTGTCGATATTGTTAGTCACCCCTTCCAAAACTATTGAAAAGAACAATTTTAGATCTAGCAAGGATGGATGTAGACCATATCCCAAAGAACCAACTATCTCCTCAAATGATAAAGAGACCTCCTGTAACTGTTGTACATAACGATCCACAATCATATCAACCTTGTAAGACTAATCATGTAGAGAATGGACAAGAGGGTTAGAGTGTTCCCTTGCAACAACTGAAGAAGGATCTTCTTCATCAAAGAGAATATTTATATCATCAATAATGTCTCCCAAATTTGCTAAGTAGGACTCCACAAACAACCCTAAAATATTCATCATGTAGTCATCCCCTGATTCTAGAACTGGAAGACAAGGTGTACCCAACTGTACTGAATTACATGGACCCATCACTATAGCAATGTATGCATGTGGATTGTGCTAATATTGTGATCTCATTCTGCATCTGTCAATAGGATCCCCCATGTCTAAACCTTTTGAATCACTATCACTATTGTCACTATCAGTTTCCACAATGTATGAAGTATGGAGAGGATTAAAGGATAAGCTAGGTGAAATTTCCTCAAAGTGAACATTCCTCTCTATGAATATCTCATGAGTCTCAAGATTCATAATTCTATATTCCTTAATACTTTTCTCATACCTAATGAAAGTACAAGGCCATGGTGGTGGTGTCTTGCATTCCCTTGAAGATATTTTTGCCCATGTTGGACAACCAAAAACTTTGAACTGTTTTACAACTGGTTTTCTTCTACACCATGCCTCAAAAGGAGTCATTCCATCTAAGACATTATGAGGAGACCTATTAAGAATGTGATTGGTATTTCTTATAGCTTCGACTTCAAGTGATGGATCAAGAGACTTAGCATGAATAATACAACTTTCCATTGACTTAAGAGTTCTAATCCTCATTGCTACAACACTTGTCTTTTGTGCACTAAATGCTACAAGATTTTTAAGATCAATACCGTCAAGTTCACAAAAGTCTCTAAGTCTTGAGTTCACATATCTACTTTCATTGTCCATATGATAAACCTTGAAGAATTTTCTAAATTTCTTCTCAACATGACTTTTGAAGGCTAGAAACTTATCAAAAACTTCATTCTTGTGATCAAGAAAGTAGACCCATGTGTAGCATGAAAAGTCATCAATGAAAGTGAGGACATAGTGGCCCTTGCTAACTAATGTTACTGAAAAAGGGCCTGCTAGAACCATGTGAAGCAACTCAAGAACAACTGATGCCCTTCAAGACTTACTTTTGTCAAACTTCTCTTCAAGATGCATATCCAATGAACAAATTGAACATTCACCCTTAAAAAAGTTGATTGTAGGTAGACCTTTGACCATATTTTTTGAGCTAAGTTTATGAAGATAGTGGAAGGCAACATGTCCATACTGCTCATGCCATAATTTACTTTGTGGTTGCAAATGTGTCAACAAGGCATGTGAAGGAGACTTAGGCACAAAGTGGGAGAAAGAATAAATCCTTGTGTCATGATTGACTTTACCCACTACAACCAATGAATCATCCTTAAGATTTCATACCATTACTGAATCAAGAAGGAACTCAACTTTATTTCCACCTCCATATTGAGTGATTTGGTAAATTTAAAGGAGATTAGAGCTAAGCTTAGGAACATAGAGAACATCTTTGAACTCTCCATTTTCCACTTTTGTATCATTTCCTACAAAGATATGAGGTACCTTAGACTACTTCAAAAAAGAAAAGTGTCCTTTTGAAGAACCCATATGATATGAGGCACCCAAGTAAGAATCCATTCCCCTAAAGAACTTGAACTTGCCATAAATGCTTGCCCTTTTCCCTTTGAAGTGGATGGATTTGAATCCCTGGAATCATTTGGCACATTGATTTTTGTAAGAATTTGCATTGGGGAAAAATCACCCAAGATCAAGGAGCTCAAGCACAAGCACAATCGTAGACCAACAAGGTATGATTAGAATAATAATATCCAAAATTGATTTATTGTCATTAAATATTCTATCTAAGTAAAATAGGAGTACTTGGATGTAAAGGCCTCTAGAATGTCTAGGAGTTAGCATACTGATAAGTCTCACAACAAGGCACATGTCCACCAAAAGTGGATCATCCTCCATTAAGTATAGGAGTAAGTGTGATGATGAGAAGATAAGCCTACAAAGGTATAGCACACAAAATTATGTTGTAGACACCATGTGCTAAATTAGGAGTGCATATAACTATGTTGTCTACATGATGACTCAGTTGTTTATGCATACTCTAGTATTGTAGAAACCATGTGCTAAATTAGAGTTTCTTACTCCAGTGTTGTCAACATGACAACTCATAAGAGTATGAAAATTCCTAAGTTTCAACCTAATAAATAATAAAATAATGCATTGACCTAAGTAAATACTTATTTACACTAACACCCCCCCCCCTTAAGTGCAACTTATGAGAATGCACTTAAGCTTATGAAAGCTAGGATGAATATGCATAATGGGTCTCAGCTACTAGGCCATCTTAGGTACCCATGTACAAAGTGTAATGCAATCTCTCAAAAAGTGGAGAAAGAGGGAAAACCTCATGGGAAAAACCCTTCCCCGAAAAGAGACATAAAAATCAAGATGCATAGATGGATGGAGTAATCAAGACACCCCTCCCCCATTATGACATACATCAAGTATATACAAAAAAAGAATTAGAAGGACAAAACTCCCATAAGAGTAAAAGGTTCCCTCCATAAAAGAGAAGAAGAAGGAGACAAGATAGTCCCCCCCCCCCCCCCCCCCTAAATGTAGAGTTCTAATCAGTGAGAGCTGCTCCAATGTAGAAGCTAATCCATGACTATTGAATAATGTTACTCCTCTTTGGAAGAAACAATGGCAGAGGTATAGGTGAGATGCTATCCATCTATGTAGAAAGAATCCCAATGATGAATGGAGTCTCTGAAACCTGCTTAACTATCCCTATGTCAATACTAACTCTCGCCCCTTCCAATAATTTTGAAAAGAAGAAGTACAGATCTAGCAAAGATAAAAGTAGAACATGTCCCAAAGAACAAACTATCTCCTCAAATGATAAAGATATCTCTCGCAACTGTTGTACATAAGGATCCACAATCATATCAACCTGTGAAAACTGATCATGTAGAGAATGGATAGGAGGGTCAAAGTAAGCCCTCATGGCAACTGAACAAGATTCTTCTTGATCAAAGAGAAGATATAGATCATCAAAGATGTCTCCCAAATTTTCTATGTGCGACTCCATGAACAAACCTGAAATACCTATCAAGAAGTCATCCACTGATGCTAGAGTTGGAAGACAAGGTGTACCCTATTGTGCTAAAGTACATGAACCTATCACTATGGCAATGGATGAAGTAGTCACCTCAACAAAGAGAAGGTGGATGTCATCAATGATGTCTTCTATATCTTCAATGTGAGACTCCATGAATAGATCTATAATGTTTGGAAGGAAGTCATCCCATGACGTTGAAGTAGGAAGACATGATGTTTCCTATTGCACTGAATCAAAAGCATATGTGGCTGGAACTAGATTAGTAGTAGCAATAGGAGCATCAAGAGGTGAGATCTCAATTGGAGTTGTAGGGACCATGACTGAAGTGACTAGTGATACAATGTCCCCTGGAAATGGGGGAAACTGTTGGATCTCCAAATGCTTCCCAAAGAGCCATCAAAATATCATGAGGAAAACTTACCATCCTAAGAGGAGCAAGACATTCCTTACTCATACTGTTATACAGAAAGTGAAGAATTTTAGTAATATATATACAATTAGGATTTGGTGGCAACATCTTTGAATAGAGATAAGGAAGGATTTCTTGATGTTCTCTTAGATGATCAAGTATCAATGCACTTCGAGTAAAAGCACAAACCTGTGTCACCCTTTTACAAAGGAAAAGGCTAACAAAAGTATAGTTCACATTCAATGACATAAAACTAGTATTATTAGTTAAAATTTTAAAATGAAGTAAACTAATGAAATGTGTATAAATGGATGGATTTTAGGATTATAATTTTTAATACTTATTTCAAATAAGAAATTATATATTTTCTTATTTTTTAAAGGTAAATTTTAGTTGTTGAAAGACACTTGAAATTAAGGGTCTAGTTCCCATCACAAAACTTTATGGAAATAAATTTATTTCCCTTTGATCTTAGATCATTTTATTAATAATATATATAGCTAGAACAATCAAAAAAAAAAATGGCTTTTTGACCTATATTTTCTCTTTTATAACAATTCAAATTTCAACTTATTCAAATCAATAGTTTTCATCTCCCACCACATTTTTCAAACTAAATCTATTCCAACTAAAAGAAAAATTATAGATTCTCGAATAGGACTCTCTCCTCTAGAAATTCATATAATTTTTAAATTTTTTGATATTATTTAGTATTTTTTAATTTCTCAAAATTGACATCTTCTTGTGTTAAAATACGTACTTGTAGAAATTTTTAATTACAATATACTATATCTAATTAAAACACTATGAACTCTATATGAGAATATTCTTTACTTTGAGCTCTATAAAATGTTGTTTATATGTTATTAAAAAAAATGATAATAGATTGTAAGAGTTATTGAAATGTCAATTTTTTGAAATAATTGTTTTTTTTTAGTAATTGGATACTAACTAGTAGAAAACATGGATTTAATAGAAATTTCTAATTGAAAAAGTGTGAGACCATATATAACTTTGCTAGAATAATTTTATCAAGATCAAATGTTTGAAAAAACATATTTTTTAGATAGAAATACTCAAATTCATTCATTCTAATAAGTCAACCTAAAAGGTGACACAACTTTGTACTTTTACCCCTCCATCTGTGATAGTTTAGTGTTGTCAACTTTGGTCTAACACCAAACTAAAATGTGTGACAAGACTCCATGAGATCAATTAATGAACCCCCCAAGACGAAAAAAATCAATCAACAACAACCCCTAATGTATGATTTGGTGCTTTATATGTAGTGCATGTAAAGGAGGCCACTTATCAAAATGTACAAAGTGGACTTCTAATTTTGCTATTTACAACTGCCTTTTGAGGCTCAAAGCTATCACTAAGCATTGTAGCTCAAATGTACAACAATTTTGAAAAGTAATCAAAGTAATACAATGTAGAAAAGGCCTTAAGTATGAAAGTGAGATTTTGTCTACACAATGTAGGATTAGATATGTACAATCACCAAAAGACACAATTTCTAACAAATATGTGCACCAAAACTAGAAAAGAACAACACAACTAAAAATTTCATGAAATTATACCCAAAATCAAAAAAATCACACCTAATTTGGATTTTGGATGACAAAGTTATGGCCTCCCAAAGTTGAACTATCAAATCAAAACTAAATATGGAGAGGTTTTTGGGCAGCAAAATATTGCATTAAATTTGACGGTGAAACAACCATTGTAGTAGTATTATTTGGCCTGGGAATGACAGTCAGACAACCATCAAATTTAGGCTCATGAAAAGTTGATGTTAGCAAAAAAATCTTCCTTGATGATGTGGAAGGGCCATGCACTGACATGGTGGTTGTATGAATAGTACATGTGGCAAAATATGGATCTTACATGTCTCTTTCCATATGTTGAGGTAGTAGAGAGTATGCGGCATTGACGTGCTGACATGACCACTTTGTTGTCCCTATAGTTGTGTTAATTGGCTGGGGACATGGTAGGGTAATAGGGGACTATAAGTCCACATGGAAATGATAGTTAGAGTACACGATCAGTAGATCTAAGCGCCAGCAGGTAGAAAATGTAGTGCCAAAAATGTGAATGGGGTATTGAAAACATAGTCGCTAGAGTTGTGCAGGTCACCACTAGAATGAAATGTGATATCCAAAAACCTTTTTGTAGCTGTTAGTAGTGTTTCGCAGTGCAGTGGAAGGTTTGTAGTAGATTGTCACTAAGAATGCCCTTGCAATGCTGGGAAACTCTTTGTGGTCGCTAGAAGTGAGGAAATCTAGCAATTTTTAGTCCCACATGTAGTGGGTATTATGTTATGGCTATATTTAAAATGAAAGGCTGCTACATAGCAAAGAAAAGGAAGCCCCAGACCGGTTATGGTGGGTGCTTGCTAGATTTTGGTTTGGTCGTGGCGAGTAAAGGTTGTGGAAGCTAGAAATATGTTAAGCCACTAGCCAGAATTGGATTAATTGCCACCACAAATGATAATGGAATATTCCTAGTGCATAGTGAATATTCCCTATGAGAGCTAGGGTTTCACTACCCAATTCCTGCAAAAAAAATTATCTGTAGGCTAAATAGGCCAAAAATATTTCAAATTTTTTGAAAAAGCTATACATGAAAATGTAGAGAAAAAATATTGATCTAGAAATTAAAGTTGCAGATCTAAAAGACGATCATATTGGATTTGCAAATCAGATCTTTGGGTGCCAATTTTCAAACAAAAAATTTGCCTCAAATTTGATTATGACCTAAGGTAGGAAAATTTATAGTCAAATTTTACTGAATCGACATTCTAGATGCAAAGGCAAGGTTTGCCTTTTCTCTAGATGTTCCCAATGACTGTGATACTCCAAATCTGGTTCAAGGTTTCTTCAAAGAGCTGAAGTAGGATTAGTCTCCAATGGAAATGTGAAGAAAATTTTCCTCAACTCTGATACCATGTAAGAATTTTCCTTAGGGAAAAATCACCCAAGATCAAGTAACTCAAGCACAAGCACAACAGTAGACCAACAAGGTATGATAAGAATAACAATATCCAAAATTGATTTATTGTCATTCAATGTTCTATCTAAGTACACTATGAGTGCCTGAATATAAAGGCCTCTAAGATACATCTAGAATGTCTAGGAGTTAGCACACTGATAAGTCTTACAACAAGGCACATGTCCACCAGAAGTGAATTATCCTCCATTAAGAATAGGAATAAGTGTGATGATGAGAGGATAAGCGTACAAAGGTGTAGCATGCAAAATTATGTTGTAGACACCATATGTTAAATTAGGAGTGTGTATAACTATGTTGTCTACATGATGACTTAGTTGTTTATGCATACTCTAATATTGTAGACACCGTGTTCTGAATTAGAGTTGTTTACTCCAGTGTTGTCAATATAACAACTTATAAGACTACGAAAACTCCTAAGTGTCAACCTAAGAAATAATAAAATAATGCATTGACCTAAGTAAACTTAAGTAGAGTGTAATAAGTAAATACTTATTTACACCAACAATTTTATTCTTTCAAAGCAAGTTTTCCAACTCATCTATTCTCTTAGTCTTGCAATGATGCTCATCATGATTTGGTTTCTTACAATATGCACAAAATATTTTATCCTTGTTGTTGTTGTTTCCCTGGCCTTCTTGTTGGAAGAAGATTTTTCTTGTAGTGAGGAGGAAGATTGTTGTGTTTCTAATTGTGATTTTGGCTTCTACTACTTTTTCTTGATGTTGGTAAAACTTTTTCTTCTTGATTTGATTGGTTCTCATTACTAGCCACCAATGTTGTAGATTTGGATGAATTGATAATTCTCATATCTATCAACTTGGATTGTTCCAACATCAATATTTCTACAAATGCATCAATGAAGGCTTAGTGAAGACACTTCCCATGGTCAACCTATGACTATTGTAACTTGAAACAAAAGATGTGTTAGAAATTCTTTAGAATAATTGAGAGGGCGGGGGGGGGGAGTGGTGGTGAATCATTTATTTAAGGTCCAAAAGTCATATTCAAACTTTTCACTAAGTATAGTGAGCCCATTCAACCATTCATTCATCCAAGCTTTAACTTATCTAACCAGAAAGTTACTATAAATCACCATGCAAGCATAATGCATAAGAAATCAACACATAACAAAGTGATTTACATGGAAACCCAATTTGGTAAAAACCACTAGTAAAATGCTATTCAATTTTTGCTCTTCTGAAGTTATGCCTTGCGAAAGGCCTGCCTTGTTAAAGGCTTGCAACACATTATCGAATGTGATATTGTTAGAGGACTTAACCACCCTATTAAAAGTGGGCTTGGTTAGAGGACTTTAGAACATTCACTTGGAATGCCAACCTTTTAAAAGATTTACAAATGGCTATTAGGCCAACCTAAGTCCATAGGATGTTTAGATCTGATACAATTGCTAGAGAGCATTAGAAAAATCTTGACCTGACTACAACATACAACTTATCTTATACATCTCAGATCACTTCTCAGCTCATACCCTTGCCTGGCCTTCAATCTCTACAATTCTGATAGCTTGCCCTCCTTTCAAGCTTAGTCTTCTTGAGTCTTCATGCCCAATGAACTAGTGCAATCATCTCTTCATGACCACTTATAGAGGTAGAGCCTTTATGCTCTTCCTTCTTCAAGATGTCTTCCCCTTGACACCCTTTCAACTACTTTGTAGATTTGTCTCTTCAGCAACAATAGTATCAGAAGCTCTTTGCTTCTTGGTTTATGACTCCTTAAATAGAAGTCTTGGAGTTTCTTTTTCAACTTGATTCTTCCATTTTTTAATTTCAATTCATATGGAATAAGTAGGATTCATTTCATCTAACCCATATTTTGTTTCCTTTAGAAACTTCTTGAATAATCCTTTAGAATTTGCCCAAAACTGTTTACATAAGATTCTGTGCCACTAGCTCTTCATCCTTATCTTCCAACTCATTCAAAAAATTCAATGTAACCACTATGTCAGCTCAGATTTGGTGAATCTTCATCACTTGAAATAATAATGTTTCTCAGCACTATTGAAATACTATTGCTCGACACATACTGTGTTACTTGGTACCCACTAAAATTTTTCTAATTCTCGGCACCTGAAGATCACTTGGCACCAACTAAGAATTTTCTAATGGTTGATACCTAATCTTCACTCAACACTTGAAGATCACTCGGCACACACTAGAATTTCCTATTACTTGGCTCCAACTGGGAATTTTTCTTGGCTTCAACTAACTTGCTCGACATCCACTAATGATCTTAGTTTAATCTTTGCAATCAACCTTGTTACAACTTCTTCCTCCAATGTTTCTAAGTGTGCCCAACCTATTTATCCTTGAGTATGTCATCAATACATTATTTAACCATTTTCTTAACTGATCCTTGCACTTCATTACAAAATCATAACTCAACCTTTCCCTTAGGTTCTCTTGTTACATCTTGTTGATCAAATCCTCTTCATCAATCAACTAAGTGATAGTACTTGGATTGTATAAGCAAATGCCATTCCTACAAGTAGTAATTTTGAAATCAATGACAAAATAATGATTGAAAACAATATTCTTCCTTATTTCCAACAATCTCCCTCTTTGATCTTCAACAATGAGCTTTTCAATTAGATTTCCAACAATCTCCCTCTTTGGCATTGATGGCAAACCAAACTGATCAACCATCAGACTAAACTATTCAACCATGAGCTTACTAGGTTCGAATAGTAACTCAAATGCTAAAAAGTAATTGTAGCTTCACATCTCCTTCTACTATTCTGATTGCTTCATTTTAGCTTCTCTCTCTCTGTTGTTGTATCCTCCTTTGTGTTTCTCTGTCTATGTTACTCATCTTCTGCTATTCTTCTGATCAACCTTTAATTATTTCTGTCAACCTCTCCCTATGTCTTATGATTCCTTATCTTCAACAATTGTTGATTAGTTTCAAACATCTTCTCCCTCTTTGACAACAATGCCAAAGACATATAAGCATCTTAGTATGCAAGAGTAGATTTTGCAGTTTCATTCAATTTCTCCCTCTATCACCTTGCTTATGACTGATATGGAATTTCAACATGTCTACTACTTTAGGTATGGATCCCAAAGTAAACATCATCTGCATCAATGTGTAATATCTTCATCAATCAGCTCATTTGATGCAGGGCATACTTGCTTGTGCTTCAAGTAGCCTTAGCTAGGGGTATCACCCTTAACTTGCCTCTAAGATACTCAAAATAATATTTAGGTAGTGCTTTTGTGAAGATGTTAGCAATCTATTTCTTTGAGCTAGCATATTCCATCTTCACTTGTTTGTCTTCCACCAGCTCTCTTACATAGTGATACTTGATTGCAATATGTTTGGTTTTAGCATGCATTACTGGATTCTTTGATATGTTAATAGCACTTTTATTATCATAATAAAGTAGTATAGGCTTAGTTACCTCTTCCTTCATACCTTGCAACAAATGTTTGATCTATACAATATTGGTGCAGTTTATAGCAGCTAACACATATTCAGCTTCAGCAGTGGACTATGAGGTGCAACTTTGCTTTTTGCTTGTCCATTTAATCAACCTTTTCCTAAGAAAAGTGCTCCTGCACTGGTAATTTTTCTATCATAAATGTTACCTCCCCAATTTGCATTAGTGTAGGCTTTTAGTTCAAATTTTTCACTCCTTTTGTAGTACAAACCAAAGTCATTAGTTCCCTTTAGGTATCTTAGTATTCTCTTTACTACCATTAAGTGATTTTCTCTTGGATTTGTAGAAAATCTTGCCACTATTCCAACAACTAATGCAATTTCTAATATAATATGTACAACATATTATAGCTTTCTAATCATTGATCTATCCAATGTCTAATTTACTTCAACAAATTCATCATTCTTGGATAGCTTATGACTTGTTGCCATTGGTGTGCTAACTAGTTTTGAGTCTTCTAACTCAAATGTTTTGAGTATCCCCTTGATGTATTTGGATTGGGTCACAAATATTCCATGCTTCAATTGATTTACTTGTGATCCAACAAAGAATTTGATTTCTCCAAACATTGACATCTCAAATTTGTTCTTCATTTGATCAGCAAAATCTTTGCATAAAACATTTTTTCCACCAAATATTATATCATCCACAAAGATTTCTAATATCAAAATGTCTTTACCTTTTATAGCTTTGATGTACAAGTTTTTGTTGTCATATGTTCTCTAAAATCTTATCTTCACAAGATATTGTGCAATCTCTCATACCATGCTCTAGGTGCTTGCTTTAATCCATAAAGTGCTTTGTGTCGTTTGCAGACCATGTCCTTGTTCTTCTCATCTACAAATCCCTCTAGTTTTTCTATGTAGACTTCCTCTTCCAGTATACATTTAGAAAAGAAGACTTTACATCCATTTGGTACACTTTGAAACCTTTGTATGTAGCATATGCAAGTAATGTTCTTACTCCTTCCATTCTTGCAATAGGGGCAAATGTTTCCCCATAACCCAATCCTTCTTCTTATGCATAGCCTTTGCAAACTAGTTTGGCTTTGTTTCTTGTTATCTCTCCATTCTCATCTAGTTTATTTTTTAACACCCATTTGTGGCCAATCACATTCTTATCAGCTGGTCTAGGAACTAGAGACCATGTTTTGTTCTTCTCAATCTGATCTATCTCTTCTTCCATGGCTTTATACCAGTCATCATCTTTTAGTGCATCTTTCACTTTTCTAGGTTTAACCTTGCTCAGTAGACATGATTTATTTCTCAATCTATTCCTTGTCATTGGTCTAGCATCCTTGTCACCAATGATTTGTTCTATAGGGTGATGTCTCCTCATATACTTGGCTAATCTTGGTTCTATCATTTTTTCCGTGTTTGATCCTTCAGCTTCAAAGTCATTTTTTCCTTCTTCTTCATCTAGTTTTTCATCATTCCTTTCATGTATACTATTTTCAAAACCAAAATGTGTATTTTCTACATTTTGCAGCTCAGCTTCTAAATGTAGCTTGGCATTCACAGGCCAAGACTCGGTAGATACTAAAATTTGTTGTTGATTCCCAACTTGATTTGCAACATTGTCTTCAACAATCATTCCTTCATGAAAGTATAAAAAGGATCTATAATCCTTTGATTTCTTGGATTCATCAACCTAAACTTCTGCATGCTCATCAAAATTTACATTTTCATTCTCCACAATCTTGTTAGTGTTAGTATTAAAACACTCATATGCTTTGCTTCTAGTGGAGTATCCAAGGAATATGCCTTCATCACTTTTTGCATCAAACTTGCCATTTCTAGTATCTTTAAGAATATATCATTTACATCCAAATAATTTGAAATGTTTAGCATTGGGTGAGTGACCATACCATAATTTAAAAGGTGTTGCATTTGTACCTTTCTTGACTTCAACTTTATTCAGTGTGTAGACTACAATACTTATAGCTTCTCTCCAGTACTTTACTAGAACATTTTTCTCCATCATCAAGGTTCTAGCACAATGAATCACTGACCTATTGCTCCTTACAACAATACCATTTTGTGGTGGAGTTCTTGATGCTGATGTTTTCCTTTTGATACCTTTTTCATTTCAAAATATTTCAAATTCTTTTGAATGTAAACTCACCTCCTCTATCTGACCTTAGGAATTTCAGATTCTTTCCTATTTCTTTCTCAACTTTGGCCAAGTAGCACTTAAACATTTGAAATGCATCAATTTTTTTCTTTAAAAGCATAGCAGTCATCATCCTGGAATAATCATCTACAAATAGCATTATGTATTTGTCTCCTAGGTAGCTTTGTACTTCTATTGGACCACATAAGTTTGTATGGACTAGTTCTAGTACTTCATTGGAAGTGTATGTTTTTCTTTTGAAACTAGACTTAGTCATCTTCCCTAGTTGACATTTTTTGCACATTATGTTTTAATGTTTCTTCAAGTTGGGCAACCCTCTAACTTTCTTTTTCTTGCTGATGCTAATTAGATTATCAAGGTTAACATGACACATTCTTTTGTGCCACAAACACACATCATCAAGTCTAACAAAAAGACATGTTGCATCTTCCATATCTAGGTAAAATAGATTACTCCTAGTTTGTTCACCCTTTCCTATTAGATTTCCATCTGTGTCATAGATCTTGGTAGTTTTGTTTCCAAATTCAACTTTGCATCCTACATTGCCTAACTATGATACACTCAACAAGTTGTAGTTCAATCCTTCAACATAGTATGCATTTTCACATGAAATTTTCTTTGTGAGTTTAATAGAACCTTTTCCTTTGATTTGACAAGGGGCATCATTACCAAATCTAACACTATTTCCATCATATTGAGTAAAGGTGATGAACTTACTTTTATCTCCTATCATGTGATGTGAGCATCCATTGCCTATGATCTGCTTTTCATTCTTGTTCACATAGGTAACCAATGATGTTACTTTATCTTCATTTGATTCATCCTTCATGGCTACATAGACTACTTCATCATCATTTTCATCAAAATCTTCTTCAACAATGTAGCTTCTTTTTCCTTTCTCTTTGTAATCTTTGCTATCATCTTCTCTCTTGTCCCTATGCTTGTTTCCTTCTTTGTAATTCTTCTTCTGTAGACATCTTGCAGCAATATGACCAACTTCATTGTAATTGAAACATATGGTAGGGAGCTTACCTTTGAATTTTCCTTTGCCTCTATGGAATCTCCTAGCTAATATTGCTTCTAACTATTCCACATCTTCCTCATCTGTGCTACTATCACTGGATGCATGTTTTCCTTTTCTTCTCTTCTCGTTTGATGTATCCTCCTCAATGTCTTTTATTGTCATCTTAGCCTTGAAAGAAAATTCAAGGTTCTTAGGTCTGTAGTTATTAAAATTGGATAGCTAAAATGTAGTAAGTCTTCCTAATATTCTTTCAAAGATTAATGTGTTTCCTTGTACACACCTTAACTCTTGGATGGTTGAAACTCTAATAGCATAGATAGGGAATAGAGTTCTCAAGTAATTTTTCTGATGGCCATTTCTTCTTCCAATTGTCCACCTAGACTTCTTATTGCACTTACCACTTCTTTCATTCCTGCAACATACTGGGTAGCATTTTCACCTTCCTCCATTTTCATGTCATCAAAATTTCCTCTTAGGCTTTCTCTTTTTTCTCTCTAGACATTCTAATCCTCTCTATAGATTTTTTATAAGGTTTTCCACATTTTGAATGTAGTATTGCAATCTTTGATGTCATCATATTCTGCATAGTTAAGTGCAGATGTAATTTCTAGCATTGCTTGATTGTGCTCCTTCTTTTTTTTCAAATCATTTGTAGTAAGAGGTCCTACTAGATTTACATGTTTTGTTCCAATTGAGGTTTGTGCATAGTCACCTATTGATCCAAGGTGCAATTTCATCAAACTGTGCCATGCAGCAAAGTTGTCTTTGTTGAGCTTAGGAATTTCTCTCTTTGACATCTTGATCTTCCTACATCTAGTACCTTGAAACTAAATCAGTAGATGACTCTGATACCAATTGTTAGAAATGCTTTAGAATAACTAAGAGGGGGGGGGGGGGGGGGGGGAGAGGGGTGAATCTGTTATTCAAGTTCTGAATGTCCTATTCAAACTTTTCACTAAGTATAGTGACCCCATTCAACCATTCATTCATCCAAACTTTAACTTATTTAACCAACAAGTTATTGTAAATCAACATGTAAGCATTACACATAAAAAATCAACACATAGCATAGTGATTTATGTGGAAACCCAATTTGGTAAAAACTACTAGTAACATGCTACTCAATTTGCACTCTTATGAAGTGATGCCCTGTGAAAGGCATGCCCTGTTAAAGGCTTACAATAAACTATCAAATGTGACCTTGTTAGAGAATTTAACCACCCTATTAAAAATGGGCCTGGTTAGAGGACTTTAGAACATTCACTTGGAATGCCACCTATTAAAGGATTTACAAATGACTGTTAGGCCAACCTAAGTCCATAAGATTTTTAGATTTAATACAATTGCTAGAGAGTATTAGAAAAATCTTGACCCAACTACAACATAGATCACTTCTCAGCTCATACCCTTTCCTAGTCTTCAATCTCTACAATTCTGATAGCTTGCCCTCCTTTCAAGTTTAGTTTTCTTGAGTCTCTATGCTCAATGTACTAGTGCAATCATCTCTTCATGACCACTTATAGAAGTAGAGCCTCTATGCTTTTCCTTCTCCTAGATGTCTTCCAACTACTTTGCAGATTTGTCTCTTTAGTAGCAATAGTATCAGTGACTCTTTGCTTCTCAGTCTATGACTCCTTAAGTAGAAGTCTCAGAGTTCCTTTTTTCGCTTGATTCTTCCATTTTTAATTTCAATTTGTATTGGTTAGGTAGGATTCATTGCATCTAACCCATATTTTGATTCCTCTAGAAACTTCTTGAATAATCCTTTGGAATTCACCCAAAAATGGTTTACATGGGATTCTGTGCCACCAGCTTATAATCCTTATCTTCCAACTTATTCACAAAATTCAATGTAACCACTATGTCAGCTCAGATTTGGAGAATCTTCATCACTTGAAATAATGTAGTAGCTTGACACTATTGAAATACCGGTACTTGACACATACTGTGTTACTCGATAGCCACTAGAAATTTTTTGATACTTGGCACCTGAAGACCACTCAACACCAACTAAGAATTTTTTGATGCTCAAAACCTAATCTTCACTCAGCACCTAAAGATCACTTGACACACACTAGAATTTCCTATTACTCAGTTCCAATTGGGAATTTTGTTCAGCTTCAACTAACCTTTTTAGCATCCACTAATGATCTTAGTTTAAGCTTTGCAATCAACCTTGTTACAACTTCTTCCTCCAATGTTTCTAAGTGTGACCAACCTTTGTATCCTTGAATATGTCATCAATACATTATTTAACCATTGTCTTAACTAATCCTTGCACTTCTTTACAACATCATAACTTAACCTTTACCTTAGGTTCTCTTGTTACATCTTGTTGATCAAATCCTCTTCATCAATCAACTAAGTGATAGTACTTGGATCATATAAGAAAATTTCATTCCTAGAAGTAGTAGGTTTGACATCAATGACAAAACAATGATTGAAAATAATATTCTTCCTTTTTTCCAACAATCTCCCTCTTTGATCTTCAACAATGAGCTTTCAATCAAATTTTCAACAACATGCATACTCTAAAGGTAGCCTCTTCAAGATGTGATGAATCAATTTATCATCCTTCATGGGATTACCACAATCCTTAGTTAGTGTTCTCAATTCATTGGCTTTGTTGACATAGTCTTGAATTGTGTCAAAATTCTTAGGATCTAATAGAAGTAGAACATCCTCAATTTGAAATTCCTTCTCGTCAGCTACCTTCAAGTTTCTCCCAAGAACCCTTGGTATCCTTAAACTTGGAAATGTGGAAGAAGAGATCTCTATGAACACAACTCCCAATAATTCCTAAAGCCTAGTTGCCTTTAACTTGCCAATCAACTTGTGCATTACCATCAGTGGGTTTGACAATTGTACCATTAGCATATAGATTTAAACATTTTTTCCATCAGTTTACTCCATACAATATCTTTCCATGTAGTATAATTGTGTGAAGTTAAAAGTGGAGTTTTAGGTGAACACATGATGCAATTTTTTTTTAACAAAACACAAGAGAAAAAGAACACAAGACACACCCCCCTATACACTTAATTAAAGAACCCCCCACCCCCAAAAGTGGTACTTTTGGCACTTTATATGTAGTGCATTTACAATAGGCTACTTGTCAAAATGAACAAAAGTGGGCTTCTGATTTTGTTGTTTACAATCTCCTTTTGGAGTTCAAATATAGTATTTAGCAATGTTGCTCAGATATACAACAATTTTGAAGTCTAATCAAAACAATACAATGCAAAAAATGACCTATTTATGAAATTGATATTTTTGTCCACATAAGCCTATAATTTGATTTTATATTTGGAAAGTAGACAAAATATTATGCACTTACAAAAAAAAATGAAACCTGATTATGTGTCTAGATGAACCTGTACAAAGTCTTTGAGGTTGCAAAAATTAAAATTTATAATTTGTAGAAAAATTTAGGAACAAAGATCTCAAACATCCTACACCAATGTGTACATCATGAAATTCTACCCCAAAAAAAAAAACAATTGCTCAAAAAATCGAGTTTGTATGAGGGAGATATCACTATTTGAAAATCACCTCTATAATTATTTTTCTTAAATCACCACTATCGCACCTCCAAAAATCAAATGACTCTAAATTTTACCTCAAATGTCTAATTTTGATGAAACAAAAGCTGATTTGTGGGGTTTTTTGACCTTCTGAATATGATGTCAATATTTTATTTGCACTAGCAAACTCCAATCTTCACCTACAAAAAATCTCTCCTATTGGCCTAAAAGGCAAATTTTTTCAGCAAAATTTCAAAAATAAATTGCAAATCTGAAAAGAATAAATGTGGAGACGTGAATGAAAAATGCAGATCTGAAAATTAAATGCATAGATCTATGATAATCATAACGATTTCACAAATTGGGGATTTGGGTTCAAGTTTGTAAAAATAATTGCCTCAATTTTGACTATTGCCTAGGGTAGGAAAATTTATAGTCAAAATTCATTGAATCAATGCTCTAGACACAATGGTGAGGTTGGCTTTGACTCTAGACACTCCCAATAGCTGCAGATACTCCAAATCTAAATCGATGGCCCTTTGAGAGGTGAAGTAAAAATAGTCCCCAATGGCTATGAAATGACACTCCTATGGCTCTTTAATACCATGTAAGAATTTTGTATAGCTCTGATACCATGTAAGAGTTTTCCTTAGGGAAAAATCTATTGGAATTTTGATATATTTGTCATTAGTGCAAACACTTATTCAATTATGAATGCTTATCTATCTCATCACTTAGTCTACAGTGTATATCGAGCATTCAATAGTTACCTTATAAGTTCAAAAGGTAAACAGTTCTCACCGAGCATTCCAGAGGATACCGAGTGAATGAGAAGTTTAGTAGTGTTTATCGAGTGAAGAAGGTAAGAAAAGGACTCAGTGTTTACCTAGTATAGAAGGTAAACAAAGGACATAGTGTTTATCGAGTGAAAAAGGTAAATGAAGGACTCAGTGTTCACTAAGAAAAGCAAGGTAAATGAAGAAGTTAGCTTCTACCGAGTGACACTATGTCTACCAAGTCACCAATGGTTATCGAGTTCCAAGCAATGTTGTGTGGCTAGTATGAACCCAACCTCTACTACTACTGAGTGCATGATGATGCTGAGCAATGTAGTGGATGCCGAGTATCAGAAGGTCACCGAGTCAGCTTGAGGAACTCAAGTTTTCTATTGTCTGGCTGACTCAATAATTTTTTGGTCACTTGTGTTTTGGTCGACCTTGCAATTGTAAATATTGGAATAGTATATATATGATATCATTTGCAATATGGCATGTGTGTATGAAGAGAAAAGGTATTCATATTCGCATGTAAAGAAGGTATTTCTATATTTTGAGAAAAGTAAAAGTGAATCAGCAACAAATTAAAAGGAATACATCAAGGTCAACATAGGAGCAAAAAACTTGTATCAATCACATCAGGTGATAAATGCAAAATGGATCTTATCAGCAACAGTTGCAAGCAAATCCACTGCTTCATCCTAACAGGTGAATCAACTTATAAATTCTTTAACAGGGTAGACTTAACAGTCTTTTTGTAAATCTCCTAACAGAGTGCATACTTCACTGTATGTTTGTAAATCCTCTAACAAGGTGGATCTAGTATTCCTACTTGCTCCTAACAGGGCAAATCACCAAAAGTGATCATTGTAAGCCTTAACAGGCCGACTTTATAGTACAGTATTGAAGTTTTGTGAGCATCATCCCCACCCCACTTTTACTTTCTATTTGAAAGGTTTCTAGGTACCAAATCTCTGTGTACATGTGCAATGAATGTTTGATCTTTCATTTATGCAGTAGATTAAATGAATGAATGATGAATGGTTAAAATGCTG
Organism: Cupressus sempervirens; assembly: GCA_028749045.1. Taxonomy (NCBI): domain Eukaryota; kingdom Viridiplantae; phylum Streptophyta; class Pinopsida; order Cupressales; family Cupressaceae; genus Cupressus; species Cupressus sempervirens. The sequence goes on along the minus strand of CM053790.1, from coordinate 193,931,569 downwards.
AATTGTTCAAAAGTTTTATAAGTTACTTATTCACCCCTCCCCTCTCAATAAACTATCTTATCCTAAATATTTCCAACAATTGGTATAAGATCTTTGTGGTTCTCAAGATAAAGTTTGATAGCTTGAGCAAAGATCAAGGACAATGGAGATATTCTGACTTAACAAATCTATTGAAAATGAAAAGCTAGATCTTGAAATGGCCATGGCTCAACTCAAAGAAGCAAAGGAACATCTTTCTCAATCTCTAGAAAGAAGAAAGGAACTTGCAAGACAAATGAATGATCATCAGTATGTTGAAGAAAAGATTGAAGACCTTTTACCATCAAGTAGTTCAAATGAAGCTAATGAAGTAATCAAGGAACTCCTAGTAAAGAATGGTTCTCTGCAGGAAGAAGTAAGAAAGCTTAACAGAGAATGAGAAATCCAATCCATTAGGCTATGTGAAGTTTTGGAATAGAGAAACAAGGCAAATGAAGACTTAGAGGCAAGAAATAATCAATCCCTTTGGCATGAAGATCTTGTAGGTCAACTATCTAATGAAAATGAAGAAATTATGAATCTAAGATCTAAAAATGAAAGTTTACAAAGTGATCCGAGAGCTGAAAGAAAAATTAATGAAAGTTTGGAAAATGACTTGATCACTAAAAGGCAAGTCAATGAAAGGATGATGAAATCTCAAGCAGACATGAACCAATTGAATCAACAAAATGAGCAGAATCTTCATAGACAAAAAGGTAAAACTAGTCTTGGATACAAGGAAGAAGGTGAATCCTCCAAACAAGGTGCCCAAAGGAATCAAAGACCCACTTGCAATCACTGTGGCAAGATAGGTCATACATCAAAAAAATGTTGGAGTAATGGAAAGACAAAATTCAATGGTAAATGCTTCAACTGCAATTAGCATGGTCACAAAGCTAATGAATGCAAAGAGAAACCAAAATTTGAAGGAAAATGTCACAAATGCAAGAAACAAGATCACAAGGCATTTGAATGCAAATAAAAAAAATTCAATCTAGCAGAACTAATTATCAAAGCAATATTTAGTTGGGACTACAATACTTGGTGCAGGTGTCACTATTGTGGAGAATATGGACATATTGGGATCAACTATGCAAGACATCACGTAAGAAAGAGGGATACAACCATAAGATGTTACACACATACTAAACTTGGTAATATAGCCAAGAATTGCATGAATACTAGAAGAATTGAAGATGAAAAGAAAGCTAAAGTTAATAACATTTGGAAGTAGATGAGACAACAGTGGATTCTTAAATCTACCGAGCAAGACAGTTCAAATGATGGTCATGTCACTCAAGAAATGGGTGACTCCACCATTTCCAATTAGATTTAAAAGGAATCAAGAACTGCATCTTCTAGCCATATCTTAAGAAGTTTAAGAGTGAAAGAGTGCAAATGATCAAATTAGTATTTAAGATACTAGGACCAAAGAAAAGTTATTATTCACCGTGTTGCATCTATTGAGCAAGGTTGGTTAAAGACCTTACCGAGCTAGGTCAAAAGTATCAAAGATCTTGTTTGACCACCGAGTTGGAAGGTTTTACCAAGTAAATCAATGATAGACTGGCAAGCACTATGTCATCTTAACTACTTTTGTACCGAGCATTAATGACACGATTTCCATCAAAAGGGCAGAATTTGATTTCATTTTTCACCACAACTTAAGATTACTCAGAGCTAAAAGATTTCCAGTTGCATGCCAGTGATTTGAAGCAAATTTCCTCCAAAGAATTTGTTTAAACAATTTATCATCCACCAAGTAGCAATGGCATCTGCAAGGTGAAGAGGGGTTCTAAAATGCTCATGAAAGGAGTCGAATGGAAAGCCCCAAAATTCAAACTTGTGCTCGCAATTGCTGAATCACTTGATCCACTTAGAGCCCAATCAAAAATTCCACCTAAGGTACTTGTTATTAACAATATTTGAGCTCATTTCAAATGCACTGTTCAAGAAATTGGTACATTATATATGGACAATGTCCTAGGACAATTATGTGTTGATGGAGCCCTAAAACCTAAGCACAAGCACTTAGAAGAAAAAGGCTTGACCCACATTTCGCACCTACTAAGGAATTTCCAAGTTAAATGGGTGAGATATGTTCTGAGCCATGTACATAATGGTCAGTTGTGGTTGGACCAACCCGTATTGATAACCAAAAAGATGATTCATAAGATCATAGGTTTGCTTATGCTTAGCAAAGACAAAACCGCTAAAACCCTAGGTCGAGATGAGTTGCAGAAGAAAACCCTAGCAAAATGGGACAGAAGAGGGCTGAAGCTTAACAATATATCTAACATGGAACTCAAATTTGGCATTTATGTTATTGTATATAAACTATACAGTTCCATCAAATTGAATAGTGTACCATGTGAGGTTGTGGATTTAGCATTTAAGGTAGTAAAGAAAAATCTAGAATATGACTTGGCAGACTTACTGTTGAAAAAGTTAAACAAGAATATGGAAAGTATAAGGACTTCAAAGAATAACCCTTGTAAATTTGGCTCTTTATTAATTTTCTTGTTCTTTTATGTGCAAAAGTTTTTTCCATCAAAAGGAACAGTAGTATGGAGAAAAGACATTCCAATTCTTTATCAGATTAACGAGTTTATAGCAGAAATGGGTGAAAATTTTGACAAAGTCATGGATAACTATTTTGAAGACTTCAAGGAAAGGATAAATAATAGATTCAGAATTCCTCCTAATCTTGTTGAGGATTATAAAGATGATATATGTTTCATGGTTGATAGTGATAAAGTGTACATACAAGCAGTCATACCCCGAGTGGCATGGGTAAAACCATTGCCTTATGAATTAAATATTGATGAAGCAAGAGACATCATTGAGGTACTGGTGAATGAACCAGCTATTCCTAACATCCCTTCCTTTGGAACTTATGATGAAACAAAGGCCAGAATTGAGCTTGAAATCAAGCTACCATAGGCCATAAGCAAAGGCAAGAGGAAGATAGCCAAATTGAAAACTAAAACTAGTCCTCTCATGCTAACAAAAGGAAAAGGTGAGGATGAGGAAGATGATGAAGAAAGAGGACAAGAAGAAAAAGAAGTACAAGAATCTAAAGAAGAACCATCAAAGAAGAAAGGTAAGGTAATCATTACCAAACCTAAGAAGAAGCCTACTGCACTATTCACCAAAAGGACCAAAAAAGGCAAGCAAGAACCCATACTAGTTAGGCTTGCACCCAAATTCGAGGAAAGGCTCAAAGAATTGGAAGAAGGAGCAGGAATCACAAATTTAAAGGCATTGAAATTTGAAACTAGAACAAATGCTGAGAAAACGCAGATTGAGGAACTGGTACTCCCAAGCTGGGTAAATGGAAATACTCCCTGGACTAGCTTGCCTCCCAAATCTCAAAGAACTACTAGAGAGATTTCAATTGAGATGGGAGTTAGCCACCCAAACAATAAAAGACATGTATGAGCAATCTCTAAAGAATCTTCAACCAAGTCTCACTGGAGCAGAAATATAGACTACAATAAAAAATCATGAAGGTAAAATGATGATCAGATTTCACACCTGTTTGATTTTAATCAAAGACATTGAGCATGTTGTAAATGATGCTACAAACATGTGGAAAAACATCTATCATCTGCATAAGCCCAATGAAGACCCATTAGAAATCAAGGATGATGATAGCAATGACAGTGATGACGTTAATGGCACTCCATCCATCATAGTCTCACCAGGAGAGTTGCATGCACTAATGGAAGAAGACAAGGAGGAAGAAGGAATGGAGGAAGAAGCTAAAGAGCAAGATAAGGAGGAAGATGATCAAATAAAAATTGTAGCAGCAGTGATTGCATCCCTTCCTCACTCTCCACCAAAAACTGTTTCATCCACTAAGGAGATAGCTTCTACAAGTGAGATTGTGAGCACAATTTCCACATCAATTGCTCAATCATCACCACCCTCCTCCCATCTCTAGGTATCTGAAACAGATGTGCCAAGAACTTCATCTACCAAGCTAACTGTTACTTCTTTAGCTACCCAGCTAGCCTCCTCAACTCCATCATCATTAGTTAGAATAAAAATAAGTTCCACAATTTTGTCTTCATCAATTCCAGCAAGTTCTACAATTTTGTCAGCATTATCCACATCTACTTCAAATCTAATTAGTTCAGATACTGCTAGACCAAGTGTATCATCATTTTTGGGAAGTATTCTAATTTTTGATCTGGTAAATACTTCTATTGGCACTCAATCCTCAAGTCCTATCCCAATTTTTACTGCTAGTCCTTCCGTCTCCACTATTGTGTCTATTCCTAAGGTCAAACTAGTCATCACAAAAGTCAAGAAAAATCATCCATTAAGACTTCTGATCACTGAAAAGGAAATTCTAAAAGATATTGACTTAGACACAGAGATAGTGATTCCAAAGATTGACTATGAAAATGCTACCATTAAAGAGATTAGGTTTTCTAGTTAACTAATAGAGATGAAGGCTACACAGAAGCAGTTAAGGTCTGAAAGGGATAAGGAGTACAGAATAATTGAGAACACCAAAAATATAATTATAGATGCTATAGGTGTTGAAGTAGATTCTACTCAACACATTTTGATTTAGTTAGAAGAGGCTGTAAATAAATTCAATGAAGACACCTCTGGTCAAGAAAAATTGATTGAAAAAGATGAAAGGAAATTTGATAATAAGGTGCTTGAGCACATTTCTCAGCACATTGCAATAAAACCAGTATAATTGTCCACAATTTTGGCCAATCTTGAAAATTCCTTTAATAATGTAACTTCACTTTTTGCCAAACTTTGTGATGTTACCAAGTACACCAAGGATATCAAAGAAAAATTGAATAAAATTGATGAAGATATGAAGGTCAATGCCCAAATGATGCAACTTGACCCCAATTCAAGTTCACATCATCTTAGAATCAATTTTTTGTCAGAAAAGCAAGCATAATTGTTGAGAGAGGAAGCAAGGATCAGGTCTACCTTGATTGACATTCAGAATATGATCCTTCCTATCATGGACACAATGTAGAAACACATTGTCTACTCAAAAGCATTGATCCATGACAATAATTTTTCAATTGCAGATCACATGATTGAACTTTCAGCTGAAATTCAAATAGCACTCTCCACCTGCAAAATTTTGCAAGAAAATTGGGCTAAGACTTTGGCTCTTATTCTCAAGGTACATTCTGAGTTTATCTCCCATTTTGGTGTCTTTGTGTAAAATGCATATTGTGTAATTTGGCATTATTGTGAAAAAGGGGGAGATATATGTAAATAAGAAAGCCATGTGTAAAGATAGAGATATTTGTAAATACTCTATGCATATTGTATTGGGGAGATATATGTAAATCAGTGCATCAAATTTTGCACATAAGTTTTGGCTCATAAGTGTTTTTGTCACTAATGCCAAAGGGGGAGATTGTTGGAATTATGATATATTTGTCATTAGTGCAAACACTTATTCAATTCTGAATGCTTATCTATCTCATCACTTAGTCTACAGTGTATACCGAGCATTCAGTAGTTACCTTATAAGTTCAACAGGTAAACTATTCTCACCAAGCATTCCAAAGGATACCAAGTGAATGAGAAGTTCAGTAGTGTTTACCAAGTGAAGAAGGTAAACAAAGGACTCAGTGTTTACCAAGTGAAGAAGGTAAACAAAGGACACAGTGTTTATCGAGTGAAGAAGGTAAACAAAGGATACAGTGTTTACTAAGTGAAAAGGGTAAATGAAGGACTCAGTGTTCACTGAGAAAAGCAAGGTAAACAAAGAAGTTAGCTTCTACCGAGTGACACTATATCTACCGAGTCACCAATGGTTACTAAGTTCCAAGCAATGTTGTATGGCTAGTATGAACCCAACCTCTACTCCTACTGAGTGCATGACGATGCCGATCAATGTAGTGGATGTCGAGTATCAGAAGGTCACTGAGTCATCTTGAGGAACTCGAGTTTTCTATTGTCTGGCCGACTTAGTAATATTTTGTTCGCTTGTGTTTTAGCTGACCTTGCAATTATAAATATTGGAATAGTATATATATGATATCATTTGCAATATGGCATGTGTGTATGAAGAGAAAAGGTATTGATGTTCGCATGTAAAGAAGGTATTGCTATATTTTGAGAAAAGTAAAAGTGAATCAATAGCAGATTAAAAGGAATACATCAAGGTCAACATAGGAGCAGAAAAGTTATATCAATCACATCAAGCAATCAATGCAAAATGGATCTTATCAGCAAATAGTTGCAAGCAGATCCACTGCTTCATCCTAATAGGTGAATTAGCTTATAAATCCTTTAACAGGGTAGACTTAATAGTCTTTTTGTAAATCTCCTAATAGAGTGCATACTTCACTGTATGTTTGTAAATCCTCTAAGAAGGTGGATCTAGCAGTCCTACTTGCTCCTAATAGGGTAGATCACCAGAAGTGATCATTGTAAGCCTTAACATGCCAACTTTATGTTGCAGTATTGAAGTTTTGTGGGCATCATCCCCACCCCACTTTTACTTTCTATTTGGAAAGTTTCTGGGTCACCAAATCTCTATGTACATGTGCAATGAATGTTTGATCTTTCATTTATGCAGTAGATTAAATGAATGAATGATGAATGATTAAAATGTTGAATTGTTCAAAAGTCTTATAAGTTACTGATTCACCCCTCCCCTCTCAGTAAACTATCTTAACTTGAATATTTCCAACAAAATCACCAAAGATCAAGAAGCTCAAGCACTAGCACAATGTGGACCAATAAAGTATGATTAGAATAAAAATAATGAGAATAAATTGTGTACATACACACTAGAAGTGCCTATATATAAAGGCCTCTAGAATGACTAGGAGTTAGCAAAGTGATAAGTCTCACAACTAAGAAAATTTCCACTAAGAGTGGATTATCCTCCATTGAGCACACAAGTTAGTACAATGGTGAGAGGATAAGATTACATAGGTGTGTCACGTAAAAGATGTTGTAGACACCATGTGTTAAATTAGAGTTGCTAACTCTTGTGTTGTCAACAAGACAACTCATATGAGTATGAATACTCCTGGGTGTCTAACGAATAAATAATAAAATAATTTATTAACCTAAGTAAACTTAAGTAAAGTTTAATAATAATTAATTATTTACACTAACAGTGTCAGACCTACCACTTGCTAGTAGGATAACTACTTAGTTAATTTGAGTATTATCATTTGTTTGACTGATGAAGAGGATTTGATTAAATGTGATGACTAAAGAACCTAGAGAAAAGTTTGAGTTATTGTATGATAAATGAGTACAAAGATTAGTTAAGATGGTGATGATATAGAAAATTGATTATTTAATTAAGATTGCAAAGGATGGATACACTAAGAAAGCCTAGAAGAAGTAATAAGAATTGAGTTTGCCAAGATTGATCAAGTGGATAGTAGGTGTTGAGAAAATTTAGTACAAGCTGAGGATAAAATTAGTTGGAGCCAACCAAAGTCAAAGTTCAATGTGTATCGAGTGTTATAGTGTAAGTTGAGTAAAGTTTAGTTAATGTTGAGCATCAATAAACTTTAGTGTTTGTTGACTGATTTAGTTGAGGATTAGTGGAAGGAAAGTATGGAAGCTGAGTGATAGCATATTGATATCCAATACTAGTATTCATGTTAAATTGTATATTTGATGAATCTGAGCTAACTATTTTTTTTTCTTGAATTTTGTGAACCATGCGAAAGATAACTCTAATGAGTTTGTGCCATAGAGTTCATGGTAAATCATTTATAGGTGAATTCAATGAGGATTGAAGAAGAAGTTTCTAGAAAGCACTAAAATGAAAATATCGATAGATTCATTGAATCCTGCCTAATCCTACCTAAACCTAAAATGGATGATAGAGAATGAATGACAAAATATCTTAATTTTCTATTTATAGAGATGACTAGTCAGAAGCAAGGTTGGTTGAAATGTTCAACAATCTAAGTTAAAGAATAGGTCTAAGGTACTGCTTCGTTGAAAGAGCAAATAGAATAGGCTACTATTGGCAAGAAAAGAAAGAAGGGTTAAGACTATCAATGCTTGAAAGGTGAAAAAACTATTAGAGCTTAAGTGTGTGAAAGCCAAGTAGAATGGAGGACTAAAACAAAGATCTATAATCTATAAGTGAGTTGTAATTTTTTATTAGATCAAGCCTTACTATTACTTTCTAATCATTGTACTAGTCTAGGGTAAACCGTTTGGATTAAGGTTGACCTAACAATCATTTGTAAATCCTCTAACCAGGTGACATTCCAAATGAATGATCTAAAGTCCTCTAAAAAGGTTCACTCCTAATAGGGTGATTTAAATCTTCTAACCATGTCACATTTAATATTGTGTATTGTAACATTTAATAGGGTTAGCCTTTTATAGGGAATCAATTCAGAGGAGTGAGAATGAATAGCATGTTACTAGTGGTTTTTACCAAATTGGGTTTCCATGTAAAATCATTTTGTCAAATGTTTTATTGAATCTATTATGTTTCATACTTACATATTTGCAAAGTTGATTTGATAGTAACCTAAAAATTTTAAGTAGTTGTATGATCTAATGGATGCATGCATGAATATGTTTTATGAATATGAGTTCACTAAGCTATGGAAATTTTTATTTGAACATCTAGACCTTGGATAACTAATTCACCCCCCTTCTTAGTTATTCTAAAGAATTCCAATACTTATTGACTCTCAATTCAATTTTGGGGCCCAATGAGCTCATATAGGGTGGCCATGATGTATGGGAAATTATAAATTATCCCTTACTTTAGAAGGTGCCACTTACATTGTAAATTGGTGTCAAATGTTAAAAAGAGAGACATATTTTGATTTTAGGTAGGATCCAAATTCCATGTTGGCCTCCTTTGGATTTTGTGTCTCAAGCATGCTAGGTGATGTATAAGGGTAACTGCACAAATATGGAGAACCGAAGAGATGCTAATTATTTTTTTGGTCCTAAAAAAATAGTAGTATGCATGTCCTATAGCTTGTAATGCCTAAACCTAAGGCTAGGACATTGCAAAAAATATGACATGTGTCCTATAGGAAATAAGACATATGTAAAAGAAAACATAAAAAATAAAAAGGTAAAATATCATCTTGTATTTCTAGCCACAAGCCAAGAAAACATTTGGAAGAAATTTTTATTAGTAACTTCATTGGATTGCATAAAAAATGTCTCCATCATGTTGAGGAGATAGAAAAATTAAGTTAATTTATATGAAATGCCTATTTTTTAAATTAAAATTTATGTTTAATGTGGGTTTTAAATTAAATTCTATTATGTAAAGTTGCCTCTTTTAATTAATTCAATTTTAATTAGGGTTTTAAAATAAAATAAAAATAATTTATAGGAAGAAGTAATTTCTTGCAATCAAATCCTCTACCATCTCCTCATAAACAAGTTAATGAAGAAAATGTACTCCAACCTCCTCCATCAATCCATAGACCTCTACTTGGAATGCAAGTTGATTCAATTAACCAAAAAGAAAGTGGTAAAATAAACTAGAAGCTTTGGTTTAGAGGTCTAAAGAATTTGTTGATACAAATCTTTAAATGGAAACACTTGCAAAATAATTGGAATCAATCTTGACCCACATAGGCTCAGTTATTGGGTAGTTTAATAAACAGTCAAACAAACATGAAGAACGAAAAATATATTATGTGGTTAAATTGTCATATTATTATATAAAATAAAAATAGAATAATGAAAGATGACATTAGTAAAATTTTTGCAAATCTAAAAAGGAAAGAAACTCTTAAAACCACTCATTGGGGGTTTCTAATTCATTGGTGCATGCATGAAGAAATAAAAATTGAGAAAATGAATTTTGGAACAAATGGTGGATGGTTTTCGATACTTCTCCCTATAACAATCATGATGTTCAATTATGTTTTCTTAGAAAATATTTTTGTGAGTTTTTCCTCAAGGAGATCTCAAATTATTTTGACTTTCTAGAATATTAGGGTAGAGGCAAGGGGGGGCTCTTCATTTGATAGATTGGGAGCATAACATGACCATAATACACCTAGGGTGCCCATTGGAAAACCGCATGTTGAGCATGTTAATGTTCCTTCCGTTATAAAGGAATATGTGGAAGTAGACACACTAGAAATGGTTAGTGCTTTGGCACAAGCTCTCATACAATGTGCCACTCCTTTAGTCAAGAGTGAACATGATCAATATTCAAGAGGCCATATTTGTCAGTCATGTGGATCTCTATACACATATGGTAGCATTGATGGACAAAGAGATGATGGAATGATGGTAGATAATTTTCTCAATATGTTATTTAGCATTGATACATAGGTAAACAATTTTAATTCATTTAATTTATAAATGAGTCTAATAATTATGATCAAAATTCAAGGTAAGAATGTTGGTGGTAGTTGTAGTGTTCCCTCCACCCATTTTTATACGATATGTTAATTCTACATAAGAAATATTATAATTGTTATATTCTAAGTTTCTTGTGAGAAGAGGCTTAAATATTTGTTGAAAAAATAACATGGTTGTTCCATGAGTAATAATGGAACATACTTACTTTTGAAGATGGACTGATAAGTATGCTTTTAAGTCTCGTTACTATAGCTTCCCATATTTAATAAGATTTATTTGGTGATGTATAGCTACATCAAATCTCTCCATATATAGACCTCCCAAAAAAAGACAATGTGATATCAGCATAAGATTAGTGCCATTATGATATTATGAGCTATCAAAGGAACCAAAGGATTCATTATGGAGTTTGGTCATTGCCTCAAAAGGTTGATGGGAGTCTTAAATGGATGTGTGACCTTGGAAAGCTATACAAAACGTTAAAGACTCACCTTATAGTATCTCTTCAGAATCCAAATAAAGTTATGTGTAACAATCCTACCATACCATGAGTATACCCGACATGTATGATTTTACTAGAGGAATAATTTGGTGAAGGCTTTTTTCTTTTAAAACTAGGAAGTTAAATCACTCCATTCCATTATTGTCAGGGAGTAAGAGCGAAGATTATCATTAACACTATGATGAGACTTATCATGTCATGTCAGACTAGGAGTATAGAGGGAATATCTTTTCATTTAACACAAAACTTTTTTTTAATAATGTTTACTTCACTCCTACATCTTGCATTTCCTTGTTCCATTTACATAACCAATAATCCATCTAGCAAAAGAAAACTCTTACACTACTTCTTCAACACTTGAGTCCTCTTGAAATGGAAATTTGTTTCCCTTCCTAATGTATTGAGAGAAAATTAGGGATGAGGTTCAAGGAATTGATTCAATCATAGTCAATAGTTTGTATCTATCACCAATTTTATTTTATTATAAAATTATGTTCACTAGTTATTTAGCTTTTTAATGTCTGGTTTGTGTTAATATTTGTTATTTTACTTGAAGACTTCATCTTGAGTTTGATAAACTAATTTTAAAATAATAGTCTTATATAGAGACTTGGATGAGGATATATGTAAGCAATAATCAGAAGGGATTTTATAGATTATAACATATATAATTTTTTAATAAATGCAAGAATACATTGTATGCCTAGAAGCTAGCACCTAGATAGTATGAAAATAAGTTTGACTCATTTATCGTGAGCCAATAATTTTCAAGAATTTAGTATGAATATAGTGTTTCCTTTAAAAAAAAATTAAAATGGTTTATTTATTATCTCAATGTTATACATTAATCATATAATTGTTAGTTAGTGAATAAAATTGTCTTTTACAAAATACCCTTAAAACTAAAATTGTCTTTTACAAAATACCCTTAAAACTAACTTTTGGATGCCCAAATCAAGAAGATGATTACATGTGACTAATAGTTGGATCACTTTGCAATTAAAATGCATAAGCATCCTCTAAATTTTCTTATGTGCAACTACCCATGCAAGATTTATAATGAATCAACTAAACTACAATGATCAAGCTATTAACCCAAAATCACGGAAGGCACACAAATGTCTATCTATAAACATGGAGTAGACACAAAAAAGCCAAATGAAGAAAAAATAAATAACAAAAAAATGACACAAAGACCATTCATCCAACCCTTACATTACAAAGGAAATACAAAAAAAAAGGGCATATCATTCTTTTCAAGCATATGAATGGTCAATAATCATAGGCCAAATGACAAGAATACATGTAGTCATATGAAAAAAAATTACATTCACAAAGGATAGGATCAATTCATAGATCAATCTTAATCAAAAAATAAGCACTTAGACTTAAAGACCTAATCCATAAATATCTTATTTCTTGAATTCACAAAAAAGAAAAAATAGATCAAATTCCTTCTATCTTGACTGATTAAAATTAAAACTCAAAATATTCCCTCATCCCTCCTTTACAAATAGAAGAAAAAAATTAAAAAGGCCCACCCCTAGCACAAAGTCTTTCATAGTTAGGCCAGAATCTAGAATCCCTTCTATTTGAAGATTTTTAACTGTCCAATCTATGTGTTGATGTGACCAAAAGTTTGATTAGCTAATTAGTCATTTTCATTTATGTTTCCAAACTCTCACCTATTTATATTAGTTCTTACCATGGAAACATTTTAAATGGTTCTCCTTTAATTATTGATTAAACAACTTTCAAATAGCCAATGGTGTTACTACATTTTTTCTCCTAAAATTCAATCTAGAATCTTTGATATAAAAAAGTTATAAAAATTTGATGATCTATAGTAAAGCATTCATGTTGGCATGTTTTCATTGGAATATTAAGAGGCTTCTTGATTTTTAATGTGAGAGAATGCATGAATGTAGAGGACATGACCCACACAGTCTTTAAAATTTCAAATATTTCAGAGATTACCATTTTCATAGGTGTTGTACATAAATAAAATACATGAAGGTAAGACATGTACCATGTTAGAGAACTTTGGCACATTCATTTCACCACTATATCATATATTATGGATAGATCTTCTGCCAGGACCAAATGAAATTCTGAATGCCCTCATGAAATTGTTCATACATTTTTGTCTCCTTTTTGTCTAAATTATTTTATTTTGTAATTTTAGATTGTTGAACACATATGTGGCACCAACAAAACCTCAAATGAGGAGCTTTAATTAATTAGATTGGATCGGATTCAATATAATTGGTTAGTGTGGGGGCTTTGATCTTAGAAAAATGTTTATTAATTACTATGCAACAAAAAGTTTCCCCTACTTGTAGAGATTTCCTATAAATGATCGATGACACAAACATGTTAAAGTTTCACATTTTCTTTGTGCTACAAATATTTCTATTGCACATTAACTCAAGGAAGATATTTCTCAACAATAAGCTTTAGCTGGGATAATTTATTTAGGTATGCACCAACTAATATTCCCTAAAAGATTTTAGTGATTATGGAAGTATTTTGGGTTCTTGACATGTGTCCTAATGGATTCATCTATACACTGCCTCGTTGTCTAGGAGGTATGAAGCTGCGACTGTCAACATATGTCTGTATTTCATTTTTTATTTACTAAAAGGATGGAAATCATATGATTTTTATGGACTCTAATAATGGCATAAAAATGTAATATCTAACATTTTATAGGGTTAGTAAGTTGAGAATGCTTCTAAACACAAATGTATTACTCTTTACTATTTCAATGAAAATGTTTCAATTGTACTCTATACTCCTATTCTCAATTGAATTGATTAGAGAAGAAAATATGGAGGGGTACTAAGTGATATTAGAATTTTTTTTTAAATATTAATGTCTTTAAAAAATTGAAATATTGCACAAGTCTTAACAATTTGATATTCATTTTAGTGCAAGTATAAGCTAGCCTTTGTAGTGTTTCACAACTCTATTTCTAGATTTGGTTTTATTGTCAATATTATTGTGTGCTTACATTTCTCTGGCCATACTTGGGGCTAGTATACTAGCAAGTTAAGGCTTTCCTTAATGAAGTGGATGCTCCTACTAGTTGAAACTCAATCAAACTTGGCAATCATATGTTGAATTTCTTTAGAATAACTGTGGGTGGGGGGGAGTGGTGGTCAATTAGTTATCCAAGGTCCAAATGTACAATTAAAACTTTTCACAACTTAATGAACCCATATACATAAAATATTTTCATCATGTATGCATCCATTAGATTATACAATCACTTAAACTTGTAGATTACTATCAAATCAACTTTGCAAAAATGTAAGCATGAAACTTAATAGATTCAATAACACAGTTGACATAATGATTTAATGTGGAAACCCAATTTGGGAAAAACCTCCAATAACATGCTACTCATTCTCACTCTTCTAAAGTGATGCCCTGTGAAAGGACAACCCTATCAAAGGTTACAATACACACTGTTAAATGTGACATGGTTAAAGGATTTCAGTCACCTTGTTAGGAGTGACCTTTTTAGAGGAATTTAGATCATTCACTTGGAATGTCACCCGCTTAAAGGATTTAAAAATGACTTTTAGGTCAATCTTAATCCAAAGGATTTACCCTAGACTAGTACAACGATTAGAAAGTAGCATTAAGGCTTGATCTGATAACAACTTACAACTCCATTTGCAAAATACATATCTTTGTTTTTAGTCCTCCATTCTACTTGGCTTTCACGCACTTCAACTTTAATAGCTTGTTCACCCTTCAAGCATCCATACCCTTAAGCCTTCTTCATTTTCTTTCCAATGTAGTCTCTTCTCTTAGGTCACTAAATGAAGCAATACCCTAGACTCCTTGTCTACCTTAGGTTCTCACACATAACAACCTTTTCTTTTGACCAACCATCTCTATAAATAGAAAATTTAGATCTTTTTTTGTTCATCCTCCATCATTCATTTCATGGTTCAGTTCAATTAGGTAGGATTCAATGAATCTATCCATCATTTTATTTCATTCCCCTCTAGAAACTTCTCCTTCAATATTCATTGAATTCACCTCAAAATGGCTCATCTTGAATTTTGTGCCACCATCTCATCAAGCTTATCTTTCACATAGTTTACAAAATCCAATAAATCAAACTTGTCAGCTCAGATTCATCAAATTCATGATGTATCTCATAATGTTGACACTCGGCATTAACTTGCATCTGATGCTCAACACATACTGCATTGCTTAGCATCCACTATCAAAACACTCATCACAAACTAAAGTTTATTGGTTCTTGACATCAACTAAACTTTACTTGGCTTACACTAAAATTGGCTTTTCTTAACTCCAACTGATTTGGTGCTTAGCTTACAATAAATTTTCTTAGCACCTACTATGTAGATTATTAAGCTTGGTAGACATACTTTGTTTACCTTATTTTTTTGACCTTAATCAATATATCCATCCTTTGCAACCTTAATTAGAAATTATCAATGCACTATAATATCACTTTTTAATTCATCCTTGCACTCACTTTCTATATCATAAGTCAAACTTTCCTCTAGGTTCTATTGTTACTTCATTTGATCAAATCCTCTTCATCAATCAAACCAATGATAGTACTGAAATCATCTAAGAAATTGTCTTACCAGAAAATAGTAGGTTTGACATCAGTGAAAAAATAATGATTGAAACATATATTCATACTTTTATTAGCTTTGCTATGTACTACATATTGTAATTTTCCAATCATAAACCTTCACAATGTTTGATTCACCTTAGCTAAATCATCATTCTTTGACAATTTATGTCTTGTCACCATAGGTGTGCTTACTGGCTTGTAATCTTCCAATCCAAAAAAAATTTGTATATCCTTTACATACTTTTATTGAGTGATTTATATACCATACTTCATCTAATGTACTTGCAAATCCACAAAGAACTTGATCTCTCCAAACATAGATATTTCAAATTCTGTCTTCATTTCATTTGCAATAGATTTACATAAAGTATCTTGACCTCCACATATGATATCATCAACAAAATTTAAGATAGTAAAATACCATTTCATTTCTCTATCTTCAAGTACAAATTGTTTTTATCATTAATCCTCTCAAATCCAATCTTGACAAGATAATTATGAAGCCTTTCATACCATGCTCTTGGTGCTTGCTTCAAACCATATAAAGCTTTGTATAGTCTACATGCCATATTTTTGTTGTTAGCATCAACAAACCCTTTTAGTTGTTCTATATAAAAATTTTCCTCTAGTATACCATTCAAAAATGTAGACTTAACATCCATTTGGTAAACTTCGAAACCTTTGTATGTAGAGTAAGCAAGTAGAGTCATTAATCATTCCAATCTTGCAACAAGGGTGAATGTTTCTCCATAGTCTATCCCTTCTTCTTGTGCATATCATTTACAAACTAATCTTTCCTTTTTCCTTGTGACTTCACTATTTTCATCTAACTTGTTTCTATACACCCACTTGGTGCCAATCACATTTTTATCTTCTAGTCTAAGAACTAGAGTCCATGTCTTGTTTTTCTCAATTTGTTCAATTTGTTCTTTCATGGATTTACTCCAGTCCACATATTTTAAGCCATATTTCATTGTTTTAGGTTCATGCATGCTATAAAAACATGTTTGTTCCTTGTCATTGGTCTAGCATCTTTATCTCCAATTATTTGTGTAGTAGACTGATGTCTCTTGACATACTTTGACAATCTTGGTTCTGCTTTGTTTTCCTCATTTGGTCTCTTAACTTCTAAATCATTATGTACATCTCTATCAAGTAATTCAACATCTTTTTCATGTACACTAATCTCAGAATCAAACTGTGCCTCAACTTCATCCTATAAGTCAGCACCTAAATGTAGCTTGGTTCCCAAATATAATTCAACATTCATGGTATGTGACTATACAATCATAGAAACTTGCTATTGATTTGCAACATCTTTATCAGTAGGCATACCTTCATAAAAGTATACAAATGATTTGTGGGTAAAAGCACAAATCTATGTCACCATTTAGGATACTAAAACCTATTTTGGTCAAATCTCATTTCTTTGTCAAAACTCATTTTTTTCAAAAACTAAAATTACCCTTTTATAGATCTCAGATTCAATATCATCATTATATAAATTTTTTAGTTTTTTGATTAGTTATAATATATTATAGTTTCAAAATATTATAAGTCGATATTTTAACATTTTAGAAGAAACTTCCTCAAAAAAGGAAAAAAATAGTAAATCATATCAAAAAATTTAAAAATTTAAATTTATCTCTAGAGGAGAGAGTCATCTTCATGAATATGTAAATATTTTATACAAGGTGCAGATTTGATAGGGAGGTTTTGACGAGAAGAAAAAATTGTTGGATTTTGATAAGGTCGAGCTTGAGTACTTATAACAAAGAAAATATACATCAAAAAATAATATTTCTTCTTTTGTTCTCTAGCTATACATGTCATCTAATAATTTCAAATCAGAACAAAAAAAGATGATCTGCATATACTTGTTTGATGGGAACTACACCTTCTATTTTTTACACTTAAAAAAGAGACTTCAAAATAAATGAAAATGAATAAATTCTTACTCAAAAGAATTATAAAAATTATAGTCATAAAATTCATCCAATTCTACACATTTCATCAGTTTACATCATCTTCAAATTCTAAACACAACTACCAATTTTTTTGACATTAATGTTAAACTATTGCATTTTGATATCCCATTTCTTTATAAAAGGTGACATAGGTTTGTGCTTTTACCCTTGTATTCTTTTAGTTCCTTCATAGATTCAGCCTCACAACTTCTGTATATTCATCAAATTTCACATTTGCACTTTCCACAACTTTGTTAGTGTTAGTATTTAAACACTAGTAAGCTTTACTTCTTGTGGAATAACCAAGGAATAGGGTGATCGCAAGAAGTTGGGTCGCAATTCCATAGAAGTCAAATCTGCAGAATTGTACTTCTCAGAAACTGGTACCCAATTTTTTAAAAATTAGGTACCCATTTCTAAAATTATGCTTCGGGCACCCAAGCCAAATTTTAAAAATTGGGTACCCGATATTTAAAATGGATCGGGTGCCTGAGCCACTTAACTATCAAGTGCCCGCCTTTTTAAGAGTCGGGTACCAGATTGCTTAGAAATCAGGTACCCAATTTGTAAAAGTTTATATAAGCACTTTTTTGGCATTTTTGAAGTCATTTTCATGACCTCAAAAATGGGAGCCTGATTAGAGACGCATACGGGAGCCCATTTTTCAGCCCTACCGACTACCCCCTTGATGCTAGTTTTTGATACACAGATATTTTAATATGTTTTATACTATTTTACTTTATTTTTTTCAATTTTTAATTTAATATGTATGTTAATTTATTGTTTTTCACTTTTAATATGTACATAAAATTGTAAATTTACATTGTTAATGAACTTAAATGTTTAATTTTTTGTATTTGTTAGTTAAAATATAGTTTCATAAATGTTTATTTAAAAAATTATTATTCTAGATGTTTTGAAATGTATTAAATTTATGTATTTATTATAATTTTGAATGATTAGATTAGATGTAAATTTATTTTTTAAACATGTAATTTTACAAATAAATATAACCTCGACCTAAAACCATGTAACCTCGACCTTGTTTTAACTATAACCTCAACCTAAATTCATTCTTTAAACTATAATCTCGACCTAACCATATAAATAAAACCCTAAACATATATAAAATACTTAATCACATAACAACCCGCCAAGGGATCCAAATAAAAAACTTATAGTATTTAAAATGATTTTACTTAAATTGTATTGTACTTTGTTTCATGGATCGAAAATGGATGATGTAAACTATTTTGTAAATGTATATTCTTTCAGCCTTTCATACCCTGTGAAATGTATAGTGGATGATTGTGCATTCCAAATTAATTTGCCAAGTGGCATTCGGAACAAATGTATATAAATTATTTAAATGGATTGAACTGAAGTAGTTAATATGAACTTTCATGTGGATGTGTTATTTATTTTACTTTTAGTAGTTTATAATTATTTAAAAATGAAATGTAAATGTGCTCATTAAGGAATGCAATCTCTTATGTTTTTTATAAATGTAAATTATTGTATGTATGTTATTGCTTGCTTAGTAAAACTTTTGATTAGTTCTTTAGATCCCTTGGCTAGGCGTCATTTAGGATTAGTTCTATAATGTCAATTTGTATTGAATTTAACCCTAATCATAACCCTTACTATCATCTTAACCTATGTAATCTTAATTTGCTAAAACCTACACTAGGTAATATATAAATAATTAAATAACTTTCCTATCTTACCTTGAGTACAAATTTTATAAATGTCAAACCCTAAGATTGAAAGGTAACCCTGGCCCTTAACTAATTAATATTATACTTATAAACCAAATTGAATTAAACCATGATCATAAAATTGATTATATATCCCAACTTAAGAGTAGAAACCTTGAATTTAACCTTAAAAATCCTTTCCCCAACCATTAACCAAATTGAACCATTACCCTAGAAGATTGAACCAAGTTAAACGTTGACCTTAAGACTAAACTAGAACTCAATAATATATTGAACACTTTAAAACAAAATTCAAACCTAACATTTTTGAATTAATATTGGTTTTTAATCTAAAAGCTCTAACTATAATTCTATATCTAAAACCAAGTTTAGCACTTTAAAACTTAATTCAATTTATTAACTCTTGTCCTAATTGAAACCTAAGCATGTAAACCTAATCAAACAGTACAAACCAAATTGAACCCTAATCCTAAAACTAATTAAACATTGATATCAAGGTCTCAAAATGATATATCATAAAAAAATTAGAAGAGACTTAAACGAATCAGGCATCTAATTAAGTAACCCTCCTTGACGATCAAGAGGTGGAGGTGTCCACATCAGTGCGAGTAGGAGCCCAGACTAGACCCTTGGATGGGTAGCCTAAATGTTTATTACTTTTCCAAAATGGAAGGCCACATAACAAAATATTGCCTTATTCTATAAAAATAAATACCCACCCCCTAGTGATATATATAGTAAGATCTTTTTCCTAATTTTACTATCAATTCTTTTTTGTTAGAAGACGATGATAGTTCAAAATGATTTAGAAGATAAGGATAAAATGAGAACCATCATTCCTAGAATGAAGATGCATTATTCCAAGTGATAAACCCATTTCTATCATAAATCAAATCCTCCATCCAAAAAATTAGGAATGAGAAATCCCTACGTCAAGTAATCAATGGAGGGCTCATAAAATTGATCAAGTGATCAACAGAGGGCTCATAAAATCCCTAGGTCAAGTAATCAATTGATCCCCAAGGGGAGATAAGAATCTCATTAAAAATTAGAGACAAGACACTCCTAAATACGTATCATACAAAATAATTATTGCCAAGGTCTTAGCCTCTAGACTAGAAGATATCCTACCCAAGATCATTAACCCTACACAAAAGTGTTTTGTTAAGGATATTTAAGCATATTGGAGAACTTGACAACCTATTGGAAGACTTTGGATTGATAAACATTTCTATGATAGAGTGTAGGCATGCTCAAGTAATTGATTATGAAAATGTCTACAAAAGGGTGGAATGGAGTTTCACTATGATGATGTTGCAAACCCTCCATCCAATATTAAATGTCAAATGGTGTCCTCTCTTATGATTGGTGTCAAGGTTTTAGTAAAGAAATTAATGGGGTTAGATCATAGTTTTTAGGACTCTCTAGATCAATTATGAAAGGGTGTCCTCTTGCATCCTCTTTATTTTTTATTGTTGAACATTGACTCATTACATTATCTCCTTAGAAATAACTAGTTGTCTCTAAAAGTTAGAGGATCTACTCTCCAAATAATTAATAAGTATCTAATGTACATAGTTTGTTGATAACATATTTGTATTCTTTTTAAGCTAGAAGCGTGCAACACAAGTCATTTAATGATCAAATTGGACCTCTTTTCTTTGTATCAGGTAGTAAGATTTATGTCTCTACATCTATCTTATTGGGGCTAAGTATTGAGTCCCCTACCTTGTGTAGTAAATATGGTATTGGATGGAGATTTCATAATTAAGTGGTTAGGTACCTAGGGATTCCATCTATAGTAAACTGTAACATATAAATGAAATGTGTCTTTATATCAACAAGAAAATCTTTGGAAACTCAACAAATGGAACTCTAATTATCTCACTTTGGTTGGTAGAATTCAAGTATGCTAAAAGATTCTCTCCTTGAATATTGGGTGTAAGTTTGTCTTCTTCCTGCTCATTTTATTTAAATCAATCTGGTCTTCTATATAAATCTATTAGGACCATTTTGTGGATAGCCAAGGGATTACTTTGGCAATAAAATGCATAGCCAAAGCTTCATAAGGTAATGAATTATGGATTATGATTAGAATTAGGATTATTATATGGTCAGGGATAGGGTTCACATTTAAATTAGTTCATTACCTAACATGATCTACACTTATAGTTTGCATTAAAAAAATGGATAATAGTTAGGATTCAAACTACAATCATAAATATTTTTTAATCAAATCATAATTCTATCTCTAAGCTTTCATTAGATAATTGTAACCTTAACTCTCGTCTTAGGACCATAATAAATATCCAATATAGCTAAATATAAATTTAACTAAAACCATAATCCTAGGTAAGTTCCCTAACATTAAAGGATCACAATCATTATAATAATCTTAAGCTTAGCCATCATGAAAACTGTTAACATAACAAAATTGTAAACCATAACCTTGTCATAATCTTAACTTTGTTTCATCCTGAGACATGAACATGTATAATCCATAATGAGTTCATACTTAAAAATTTAGTATTTAATGTTTAATTTGACTTAAGTGTTTAACTTTATTTATTTAATTGATATGACTTTAATAAAGATATGTGCATTTATATAGATCTAGTTGATAAATTTTAGATTTAAATTTTATTAAATAGTAATTTTGTCATGTATTATGTTGTGATGTATTTTTGATGTATTTTATGTTTTATGTTATTTAAATATATATGCAGATTATATTTGACGGACCTACCGCTACCCCCTCCCCCTCCCATACCCCAACCTCCGCCACCTCCACCTCCACCTCCACCCACACCTCCACCACCCACCATGGATGAGCTCCGCGAGACCATGAGGCATAACCTCAATGACCTCATGAGTGATATAGAGGCTATCCAATGTGAGAGGCACCCTCCCCCCCCCCCCTCACCTACTATGTCTTGCAGATAGCATGCAAGGCATGGTTGACTCCATTCATCATTTTGATTTAGACATCGATTCATTTAGATCATGGAGGGAAAGCATGTGTGCATTCTACTCTTATGGCTTATCATACAGAGAGGTTTATAACCTACATATTGGTAAAGAAAATTTTCAATATTATTTTGTAAACCTTAAGACGGGTGAACCAATTAGTGAGAATAAGCCTCACATTTCCATTAGGTGGTGTACACATCCGCGCATAGCAACACATTTTTGGGAGTGGTGGTGGATGTTATTTGACCATCCACCACACGCTAATCATGAGGTGCCCATGTACTTCCTTAGGAATTTAATGGATGAGTTTGAGTTGGGTTTGAAACCCAACTATTTTAATATGAAAGCATTTCAGGGGGTTGGTAGAGGGATGCCTCAGGATAGGCCTGGGGCAAAGCTGAGTGATAGAATGAGAAACTACAGGCGAGCTGAGCCCCTTGTACCTCTTCCTGTGCCTGTTGTGCCTACTCTTCACCATCATCATGCAATTTCATCTACTTTTACCCATTTGAGTGCCCTTTCAAGCAATTTCGTACAACAGTGGATGTAGGAAGTACATGCTCCTCCACTTGGACATGTTTGTACTAGTTGTGGAGGCATATGCACAGGTCCCCAGAGTGATCATAGTGTAGCACATGATGGCCATTATGCTGAGGGTGCAGATTTTGATGATGATGTATATGCTGCCCATGGTGATGGTAGTGACAAGATAGATGTGTCATCATTTGTTGACCTCATGCAGTAGGGAGAGCCTAGAGAGAGTCAAAAGTAGCAGGTAAAATTTTAATTTCAATATAAATATAAAGTGCACATAATTATTTAATTTCTACATATATGTGTAATTGTATTAACTATATTAATCTATACTTTTCAAATAATAGAGGATGGATGACACTGTTCCTCCTAGGAGGCACTATAGTCTTTTTCCAAGACCTACAGATGTTGGCATCCCTTATATGGTATGCACTTTGAATTACATTGTAAAAATGTACATTCAAATTCAAATTTAATAACATGTGCTCATATGTTCTTTTTATTTGATTTTGTAGGGATTTTTTGCATCTACACATATTGATGTTAGTACAAGTTGTACTCCAGTTACCACTGAGGCACAACCTCAAATATATGTGGTATGAACTGTTGACTGAAGACAAATAATTTGTATTATTCTTATGTATGTACATTATTAGTAACTTATAATCTGAACAATTTTGACTCACATGTATATATATTTTATGCATTTTGATTTTACGAACAGGAGCATGGATATCATACTCATCCATACAGGCCTCGGTATAGTCTATTTTTGACTCCATATTATGATTATCATGCTAGCATACCTATAGACACATCTATGACATTGGCTACTACTTAGGTATGATATATACATGTTTAATTTATAGTGTATAAAAAATGTAGTGTACAACTTATGTACTTTGTAATTATTCATGTATATTTAATTTTGACTAAACGTTTATGTATCCATAATTTTAAGACTATGTCACCAAGAGTGTTGCTGAGAGCACAGGACTTAGCCAGATGGAGGTACCTACATCGTCATTTGAGGTCAGTATTGTGATTTATGTACGTAATGTATAGTTCATTATGCTCTAAAATCAAATTAAAAGAATGTATGTATTGTAAATTACAAGACCTCACCACTGTTGCATTTGGTAGTTTTGACAATGCGTCTCCTCCCGTTATTGAGGGACACCCATCTCATGTGGTATAATTTATTTTATTATGTAGTGAATATTTAATTTATTTGCAAGCTAGATTTTGAGACCCATTTCAATTAAGCAAGTACATGATGAGACGTGCCTCATGTTACACAGGATGATACATCTACCTCACAGTGTGTCCAACATGACGAGACGACTCATATTACACATGATGATCCATCTGAGTCCTTTTCACGTGGAGCAAAGAGGACATTCGATTAGATAGATTAGGTCTTGTTCGCACCTATAGATTTTTTTTTATGATGTATATATATTATTTATGATGTATGTACACTTTGTGTTAGAATAGTTAAAACTGTATGTTAGACCATGTATTTTTTCACTTCATAGATCATGTTATGATGTATGTTACACCATGTACTATTTTTTTACAATTTCTTATAATGCTTGCATATGTAGTACATATATTACTATGTTTCACCATGTTTTAAGTATATTCAAACCATTTTCTTTATTCTGACATTTTTTTTCATGAACATATGACACATTTTATAAGTATATATGCAAGATGAACAATAATTTTAACTATCTATAAGCATTATTGGACAAATATCACATCAAATTTATGCATTGAGATTCATACAAATAAAATTGACCTACTCGATTAAAAAATGTATTGATAACATACCTAACAATGTATCATAAGTGATCTTAATGTGTTGTTTGGTAATGTAAGACTCATTATCACCTAATAAGACCTATTATGTGGTAGTAAACATATGAATACCTATAATAACATATAACAGACATAATAACTTATTAGGACTCCCATGTCCCCATAAGACACACATGTATGAATAGCGTACCTAACAATGTACATCATAAGTGATCTTAATGTGTTGTTCGGTAATGAAAGATATAATCAATACAATGAATAAAATGAGTAATGATCTTTAAATTATCATGTGCAAGTGACTTGTTTTTAATATTACTATCAATAGTAATTTGAAACTTCAAACAAACATTAATTTAAACATGCTTGAATGTAAAAGTAATGGAACAAAATAGGAGGTCATTACTTAAATTGACAATTAATTTATAATAATTTATCAAGTGCACATACCTTTAACTTTCAAATAGAAGTAAACTCTCATTTTTGACTTAGTTTGTACAACATATTTCACAATATATGTAAGACAATGTCAATGATATATTTATAGTTCACTGAACTCATTTGAAACATAAAATTGGTTGAACACATCTCTTCAAATGAGGTCCTATAAAATAAAATTGTAAAACAAAAATACACATGTTAATAAACACATAAATTAATATTCAAGGTATCTAAACTTTGTAAATATATATGTGTAATTTTTATGTACTTACTATGTGAAATTGCACAAGATATTGATGTTCAATCCACTTTAACATTTAAATTTGCATAAATTGTAATTGAGACCTGAATAAGAGGTATATAAGTTCTCTAAATTGGTATTGAGGACACAAACATACATGTAATTAAATTATATAAGTACATATATATAAAAATAATACAATAATGAAAAAACTTGCATGTGTTTGATTTAAATGTAATCATCCCACTGTACCATCTGCATCCTCTCTCTTTTGCAATGCATCTATGATTGTCTCATGCTCGTCCATTGAAATTGTACATAATACCTTATTGGAGGGTCTCCCTTTGTATCTTTCTAATTTGATATTTTTTTCCACAACCAAATGAGAATAGTCTAAAATCTTCTTTTCAGTTTGGTAGTCTTCAAATGTTGGCAAACCATTTCTTCTTGTTAGATATCTATGTAGCTAGGTGCCAGCTACAACAACAGACCTAATTGGATACTCAAAACCATCATCATCTACTTCATGACATGTCATTTTTTTCTTAGGTTCCACACATCTAGCTAGCCAATACTCAGTTTGTTCATCATTATCACTAGGTGCAATAACAGCATAAACATGTCCTACAAGATAAGATAAAGTATAGAAACACTTTAATCACTCGTGTACATATGCAAATTATATAAATTGAAGCATGAGATCGCAAAAAAATTTAATTAAATTGTGCATACCAGGTTCTATGAGGTCTGAAATATGATCATAGTCTTCTGATGCAAAAGTAATATTCTGGCCTTCATTTACTATATCATCTTCAAAATGCGTGTCAGTAGGTGCTAATGATCTTTGTTGCCAAACTTCAACCCATTCTATATTCTCACATTCTTCCCATTCACCTGCAAGACAAAATTGACAAAAACAAGCAAGCTCCCCAATCCATATAGTCCAACTGTTAGAATCTGAACTTCTAAATGAATGCCATTTAGCTAAACCACTAATTGTATCACAATCATATCTTGAAGGGATATTATTTTCTTCAACTAGGTTGAAGAAACATTTGATTGTAGATTTTTGACTTGATCTTGTGTATAAATATTTGTTACACCATTCGACAATCTCATGTGCATTGTTGAATTTAGCTCTTTTCTAAAATTTTAATTGCTCTTTACTAAGGGCTCTCTTCACACATGCACCAGCATCATCATGTTCTCCTTTACCATGTCCAGCCTCAAAATAACTCCACACATGTTGGATGCTAGTTTGCTTATATGTCCTACTCAACCAATAGAACATTCTAGCATTCTTGAATTGTCATGTACAATTATTTGACCATATCCAATGTTGTGTCATTTGAATTTGTCTCTCTTTTAAATTATCATAAAAGACCTTGAAACAATATTGGACAAACTCAGATGAATGGAGTTTATTATCACTTAAATAAAAATGGTACTCTCTCAATATTTTTGGATCCTTCTCTGTACTATCAGGTGCATGCCTATAAACTATATGAACATAAATTGTTACTTGCACTGAATTATAATATTGTGGTTGTACCTCTTCTTGTGGTGCAAGCATGTAGTTCTCTGCAAAGTCAACAACTGAAAGTATAGTACCAATTGGAAATGTATTCTTACATATGCAAAATTTTCCATCAAGACATCTAGAATATTGAGAATGTTTAACATATTTTGGCATGATCACACTCTTAAACTCATCCATAAATGCATGACAACTAACTTTATCTGTAACTAGATCACACCTTCTTCCAAACTTCCCATCCTTCAATGGATATTCAATAGTTTTGAATCTTTTTACCTCAACTAATTGTTGTCCAAAATTAGTCAAAGCATTTTCATGCAAACATTCATCTAACAAAAAAAGATTTCCACATATATCACATGTACTAGAAAGACATACATTGAAAAGAAAGTATTGATCATTAGGTGGCTTACAAAACAAACTTGATATGAAATCTTTTATAGTTTGAGGTGGCATTTTTATACCACATTCTTGCAACATTTCTTTACTATGCATGGTACCACATATAGATTGAAATACATCATAATGGTAACGAAATTGAATATGAGTTTTACAACAACATGTGATTCTTTCCTTGTTAATCCTTACATACCATGGTTTACACTTTTCAAAAGATCTTTGACTAATGGTAATATTTAATACCTTACCATATACAATTTTTTAAAACAATTCAATTTGAGTCATGTCCAAAAGGTGTTTAGGATATGGATCATGTATTTTTGACCCAATTCTCAATTTAAGAACATCTCTTGAATTAGGTGATACTATTTTATTATCATGCCAAAAATTTTCAATCAAACTTTTGATTTCACTAGTAAGTTTCATATCACATCTTGGGAGTCTACGACTAGAAGTCCATAAAATATTTGCTGGATCACATTCAAAGTTAACCCTTCTCTTTACAGCTCTTTCTAAACTCTTACGATTCACATTAAGATATCCACTTATGTTGGTAATCAATCTTTTGTCAGATGTTGATTTGTTAACTAAAGCTATTGTTATTGCTTGTCATGTTGCATTCTTATCTTTAGACCGACTTCTCTTTTCGATAACATCAAAGGCACTAGCAACAATGGATACAACTTGTTTTAAAGACTCATTTTTATTCTTGGGTTTTGCATACATTCCCAACCTTCTCATTACTTTTCACATTTTAGACATTTTAATTAGTTGCAACATTAGCTGACATTGAAACCCAAATTTCTTATTATAAAAAAAATGCCTATACAGTCTATTAGCATGTGTCCTAATTTGTCTCCATGAAACCAATCCCTCAAGATTATCTAACACATCATTAGGAATATGAAAATTATGTTCAGACACTTTACTATCATCCTAACATGTTTGTTCAGTAGTTGGTGTTTCTATGTCTACATTCATGCAATTTTTATTTTCAGACACTTTACTATTTTCACTATTATTTGAGATTTGAATATCATTTTCAAATTTTTTTGGTATTTCTCTTGAGGCAGGCATTTCGATTGGAGTGTTTTATGCAAGATCGTTTGACAATTGCTTCTCATGAAGAAAATCTAAATCGTTTAAATCGTAACCTACTTCTAAAAATGCACCAATTTCATCATGAGAGAAAATTTGAGGGTTTAGAGACACACCTGTATTGAACGCATAATTAGAATGTGCACCTAAATTTTCTTGTATTGAGTTCTCTTCTTTGACTTCTTCATCCATCATGGTATCTTCAATATCTTTCTCCTTTGAAATATTGTTCAAGTCTCTAATTCTCTATCTTCTCTCTCATTGACGTTGTACTTTATTCTCTTTATTTGCTGCAATCTCCTCATCTGTTAGAATTCTTTCTTTCTTCTTTCTTCGTTGTTTTGATCCCATGTTTGCATCAATTTTGAATTTGAATAAGTAGCCTACAAATTGTATAAGAGGACAAGAAAATAGAATAAGCGTGACGAAATTTGGTGTTACAGGTGAAAACTGTTGTTCAATCATTTCAATCATTGAAATTGGGTTAGTGGGGAAGCTTTTGGGACCCAATAGGTACATCAGAAATAGGTACCCGATTTCTTATAAGTTGGGTACCCATTTACAAATCAGGTACCTGATTTTTAAAAAGTCGATATAACGGTTCAAAGAAAACGGGCACCCGATTTGTGAATTACAAATCGGGTGCCTAATTCGTGAGACATGAGCTAGAATTTGGCATGGATCTCAACTTTTGCATGGGGTTTTGCCTTGGGAAAATTCATGGCATAGGCTTGGTCCCACCAAGCCATGCCTTTGTGCTCCTTTTTTTTTCTAAGGCATTTAATCGACAATTTTTGGTATTGTCATAATTGTTTTATAGTCATTCCTATTGAATTTTTTGACAAGACAAAAACCCATTATAGGTCTTGTTGTTCTGATTTCAAAAATGTAAATTTTATAGTGTTATTAGTTTATTTTCTATTTTTCCATTATTTATTAATCAAAACTATCTCCTAAACGTTAAAAAGTGACATTCACTAAAACTTTAATAACTTTTTTATTTTATAATTTTTCTTAAATTAATTTATATGTCATCAATCTACATACAATTCTTTGTTTGTTAAAAAAAAAAATGAAAAAAGTGAGATTTTGATCAAATTATGTGGTCTGTACATGAGAGGTTTTAAAATTTACCTTTATAGCCAACTACTAATTAATAATAAAAAAAAAATTCAATAAAAAATTAAGAAAAAATATTTTCATCAATCTTAGATGTATTAGGTAAATCCCTTTAAAAGGATTTGCAAAAATTCATTTATTTGTGTCAAATTATGGTGTCCATACACGAGCATGGTATGGTCCTAAAACAGGCATTTTGAAAAAGTGGTTTTTAAAGATCCATACCAAAAAAATAATCTATCATATGGCTGCACAAATAAATTACATATTCAAAAACTAGATTCCGAACACTAAAATTTTTATTTCTAGAGTTTTTTAATATTCAATCTCTAAATACCTAAAATTTTGACATCAATTGATAAAAAATTTCAAAAACAGGAAAAACACTTCCACTTTTTGGCTAAAAGTGAGACCCAACTTCTTGCACTGACCCAATATACCTTCTTCACTTTTTTCATCTAATTTACCATTCCTCAAATTCTTGAGAAATATAACACTTACTTCCAAATACCTTACAATATTTTACATTGGATGAGTATCCATACCATAGTTCAAAAGGTGTTGAGTGAGTACATTTCTTGACTTGCACATGGTTCAAAGTATAAATAGATATACTTACAACTTCTCTCTAGTATTTCAAAGAAAAAAATTTCTCCATCATGAGTGTTAAGTAGTACAACCCATTACAAACTTGTTCCTCTCAGTAATTCCATTTTGTGGAGAGGTCCTAGGAGTAGATGTCTATCTTTTGATTCCTCTACCATTACAGAACATCTCAAACTCATTTGAAGTAAATTCTCATCCTCTCTTAGATCTCAAAATTTTTAGAATTTTACCTATTTCCTTCTCAACTCTTGCTAAGTACCACTTAAACATTTGAAAAGCATCAAATTTATGATTTAGAAATATAATTGTCATCATTTTAGAATAATCATCAATAAAGAACATAATGTACTTATCTCCTTTGTAGCTTTGCACCTCAATTGATCCACACAATTCAATAGGAACAATCTCTAATATTCCTTTAGAGGTATGAGTCTTATTCTTAAAATTGGACTTTGTTGTTTTCCCTGACTGACGTTTTTCCAAATTATATTGTTAGGTTTCTTCAACTTAGGAAAACCTCTCACTCTTCTCATGTTACTGATACTAACCAAGTTATCAAAATTAACATGACATAACCTATTGTGTCATAGCCACATATCATCAAATTCTAGAATTAAACAAGAAACATCCTTTATATCAAGGTAGAATAGATTACCTCTAGTTTTATCACCTTTTCTAGTTAGTTTTTCATTAGTATCGTATATCTTAGCAATCTTATTCTCAAACTCAACCTTACAACCTGAATTATTCAATCGTGACACACTCAAAAATTGTAGTTTAGTCCTTCAACTTAATAAATATTGTCACATAAGATCTTTTCTATGAGCTTGATAAAACATTTTCCTTTTATTAGATAGGGTGCATCATTACCAAACCATACACTTTCCATCATAATAATTCAAGGTAATTGAATTACTTTTATCTCCTATCATGTGATGTGAACACCCACTATCAATGAACCATCTATCATTTTTGTTCACACAAGACACTAGTGCAACTGCCTCATCCTCATCAAATTCATCCTTCATTGCAACATACACCAATTCATCATCATGATCATTAGATCCATCTTTTGTTTCCTCTTCAACAATGTAGTAAGACTTCTTGCTTTTATCTTTGTAATCTTTGTTGTCTTCATCTCTTCTAATTTTGTACTTATCTCCACCTTTGTAGTTCTTCTTCTCTAGACATCTAGTAGCAATATGACCAACCTCATTGCATTTGAAACAAATGATAGGTAACTTAGCTTTGAATTTTCCTTTACCTCTATGAAATCTCCTTGCTTGTAGTGCTTCAAGTTGTTCTACATCTTCCTCATCGATATCACTATCATTGGACACGTATTTTACCTTTTTCTCCTTCTTCTCATTATGTTCTTTCAATGATAGCTTGTCTTTGAAAGAAGATTTCTCATTGTCAGGCTTGAAATTATCAAAATTAGATAGCTCAAAAGTAGTGAGCCTACCTACTAGACCGTCAAGAGTTAGATTAGAATGTGGTACACATCTCAGATCTTGTACTATAGAAACACTAATATCATAAATGGGCAGCACTATTCTCAAAACTTTTCTTAGTATAGTCGCATTATCTATCATACTAGTAGACCCCCTTATTACATTAGCAACATCCTTTACCTTAGAGCAATATTAAGCAATATTCTCACCTTCTTGCATTCTCATATCATCAAACTTACCTCTAAGACTTTTAGATTTGGCTCTTAGAACATTTACATCACCTTCATAGATGGTGTGTAGAGCATCCCACATTTTCTTTGCACTATTACAACCCTTGATATTATCAAACTTGTCATAACTTAAGGTAGAGGCAATCTCCAACATTGCGTGGTTTTGTTCTTTCTTTTTTCTCAAATCTTTGATAGTTTAGGCTCTAACAGGATCAACATGCTCTGTGGTGATGGTATATTGTGCATGATCTCTAAGACCCCCTAATTGAAGCTTCATCATACTTTTCCATGTAGGAAAGTTATCTCTATTAAGCTTGGGTACCTCTCTTTTTGACATTTTGATTTTTGTGTTTCTAGTAACTTCAACTAGTCCTCTTAAGTAGATGGCTTTGATACCAATTGTTAGAATTCTTTAGAATACCTAAGAGGGGGGTAAATTACTTATCCAAGGTCTAGATGTACAATTAAAACTTTTCACAACTTAATGGACCCATATCTATAAAGTATTTTCATCATGCATGCATCCTTTAGATTACGCAATCACTTAAGCTTATAGGTTACTACCAAAACAACTTTGCAGAATGTAAGCATGCAACATAATAAATTTAATAACACATTCGACACAATGATTTAACATGAAAACCCAATTTGAGAAAACCCACTAGTAACATGCTACTTATTCTCACTCTTCTGAAGTGATACCTTGTGAAAGGCCAACCCTATTAAAGGTAACAGTACGCACTATTAAATGTGACCTGGTTAAATGATTTCAATCATTCTATTAAGAGTAAGCCTTGTTAGAGGACTTTAGATCATTCACTTGGAATGTCACCTGATTAAAGGATTTACAAATGACTATTAGGTCGACCTTAATCCAAAGGATTTACCCTAGATTGGTACAATTATTAGAAAGTAATACTAAGGCTTGATCTGATAAAAACTTACAACTCCATTTGCAAATTATAGATCTCTATTTTCAATCCTCCATTCAAAACATTTCAGCTCTAATAGCTTGTTTTCCCTTCAAGAATACATACACTTAAGCCTTCTTGCTTATCTTTTCAATGCAATCTCTTCTCTTAGGTCACTGAATGAAGCAATACCCTAGACTCCTTGTCTTCTTTATATTCTCACGCATAACAATCTTTTCTTCTGACCAACCATTTGTATAAATAGAAAGTTTATATCTTTTGATGTTCATCCTCCATCATCTATTTTAGGGTTCATTTGTATTAGGTAAGATTCAATGAATCTACCCATCATTTCATTTCATTTCCCTCTAGAAACTTCTCCTTTAATCTTCTTTGTGTTCACCTCAAAATGGTCCATCTTGAATTCATGCCACCAACTCATCAAGATTACCTTCCACATGGTTCATTCAATCCAAGAGATCAAAATTTTCAGCTCAAATTCATCAAATTCCAATCTTTCTCATAATGCTAACAGTCGACATTAACTTGCTTATGATGCTTGGCACATACTGTGTTGCTCGACATCCACTATCAAAATACTGAACATGAACTAAAGTTTATTGTTGTTTGGCATCAACTAAACTTTACTAGACTTACACTATATCACTTGGCTTACACTGAAATTGAATTTTCTCGACTCCAATTGATTTTCTACTCATCTTACACTAACTTTTCTTAGCACCTACTGTGCAGATTGTTAAGCTTGGTAGATATACTTGGTTTACCTTGTTCTTCTAATCTTAATCAGTATATCCATCCTTTACAACCTTAATTATATTATCAATGCACTACAATATCACTATCTTAACTGATCCTTGTACTCCTTTTCCATATCATAACTCAACCTTTCCTCTAGGTGCTACTGTTACCTTATTTGATCAAATCCTCTTCATCAATCAAACAAATGATAGTACTCAAATCATCTAAGAAATTATCTTTCCAACAAGTAGTAGGTTTGACATTAGTGAGAAAAGAATGATTGAAACATATATTCATACTTATATCAATCTATTTTCAAAAACATAGCATCTATTAAGATACTTAAAGAAGGGTTGAAATATGGATAAATTCTCAAGTACTTTAGATTCAAGAATTCTTTTTGCATCCTAGAAAATGACACTTCCAAAATAAAGGCCTCCATTATGTATTAGGAATTTTTAGAGTACACCCAAATTATGTTTCTTTCTCTCTCATCAGTTGAAATGGTATGCTCAAACATTGAGGAGTAAAATAAATGCATTGATGTTGATAGTGACATGTCCTAATGACCTTCCAATTTGACACACATTTTCAATAGATTTGAGTATTTCACCAATCCTAGATGTTACTGTTAAGAACAAGATTATCATATCCATGCTTATAAATATTTGTAGTATGGTAAAGCCATTTCTTCTTGCTGGACCTTTTTAAATTTTTACAAGGAACGATTTAAAATATTTTGGCTTTTCATGGTTTTCCTTACTAGTTGTCACCATGTCTACAGACTCAACTTCTTGTTCATTGACTTTCATATAACATGGAGAAGGAAAAATTGATATCTTGACTATGGGAAATTCTCACCTTGTTCTCTACCACATTCATAGGCATCAAAAACCCTTCCAAGTTGAGATCAATATTTAGAAAGTAGTAAAAACACTTGACTTCATTCTTTTCTATTATAGCTGTGATAGACCAAACTATTAACATTATAGGTAGATGCACAATAGAAGGAAAGACACCTAAAAGTAATATTAAATGTCTTTCATTAGGACTAAGCTTGTTATTTCTAATGATCATAATATACTTCATACAACTTATGACAATCTTATATTTATATCCATTGACTCATACTCCTTGAGAGGCAAAATTTAGCTTGATTTTACTTCTCTTGGGTTCAAATGTTTTCACTTCTATTATTTTGATTCATGTTTCTATTTAAATTCTTGTAGAAAAACTCTAAAAAGAAATGCTAGAAGGTGAATGTAGTTTTGTGATATCACTTTTTTGTTTAATTCTCTATATTTAAAAAAAAATTGTATATATTAAGTGGGTACCATTATTATAAATCAGAAATATTTTAAAATCAATATGTTCGAACATAATCATTTTTTAAAGTACTTTTTGATTAAGTTGTGAATGTCATGACTGAAAATTAAGAGAATCGTAGCTTCAGGATTGCATGTGGGTTGAAGTAATATAGATAGGTTGAAATCATTGATTAACGGAATTCAAATCCTTTCATATGTGTTGGACCTTAGGAAACACACATCTATCAATTTCAAAAGGAGATATTTATTGTAATGATCGTAATATGTGTTTTGGTGGTTACTTTTTCCATATAGGCTATCAATATTGTTACATCAAACTTTCTATAGACTTGGGTTTCTTTTAAGGTTAATATTACTTGGTATTGATATATATTTTCACAATTCAAAACGATTCTATATATGTCTATTGGTTGTTGTTAGTGATTCTTCAAGCATTATTCTTTTCAATTGGCCCATCAACATTTAATCCTATTGCTTTGAGTCTATGTTCAACTATTTTAAAGTATTTTTCCTAGTAATATTTAAGCATTTAGAGTCAGGGATATTGTTATGTTTTGGCCATTGGTATTATAAGTCTCTCAATTTGAGGTATAATAGGAGTTATTTTAGGTTCAAATTTATTTTTGTATCCATTTTCTTCATCCATATTATTGCTTTACTTGTGGTGACAATGAGGAATGGAGTGCAATGTACAAAAGCATTTAACTTAAATTTTTACATTTACCATATTCAACCCTAATATTTTTTCTAGGTTGCTTGAATATTTCTACTAGAATTCTTTAGTTTTGGCATGTTTAATGGCATTGCAATGCACAATTTGATAGATAAATACTAAACTATATAGTTAGCTTCAGTAAGATCCACCTTGATATAATCTCTACATAACCATTTCTAACTTCTACTTCATCTTCACCTATTTCCCATAATTATTTTCTAGCACTTGGCAAGATATATTATATGCAAATGATAACTCTCTTAAAGATGTATTAAATGAACCATATCTATTAGTTTGTAAGAATAATAGGTATTTATAAATAGGTTATTTGGATAAAGTGTTGAATAGAAGTAATATTAGCACTTGCAATTCTCCTTAATAGAAATAATAGGAAACATATCACAATAAATAATATTTAAGTATGCTTTTATCACTACTAGCATTCTTGCAAGTCCAAGACATATATTCTCTGCTACAATGAGTTAATGATTAAATGAAGATTGATTTGGGACTCTCCCTTTTTCTAAATAATGGATGCCTTAAATGAAATAAATTAATATTAGGCTTGCTCATATAAATAGGTATAATAAATGAACTTCTCTAAGGGCCAATTTAACTTTTTAAAGGAGAATCTTTGGTTAGTAACCTAATTGTTGGATAAAATTGAAAATGTAAATATTTATGAAGTGTGTATCTTCGATATGGTCACCCAAAGAATATCTCATGATATGAGTTATTTAATAAATGTTAAATATGCTAAACTTTGAAGGTTGCATGTTTAAATCAATGATACCCTTTTTGTTCTTCTCCTCTTGAAATTGGAACTTGAAATATGAAGAATGAGTTTCATTATTCCATCTAATTAATTTCAATAGGACCAAATGTAGTTAGGTAAAGTACCATTAGTAGGAAAGAGTTTACCCTAAAGG
Source organism: Cupressus sempervirens (assembly GCA_028749045.1). Taxonomy (NCBI): domain Eukaryota; kingdom Viridiplantae; phylum Streptophyta; class Pinopsida; order Cupressales; family Cupressaceae; genus Cupressus; species Cupressus sempervirens. The sequence continues at coordinate 193,895,316 of CM053790.1, read as the reverse complement.
AATGACCATTAGTGTTGGTAAGGGAGGATTTAAAACTATAAATTTTTATATAGGACAAGTAAGGAATTTAATTTTTTCATAAGGGAATACATGTACAATGTTTCCTAGGGGTATAATTTTGATCCTACCCATTAAAATCATGATAAAATGAATTCTATTGACATAACCTTTGTAGAAGTCAGATGAGTAGATCAAAAAAAAATTATGGAAATGAATCAAGGCAATATATTTCAACACTTATATAGGATTAGTTATCACTTTATTAAGTTGATTAGCAAAAAAAAAATTTGAAATAAACAAAACTAGTAATGTTGTTGTAAAAGTATGCACAATAGGATCACCTAAGGATAAATGGGTTTATTAAATATATCTTAGGATGGAAATTAACTAAGTTTGTTGGAGTTACTCATAAAAGCTATGTTTAACCTATGATAAGCCTTTATAGCATCTAAGAGGAAATGCAATATATAACAAAAAAAGGTTTTGAGTGCCTATTATGTTAATAACGTTTTGGGTTAAAATAATTTAGGTTCTTATGTTTCCAATAATTTGTATCCATGTATTGTTAGTGACATAGGAAGCTTAGAACTATAATATTATTGGAACCCCTACCTATATATGATATTTATTTATTATTTTATGTAACCATGTTTACATTATCATGGGAACATAAGGATATCTAATTAGCATAAGGAAACTACTTTGTAAGTAGAATGTAGACAACAAATTAAAGTCAAAATCTCTTGTGTGACCTTAATATGAGGCCCTAAAAGATAATAAAACCTTGAAATTATTATTTAAAATTATAATTATCATTTAATGGCCTCTAATGAAGCCATAAGTTATTAAGTAGATATAATCATGTGCATCAATAAATTAAATGTGAATAAGTTTCATTTGTTGATTTCCAAGAGTAAGTCTAATCCTAGAGGGAGAGGATGTAATACCCCTCTAACCATAACATGTGCCTTAGGAAAATGAGAAAATAATGTAGGGTCTAAGTGATGTTTGATATGATTTAGTTAGTTTAAAACATGACAAGATGTTATTAATTCATATTTACATGTTTGTAGATTATACCTCCTTATTATTTAAAAGATGGTGTTTTAATTAATTAATGTTTAAATTTTTGTTGATAAAATTATTTTAAAAATCTAATACATTTATTTGATTATAATTTCAACTAACGCATTGTAACTTTTGTGCCTGTGTGTGTACTCTTCTTGTTGTGTCTTTAAGATTAGGGAAGGGAGTCATAGATTCTTTGGGAGATCTACATGACTTCACACTCCTTCTATGCTTGTTATTTCTTGTATATATATATATATATATATGTATGTATGTATGTATGTATGTGCATATATATATTTTTGATTGGTGATATAGGTGTGCGTAAGCACCAAGCATTGACTCCATCTGGCTAGATAGGTCTGAGCATGCGTAAATATCCTTGAACCAGCTATTGTTAAGAGGGAGATTGAACCATGATCCATATAGGAACCCTAAGCCTATAATTTTTGATTAGGGAGGTTTCTACCTGAAGGGAATCTTTTGATATTCTTGCCTTTAATTTGGTGTTATGGAAGTTGACTTTTACACTAGTAGTTTTATGTTTGATTTTGACCTTGAGATAGTGCTATGACACTTTAATAATTTTTTTGTGATTTATTTGTGATCTTGATCTCATGATGTTTTCATAGGTTAATCAGGTATATTTGTCCAAGTATATATGGGTGCACACATATATGCCTAAATAAATATACATTTACAATTATTATACATGTGGCATTAGTTTAAATTCATTGTTTAGTGATCCTTAGTTCAATTAAGGTTATAAATAAATAAATCAAGAATATTTGAAGTAAAATTACTACAGTTAAATAAAAGGGGATCACATCATAACCTTTTAGAAGACTTGAACACTTGACACTTTAACTACTAAACCAACTATCTACCATCTCACCTATGGTACTCTTCAAGGACTATGGTATGAGGAATAAGTCGTAAGTCATAGTTGGGTGAGAAAGAGGAGAAAAGAGACATAATAAAAGATCATGGGAAACCCTTAACCTCATTAATGGATGAAGAGTACCTTAACCATTGTAAAACAAGGATCCTTTGAGTAAGGATTGAATGAAAACCTAGACAACACTATGATTACTAGAAATTGGAATAAAAAATAAATTATTTAATTAAAGGTTTGAATCACTTAATCAAATCTTAGGGGATGTCAGTTGCAATGGATGCCACTATTTAAATGACATATAGTCCCCTATAAATATGGGGTTTTCCTAGGGAGAAAAGGAGGAGAAGTTATTTGACAAAACTATAGAAAAAAACTATAGTCATAGAAAAAATCTATAGGAAAATTTTCATGAAGAGAAGCTTGAGAAAACTAGGAAGGAGAAGGAAACTAGGCTGGTTTGGAGGCTAGGAGGCTTAAGGCTCATACACAGAGACATCATTTTTAGCCTAGCACAAGAAATCAAGTAGGATCCAATCAATTCTACCCTTCATTTGATGCTTTAAATAATGAATGTAAATTTTATTATTGATTGTGATTTCCTCTAATGGTTTCAAGTTTCTAAGTATTATGATGACTTTCCTTAAGTAAATGTTCCTTTTATGTTATGTCTGTAGTTTATACTTGTCAAATAATGAAAGTATGCTATGAATTTAATCCCTTGGGAGGGATGCTAGAAGGGTTTCTTGTCTAGGATTTCAGCCAAAATCATGTTGGAAAATCCTCCTCTATCTAATAAGCCCTAGGAATTCAATTCATAGAATTTAAATATATAGTTTTAACACTTCTGGAATAAATGCGCAAGTATAGTGCATATATGCATAGTTATGGACATTTACAATATATTTGCCACCTTAAACAAAAGTGCAAGCTTAGAAAAAAAAATGTGTAGAAATAAGAAACAAAAGTGAAACTATTGATTTAAAAAAGCACAACTCTATTGAATAGATATGCAAAACTACTTAACATATGCATAGATTAGCTTAGTATATACACAGATCCAGTGAAATAAATAAATGTGCAGTTCTACATAAAAAAATCCATATTTTTATGTGATTAATGTGTGGGAATAAAGCATAAAAGTGCATGTTTATTTAGAACATGCGCAAGAATAAGAAATAGATGTGGAGCAATAGGAAAATCTTGCAAATCAAACCTCTAAGATTATTTTCAGCATTAGGGTATAACATAAAATTAACATTTAATTATAAGTGGCATAATTTTCATTCCTTAAAATTTAAGTTAGATTTTATGTTATACATCTTGCACCTTTCTGGGTAGGTTTCAGCCTCATAGGATTTAAAATAAAGATTATAGATTTTGAGGTTTTAAGAAAATTTTGACTTAGCCAAATTTTAGAAATCAACATTTCATCTTCCTTTTTTTGTTTTGTGACCTTGTAATTTAATTCCAAGGTATTAACTATCATAAATGTGATAATCATTCTTATAAATTGTTTGATAAGTTTTTGTTGCATCTTATTAGTTATGTGATGAATTAGGGTTTGTTGGATTACACTAGAGATGTGATTTAAATTAGTTTTCTTGTGAATTGTTTTTGATATGAAAAATAGGTTTTAAGGGATCCTGAAACCCATAAGTTTTACATAAACAAGGCTGATAATAAGCCAAAATAGCCCAGCCAAAACAAAGGTCCAATAGCTAAAAAAAGACCCGAAGGCCCAGCCCAAAACAAAGGCCCACAGAAAGGCCAGAAAATAAACAAACTAAAACAGACTACAGAAAGCCTGTTGAAAAGACAAAAGCCAGGAAGACAAAAAGACAAAAGACAAGAAAACTAGTCTTCAGTTATCTTCTCCATTTCCTGCATAGTCTAAGCTACCTTGATTACCTTTTGCTGCTACTTTTCCATTTGATCCTGGACCTTCTCAATGCCCTGATCCATACTGCTGAGAGTACTGATTGTGGCCTTGTCATCATCTGACCTGGCCTTATTCATGTTCTGTCCTCCCTCCTCCACTAGCAAGCCTCTATCCTTAAGTTTACTAGCAAGGGATTAGATGTTGTCATTCATCGAACTCAAGAGAGAAATCATCTAACTTGCCAGGTTGTGGTTGTAGTTTTCAAGATTTCTTAATCTCCTTTCATTTAAGATTTCTTTTTTTTCCTGGTCCTCCTAGCTATCATTACCTGTCTTATTCTTAATACTTTCCATCTAGGATACCCTTTCTCTAACTTCTTCCAGCTCATGGAAGAGCCATTTGATTGATCTGAAGTTGTCAATCATACTACTGTGGGCATTATTTAGAAGGTTCATTCCAAACTCCCTTGCATTGTCCAACATGGCCAGGATAGCTGGGTCTATGAGCTCATTGAGCCTAGGCTACTCTAGGTTGTCCACCAGGATCTAAGTGTTCATAGCTTCCCTAAAAATCCCCATAGTAGCAGTCCTCGCTTTGAAATTTTTCCAGGCCTTTATCCTATTTTTGACTTGCACTTCCCCCTTATTTTCTTGTGAATTGTTAAATTGGATTGCTAATTAGGTTTGTTTTGGGTCACCAGAGCCTTTTGGATTTTTTGATTCGTTATGAAAGGAATTTGTTTATATCTTTGTGATTCTATGATAGTGTTCATTTGATTATGTGTGACATATGAGTTAGGGTTAGGGGCTAGGGGTATGGGAACCTAGGTATGTTTTTTTCCTAAACTCTTCTATGATTTTGGTCTTGGATTTGTGAGTAGAGTAGATACCCTAGTTGAGTGTACCCTTATATTTATTGGCTATAACAAGTGGTGGCCAAATGATCCTATTGTAGGAGACCAGAGCATGTGTAGGATGGCTCCTTTGTTAGTGAATAAACAAGTTGTAACATTATGAAAATTAACTATGGGTTTTGGCAGCAATATTCATATTATAAAAGATAATTGGGGAAGTTAAGTCAGAATACTTAGAGCTTGGGCTCGCTTCATATACTATAGGTCCCTAAGCTTAGGGGGTTGATCCCAACATTACTTGGTCATGCCTATCCTTGTTTGAGTACTTGGGGAAAAGACATTATGTGTGGTAAGACAGTCTTAATCCCAAAGGGTGGATCCTAACATATAGAAAGGTATGATGACACTCACCTAGATGTGGTCAAACCTATCACACATGCTTTTTCCTTTGGTTGTCCATTTGCCTTTTGATTTCATTTTGGGTATTATTCTTTGTGTGGCTTTTTGTTACACTTGTACTTTGATTTTGAGGCATAAGCCCTAGATTACCTTAGAGCCTATGTGGATCATGATCTTTTCTCTTAGCTTGGGAATGTGGACTATTTGTGGTTCCATGTGGTTGGTTGGTAAAATATTTTTGAGGTACTGTTTAAGTTTAGAGTAGGGTGTTTTTTAATGGTGAATATTTGTAATTTTGCAAATTTTAGAATTTTTTTCTAGTAATTTGACTAATAATTTAAGGTTTAATGTAACCTAAATCACCACATTTTTATTATATTTAGTTCTAAAATATTTAAAATTTCTCAATAATTTATTTTATTAAAAATTTAAACTCAAATATTTTCCACAATATTCAATACATGATTAGATTTGATTCACCTAAATATTATATATTATCGAAGAAATCAAAATTTATTCACTAATAATTATCATAATTATTAGTTACTTTAGGGATATATTACCAATATTTAGATTTCACTATTGATTTAAAATTTAATGTAATTATCCTCATAATTTCCCTAAGGTAAAACATGTTCAATTTTGATTTGTAATATTCCATGATGATTAGTGAACTTCATATTATTATTGAGATTCGTCAATATTTTCTACTCAAAAATTATGATTCCAAAATAATCACCAATGTAAATAATATTTAAAATAAAAAATTTGAGAGATTTGTCGATAAAAATAATTTGGTTTTCCAAAATAATGAAAGATTTGCCTATAATTTATATCTTTTCCTGGAGTGGGTGTCATGCCCAAACATAGGGCATAAACACACTAACAATTTTTATTTTTATATTATTTTTAAAAGGTGATAATTGGATTAAAAGTAATACATACGTATCCAAGTAGAATTACTTAACTTCCTCATACACACATAAAATTATGAAATTTATGTACAAATCAAATGCGGATTTTCTTAATAGATTTTAAGACTTAAATTGCATAACTTAATAAATATAAATCACCATATTATATACTTAACCTCAATCAAATGAAAAGGACTTCAAAAACATAATAATGCCACAAGATGGTGAAACATTATTACATCTAATTTCAAGAAAACATATGCATAAACTGAAATACCAAAAATATAATAAGCAAGAATATTACTCAATTTTTATCAACAAATGTGGTTCAGTCATTTCTCATTTATTTTATTGAACCACCTGATTCAAGGGCTCCGTCTGGAAAGAACTAGGAAGAAAACCCAACATCGTTGCCACTACAACAAAATTTTAAATAACATTTCTACACAGGATTTTAATCTCGAACATAATTGAATTTCAACAATCAATTTAAATTTCCTTCATGGCCCTTAACAAGGGATCCATTTCATTTTCTACAATGCATCGTTGAGATTGTGGAGGGAACAAAAATTGACCAAGTGACAACAAACATAACAAGGAACAAAATCAAACATTCATTTCCATACTAGGTTTTCACAACAGGTTTGACATTGAATCAAAACTAGGGAGAAGGTGGATTTTTCCAATAGGAGGTGTCAGACACAACACCAAAATAGGTACTCAATTGGGGCTATAACTCAAGAACTTCCATTCTTCCATTCTTACATACCAAAACTTGTACGTGGTTTATGTTGATAGGTAGGGGCCCATAACACCCTACCCTCTCTCCATCTTCTCGTCCTGAGAAGAGACTCTACACTATTGGAGTCCAACTGAATACCTTTCCTAAAATTGGCCACTTCTGCCCTATCCAAGGGTGAGTAATGCCAAAACACCCATACAAGAAAACTTTGAAATTCAAGCAGAACATGAAGGAAAAGCATTCAAGAAAACATGTTTTCAATCCTTCGCAAGCATGCCCAACATACATACAAGCATACCAATGAACAACACAATAACATAAGCATGAACCAAGCATGGAACAACATGAGCAACATGAACAACATGAAGAAAGGAGATGAAGAACTCCTACCTTCACAAAAGGTTATGGTAAAATGAACAAGTTGAGCATAGCTTTTCCTTCCTTGCCTTCAATCTTCCAAAACTTCACTCTAAAACTAGATATTGGGTAACAACCAAAACTACTCAAAAATGCCTCTAAATAAGATCCAAACTCAACCACCTAAAAAGGGCAATAACTTCCCCCACTTGCTTAAAAATCTAGAGGTTTCTAACTCAACTAAACCTAAGGCTAAACTCAAGGTGGGGTTAGGGTCATTCAACCCATCGTGAAATCATTATATTTTTGCACTAAAGCAAAAATGGACTTTTTGAGTGACCTCAAAAGTCAACAAAAGGGGCTAGGGGGGTGGAAAATTCCCCCAACCCATACCCATACCCCTTAGGTATTAAGATTTCATGATTTAAGGCCTTAGGGATTGATTAGAGACCAAAAAAATGCTAGGAATTATTAGGACTATCTAACAACTCCAAAATGCGGATTAAGCACTAATCTAGATTAGGGGTAACTAAACTTGATTAAAAACAAGTTAGTGAAAAGGGCACTAACTTAGCCTGACTTAGGTCCAAAGTTACATGGTTAACCCTAACTAGCATGCTGGAATGCATATGCAATTCACGAGTGTCAAGTGACACTATAAGAACATGGTTACGAAACATTAACATTTACTGATCACAAAAAGATACATTCATACATCTCATAATACAATTAAGACACGAATAATAGGGTTTCCACAATGGTACATAGGGTTTAGTTTCGTTTCTCCATTAGAGTTTCTCAACTAAAATACCCTGCACACTCATTGCACACATCATTAGCTCAAGAAAATTACATACATATATTCAAAACTTATCTAGTTAGTTACATAAATCAAAACATGAATCTCTCATATAATTAACTATTTAATTCATTTCTACTCACATTTAATCATAAGAAATGACATAATCAATATAGCATAAATTATTCATTAATTCAGATTAAAATGCCAGAAAAATCATCGTTAGGCATGCATATACCTAACATCATAAACATCACCATTTAAGGAATACTAAACTATCTGGAACATAAAACTTAATCATCAGGGTATCAAAATAAACACCCTTATCATCAGGTGAAAATGCCTCATATCATCATTAGTGAAATTTTAATGTTTAAACAATCGAGATAATGTAGTTTGTTCTTGAATCATTGAATATTTAAAACATGAATGTATTAGGATCTTAGTTCTTATCATGACATATAAACCATAAAAAATTACTTCATATCTATTCAAATCTCCTACAACAGATTTAATAGAGAAATTCATATTTAATAAGTACATGCAAGGAGGGACCTTATAGGGGGTTTCTTAAAATTTACCTTGGTTCAGAGATAACATTAGTGGAAAATATTCACCAAATGTCAAAATTCACTCATTGGAGACCTTGAAATTGGCAAAAAAATTATACTTTCAAGGTGATCATGTCGCCTGCACTTTATGAAAACTAGGTTCCATTCTTAGACCAAATGCCAATAATGATACATAATCATTTTTTTGTTGGTGATGGATTCACCAATGGAATTTAGTCTTTCCATATGAGAAATCAAATATTTTTGCCTACAATTTTAGGGGCTTGTCTTATTTGATGGACACAATCACCAATATGTGGTAAATATTTAAGTTATGTTATATGTTAAGTACATATACTTGACACATGTCACAATTCCAGAGACATTTCAAATAATTTTTTATGCTTTTAATCTTTGTCCCATAATAGTTCTATTATGAACACGTGTCATTATTCAGGATACTTTCTTTATAATTTGTTCCCCTTTAAGATTTTGGCCCAAAATAGGATTTATACCATCAACTTAAGATTATCTAATGATTATTAAATAGGGATAAATTATTTGGATGATATGACTTAGGATTGTCTAATGGTTATTAAATAGGGATACCTTGTTTAGATGATATAAAATTATGGTTCCTAGGTATTTGCACTTATGGTCGTGAGTTTCTCCAATAATTAAAATTTTGCAAAGATTTTACAGTTTTTTCATGTGATGGAAATAAAATTACAAATAGAATTAACTTTTTTCCTAGTTTGAAAAAATAAAATTGGCCAACAGAAATCATTTTTCCCCCTAAAATAATCTTGGATTCACCATGATTTTATACTTTTTTCTAAAGGTGGGTTTCTTAAAGTTATCCCTAATCAATTTTTCATGGATGGCTTTATATGGATCCTTGTTGAGAAACTATTGAACATGGATTATTGAAGTCTATTTCTAGAATTTCATTGAAAGAAATGTATGTAAAATTGTAATGTAAAATTTTGAAGAAAGTACAAGTCATTTGTATATGTATCATAAAATGAAAAGCTATGTAAGGGGGCAAAGGGTATCTCTAGGAGAAGTAAAGGGATATGTGAATATATTGTATCATGTCAAAGGATGGATGAAGTTATACCACAACATTGTATATGTAATGCCCTGCCTGGAGATCCTTGGAACAAGGATTCAATTCAAGCCAAGATAAAAAATATTTATAAGTATGAATGCACATGTCAACATCATACATGGATTAGACAGATTGTAGTGGAAGACTTCACCAACAATCCAAGCAACCAATGAATCTCCGAATACCACTACCAAACAAAATGACTGATAACAGGAGATGCATAATTGAATCCGAATATGAAACATTATGAATACAAAATGTGACTCCAAAGGATTGAAGAACACCTAAGAGGGTACCCAAAATGCTTCCCAAAAAGTCCAGGTCTTACCAAAAAGTGCCTGTTGTGAACCCGCATAGGTTTTCACAAAAGCTAGGCGATACTTTAAATCAGCACTAGGTGATACTTTAAAGTATTGTGTCACATTTCTCAAGAATAAGGGTGACACTTCTCTTAAGGATGTATGATACTTTAAAATTATTGTACGATACTTCTTTAATGGGGTTGCAATATTGGAAAGTATCACATGACAAAACTGTAAGAGGCATGCGATACAAATAGGGTTTGTATGATAGATCTAAAATGGTCATGTGACACTTTATTGTATCGCACCATGTTAACACATGGTCACCCAGGAAAGAAAGAAAACTACTCTAAGGGTCAAAATGATGAATGAAATAAAAAAAAAAACCTCCACACTAGGGAGTACCGGATCCACATAGATCAAAGAGTGAACACTAGAGTGCATAATCAACAAGAATGAGGATCATCTATCCATCTAAACCATAGTAATAAAGAATGTACTAAAAGCAACATTGTAGTGAATAGAAGTAACATGGTAATATGCAAAACAATAACTGAACAACCAAACTAAGTACATGGTTCCTCCTAACCATCAATAACATCATAAGACCATCATGAATCCTAGCCATCCCCCATGCATAACATCCTAAGTCACTGACCAAATTGTTAGTACTATCATAATAGGGACATCACTACTAATACATGCTACAATATAAGCATAAGGAAATCTAACATGCTAGTAGTAAAGCATAAGATTATACTATAAGTAGATAACATCACCTATTACATTCTAAACACCAATAAGCAATATATATAGCAAAAAAACAATTCACATAATCTAATCATATGCTAAATATCATAATATAGGAATGCGCCAAATAAACTAGCATCATCTAAAAATGATATCCAAGCATTCCAATAAAAGCATAAATCACAAGAAAGTATACTCTGGAACCCAAAGTATCAAGTGAAAACATCCAAAAATGGTTACACTAGGATAAAAGACCATCTCTATACACCGATCCCTAGCAATGGTGAAGGTAGCTACACCTCCCAACCCCATGGAACCCATGGGTTCACACCTTCTGTGATGATGGAGAAATGATTCAACCACAAACACACACAAAACAATAATCCATGGAAAACACTCACACTAGGCTGTATGATGGCTGTAACCAAGAACCTAAGACAATGCAAGTAGTACAGGTCCTAGTTAGACACTCAATAGGCTACTAAGTAGGGACTGACATCATGGAGAGTCACTTGGCATTGACAAGCCCAACCTCAGATCTATGCATACTCAACTGCCTCAACGAATGGCTCATACACTATGTAGACTCAACTCCCTCAACTAAAGGCTCATACACTGAAGCACTATTTTATTATTTATAATTTTATTAACACTCACACATTCTACTTAGTTATTACTTACCTAAAACTTCCTCTACCAACCCTATGGCATCATGGCACCAGGCTACAAGATAGAAGCCCTCTCCATATGCTACCCTACCCTACCCATGCTCATCCTATAATAAATGCATGTGGGTATGAATATTCCCAACCCAACCCCAATTATCATAACTTTCAAAAGTACCATAGAAGATCAAGCCTCGCAAGTCACCCAACAAATGTACACACACATACTCATGTGTGGCACACCACCATAACGAAGATCATAAAACAAGGACTAGATGAGAACACAATGCAAAAGATCACTCAACTAAAAAAATATCAAGAGGACAGATTCTACATGAATCCCAAAGAAAATAAAGCCATACATCATGAAATCACTCAATCAGCCTCAATCTGGGAGTATGGATTCTACATGAATCCAAATGATGCAACAAGAACAAACATCATGAACACACTCAATCGACCAATAATCAAAATTGAGCAATAGGAATGACTCAAAAACTCTCCATAAGTCAAACCAGATCACTCCAACATTCTCAAACCATCACATCAACCATCAAATAGGTCAATCACAAGAGAAAGGTGTCACACTAACACAAGGTCCTCCAACAAGGAGCCTTCTAGGTGTTAGGAAGAATCCATCTAGCCATATAGTTGACAATACAAGGTAAGGAACAAGCCACTCTACCTCATTAACAGGTGCCCCAACTAAGCATCCACCTAACACATGACCACAAATCAAGGTCAAAACACAACACACTCCCAACAAGAGTTGGAATCATGGAGAAGAGCCATCCCAAAATTCCCAAGAATATTATCATGTCATACATGAGCATCCTTGAATCCACATAAACTCACCCATTGAACAAAGTGGATGACAATTTAGAACAAAATTATACACTCCAAAAGACTACTCACCACCAAGTGTAGGAGCGCAATGTCTCTCTGAGGTACAAAAGTTCAACTACTATTGGGAACTAGGGTTACACAACCCAACCAGATAAGATCTCACTTTTCCACAAGGTTGCAAAGACTTTTGTCAGTGGACACAATCATTTAATATCTGCATACCAACTCATAAGATGGTAACATGTGTCCAACAATACCATGTCCCAATAGGACCATGCTAGGAGTACCACACCCTATCTACCACTAAACTCAATCTCCAACCTCAAGTCAATGGTCAATGAGAAAACTTGACTGAGACAACCCTCTTGAAGAAATAAGCTTAGGGAGAAAGATCTACAAAGTATTAGGACTTAGAGGGAGTCTCTCTCAACCTCTGCACTAAATCAGCCCAAGACGTGTTAGGGAACTCACAATTCCACCAACCATCAAAATACTCATCTAAAAACACTAATTGAGCTAGTGGCATAACCATACTAGCCTACTCTCTCAAGTGAGAAAAGAATACAAAGATGCGCCAAAGACAACATCCAAAAAGGAGAATCTAGACTCACCAAAGAACTGAGTCACTTCCAAACAATAAGGCAACATCATCCTCAAATAAGGTATGTTCACAAACCACACTTCACCTCACAAGGGAGGGTCAGTGCTCTAAGAAACACACAAAGCCAAGCATGAATCCCAACAAGTACCTTGTAGATTATGAATACTAGATAACTCTTCCATTAAGAATAACATGAAGAGTTAAACTTCTCCAATGCAAATAAATATAATAGGTCATGATTGAATTGGCCTCTACTCAATAAAAGGGTACTCGAAACATTGATCCTCAACTCCAAAAGTGCGAACACAATGCTTGTTGTTCCCCAAGAGAAATATTGCATTAGCATAGTCTCATGCAAAGTTTCTTAACAAACTAGGTAAGAAAATGCAATGAACTAGGTGAGAAAGTGCATGACCACTAGTTTCTCACACAAAATTTTGAATCAACACAAAACTGCCTTCACTTTAGAGGCCATAACTTTCAAATTTGGAAATAGATTGAATCCATTCGAAAAGAGTCAAAAAGATATCAATGAGGACTATAACATGATGGAGCTAAGATAGTCCTAAGACCTAATAATTTGAGTCAACACACAAGCAAAAAACACATAAGAAAAATAATAGTCTCGGTTACCTAGACAAGTGACAACAAAGCATCCAAAACCATTCAAGAACACACATGCCCATAACAACATAAGAAATGGAATGAAAGGTAGTTCATAGACTAAAACCATCATTACTTCTCTTTCATAATTTCATTAACTAAACATAACATGAGCACTAATGCACAATGAAAATAAAAAGTTTTCAAAGCAAGGGTTTAAGAGTCACTTACAATGAAAAAAAAGACATATCTTTCAATTTCTTTCAAGAATTACATTAAGTTTACTCATCTTTTAAACCATCCAATTATATTACAAACTTTAAATCTATCAAAGACACACTAGCATGCTCCCCATGATATTATCCCTTATATGTACTACTAGGGGTTCGAGATGAACATGGTAGAGTCATAACACACAACTAGGCAGTAGTTAAAACACATTTAGAATAGTCACCATGCAACAAAATAAAAAGCCCAAATGGGGAAATTATCAATTCCAACATTAAATATCAAAAGTGCACATTTCAACAATAAGTTAAATGTGACAATTGTCACAAAGAGAGTGATAGATAAGATTTTGATGACTATTCCAAGAGAGGAAAATAATAAAAACCAAAGCTTTCCCAAAAACATGAGGAAAGTACCTCCAGCCAAATAAAATAAGGCTTTAATCAAAGCACATTACACGTGATGATTGAGGATAGTCACACAAGAGGGATAAATCACAACATAATGCTAAGGAATACATCATCCCAGCAGTGTTAGAGAACACACTCACACACATCAAGCAATATACCATCAGTAACCTCATGCATATGTAGACAACAATAATTTCCTTAATTATTTTTCCATGCAATGCAACAATTAGATATCCATCAAATTAATACAATTTTCCATTAGCTTATGAACCAATTAGATTGGGGACTTAAGTCATTAACCTAAAAGTGTTGGAAATATTCAAGATATGACAAGTTACTGAGAGGGGAGGGGTGAATCAGTAACTTCTAAAATTTCAAACAATAAAACTGTATACTAATATATTCACCATTTATCCAAGTAACCTACTGTAAGCATGAAACAAAATCATTTGCAACACTTGAACACACAGATTTGGTGACCCAGAAACCTTCCAAATAGAAAGTAAAACGGGGGTGGGGATGAAACCCACAAGCTTCGTTACTGCAGTATGAAGTTGGCCGGTTAAGGCTTACAATGACCACTTTTGATGATCTGCCCTGTTAGGAGCACAAAGGATTGCTAGATCCACCTTGTTAGAGGATTTCCAAACATACAATAAAGTATGCACTCTGTTAGGAGATTTTCAAAAGACTGTTAAGTCTACCTTGTTAAAGGATTTACAAAAACTAATTCACCTGTTAGAATGAAATAGTGGATCTGATTACAACTGATTGCCGATAAGATCCGCTATGCTCTGATTCACCTTGATGTGATAGATAAAACTTTTCTGCTCCAAAACTCAACCTGCTGAATATCTTCACAATTCAGCCCACATACTTTCGCACGCATGTATTTCTTTCGCACTTTTACACTTTCACATTTCCATTCATTACCATTGTCATAACAACTATATTTGAATGATACAATACATTGCATATATATACCATCCATATAAACAATACATGCAAGGTCGGCTAAACAATACATGCAAGGTCGGCCAAAACAACAAGTGCAAATCTCTATACAAAGTCGGCCCAAGGTAAAAACTCAGGTTCACTGAACTGACTCGGTGTCCTTCTGATACTCGGCGTCCACTGTGTTACTCGGCATCGTCATGCACTCGGTAGAAGTGAAGGCATGGTCCATACTAAACACTTCGAGTAGTTCTGAACTTGGTAACCACTGGAGACTCGGTAGAAGAGATGTCACTCGGTGAATACTTCTATCTGAATTGTAGCTCGGTGATCAAAGGAAACACTTGATAGAACCTTGTGACTCAGTGATAGTTAGTTTCCTTGATAACCGTCTGAGCTCGATAAAATTAATTTCCTTGATAACCTAAGGAGCTCGGTTATCACGAAGTTCTCGGTCAATACTAAGTACATCTTCACTCGGTCAAAACTGATTCCTTTCTTTACCTTGAACACTCGGTAAACACTGGCTGCTTTGTTCACCTTGATCACTCGGTAAACAATGACTTCTTTGTTCACCTTGATTACTCAATAAACACTGACTTCTTTGTTCACCTTGATTACTCGGTAAACACTGAGAACTAGGTAAAGCTTGGCTTCCGGTGAGAGCTCGGTAAGCATTCAGAATCCAATAAGTGTTGTAACTAATGACAAAAATGTATCATAATGCCAACAATCTCCCCCTTTGGCATTAGTGACAAAAACACTTATGAGACAAAATTTATCTGACATGCTGATGACTAATTCTGAATATACATAGCTTCGTTATATACAAATCCCCCATAGAATGTACATACATTATTTACATGAGCTGTATATCTCTTCCTTTGTACAATTTTTCTGAAAACACTTATTCACCCATAGTATACATATCCAACAATAATCTCCCCCTTTTTGACAATAATACCAAAGAATAAAAGAATATATATACTTATATAGAAACACCAAAATGAGAGATGAACTCTGAATGTACCTGGAGAATAAGCTGGAGAGTCTTATCCCAATTCTCTTGCAAAATTTTTGCAGGTGGAAAGAGCTATTTGAACTTCAGCCGAAAGTTCAATCACATGATCTGCAATGGAGAAGTTATTATCATGGATTAATGTCTTTGAATGTGCAATATGCTTCTGCATTGAATCCATGATGGGAAGGATCATGTTTTGGATATCTATCAATGTAGATCGGATCCTTGCCTCTTCCCTCAACAGCTCTGCCTGCGTCTCTGACAAAAATTTGATTCTGAGGTGATGAGATGAGCTTGAACTGGGGTCAAGCTTCAAGTTCTGTGCACTTACCTTCAGATCTTCATCAATTTTATTTAGTTTTTCTCTTATTCCTTTAGTGTACTCGGTAACATCACAAAGCTTAGCAAAAAGAGATGTTACATTATTAAAAGAATTTTCCATATCTGCCAAAACTGAGGTTAATGCAACCCGATTTATTGCAATGTTCTGGGCAATGTGCCCCAATACCTTATTGTCAAATTTCTTTTCTGCACGCTCAATTAGCTTTTCTTGTCCAGAGGCATCTTCATTGAATTTATTAACTGCCTCTTCCAATTGAATCAAAGTGTGTTGAGAAGTATCAACATCAACACCTATAGCCTCAGTAAATATGTTCCGGGCTTCCTCAATTATCCTATATTCCTTATCCCTTTCTGATCTTAACTGCATCTGAGTAGCCTTTTTCTCAATAAGTTGACTAGCATACCTCATTTCTTCAATGGTAGTATTATCAAAGTCAATCTTTGGAATTACTATCTCTGTGTCCAAGTCAATGTCTTCAGGAATTTCCTTTCCAGTGATCATAAGTCTTAATGGTTGCTTTTGTTTGACTTCTGAGATGACTGGTTTGACCTTTGGAATAGACACAACAGTAGAGACAGAAGGACTAGCAGTAAAAACTGGGATGCTTGAGGTTTGAGTGCCAATAGAAGTATGTACAAGGTCAAAATTTTGAATGCTGGCCAAAAATGGTGATACACTCGGTAATATAGTATCTGAGCTCACTGTGCCTGAAGTAGATGGCGACAAAATTGTAGAACAAATTTGAGTTGTCAAAATTTGAGAACTTACAGCAATACCAACTGATGATGATGGAGTTGAGGAGGCTAACTCGGTAGATGAAAAGGGGTGCAGCTTGGTAGTCGAAGAGGGATGCAGCTCGGTAGATGAAGTGGTAGTCACTTCTATTGATGATACCTGGAGCTGAGATATGGCAGGTGTAGATGAACCTGCTGAAGCTGACTCCAACCTTGATGATGTCATAGGTTTGGCTGGGGAGTGAGGAAGGGATGCAATAACTGCTGCTGCAATTTTTACCATATCATCCTCCTTATCTTCCTCTTCAGCTTCTTCCTCTTTGTCTTCTTCCTCTTTCTCTTTCATCATTGCATGCAACTCTCCTGGTGTAACTGTGATGGATGGAGTGCTATCTGATTCATCACTGTTGCTGCCACTATCATCATCCTTTATTTCTACTGGGTCTACACTGGGCTTATGTAGATGATAGATGTTTTTCCACATGTTTGTAGCATCATTTACAACATGCTCTATATCTTTGATCAAAACCAAACAAGTGTGGAATCTGATCATCATTTTACCTTCATAGGTTTTCAATTCAGATTTTACCTCTGCTCCAGTGAGACTAGGCCGAAGATTCTTCAGGGATTGCTCATATATATCTTTTATCATCTTGGTGGCTAACTACCATCTTGGTTGTACTCTCTCCAGTAGTTCTTTAGAGATATGGGGAGCAATCTAGTTCGGGGAGTATTTCCATTTTCCCATTTTGTTAAGTACCAGTTCCTCAATTTGCATTTTCTCTGCATCAGTCCTTGTCTCAAATCTTAATGCCTTGAAATTTGCGATGCCAGCTCCTTCTTCCAATGATTTGAGCCTTTGCTCGAATGTAGGTGCAGGTTTGACCAATACAGGTTCCTGAATACCTTTTCTTGTTCTCCGAGTGAATACTGCAGTAGGCTGCTTCTTGGGCTTGGTAATGATTACCTTGCCTTTCTTCTTTGCCGGTTGCTCTTTTTTTGATTCTTTTTCTCCTTCTCCTTCTTCTTCACTTTCTTTATCTTCACCTTTTCCCTCGATGACCATAAGAGGACTCATTTCAGTTTTCAGTTTGGCCACTTTCCTCTTACCTTTGCTGATGGCCTGTGGAATTTTGATTTCCAGTTCAATTCTGGCCTTTGCTTCATCATAAGTACCAAAAATTTGTTGCCTTGGGTCTACTGGCTCATTTACCAGTGCTTCAATGATATCCCTTGTTTCATCAATATTTACCTCATATGGAAGAGGTTTCACCCAAGCAAATCAGGGTTTAACTGCCTGTATGTATACCTTGTCATAGTCAACCATGAAACAAAATCATTTGCAACACTTGAACACACAAATTTGGTGACCCAAAAACCTTCCAAATAGAAAGTAAAACTGGGGTGGGGATGAAACCCACAAGCTTCGTTACTGCAGTATGAAGTTGGCCGGTTAAGGCTTACAATGACCACTTCTGGTGATCTGCCCTGTTAGGAGCACAAAGGATTGCTAGATCCACCTTGTTAGAGGATTTCCAAACATACAATAAAGTATGCACTCTGTTAGGATATTTTCAAAAGACTGTTAAGTCTACCTTGTTAAAGGATTTACAAAAACTGATTCACCTATTAGAATGAAATAGTGGATCTGATTACAACTGATTGCTGATAAGTAAAAAGCCCAAATGGGGAAATTATCAATTCCAACATTAAATATCAAAAGTGCACATTTCAACAATAAGTTAAATGTGACAATTGTCACAAAGAGAGTGATAGATAAAATTTTGATGACTATTCCAAGAGAGGAAAATACTAAAAACCAAAGCTAGCCCAAAAACATGAGGAAAGTACCTCCAGCCAAATAAAATAAGGCTTTAATCAAAGCACATTACACGTGATGATTGAGGATAGTCACACAAGAGGGATAAATCACAACATAATGCTAAGGAATACATCATCCCAGCAGTGTTAGAGAACACACTCACACACATCAAGCAATATACCATCAGTAACCTCATGCATATGTAGACAACAATAATTTCCTTAATTATTTTTCCATGCAATGCAACAATTAGATATCCATCAAATTAATACAATTTTCCATTAGCTTATGAACCAATCAGATTGGGGACTTAAGTCATTAACCTAAAAGATCTAATGCAAGACCTACTCCTTTGCAATGATTCACAATAAACACTCATTTCTCAATGAAAGGAACCATTTCATTACTATAATGATAAAACTCAAAATCAAAAAAAAGATTCATTTATTTACTTACAATTAGGGAAAAATAGGGAAACAATGCACCTATCTCTACAAGGAGAAACAAAAGAGGCACTCAAAGCCAACACATGGATACCAATCAATGGTTCCATCCAAAATGGTCACACATGCAACCAACCAAACAAGGCACAACGATAATGTTGGTGAAGCAAATGTAGAAGGATATTGGAGTTAAGTTCATAGAGATTTTTATCATACCTATCAAAACACAAGTACAGTGAGTATGTCTAAGAATCTTGTGTTACATTCAAAGATAAAGCATATATCTATCAAGTAACATGTTCTGAGAGAGAAATTTGCAAGGAAGAGCATATTAGAGTATATCAATACAAAAGAGAGAATATAGAAGATATATTTACAAAGACTTTGTTGAAGGATACATTTGAGTACTAGAGAGATATGCTTGGGGTTATGCCCATGCCTCCTTTTGAGTAGTTGGTGTAGAGATTACATTAGTCTAGTGGTACAAAGCACTATTTTTTATCTAGACTTTATACGTAATTCTTCATCTATGGTGGAGTATCTCTATTTGAGATGAGTCATGAAGGACTCTTGGTAATTGGTATTTAATAGTGTCTTTAGAAGCTTGAGCTTATTGAAGATCTTATGCAATATAATTGACATAATGATGAATTTGTCATTGATGTCAATGGGGGAGAGTTGTACATAAAATACATCTTGTAGTACATTAAGGGAGAGATTGGTACATGATATTGATGTTAATAGAGGAGAAGTCATGTTAGATTTAGATTTTATTGATGAAGAGGATTTGAAATGAATATGATTATAGTACAATGGACATTCATGAGCAACATGAATGGGGGAGTAGTTGTAGTACAACATTTGGTATTCATGGAACATTTGGGATATTTTTAGGATGAACATTGTCGATGTTCCTATGGGGTAGTATCCTAGTATCACTGGAGAGATTATAAAGTGATCTTTTGTTGCATTCATGGCAGTTTTTGTCATTGATGTCAACATACATATAATTTTGTAAAAGATGAATAGAGTAGTAGACATAGATTGGGGTTGCATAATTTGAGGATTCAAGAAAAGACTATGTATAGTTGAGGACATGTTCTGCAGTGTGTCCTAATGGTGTAGTTAAGAGAACATATGAAGGGATTAATATAATTGACATTTATTTCATATTCATTGAAGACAAAGTTGAAATAGAGTTCCTAAGAAGTATTTTTTTATGTTTTGATTATATCTCCTAAGAGAGATAGAATCTAGTTAAGAAAAATTGTATAGAGGTAGTAGACATGAAGAAGAAGCAGTGGTTAAATATGCACATCTTGATGAGCATTGCATGTAGAATTATGAAGAATTTAAGCTGATAGTTTGATTGTATTTTAGAAAATATGTAAATTTGTAATGTAACATAATTTATTATATTATCTTAATTTTTTCCTATATTATATTTATAAATTGAGAAAGCCTCGAGGTGAACTCAATAATTAGTTTGAGGATGTGATATAATGGAATTTTTTTCCTTGTAGTGAGTGTGTGAGTGATTTTAAAATGTGAGTATGCGAACTTGGAGGCAAGATCAAGTGAACCTGATATTGAATATCTTGAGATTAGAGAATTGTTTGGTGTAGTTAAGGATAGCAAGCTAGAAGAGAGACTATATTTGACAAAGAGATTACTATGGATAATTATTAATTGGTATTATTCTATGAAGGAAAGTACTAAGGCCAGTTAAAAGATGAGTTTGGTGGTATTTTCCTAGAAGTTGTTTGGATAGTGGGTCCTTCTACCATTTATGACTTTTAATAGGGTTGGCACAACTCCTAACAAGGTTGGAATCCCCTCACAAGAGATTTAAAGTCTCCTAATAGGGACTGATCTATACTAAATGTAATTCATTGACTCCTAATACAGTTCATCCTCTTACAAGGAATTTATATATTAATAAATCATTTTGTGGATACCATCCCCACTAAGGTTTTTCGTTTGATCAAGGGTTTCCCTACTTAACAAATCTCGTATTATTATGTATGGTGATCTTTCTATGGTTGTTTCACTTATTGATTACATGTTTCTAATTTAGAAAAGTTAATAAAAGTTATTTTATTTAGATAATTGATTTATCCCCTACCCTCTCTTAGCTATCTCGGTGGAATTTACTTTCAAATAATATCAAGGGTTAATCATTTTCTTTCAAATTATACATCCAAGGAGTAGTAATTGATGGTGGAGGAAGGATGGTATAGAGTGCATTTTGATGGGGCCTAAAAAGGAAATCTAGGATGTAATGGAGTGAGATGTGCTATATTAGATGAAGCCAATAATGTTTTGTTTTTTTGGGAGCAAGGCATTAAATACAGAGGGAAAAATAATGTGGTTGAATGCTCGGCAATAATATTTTCTCTAAAAGTTGCCAAGAAATATGGGGGATAAGAAGATCCATCTATATGGAGATTGAACAATAGTGGTCAATGGAATTATAAAAGGTAAGATAGATGCTTTGTTCTTGGATAAGTATATTAGTAGGATTCAAATGAGACTAGATTGATTTGATAGCTTTTGAGTCACCCACATTAGAGGGGAAGGGAATGTGTTATGCCAAAAAAATGGCTAATGTTGGTGTTAGAATAGGTGGGTACCAAGAAATTATTGGGGACTTTAGACACATTTCTTTATAAAAAATTTAAATCAGCTTCACCTTAATTGAAGAGTTGAATGATAGTAAACCAACAATGATGGAGAGGTAGGAAGGCTAGTTATCACTAGTTAGAAGTACATAAGCACATGTAGAAGTATTTGGTAGATATGTGCAAAGAATGTAACGAGTACGCATCATTCTCTAAAATGTAGGCATCTAATGAAATTTCTAGAAAGAGCTAAAAGTTAAATACTAAAAAATTACATATGTAATTGTCTTTCCATAGTGAGAAGATTGTAAAGTTAGAAAGGTAAAATGGAGGCAAAAATGGTTTTTAAAAATACAAAATGAGAAACAAACACATGGATTTTGTTGTGAGAACATACCATGTAATATTGGAGAGGTTTTAAGAATTGATGATGATGAGTTCATCAAAATCACCAAGTGATTGTTGGGTAGTGAGGTTATGGAAAATAGACTTCCATCCATGAACTATTTTGCATATTTCTTCATTGTTCTGCATGTGTGATTTTCTCTTAGCCCAGAAAAACGAGGAGGATATCAAAATGATTGAACTTTATTTGTAAATCAATTGGCATCTTCAGTATTAGAGGTGGCTTGATATGGAAGAAATGGGATTTGGATTCTACATTGTTGAGGATGTATGGTGAAAGATCAAAGGTCAGGCAAATGGTGCACAACATTTTATTGTTTTTAGTACTTCAACTCTAGTTTGGAAGAGGACAGGGGAATCTTGCACAGCTTGGATGGAATTACTTCACTTCATGACCACATGGGAAGAATATTAGAGACATATATTAAAAGAAAGCTAGATAAGACAAAAGCATTCTCCAAGTGAATTTAGGGATTGAGAGTCTAGACAAATTGTAAGGGAGGTATCACCACCTATGCTGGCTAGGAAGAAGGGCCAAATGGACACACTTAGTGGAGTAATTCTCATTAATGCAACTATGGAGGAAATAATGGTGTGTTGGGGGTTTGATGAGTGATATTGTGTTTATCTCATTTGATTGTCCATTTTCTATAGTAGGAGCTATCTTGTTTTAGTTTATATTGTGCTTGTTTCCTCTACAAGGTTTTAGCCCATTCTAGGTTGTGCATATTTTGGTGTTTGATAGGTAATTGGGTGGTCATTCCCATATTTGTATGGGTAAATAGTACTTTTGGCTTTAGTGTAATTAGGGGATATGAAAATCTTGGCTTTTAGGACTATTTTTGGCTACAATGTGATGGGGGATTTCTAAAAGTTGTGGCTTAAAGGCATGTTCTATCAATGTAAAACTCTTTTAAATCTATCAATAAAATATCACTTATCAAATTATTTTTTACCTTGATTTGATGAGTTGTATTTGATTTAATCTTCTTTTATTTAATATTATCCTAATTTTATCATTCTTCTAGTTTTAGAGTGTCTAAAAATGCCTCTCTTTGAATTGATGTGTGAAGGGGATCAATTCGAAGAATATATTTATTGTTTTTTCTATTGATTCCTAAATAAAAATAAATGTTGGATTGACTGATTCTATTGAAGATTTGATTATTTGATCTTGATGTAATACCTGTCTTCCTAATTTGAATGGTAAAGATGCTCCATTGATGATTTTTAAAAAAAAATTGATGCCCCTAATTTCAGTAATTACTTTGAATTCCTTGATTTTGATGTCTTCTCTTTTTATATTAGTTATCTTCCCCCTCAAAGATAAAACATAAATGATTTTGGATGAAGTTCAAAAAAATTAGGAATTTTAGTTTTATTTCTAAAATGTTTAATGTTATGAAAATATAATTTTGAATAGCGCTTATGATGTTCTAATGTAAAAAATTACTATAGAAAATGACTCAATTGAAAATTTTGCAATAATAAGGATTATTGGTTAAAAATATGTAAAACAAATGTCCCATTAGGGTAAAAATTTAGGAATAAAAGGTTCAAAAACCCATTTTTACCAACTCATTTTCACACTTTCTATTTACTATTCACTTTGAAGCTCTAAGCCCATGAATATGATTTCACCAATTAAAAATAATATATTCAAGTGTGGTCATTCAAGTGTGGTCATCAATTTTAATGGTTGGTTGAGTAAGGTCCTCCTATAGGTCATCAAAACCCTCTTTGGTTTTAAAATTTTGGATTTTTAGCTCAAAAAATTTAAACTGCACATTGAGTTTTGGGAGTGTATGCATTTATTTATATTTCAATGCATTCAATTTTTGTTTTAGCTCATTGAATATGTTTTAAATCATTTTAAAGTTCACACAATGCATCTCTGTTGTGGAATAACATGTTTAAGAAACCCCAGCTTGTAGATTTTGCACATGTAATTTTTAGAATAATGTCTAACAATGCTATAGCTTATTCAAGAATAACTTTATCAAATTTTCATTTTACAAAATACTTTAGCATGTTTGAAGAGAATCTTTTTACATTGTTTGAATGTTTAAAAATATTAAGTAAATATAGATGATTTTATTTTATGGCCTAATGTTGTATGTTTTTCTTAGTATTCATGGTCGAGGTCTTGACTTTTTATGGTGATGTCATAAATAATCTCTTAAAGATCATTCTAGGTCTAAAGTTCTAATCATATGTTTTGTTTTGTATGGACATTAGGAAGAACTTTACTTATTTAGGGATAAAAGCTATGATGAAAGTAATCACATTTATTCTATTCATGTTTTTATGAACTATTGAAGTGTGAATGGATTCCTGTAACTGCATAAGTTCCCTTCCTACAAGAATGGATTGAACGGATAGTTATTTCTATCAAAGATGAATTTATGGTTATTATGTGTGATAAATGAGATGCATACTTGTGCTACTAACTCTCAAGTATAGGACCAAGTCAATTAGGATAGGATATGACAAGGAACGAGTAGTAATCTACTTCAAAGACAGTTGATACCACAAAGGTCTCTGGAACTATTCAAAAACCATCAAGAGAGTGGAGGATTGACTATCATAAATAATTAAAGTCTATTAATTACCATATATGAATAATCGAAGCTAGTATAAAATCTAATTGATGTAAATACTTGTTTGTTTGGTTGAGAAAATCTCTTTGAATGTTGTTTTAATAAAACTAACTTTTGTAACTCATTTGGTTGTGGATGTCTAGTTGTTTAGGACTTGTTCAAGGTTGTTATTATAAATAAGTTTCTAATGAATTCTTTTAGAATAGGATAAAATAGATAGAAATCAATTATATTTTGATTTCTAGCAACAAAGTTGTGAACTTTTCGTTTATCATGTATGGTTGGAGTTTCAATTATGAATAAAATGGACATGCTTGAGTTTTCCAACTAGCTTCCATAGTTTGTTCTAGTTCACTCACCAAAGGGGACCCACTTGGTGAGCGAATATCTAAACTTCCAATTTTTTTAGAAATATTTCAATCCTCTTCTATTTCTACAGTCACTAACTATCATACCATGTGATTATTCCTACAATCAAGGCAAGTAGAGTAGATCCTTGTATGAATACTGAATTCTATTTGAGTAATATAGAATTAGGCTATGAATTTTTGATAAAGTAGAATTAATTTTGAGCATTCATTCCTAAAAGTAATTTTTTAGTAGAATAGTGATGGTAACAAATGGTTACTTAATGTATATACTTTATTGCAACATTTCAAGTCTATGTCTCTAGGTTTTGACAAATGAATGAACCTTGAGTATAACAAATAATTGTTAAAGGGATATCCAATTTGTAAGTATGAGATAAATTATCGTACGTATTAGGCTAATCAAATAAGAAAGTTATTTTGATATTTTTGTTGGGGATGGTATCAAACTAAGAATTTATTGGAATCATCCTTCAATTTTTAGATTTACTCTTAGAATTTATTCTTAGTATGTTATATATTCTTGTAAGATATTTTTCAAAGATCCTCTCTTTATTTGTATGAATAGAATAAGAAGAACGAGAAATATGTTAGAGATAGGGATTAATGAGAAGGTGAGGGGGGTGGAGTGGGTGGCTATCTCTAACGATTGTTTTCTATTAGTATCAACCACTTAGTCATTTACAAGGCAGGGTCAAATGGTCATCACTGACCAAGCTAATCTATATGGTTGAGTCATATACATAAGTATACACCTAGCTCTATAGGAGTCAAGCAATTTTTTGAGTAGCAAAGTATTTTTGTATATGAGTCAAGCTCATTAGTGACCAAGAAAGTTTTTGTGAACACATGTGATGAGTTACTTAGTATGTACTAAGAATAATGAAGGCTGAGCGACACCAATGCCAAGCATTAGTAAAAAATAAAGGTTGAACTATGCAGAGTTTACATGAAAGTCAAGAATGGAATAATTTTTTAAGAAAAATGATAATCAGGCTGACTTGGAAGGGATATTTAAATTTTGAAGAGGTTATTATAGAAAATTTAATACTTTCAAAGGTTGTTACAAAACTTTTAAATGTTGTGGATCACAGATCCCTATGTTTTGTGTTTGACGACCAGGATGAAGAGAAAAAATATGGAATCATCTAGAAAACTATTTATGGAAATATTTATATAGTGATGACCTTAACCTAGATCATACATGCTAGTAGAGAAGGAGGTGAAAAGATTTTGTGTGCAAACATGAAGCTATTGACAGAAAAAGATTGAGATTAGATTAGAAGTCATTAAAGGGTTTTGTTATCATCTAAAAAACTAAGTGATCCAGTCATTGTAGTGAAGTGAAAGGGAAAACCAAGCATATCATATTAGAGGAGAGGATTAGTTACCAAGGAGAAGACTAAAAATTGGCTTACAGAGAAAACCAAGAGTTAGATATTGAATAAGTTTTAACGGACTTGAATTAGGGTAAATATCTTAATATATTGGTCTTAAAAAATCTTTATAAATCTCCTAATAGAGTCCTTACTATTTTGTAACTGTTAAACCCTCTAAAAAGGTGAGACCTAGTAGAGCCTTTAATAGGGTAGACCCCTCATAGGGTAGATCATATTTTATGGTTAAATATCATAATCTTAGCTAGTTAACTTTATTACTATAGTAGTGAAGACATGTGGGTGTTATCCCCACCCCAGTTTTACCTTCAACTTGGAGGGTTTCTAGGTAACAAATACTATGTTATGTTTTTTACTTTAAGGCATGTGCTTGATCAGACTTATATGTTACAAAAGAATTACATTACTAGCTTTACATGCACAAGTTATTGATAGATGTGGATGAATCTGTGAAAAGTGAAAAGCATTTTAGATTTTGATTCACCCACCGCACCCCTCCCCCCCCCACCTCTTAGTATCTATTTTATCCTATTTAGTCCTCTACCAATCAAAAATCAGTATCAAAAAATTCATTCACTAAAAGAATCTTAAAGACTTGGAGATTAGATCTTTGAGATGGAGGCTTTCAAATTGAACAAGATAATTGATAATCAAGTGATTGACATTCAACTAAAACTACAAAAACTTGACAAGGTAAGACAAGATATGAAGTATTACCTAAAAAGGAGAAAGGAAATTATTTTCTAGGTAAAGCAATACTCTTATGAAGAATTTGAAACTAAAGGAATTTTTGAACCAATCAATCAAAATGACAAAGCATCTACTGATCTACTTGACAGAGAAAAATTCTTAAGTGAAGAAATAAGAGGACTGATAAGATTGTTGGCATTATGATACATTTTTGTCATTAGTTACAACACTTATTGGATTCTGAATGCTTACCGAGCTCACACCGGAAACCAAGCTTTACCTAGTTCTCAGTGTTTACCGAGTAATCAAGGTGAACAAAGAAGTCAGTGTTTATCGAGTAATCAAGTTGAACAAAGAAGTCAGTGTTTACCGAGTAATCAAGGTGAACAAAGAAGTCAGTGTTTACCGAGTGATCAAGGTGAACAAAGCAATCAGTGTTTACTGAGTGATCAAGGTGAACAAAGTAATTAGTGTTTACCGAGTGTTCAAGATAAAGAAAGGAATCAGTTTTGACCGAGTAAAGATGTACTAAGATGTAACCGAGAACTTCATGATAACCGAGCTCCTGAGGTTATCAAGGAAATTAATTTTTACCAAGCTCAGACGAATATCAAGGAAACTAACTATCACCGAGTCACAAGGTTCTATCAAGTATTTCCTTTGATCACCGAGCAACAGTTCAGATAAAAGTATTCACCGAGTGACATCTCTTCTACCGAGTCTCCAGTGGTTACCGAGTTCAGAACTATTCGAAGTGTTTAGTATGAACCGCGCCTTCACTTCTACCGAGTGCATGACGATGCCGAGTAACGCAGTGGACTCCGAGTATCAGAAGGACACTGAGTCAGTTCAGTGAACCCGAGTTTTTACCTTGGGCCGACTTTGTATAGAGATTTGCACTTGTTGTTTTAGCCAACCTTGCATGTATTGTTTAGCCGACCTTGCATGTATTATTTATATGGATCGTATATATATGCAATGTATTGTATCATTCAAACAACAGTTATGGAAATGGTAATGAGTGGAAATGTGAAAGTGTGAAAGTGTGAAAGTGCGAAAGAAATACATGCGTGTGAAAGTATGTGGGCTGAATTGTGAAGATATTCAGCAAGTCTAATTTTGAAGCAGAAAAGTTTTATCTATCACATCAAGGTGAATCAGAGCATAGCGGATCTTATCAGCAATCAGTTGTAATCAGATCCACTGTTTCATTCTAACAGGTGAATCAGTTTTTGCAAATCCTCTAACAAGGTAGACTTAACAGTCTTTTGTAAATCTCCTAACAGAGTGCATACTTTATTGTATGTTTGGAAATCCTCTAACAAGGTGGATCTAGCAATCCTTTGTGCTCCTAACAGGGCAGATCACCAGAAGTGGTCATTGTAAGCCTTAACTAGCCAACTTCATACTGTAGTAACGAAGCTTGTGGGTTTCATCCCCACCCCAGTTTTACTTTCTATTTGGAAGGTTTCTGGGTCACCAAATCTATGTGTTCCAGTGTTGCAAATGATTTTGTTTCATGCTTACAATAGGTTACTTGGATGAATGATGAATATATCAGTATACAGTTTTATTGTTTGAAATTTTAGAAGTTACTGATTCACCCCTCCCCTCTCAGTAACTTGTTATATCTTGAATATTTCCAACAATCGGTATCAGAGCTATAAGGTTCTCAAGATAAAAGCTTCACAGCTTGAGCAAAGATCAAGGACAATGGAGATATTCAAACTTGACAAAACTATTGAGAATGAAAAGCTAGATCTGAAAATGGCCATGGCTCAACTCAATGAAGCAAAAGAGCATCTTTTACAATCCTTAAAAAGAAGGAAAGAACTTGCAAAGCAAATGAATGACCATCAGTATGTTGAAAAAAAGATTGAAGATCTCTCACCATCAAATAGTTCAGATGAAGCTGACAAAGCAATCAAAGAACTCTTAGAAAAGAATGGATCTCTGCAGGAAGAAGTAAGAAAGCTCAAAAGGGAACAAGGAATCCAGTCCATCAGGCTATGCAAAATCTTGGAGCAAAGGAACAAGGCAGCTGAAGACTTAGAGGTAAGGAATAATCAATCCTCTCAGCTTGAAAATCTTGTAACTCAGTTATCTAATGCAAATGAAGAAATTATGAATCTAAGATCTGAGAATGAGATTTTGAGAAATGACTTAATTACTGAAAGACAAATCAATGCAAGCTTACAAAGTGATCTAATCTCTGAAAAACAAGTCAATGAGAGAATGGTAAAATCTCAAAAAGACATGGATCAATTGAATCTGCAAAATGAAGAAAACTTTCATAAACAAAATGGTAAAGCAGGCCTTGGATACAAGGAAGAAGGTGAATCCTCCAAACAGGGTACTCAAAAGAATCAAAAACCTACTTGCAGCCACTGTGGTAAGTTAGGTCATACATCTAACAGATGTTGGAGCAATGGAAAAGGAAAATTTAATGGAAAATGCTACAATTGCAATCAGCATGGACACAAAGCCAATGAATGCAAAAGGAAACCGAAATTTGAAGGTAAATGTCACAAATGCCAAAACCAAGGTCATAAGGCATCACAATGCAAATTCAAATCTTTTAATCCAGCTGAACAACTTGTCAAAGCAATATTTTGTTGGGACTACAACACTTGGTGCAGATGTCATTATTGTGGAGAATATGGTCATACTGGCATAAACTGTGCAAGGGATCACCTAAGAAAAAGGGATACCACTGTAAGATATTATACATGTACAGAACTTGGTCATATATCTAAAAACTGCATGAACATAAAGAAAGTCGAGGATGAGAAGAAAATCAAAGTAGACAATATTCGGAAACAAATGAAGCAGCAATGGATTCCAAAGTCTACCGAGCCAGATAATTCAATTAATGGAATGATCACTCAAGAGGTGAGTGACTCTCCCATTTCCAATTAAGACTCATCAGGATAAGACCAGGACTGTATCCACAAGCAATACCCTAAGCAGTCCTAGAATGAAAATATGATCAAATCAGTATTTCAGATACATTAGGATCATGGTCGATACATGACCTTACCGAGCTCAGTCGGGTGCAATAAGGCTTCTTTCACCAAGTTTCACTTACCGAGCATGGTTGGTTCTTCTCTTACCGAGTTAAGGGCAGATTAATCTATTTTCTTTTGGTCACCGAGTTGCAAAGTTTAAGCCGAGCTAGTGGATGACAGCCTGTCAATCGCAGCTACCTTCGTGCTGAACATTAATGAAAAATTTTTTCATCAAAAGGGCAGATTTCAACCTCATTTTTTCACCGCGAATTCGAGATTTACAAAAGAGGGCTTTCAAGCGAATTCAAGTGAGTCGAAGAAATTTTCCAGCGAAGTATTCTTATGAAATCTTCTTACTCACCGAGCAGCAATGGCTTTCGCAAGCACCAGCAGCAGCAAGGCGAAGAAAGGATCTGAAATGCTTGTGAAGGGAACGGAATGGAAGGCACCAACGTTCAAGCTTGTTCCTGCCATCGCTGAACCACTCGACCCGCATGGAGCTCAATCACAGATTCCTCCAAAGGTACTTCTAATCAATGATATTCATACTCATTTCAAGTGTACTGTGCAAGAAATAGGGACACTAGATATGGATAGCACCTTAGCCGAGTTATGCATGGATGGAACCCTAAAACCTGAGTTCAAACATTTGGAAACCAAAGGCTTAACCCATTTCCCGCATCTGCCAAGAAGTTTCCAAGTGAAATGGGTGAGGTATATCTTGAGCCGAGTACATAATGGTCAGTTGTGGTTGGAACAACCAGTTTTGATAACCAAGAAGATGATTCACAAAATCACGGGTCTCCCAATGCTCAGCAAAGCCAAAACCACCAAAAACCTAGGACGGGATGAGTTATAGAAGAAAACCCAAGCCGAATGGGATGGCAGAGGTTTAAAACTCAACAATGTTTCAGATATAGAACTGAAATTTGGTATTTATGTTATTGCATACAAACTGTATAGTTCCAGCAGGCTGAATAGTGTACCTTGCAAGGCTGTAGATTTGGAATATAAAATTGTAAAGAAAAATATGGAGTTTGACCTAGCTGATGTATTATTAAAACAATTCAATAAAAACATGGAAAGCATAAGGACTGCAAAGACAAACCCTTGTAAATTTGGTTCTTTGCTAGTTTGTTTATTCTTCTATGTACAGAAATTCTTTCCATCCAAAGGTACAATTGTATGGAGGAAAGATACTCCAATTTTGTATCAAATAAATGAATTCATAGTAGATATGGGTATGAATTTTGACAAAGTAATGGAAAATTATTTTGAAGATTTCAAGGAAAGGATGAACAACAGATTCAGAATACCTCCAAAACTTGTTGAAGAGTATAAGGATGATGTTTGTTTCATGGTTGACTGTGACAAGGTATACATACAGGCAGTTAGACCCCGAGTTGCATGGGTGAAACCTCTTCCATATGAGGTAAATATTGATGAAACCAGGGATATCATTGAAGCACTGGTAAATGAGCCAGTAGACCCAAGGCAATGAATTTTTGGTACTTATGATGAAGCAAAGGCCAAAATTGAACTAGAAATCAAAATTCCACAGGCCATCAGCAAAGGTAAAAGGAAAATGGCCAAACTAAAAACTGAAATGAGTTCTCTTATAGTCACCGAGGGAGAAAGTGAAGAAGAAAAAGAAGGAGAAAAAGAATCAGAAAAAGAGCAACCGGCAAAGAAGAAAGGCAAGGTAGTCATTACCAAGCCCAAGAAGCAGCCTACTGCAGTATTCACTTGAAGAACGAGAAAAGGTATTCAGGAACCTGTATTGGTCAAACTTGCACCTACATTCGAGCAGAGGCTCAAAACATTGGAAGAAGGAGCTGGCATTGCAAATTTCAAGGCATTGAGATTTGAGACAAGGACTGATGCAGAGAAAATGCAAATTGAGGAACTGGTACTTAACAAAATGGGAAAATGGAAATACTCCCCGGACCAGATTGCTCCTCATATCTCTAAAGAACTACTGGAGAGAGTACAGCCAAGATGGGAGTTAGCCACCAAGACGGTAAAAGATATATATGAGCAATCCCTGAAGAATCTTTGGCCTAGTCTCACTAGAGCAGAGGTAAAATCTGAATTGAAAACCTATGAAGGTAAAATGATGATCAGATTCCACACTTGTTTAGTTTTGATCAAAGATATAGAGCATGTTGTAAATGATGCTACAAACATGTGGAAAAACATCTATCATCTACATAAGCCCAGTGTAGACCCAGTAGAAATAAAGGATGATGACAGCAGCAGCAGTAGTGATGAATCAGATAGCACTCCATCCATCACAGTTACACCAGGAGAGTTGCATGCAATGATGGAAGAAAAGGAGGAAGAAGACAAAGAGGAAGAAGCTGAAGAGGAAGATAAGGAGGATGATACGGTAAAAATTGCAGCAGCAGTTATTGCATCCCTTCCTCACTCCCCAGACAAACCTATGACATCATCAAGGTTGGAGTCAGCTTCAGCAGGTTCATCTACACCAGTTTTACCATCTACACCTGCCATATCTTAGCTCCAGGTATCATCAGTGGAAGTGACTACCAATTCATCTACCGAGCTGCATCCCTCTTCGTCTACCGAGCTGCACCCCTTTTCATCTACCGAGTTAGCCTCCTCGACTCCATTATCATCAGTTGGCATTGTTGTAAGTTCTCAAATTTTGACAACTCAAATTTGTTCTACAATTTTGTTGCCATCTACTTCAGGCACAGTGAGCTCAGATGCTATATTACCGAGTGTATCACCATTTTTGGCCAGCACTCAAATTTTTGACCCTGTACATACTTCTATTGGCACTCAAACCTCAAACATCCCAGTTTTTACTGCTAGTCCTTCTATCTCTACTATTGTGTCTATTCCAAAGGTCAAACCAGTCATCCCAAAAGTCAAACAAAAGCAACCATTAAGACTTATGATCACTGGAAAGGAAATTCCTGAAGATATTGACTTGGACACAGAGATAGTAATTCCAAAGATTGACTTTGATAATGCTACCATTGAAGAAATGAGGTATGCTAGTCAACTTATTGAGAAAAAGGCTACTCAGATGCAGTTAAGATCAGAAAGGGATAAGGAATATAGGATAATTGAGGAAGCCCGAAACATAATTACTGAGGCTATAGGTGTTGATGTTGATACTTCTCAACACATTTTGATTCAACTAGAAGAGGCAGTTAATAAATTCAATGAAGATGCCTCCGAACAAGAAAAGCTAATTGAGCGTGCAGAAAAGAAATTTGATAATAAGGTATTAGGGCCAATTGCCCAGAACATTGCAATAAATCAGGTTGCATTAACCTCAGTTTTGGCAGATATGGAAAATTCTTTTAATAATGTAACATCTCTTTTTGCTAAACTTTGTGATGTTACCGAATACACTAAAGGAATAAGAGAAAAACTAAATAAAATTGATGAAGATCTGAAGGTAAGCGCACAGAACTTGAAGCTTGACCCCAGTTCAAGCTCATCTCATCACCTCAGAATCAAATTTTTGTCAGAGAAGCAGGCAGAGCTGTTGAGGGAAGAGGCAAGGATCCGATCTACATTGATAGATATCCAAAACATGATCCTTCCCATCATGGATTCAATGCAGAAGCATATTGCACATTCAAAGACATTAATCCATGATAATAACTTCTCCATTGCAGATCATGTGATTGAACTTTCGGCTGAAATTCAAATAGCTCTTTCTACCTGCAAAATTTTGCAAGAGAATTGGGATAAGACTCTCCAGCTTATTCTCCAGGTACATTCAGAGTTCATCTCTCATTTTGGTGTTTCCATATAAGTATATATATTCTTTATTCTTTGGCATTATTGTCAAAAAGGGGGAGATTATTGTTGGATATGTATACTATGGGTGAATAAGTGTTTTCAAAATTTTTACAAAGGAAGAGATATACAGCTCATGTAAATAATGTATGTACATTCTATGGGGGAGTTGTATATAACAAAGCTATTCTATGGGGGAGTTGTATATAACGAAGCTATGTATATTCAGAATCAGTCATCAGCATGTCAGATAAATTTTGTCTCATAAGTGTTTTTGTCACTAATGCCAAAGGGGGAGATTGTTGGTATTATGATACATTTTTGTCATTAGTTACAACACTTATTGGATTCTGAATGCTTACCGAGCTCACACCAGAAACCAAGCTTTACCTAGTTCTCAGTGTTTACCAAGTAATCAAGGTGAACAAAGAAGTCAGTGTTTATCGAGTAATCAAGGTGAACAAAGAAGTTAGTGTTTACCGAGTAATCAAGGTGAACAAAGAAGTCAGTGTTTACCGAGTGATCAAGGTGAACAAAGCAATCAGTGTTTACCGAGTGATCAAGCTGAACAAAGTAATCAGTGTTTACCGAGTGTTCAAGATAAAGAAAAGAATCAGTTTTGACCGAGTAAAGATGTACTAAGATGTAACCGAGAACTTCATGATAACCGAGCTCCTGAGGTTATCAAGGAAATTAATTTTTACCGAGCTCAGACGGATATCAAGGAAACTAACTATCACCGAGTCACAAGGTTCTATCAAGTATTTCCTTTGATCACCGAGCAACAGTTCAAATAAAAGTATTCACCGAGTGACATCTCTTCTACCGAGTCTCCAGTGGTTACCGAGTTCAGAACTATTTGAAGTGTTTAGTATGAACCGTGCCTTCACTTCTACCGAGTGCATGACGATGTCGAGTAACGCAATGGATGCCGAGTATCAGAAGGACACCGAGTCAGTTCAGTGAACCCGAGTTTTTACCTTGGGCCGACTTTGTATAGAGATTTGCACTTGTTGTTTTAGCTGACCTTGCATGTATTGTTTAGCCGACCTTGAATGTATTATTTATATGGATAGTATATATATGCAATGTATTGTATCATTCAAACAACAGTTATGGCAATGGTAATGAGTGGAAATGTGAAAGTGTGAAAGTGCGAAAGAAATACATGTGTGCAAAAGTATGTGGGCTGAATTGTGAATATATTCAGCAAGTCTAATTTTGAAGAAAAAAAGTTTTATCTATCACATCAAGGTGAATCAGAGCATAGCAGATCTTATCAGCAATCAATTGTAATCAGATCCACTATTTCATTCTAATAGGTGAATCAGTTTTTGCAAATCCTCTAAGAAGGTAGACTTAACAGTCTTTTGTAAATCTCCTAACAGAGTGCATACTTTATTGTATGTTTGGAAATCCTCTAACAAGGTGGATCTAGCAATCCTTTGTGCTCCTAACAGGGCAGATCACCAGAAGTGGTCATTGTAAGCCTTAACCGGCCAACTTCATACTGCAGTAACGAAGCTTGTGGGTTTCATCCCCACCCCAGTTTTACTTTCTATTTGGAAGGTTTCTGGGTCACCAAATCTGTGTGTTCAAGTGTTGCAAATGATTTTGTTTCATGCTTACAATAGGTTACTTGGATGAATGATGAATATATCAGTATACAGTTTTATTGTTTGAAATTTTAGAAGTTACTGATTCACCCCTCCCCTCTCAGTAACTTGTTATATCTTGAATATTTCCAACAAAGATATCATGACATCCAATCAATAATATTATGTGAATTAATAGAATAAAAGAAGAAAGATGAAAAGGATATGACTATGGATGAAGAAGATGAAATTCTAATGGCTATCAAAATTGAAGAAAGGATATCAGATGTATAAAAGCACACAAACACTCAACTAGACTTGATGAATCTGATGGTCTAATTTTCACAATACAGAAAATTTTTGAATTTTTACTAAAAAATCATTTAGGGCATTGTTTCATGAAAATTAGGGTTTTTTTTCCTTTGAATTTTCAAATGCTTAGGTTGCCCTAGTTCATTTCTTGGTCTCTATGTTGTTGGAATTCTATCAAATTATCAAGGTTTGTCATTAGAGCAATTAGTTGAAAAACCCTAAGTGTGAAAACTCTAATGCCTTGTTTTATTTTACCCTAGTTTTGAAAAAATTTCATAAATAATATTACAAAAATAACTTTAAGGAATATCACTTTTACCCTAAGGTCGGGCTTACGCAAGCATGAACTCATTGAAATCTTGTTTAAACCTTTATTGTCTATGCTTTGTTTACAATTTGCTTGATTATTTTATTGAGAAATATCCTATGTGATATAGATTTTATGTGACCATTGATCTTGTTCAGATCAATGGGTATCACATTCCTACAATGTTGAAATGCAAGTTTTTAAAATAATGTGGGCATGCACTTTGATGACACGTAGCCCTTTTTTTTATTAAAGTCTCAGTGCACTGGAAAGATTATGATTTTTCATAAATTGCTAGAACCTTTTTGAAGACTTATCAGTAGATTTCATGTATGTTCTTGAATTCATGCGATGTGATTGTTTGATATATTAATAGAGGTAGCACTTTATGACCAAGATTTATCAACCACTGATCTTGTTTAGATAAAGGGCTAGCATTTTTCCACATTAAGAAGATGCACGAGAATTAAACAAAATGGGGAAGCACAAATTGGACATGTAGCAGGCTCTGACATCATGACCCCACCTTTCTGTAGGGTAACATTGAAGTATCTTTCGTGGCAGTTGTCAGATGAGTTGGACCAAGTGGCAATATTTTATTTATCAGTTCAACTGACGTGGTATTTTGAGACATATGATTCTATGATCAGTGATCTATGAGAAATCAAAGGCCAGTGCATGCCCACATTTTCAACTTGAGCAAGAGATAAATAAATTGGGCAAGCGGTATTGTGACATGTAGCAAGGTGGGGTCAAGAATCTCTAGTATGTGTTGTCGTGTGCCAAGTTGTAAAACAATTTTTGATATATACTGCTAGTTGTACCAATGAAGGGGTTTGTCTACTAGAAAGGATCGAAGTTTTTTCAACCATACATCTTTAAAAGATCAAGGGCTAGCACCTTCCTGCATTAAGAAACTATTCGAGAAATTAAAAAATGTGGGTATGTGCCTTTACACCGCATGTCACAGTGGTGCCAAGACTAGGGGAGAATGACATAGGCAAGAGGGTGAATAACTAGGGCCAAAGGCTCTCCTAGATATCCAAACCACCCTGCAGGAGACTAACATAGGTAAGAGGGTGAATAACTAGGGCCAAAGGCTCACCCAACTATCTAAACCATCCTGCAAGAGTTAACACAATGGAATCAAACACAAAGAATAGCAACCAAAGGAAAGAGAAGAGCAAATACTTCTATTGATTCATCAAAATATCTTCATACATGCCTAGCTTTGAGTTCTTCTGGGTTATAGTCAATTATAATACATTCAGTTACAAAAATCCAACAATAAATTCACACTTTTTGTTTTGCTCCTTAATCTACTCTCTTTGAAATCTTGCCTGATTCTAAGCCTGAACATTCTATTTATACTTACCAAAATGGCTTATAGATCATTCTAGAATCATTACATAAGAGGAAGGCTGACCTAACAATGGGCTAGACTCATCCCAAGAAAATTTCTTAACATAAATGTCATGAATGAAATAAATCTCGCAAGTCGGCTCGCAAAATCATATCCAAATACTGACACTCAGCATACACTGGATAACTTGACACATGAAGAAACACTCAGAATACACTGAATAACTTGGAACATGAAGAAACACTTGGCATACATTGGGTAACTCAGCACACGAAGAAACACTTAGCATACACTGAGTAACTTGGCACATGAAGAAACACTCGGCATACACTGAGTAACTTGGCACATGAAGAATCACTCGGCATACACTAGGTAACTCGGCACATGAAGGAACACTCAACATACACTGAGTAACTCAGTACATAAAGAAACACTTGGCATACACTAAGTAGCTTAGGACATGAAGAATCACTCGACATAAACTAGGTAACTCGGCACATGAAGGACTGCTAGGCACATGAAGGAACTGCTAGGCACATGAAGGACTACTAGGAACACGAAGGAACTACTAGGTGAACAAAATGAGTAGGATAACAAGGCAACCCAAGATGCTCCTGAATAAGAGAATGTTGAGTCACGCCTTGCTATATGGCACATGTGCCTAGGTGGAAGTATTTATGCTACGGGCATAGAAATTCTAGCAATTAATGTAGTAGTCAGATTGGTTAGAGCATGAGGGTTGAGAAGAGTCATTTCATTGGTCCAAGTGGATGATGCAACCATAAATTGTAGAGTTTTTTCATATCGTTGATCTTGTTAAGATCAATGAAGGAAACATGCCTACTTTATGAAGGTGCTCATTGGATAAGGAAAGTAGGAATGCGCCAGCTTGACACATGGGAAGAATAATGTCAAGTATTCATTTGTGTAGAAGATGATATAGGACTTGCTTGCATGGAGGTTGTTAGGAGGTACAGACTCACATAAAGACTTCCTATTAGTTAGTGCAGCTAACTAGGCCTTATTCAATTGTAAACTTGTGTGATTGTTGATCTTGTCTTGATCAACGAATAGCTCTTACCTGCAATTTTAAGATGCAAGAAGTTTAAGGAATGTGGGTAAGAAGTAATGTGACACATGGCCATGTTTTTAAAGTGATAAATCTTGTTTCTTTTTTAATTAAAGCCATCCAATTTGGTGAAATCTAAAGATAAGATTTAAATTTGGGTGCAATTTGGAGGTAATGATTACTAAGAGTAAATATGGTATAGAGCTCATTCATGTGGTTTCAATGCATGAATAAAACTCATGATTTCACCATTAATGAACCACTAAAGCACAAAAAGAATATTAGAGCATACTAAATTTTCAGAGCCAAGGCACAAAATTTTTATCCAATGATCCAGTGAGTTGCAATGGAAATCATATAGAGCAAAAGTGCAAGTTTTAATGGGTAAGTACTCTATGACTCCTCAAAATCAAGTGTCTACTGTTATATAATTTCTAGGGTTTATTCAAAATGCCTCCCTGAAAATAATTCATGAGATAGAAAGATTATTTGAAATGTTACATAGATGAAAATTTTCTTGAAAAATTCCCTCAATCTGTACATGAAATAACTAAGGGGAGGGAGCTCATTCCAAAAGATTCTAGGGAAATTGTAGTGAAGGGTTTCTATGACAAGAAAAATTGGGGGAGAGATGCCCAGGTATCTGTGGGAGGCCTAGAATTGTTCAAAAAATGGTTCTCAGAAAGGAATCTAGATACCCCTATGAGTAATGTCTTGGAATTTGACATTGGAAAATTAACAGTCCCTACAGTTTTCTTTGATAGTGATTTGTTGGTTGATTTAGCTAAAAAGTATGACCCTATTACAAATTGGGTTAAGAATCATGCTGGGGTAAATATTTTTAGACTTTTCCCTAAGTTAGTTAGAGAGGTTTTCAATTTAAACCCTAACCATGATGTCCATGAAAAAATTGACATGGGTGACCTCCAAGCAAGGTATGATGCCCAAAGGATATACTTGAAAATAGGGCCATTGCAAGAACATGCTACCAAGGTGGGTACATTGTCTATAATCACTACTAGCACACTCGAGCCATTAATGAGAAGACATTTTAATATAAGGGCTCAAGCATTATATTTTTTTCTGTGCAAGATCTTTGGAATGGATGAAGTAGAGCATATCCCAGGCTCTATTGTTTTCATTATGGCTCAAACTCTTCAATTTGGGATGAGCACTATTCTTGACTTTGGTACTTTCTTAGCACAAGAAATTGACAATGGTTTAGTGGGGATAACCCATGGGAAAGTAAACAAACCTTTCTATTGGTATTCATTGATTATGTATATATGCTTTTACAAGGGATATACTTTCTTTTCCAACGGTATGGAGCTAGAAATAACCTCGGATGGAGAGAGGCATCTAGTTCAATTATGGAGTGTGGATATGACATCAGAGGCTAGAGATGCTAGTTTTGTTAGGTTTGATAGATACTTTGCATCAAAGCTTAGATTGCTTTTGAGAGGGGACAACCCTAGAATTCCAAGAGCACTGTTAGAGTTGGTCAGACCTAAGGACCATGCACAAGGGCTATTGGTTAGTCATAATTGGGGGGATATAATCCCTTATAATGTCTCAATATTAATAAGAGTGTATGGCTTCCTAGGCAAGCCTCATGTGTTACCATTTCATGTTCCTTTGAGGATAGGGATACCAAAGTTGTTATGGTAGATAGACACTATTGATGAGACGGATTTACCTAAGAAGGGTACCTTCTTTCCAATTGTTATTGTAGTGCATGGTTTCATTTTTACAAGTAAAGGGTGGAAGCATCTCAACTTGTTCCTAGATAGATAAAACATGGGAGAATCTCATGCTAGATTTATTGACCCTGAAGGATTCTATGACCTCTTGAGAGAAACGAAAAAGGTTGCCCACATGGTGCACTAAGTATACTATCCTGAGGATGTTATTAGGAATGTTTTTTCTTTGCAAGAGTAGGAATTGAGAAAGGAGAAATGGATAGTATTCAGTAAGACTCTAGAATTGAATTAATTCTTTTGATTCCATTAATGACCCATTGAAAGATAAAAAAATATTGGGGAGCCAAGATGCAAGCATTAATGAATAATTTTGTTGTGATAATCCAAACCATGAATGAGAAGAAGGCCATATATGCCAAGACTTATCCAGACATGGTTGTAGAGGTGCAAAGGAGGATAAACAATAGAAATATAGTGGCTCCTGGTCAGTACACCTTACATAAAAAGGGAAGGTTATGTAATGGTTCAAAGTGTGCAACAAGTTCCCCTGCAACAAAGACCAAAGCCAGAAAGTCCATTTGTAGCTAGTGCTCCAAAAAGGCAAAAGTTAGAGCCAGGGTCTTCTTCTTCTCAAGTAGAACAATACTCCCCAAGCCAATCCCAAACTAGATAGATGATGAACCATATTTAAGGGAACAACATAGACAAATTGGTGGGGAGGGGGATGTAATTTTTACTTCCACTAATTTGAATATTGCAGAACCACAAGAACATCCTACACCTTCCTTGGATCTAATTGTTGCTGCTTACCAAGGTAAATAAATAGATCCTATAGTTGCCCAAGCCTCTAAGAGGCTCATTAATGATGAAAGTTTTTTGAAGTCTAGAGCATTTGCACAATTTTTGTGGAGGTTAAACATAGGTAATTTTGAAAAGACATGTGAAAAGATAAAGGCAGAGCAACCTAACAAACTAGACTCTGTTATAGAAGAAGATGTGAAATCTAAATTTTTGAATGATTTTTCTTGATTTACACCTAAGTCTAGAAGGCAAATAGTTAGACAATTAGGAGTCCACCTTTTTCCAGAATGGGATATAGTGAATGCCATGGTCTTTGATTCAATAAGGAAATAAAAGGATGTCCAATTCAAGACTAAAGAAGAAGTATTATAGGCTCATAGAGGAGTCAAGTTTAGTGATGACCACCAAGCCCTTGTTATTTGGTCTGATGAGAAAAGGGATATGACCAAAATGCAATAAATTTCTATTACAGAGCATACTAGTGCTTTAACAGTGTTCAGGGTTGGTGAGGTTGGCAGTAAGAAAATAATTGGAATGGCTTCAAAAATGCTAAAATTTGGCAGTGTGGTGTCTAGCTAGGAAGAAGATAGATTTTCTCAACTCAATACTAGGTTCGAAGAAGTTCTAAAAGTATATGAGGAGAGGGATATGCAGATACAGTCATTAGAAAATAAAGTATCTCAAATGGAGAAACTACTTGGGAAAAGAAAAGTAGGAGAATCCAGTAGATCAAGGATTGCATACCCCCCACGGCCACCTATTGAACCCTTCAAATCAACTCCAATTATTGAGATACTAGACACTCCAAAAAGACCACAGTTCTACACTATAGAGGATTTTGAAGAAGAGAAGAATAATTTGTATGCACTACATGTAGAAATAAATAATCGATTTGAAGAGAAATTGAGGTAGGGTGTAATGTATCTAGTGGATAGGATAGAATGGCCAATGTGTTTTGATCAATTGGAAAGGATTGCAACTATTAGGGATGAATTGAAGAGAGATGAAGTTCTATTCAAATCCCTTGTGTAGAAGTGGACAGAAAGAAATTAAGATATCACTACTATGTGTATATCTATCATCCAACTGCCCTATCATCAAATAGAAAAGATCTTTGATTTGTTAAATAAATTGCAAGGTTTTGAAGATAAACAAGATTCTTTTCAAAGAAGATTAACTATTTGTTTTTCCAAGTATTTTGCAAAAAAAAAAAATGATTTATTCCCTTGTGCTTTAAAGACAATAGATAAAGTGAAGGAAAAGGAAGAATGGAAGAGGGAGTTGGATGAGATTTTTTGTGAAAGAATGAATAACGTTGTAAATGAAATGGGCCATCTATTATGGGCAATGACAAATGAAGAGCTAGTAAAGGTATAGTTATTCTATAATATCATCAGAAAGGATCTTTTGGATATAGAGGCAACTACAAATTCTTTAATAACTATACAAAGAGAGGTCCTGAGTTTTGATTAGCCAGATGAAACTACCTATAATTATTGGAAAGATAAATTTATGTCTATATAGAAGATGGTAGAATGTGACAAGGTAAAAGATGATGAGGAAGAAGAAGGTGCAAAAGAAAAAATCACCCTTATAGTTAATGATAAAGACAAGGAGAATCCTTAGGTTAAGGTAAGTTTGTAGGTAATTGGAGATGACTCATCACTTTCAAGCTTGATGGCCACTTACTCTGAGGAATTAGAATAATCAAAGAATTAGATCATAGTACCCTTGTCTTTCCAATTGGTGTAATAGAAAGGGACCCATAAAAGATTTTTTGATGTATCAATCTTTCTATTATTTGTAGTTTTGTCTTTTTATGATAGGTGTATGTAAGTATCTTTTTGTAAAGGACACCTGTCAATCACATTTTCCCTTTGCTTGTTGCAACTCATGCCTATATAAATGAGTTTTCAAGGAAATGCGATGGTCTGAATTCTAATGTATTTTTTGGAATTATCAAGAAATAGTATAGTTAGTCCTA
Source organism: Cupressus sempervirens (assembly GCA_028749045.1). Taxonomy (NCBI): domain Eukaryota; kingdom Viridiplantae; phylum Streptophyta; class Pinopsida; order Cupressales; family Cupressaceae; genus Cupressus; species Cupressus sempervirens. Next base: position 193,852,023 of record CM053790.1, on the reverse strand, counting down.
TTTCATGTAGTCTTTTTAGATACTCTCAAGTGTACTTTTTCTCAAAAAATATGACATAACCAATTGAATTTTTTGGGCCTCTATTGAAATTCTATTGGTTACTATATTACTCATTTCAAATAAATAATAAAAAAGGGTATTTACACCATTTTTCTATGTCATCATTTCCTTTCTCCATTTCATGAGCTTTTTTATTTTGAGGTCATTTGAATGAGGTTCATGTGGCTAAATGTAGTCTGGATTGTTTGTGTATTGGTTCTATCATTGCTTTTAATTAAATGAATTATATAAATGCTTTAGTAGATCAATAGAATTCATGAGTTTATGGAAAAGATATTTTATAAGAATGGGAATGGGTGATTGTTGTTGATAAATTCATTCACAAATTGTCTAAATTAGATCTGCCACCAATAGTAAGCTTTTTCCCAATGGATAAGGCACTGGTCATATAAATCAAATGAAAGATGAGAGTACATCTTGCTTCTGCATGACAAATCAATTTTAAATTCAAGATCATTTTTAGTCAAGGTTGTATTGTTGGTCAACACTTGTTTATACATTATTTTTGAGTCATAGGTAGCTGCTATTACTGTTAGATTGTGGTGACTGATCAAGAAAGTACTGTACATACTTCATAATTTTGAAAAAATAAAATTTGGTACTATTTTTAGATTCACCACTAAAGTTATGGCTAATTTATGGCCAAAATGTTATAACCCTAAAGAAGTTTAATACTTGTATAAAAGGGCTTAGGGTTAGGGATTGTTTCATTATGTTGTGATGTGAAAATTGCTTCTTATGGTGGTATTGAGCTGTAAGGGATTACAAACTATAATTAGGTTGTAATCACTGGATTGTAATAAGATCAAACTTGCTATTTGGTGGATGTAGCCCAGGGATTGGGTGAACCACATTAAATCTTGGTGCCTTGTGTTCATTTTTGTGTGATCTATTATTTTTTGTGTTATTGGTTATATTTGTTTGTAGTTTTTTACTTTTGTCCATGGTTTTATCCTAACAAGTGGTATTAGAGAGAGGTTGTCTTTTAGTTATCCTCTATGGGAAGGTCTCGCGGTTAAGTGGGAGTCTCACAATTGAGTGGGAGCGATGGTAGATGAGGGTAAGCTAAGGGTTGATATGTTTAATGGGCAAAACTTCCAGTTATGGAAGATGCAAATGGAAGACTATCTATATTAGAAGGATTTATGGAATCCGTTGGAAGGCAAAGCCAAGAATCAGGGAACTATGTTAGATGCTAAATGGGATCTTTTGGATAGGAAGTCACTCTGAAGCATTTGGTTATGCTTGGCACCATCAGTGACATTTAATATTACAAAAGAAAAGATGATAGAAGAGTTGATGAAAATCCTAGTGACACTATATGAAAAGCTCGTCGCTTCAAACAAGGTATTTCTCATGAAATGTTTATTTAATATGAAAATGGTAGAAGGTGGATCTGTTGTAGATCATTTAAATGAGTTTACTACAATTACTAGTCAATTATCTTTTGTGGGTATCAATTTTGATGAAGAAATTAGGGCTCTCTTGATTTTGTGTTCTTTGCCTAAAAGCTAGAATGGCTTGGTAATGGCTATGAGTAATTTTGTTCCTAGATCTAGTACCCTAAAATATGATGATGTGATCAATGTTTTTTTGAGTGAGGAAACTCGTAGGGAATCATCAAGTGGATCTACATTAGGAAGTTCTTTGAATGCACAAAGCATGCATAGAACAATTGAGAGAGGAAGTAACTCTGAAAATCATGGGAAATCAAGAGGAAAGTCAAAGGGGAAGAGGTCTCAATCTAGAGGACCAAATGACTATTGGTATTGTGGGAAATCGGGTCATAAAAAGAAAGATTGTTGGAATCAAAAGAAAAATGAAGGAGATAAATTAGATGGAGACAAGGAGGCAAATGTGGTAAGTAACAAATCTGAAGAGGATGCTTTGCTTCTATCTTTAGAAAGTGTTGATGATTCATGGGTTTTAGATTCTGGTGCTTCATTTCACACTACACCTCATAGAGGTTATTTTATTGATTATGTCCAAGGGGATTTTGGGCTTGTTTATTTGGAGGATAATGAACCCTGTCAGATTGTTGGAAAGGGAAAAATTAAGATTAAGTTGCAGAATGGGAATCATTGGCTACTACATGAGGTAAGACATGTTCCAAGGCTGAGTAGAAATTTAATTTCAGTGGGGCAACTTGGTGATGAGGGTTGTGTAGTTACTTTTAATGATAAAAATTGGAAGGTTTCAAAAGGTTCCCTAATAGTAGCAAAAGGTGTGAAAGTAGGCACCTTATATATTTGTATAGGTCATATTGTTCCTTCTACGTTGATTGTTTCAAAGAAAAATGAATGTTTAGGAATAATTGCTACAGTTGAGTAGGGAGAACAAATAGCTATTGTAGATTCTGATACAACATTGTGGCATAATAGACTTGGGCACATGAGTGAGAAAGGTATGAAAGTACTTCATTCAAAGAAAGTTTTACCAAGTCTAAAATGTGTTAATATGGATTTCTATGAAAGTTGTACCTATGGAAAATAAAAGAGAGTGAGTTTTGTAAAGATTGGGAAGGAAAACAAAACGGAGAAATTAGAGCTTGTACATATAGATGTATGGGGACCAGCTCAGGTATCTTCCCTTGGTGGCTCTCATTATTATGTTACATTTACTGATGATGCAACTAGAAAAGTATGAGTTTATTTCCTTAGACAGAAATATGATGTATTTCAAACTTTTAAGAAATGGAAATGCTTGGTTGAAAATGAGACTGGTAAGAAATTAAAATGTCTTAGATCTGATAATGGTGATGAGTATTGTAGTCATGAGTTTGAAGATTATTGCTCCACTAATGGTATTCGTAGACAAAAAACTATTCCAAGGACTCCACGGGAAAATGGAGTGGCTGAATATATGAATAGGACTATAATGGAGCATGCAAGGAGCATGAGGTTACATGCTAGGTTTTACACATGTGGGCAAAGGCTATCAATACTGTAGTATATTTGACTAATAGAGGTCCCTTTACTCCTTTGGGCTATGGTATTCCAAAGGAAGCATAGACTAGTAAGAAGGTGAGTTATTCTTTTCTCAAGACTTTCGGTTGTGAAGCTTTTGCTCATATAGACTCTGAAAATAGAACCAAGCTAGAAGCTAAATCAAAGAAATGTGTCTTTGTTGGATATGGAATTAATGAATTTGGTTATAGGCTTTGGGATTTTGAAAATCATAAAATTGTAAGAAGTCAGGATGTCATATTCAATGAGAAAGTGTTGTACAAAGATCTATTGCAGCAACATGAGAAGAAAGAAGATGATTATGTAGTGCTGGATAATACTCCAAAAGTTGATGTTCCAGCCATTCCTCATGATGTGCAACAACTGTAACAACAAATACCACACACACCAGTGAATGTTAGATGGTCAACGAGGAAAATTAGACATCCACAAAGATGTTCTCCCTCTTTGTATTCTATTTTACTTACTAATGCCAGTGAACCTGAAAGTTATGATGAAGCTATGCAGGTGGATACTAGGATTCAATGGGAGTCTACAATGAAAGATGAAATGGACTCTTTGCTGAAGAATAAGACAGGGGATCTATGCATGTTGCCTACAGGTAAAAAGGCTTTACTAAATAAGTGGGTTTATAGGTTGAAAGAAGAGGAAGGAGGTAAGAAACAATTTAAGGCCAGGTTAGTTGTAAAAGGATTTGCATAGAAAAAGGGAATTGATTTTGATGAGATATTTTCTCCTGTTGTTAAAATGACTTCTATCCATACCGTTTTAAATCTTGTGGCCACTAAAGATTTGCATTTAGAGAAGATAGATGTTAAAACCATCTTCCTTCATGGTGATTTGGATGAAGAAATATATAAGGCTTAGACATGGGGATTTGAGGTCAAAGGTAAGGAGAACTTAGTGTGCAAATTGAAGAAAAGTTTATATGGCTTGAAGCAAGCACCTCGGCAATGGTATCTGAAATTTGACAGGTTTATGCATGAGCATGGCTATAACAGGTGTCATTCAGATTATTGTGTTTATTTTAAGAGGTTGGATGATGATAGCTACATTATTTTATGTTTATATGATGATGATATGCTTGTAGCTGGGTCTAACATGGATCATATTAAGGGGTTGAAATGCCAGCTAGCACATGCATTTTCTATGAAGGATTTGGGGGTAACAAAACAAATCCTTGGTATGAAGATTTGTAGAGATAGGAAGAACAAAACATTGACACTATCTCAGGCTGGTTATGTTGAGAAGGTGTTGCAACATTTCTCTATGGAGAATGCTAAAGCTATCAACACACCTTTACCTAGTCATTTGAAGTTGACTAAGGAGATGTGTCCTAAGACATAGGAAGAGGAGGATAATATGTCCAAGGTACCCTATACTTTAGTTGTAGGAAGCTTTATGTATGCTATGGTATGCACTAGGCTAGATATTGCACATACAGTGGGAGTCGTTAGCAGGTATATGAGTCATCCGGGATTTGAGCATTGGAATGCTGTCAAGTGGATTCTTAGATATTTGAGAGGAACATCCAATAAGTGTTTACACTTTGGGGGCTCTACTACTAATTTTTAGGGCTATGTTGACTCAGATTCGACAGGGGATATTAATATCAAGTGGAGTACTACAGGTTATGTCTTTACTGTTGGTGGGGCAGCCGTGAGCTGGGTTTCTAGGTTATAGAAAATTAATGCTCTATCCACCACAGAGGCAGAGTATGTTTCTGCTATAGAGGCAGCGAAGAAGATGATATGGCCTCAATTCTTCTCGAAAGAATTGGGACATCCTTAGAAGGATAATTATTTGTTCACAGATAGTCAGAGTGCCATTCATCTTGCCAAGAATTCAGCTCTGCATTCTAAGACCAAACACATACACTTGTGGTACCATTTCATTCAGTCAATTTTGGAGGATGGATAGTTAAAGTTGGAGAAGATACATACAAATGAAAATCCAACAGATATGTTGACAAAGGTTGTAACAAGGGAGAAGCTGAATTCCTCTTCAGCTTCGGTTGGTCTTTTAGACTAAACATGATTAAAATAACAATAGATTCCAGGGTGGTTTGATCTAGTGGGAGCCCCATGTGGTAGTGACATTGATATAGGATTAGTGTCCAAGTGGAATATTTTTGTTTAGCGTGGAGCCTGATTAGGCCCCAAGTGGGAGATTGTTAGATTGTGGTGACTGATCAGGAAAGTACTATACATACTTCATAATTAGAGGTGTTTGGGGCATCACCCTAAATTTTTTTTTTGGTACTATTTGTAGATTCGCCATTCATATATTTGCCACTAAAGTTATGGAAAATTTATGGTTGACATGGTATAACCCTAAAGTATTTTAATACTTGTATAAAGGGGCTTAGGGTTAGGGATTGTTTCATTATGTTGTGATGTGAAAATTGCTTCTTGCGGTGGTATTGAGCTATAAGGGATTACAGACTATAATCAGGTTGTAATCACTAGATTGTAATAAGATCGGACTTGTTATTTGGTGGACGTAGCCTAGGGATTGGGTGAACCATGTTAAATCTTGGTGCCTTGTATTCATTTTTGTGTGATCTATTATTTTTTCTGTTATTGATTATATTTGCATGTAGTTTTTTACTTCTATCCATGGTTTTATCCTAACAATTACTAGGGATTCTTATAAACTCAAGGAGAATTATGACCAAAATCTACTTAAAAGGGATATATGGATCAGAGAGTATCAATAAATGAATAAATTGCAATGAGTGATAGGGTAGAAGATGAAAATCAGAATGAAACTAAATTAAGTTTCATACAACAATATCCTGGCAAATTATCCCTTAGGTATACCCACCTTGGTTTAGCAGAACCTAAAGAGTAGAAAACCATCCTTGGTTTTGTTGAATTTGGGCCCAAATGATTTGCACATATAATTGCTAATATGAATTGGCTATTCCTTAGGTTGTATGAGTATTACCATATTGGTATTGAGAATTTTTTTGTTCTGTAGTTTCAAACACCAATAGAATCAACTCATGCTTGCAAATTTAGAATTGAATTACAAGGATGTGGAAATTTCAAATCTAAAATCACAGAATGGCATACTAAAGGATGAATTGAGAAATAAGAAAGAATCCATGGAGAGATTCAAAAAACCAAAGGAAGCAATGAATTAATTTGAAGAACTAATGAATTCATCAAGTTGTTTAGATGGGTCAAGATATTCTTGCACTAAGAAAGGAAAATCATCCAAGAATGGAGAAATGAGAAATATAAAGCCTAAGAACAAGCCAACATGCTATTAGTGTGGAAAATTTGGTCATACTATAAATATTTGTAGAAGAAAACATGGTATGCAAAATTCTAAATGTAAGTTTACTAGTTACTATTCTTACTGTAAGAAACAGGGACATTAGATACAAGAGTTTAGGTCAAGAATGAGGAATACACCTACTACACCTAGATTTCAAGGTTACTACTATAACTATTAGAAATATGGGCATACAGTATATGAATGTAGACCAGACACAAAACCCTACTAGCCAAATTAGAGGAAGAATAATTATGCAATACATGTTCCAAGTATCACAAGTTTGGACATGAAAGTAAGAATTGTAGGATGCAAGTACATTTAGAAAATTAGACAAAGAATAAAGGAAAAGAAAAAGTAGATTTTGAGAAAGTGGAGAATGAAATGAACCAGAATTGGGAAAATAAAATAGAAGATGGAAATAGTGAAGCTAATGGAGCTGAGATCACCCAATCCAATGAAGGTGATCATATCATCTTAAACTAAGTGAGAGATGTATGTACAGAATTGTATACTTAATTGATATATCATACATTAGTTCCTTACATAAAAATGTGTCAAAAGTTTATATTTGCATATACAAGATGAAAAAGAACAAATTTGTGAAAGTTTTCTAGGTGTAAGGAAATTGTCTATGTTGAAAGGCATCAATATCAATTGAGATAGGTGGCTTCCACTCATATAAGTATGCAATATTAATGGAGACCCTAGTTGATCAAGAAGAAAGTATATAATAGATTTTGAAGACATTATTTCATAAATTGCATTTAGATTTTTGAGAGCACAAAGCAATTCAGCAATTTAAGCAACCAACATATATTTTAAGAGTGATTTGGTCAAAAGTTTGAACAATTAAAGAGCAAGAACGAGTGCCAAGTATTTAGAGAAGTAAGAACTTAAAACCCTATCTACTATCACTGTAGCTTCATCATTTGCTAGAATAAGTTAAGAGGTTAGTAAAATTTAAGTAGTGAAGAGTGACGCTTGTCCTCCACCTAAGTTTTATGTTATTCCATAGATTTTTATGAAAGGAAACTCTATGGGTGTGTTATCCTTGATACGATTTAAGATTATTATGATCCATGATGTCAGAAGTTGTTATATTGATGCAAGAGTATCTTGGGTTTCCATGTTATCCTACTCGTTTTGTTCATTTTACAGTTCCTTGATGTGCCTAGCAGTTCCTTCATGTGCCTAGTAGTCCTTGATGTGCCTAGTAGTTCCTTCATGTTCCTAGTAGTTCCTTCATGTGCCTAGCAATCATTCATGTGCCTAGTAGTTCCTTCATGTGCCTAGTAGTTCCTTCATGTGCCTAGTAGTTCCTTCATGTGCATAGCCATCCTTCATGCGCCTAGTAGTTCCTTCATGTGCCTAGCAGTCCTTCATGTGCCTAGCAGTTCCTTCATGTGCCTAGCAATCCAATTTTCTTCATGTGCATAGCAATCCAATTTTCTTCATGTTCCTAGCAATCTAATTTTCTTCATGTGCTGAGTTACTGAAGCAATTCCTTCATGTGATGAGTTACTATAGAAAATTCTTCATGTACCGAGTGATTCTTCAAGTGCTAAGTTACTCAATGTATGCTGAGTTTTTTCATGTGCCAAGTTACTCAGTGTATGCTAAGTGTTTCTTCATGTGTCGAGTTACCCAGTACTGTATGCCAAGTGTCAATATTTGGATGTGATTTTGTGAGCCAACTTGCGAGATTTATTTTGTTCATGACATTTATGTTAAGATATTTTTTGGGATGATTCCATACCGTTGTTGGATCAGCCTTCCTCTTATGTAATATTCTAGAATGATCTGTAAGCCATTTTGGAAAGTATAAATAGAGTGTTTAGGCTTAGAGTTAGGCAAGTTTTTAAGGAAGAAGATTTTGGAGTAGAACTAAAGGTGCAAATTTGTTGGTTGTTCTTTGTATATGAATGTATTGTAATTGGCCATAACCCACAAGGCCTTATAGCTAGGCATGTATGTTGAATATTTGAAGAATCAATAAAAGTATTCTCTTTTCTTCCTCCTTTGGTTGCTATTCCTTGTGTTTTCTTTTGTTGTTTTAACTCTTGCAGGGTGGTTTCAATAGTTGGGTGAGCCTTTGGCCCTAGTTATTCACCCCTTTGCCTGCATCATATATGTACAAAATTGGAGATGTAGGATATTATGAAATCAGACAATCTCATGAGAATCTGTGTAATGAAGGAATCTTGAAGGATAAATTTCAAATAGTTGAAAGGAAAGGGTTAACTTGTGCCCTATAATTCCCAAAAAAATGAAATTTTCATGGATAAAAAAGTTGTTTTGAGAAGAATTAATGACATGAAGTATTCAATATAGAATAAACCAGTGGAAATCAAGAAGAAAATGATACACATGGTTATAGGTTATCCAAACCTAGACAAGAAGAAGACTATGTGATGTTTCAATCATGAAGAAGTTGAGGCTAACACCAGAGTTGAGTGGAATGGAATTGGTCTATCTATTACAAACATTTCTTATCCACTAATTAAATTTTTAGTGGGAATCATTTCTCACAAATTCTATCAATCAAGCAAGTTGAACAATGTACTTTGTATGGTATGGATCAAGAGTGGAAGATTATGATGAAAGATAATGAGTATTATCTTTCAGAGCTAAAGAACTTACACCTTACATAGAATCTATCATCAATAAGAAAAGAAAATAATTCAAATGTGTAAGTTTGGATCCCTAATTGTTTGTATTTTTTTTTATATCCAGAAGTATTTTCTAGGTATTGGAAATGTTGTATGGGAGAAAGACAAGCCAATGATAGGACAAATCAATGAGTATATTAGTCAATTGGGAGAAAACTTTGAAAATGTAATGAATTCTTATTTGGATAAATTTAAGAAAAGAATGAAAAGGAGAATGAGAATTCTAGAAGAATTGGTCACAAAGTATTACAGTGACATATGTTTTCTTGTTGACATAGAGAACACTTTTGTATAAGCAATTAAGCTGAGGAAAGCTTGGTTACAAAGTTTTGAATATGAGATAGAAAGTGATGTTGTAAGTGAAAATATTGATGTACTGCTCAAAGAAGAGATAGATGTTGAGCCTAAATTTTTTGGAAGATATGAAGAAGTCAAAGCAAGGATAACTTTGAACCTCAAGGTAGCTTCCAATGAAAGAAAAAGGAAGAAAAGGATTGAAGACCTAAAAGCTAACTTGGACATCTTAGGCAAGGGAAAACAAACACCGGACTTGACACAAGGCCTTGGCTGAATATGAAGAACAAGACAATGGTGATGAGGAAGATGAAGTAGAAGAAGGTGACAAGGGTAAAGCCCTAGTTTTTTCCATACCATCAAGAAAAAATACTTTAGGAACAAATAAGAAGCATGTGTTGACATCTCCATCACCATGCAAGCCAAGGACCAGGGCAAGTGATAATGCTAAGAAGACTCCGAAACAAAGAATAGTAGAGTCTACTGGGCCTAATGCCCCCAAAACTAGAAGAAGGAGATCAATTGGTCAGAGGACCTCCTCAAAGGAAACAAAAGTATATTAATGAAGTATGTTCAAACATAAGAGTTCCCTAGGATTATCTAGTTTAAAATTTGTGAAATATACTATACTAGATAATGATGACAACAATGAAATTAAGGAGGCTATGATAGAAATGATGTCAAATTTTAAGCTAGCTCCTAGTGAAAAAGAGAGATAGATACTCAAAGATATGTATGAGAAACTGAAAGGAAGATGGGAACAGGTAGAGAAGGTAGAGAAAATGATTAGGACTAACACATTGGTCAAAGTCATGCCTAACTTATCCTAGGAGAAATAGAACAATTTTTGGAATATCCTAAGAACATATTCTTTCCAAAATATAGAACATTTTTTATATGGATAAATAAGGAGGAGGTTGTATGACAACAAAGTGAGTTGTTATGGAAGTGCATTTTTGGACTAACTATGAAGATGGTAGAGACTATAAACATTGATGATGAATATAGTACTGGAGAAAGCTCAAGTGTGTCAAGTTCACAAGGCAACATGTCCCGCATACATGCCAACACCTCTATCACTCTAGAAGATGAGAAATCAAAGCTTACAAATGAAGAATACGATGGTTAAGATAGAGAAGCAAATGAAAATCATAAGATTATTTTAGCACCTCTTACTGAGGAAGACAGGGAATCAAATAAAGATGAATAGAGTGAAACTATTGTTGTCTCATGTATAGATGCACAAGCAAGACTGGGTGGTGACACACCTTCATCGAGTCACATGGTAGTGTTAGGAGTAACAACACTCCTACACCTAGGAGAAAGATGAAAGCAATAAAAGATATTTCACTAGATATTGAGGTTAGTCTAGATGAAATAATTGAGATGCCACAATTGAATCTAGAAAATCTCATCTTGGAGAAAACTATTTTGCTACAAGAAGTTTTGGCAACGAAGAAGAGATGAGAAGAGCTCATGAGGGAGCACAAATAGAAATAGGTATTATATAATGTAAATCATATTTTTGTTGATGCTTTTGAGATTGATAATTTTGAAGATGCACCAATTGTAAACCATCTTGTAAATATAATTGATCAAGTGAATGTTGGAGATATGGAATCAAACATAAATTTAATGGATTGGTTGGCAAGAATATTTAAAACCAAGGTTGTGGAAAAATTTTCCATAACTATTTCCAAACAAAAAGTGTAATTATAGGAGAAAACACATATTATGATTGAGTTAGTAAAAAAGCTACAATATTTTTACACAATCCTGTCAAACATGCCAAGATTTACACATGCTATTCACACACAAATAAATGAGACTTAGGTTGAGATGAAGGCATGCAATAGCATTATTTTGAAGTTAGTTGGATCAACCATTGATCATTATAATAATCTACTAAACACTCAAGGTGCATTGGTAAAGCTTAAATTAGTTGACATCAACATGAGATCTAAATTGATTTCTATTCAGGCAATATTGATACCTCATTTGGAGGTTATGTAGAGAGAACTGAAAATAGCTGAAAATGTTATCATAGAAGATAATAATCATTTACTGGCTAATAGTTTAGTTGATTTAGCTACTAGACTATAGTTGCAGAATAATTTTTTATATGTAGAAAGAATCACATGGGATCATGAAGTATCCATGATTACCATAGTTCACAAGGAGTTCATTGAAACATATGGATTACTTCCACCCATTCAACCCCAATAGCAGTGACATATATTGTTCAAAAAGAAGGGGGAAAGAAGTATATGTAGAAGGAAAGAGATGTGGAGATGGACAAAGAGAACTAAAGAGAGACAAAGTAATGTGATGTGAACAAGATGCATAAGAAAGGTAAAAGAAGAAGTACAAATGTATAGTGTATAGATTTGACTAAAGGTGAAATGGTTTTGTTATTCATTTTTGTATTATTTTTCACATTTTTTATAAGTCATATGACTTGGGGAAGAGCTAATTATAAGATTGAAATGTAACAATGTAAATATGAAAAAGTTTTTTTCACTAATGTCAAAGGGGAGATTGTTGGTATCTCTAACCATTTTTGTCTATTCATGTCAACCACGAAGTCACTTATGAGGTAGAATCAGATGGTCATCACTATGACTGAGCTACACTATATAGGCCAATTCATGTACATATGTAAGTATGTACCTAGATCTATAGGAATCAAGTAAGTTTTTAGGTCATAGAGTATTTTTGTATATAAGTCAAGCTCATCAACGATTGAAAAAATCATCAATGATCGAGAAATTTTTTGAGAATACATGTGTCAAGTTACTTAGTATGTACTGAGGACAATGAAGGTCAAACAATAGAAATGTCAAGCATTATAAAATAGTAAAGGCTGATCTATGTAGAGTTCAAATTAAAGTTAGGAATGGAATTGGTGTTTAAGGAAAAATGATTATCAAGCCCACTTGGAAGGGATATTTAACTTTTGAAGAGGTTGTTATAGAACATTTAATACTTTTAGAGATTGTTATAGAACATTTATATGTAGTGGATTACATATCCCTATGTTGTGTGTTTGATGATTAGGATGAAGAGAAAAATCATGGAATCATGTAGAAAACTCTTTACAAAAATATTTATATAGCAATGATCTTAACCTAGATCATACATGAAAATAGAGAAGGAGATGAAAAGTGTTTATGTGTGAACATGAAGCTATTGATATATAAGGATTGAGATCAAATTAGAAGTCAATGAAGGGTTATGTTAACATCTAATAGACTGAGTGAGCTAGTCATTATAGTGAAGTGAAAGGGAAGAAAAGAATATCATATTAGAGGAGACGATTAGTTAGCAAGGAGAAAACTTTAAATTAGGTTACAGATAAAACGAAGAGTCAGGTACTAAATTAGTTTTAATAGACTTGAACCAGGGAGAAAATATTAATAGAGTGGTCTTAATAGATCTTTTTAAATATCCTAATAGAGTCCTTACTTTGTTATAAGTGTTAAATCCTCTAAAAAGGTGAGACCTAGCAAACTCTTAAGCCTTTAACAGGGCAGATCCCTCATAGGGTAGATCATATTTTATGGTCAAATATTGTAACCTTAACTGGTTAACTTTATTACTGCAGTAGTGAAGATTTGTGGGTGTCATCCCCACCCCAGTTTTACCTTCACCTTAGAGGGTTTCTCGGTAACAAATAGATTGTTATGTGTTTTACTTTAATGCATGTGATTGATTAGACTTACATGTTACTACAAATTTACATCACTAGTTTTACATGCACAAGTTATTGATAGATGTGGATGAATCTATTAAAAGGGAAAATGTTTTAGATTCTTATTAACCCCCCCTCCCCCACCCACCCCTCTCTTAGTATCTATTTTATCATGTTTATTCAGTCCATCAATTAATAGTGAGGGTGGGGGGTGAATTAGTGTTCCACAAACTTTTTTCCAACTATGGATATTATTAACAATCTTTAAACTTTTATAGATAATAAAATTGAAAAGTAAGTATAGCATAATGAAACACATAACACCATTAATTTTTAGCTACAAAAACTCTTTCCAAGGGAAAATCCTAGTGGGGATGGTACCCACAAAATTATCCACAAACCAAAAGTATCTTGTAAAAGATGTTGACCCTCTAAGGAGTCTATTACATCTGCATAGTTTACATGTCCTTGTTAGAGGACCAAGCCTTTTTAGAAGCCTCAACCTTGTTAGGAGTTGGTATTTCAATACAAAATACATGCTAATCTCATTACTTGAACATGCATATATAACTACAAAAAATTTTGACTACTATTGATATCTTGGATATCTAATTAGTCTTTGAAGTTCCTCCTAATAAAGAAAACTTACAACTTGTGCTCTTCTATGATCATCAAATTTTCATCTTTACCAACCATATAAAGTGTGCATATAAAGATTATATCATTACAATACAACATCACACTTTGGTAAACAAAAGATAAATCTTTTATACCAATCTATTTAATTTGTCTGCCTTGTGATGCGTGCACACTGCCCAAAACTCAAAAATAATTGCTTCCACATGTGGGTTAACATCTAAGATGTTGTCCCAACATTGTAAAATAACTATTTTTTCAATCCAAAATAACTCCTTAACCAAAATTCCTATATTCTATTGTTTGCCATATTATGCCTTGTCAATCCCATCTCTGGTAAACTATCAATAATCATCCCAAAAAATAACATTTATTTCCATGGCCTTTCATGTTTGTACTATTTTCTCTATAATGTCTTTATATAATCCCTCATTACTTCATGTGCTTCCAATGAGTCTCTCCGAACAAAACTCTCTAATTTTTCCATATTTTTCTACATTATACTTAGTCAATTCTCTAAGTTTATCAACTCCAAACTTATCCTCAAGTTTTTTCATCTCAAAATGAGTTATATATATTTCCATAAATGACAAGCCTATCAAATAACCTTAGCCAAATTTTCAATAATCTCCCCCTTTAGCATTGATGGAAACATATGGGAAAAATTGGCTAAGTATGCAAAATCTTAAAATTGCAAAATTATGGCCTTGTGAGAATTTAAAAAAAAAATGGATCATTCAAAACTTATACCATCATCATTATATATTGTGTTCCCCCTATGTACATCTATTATATCTAATCCCCCCCTTATATTGTACTTTATCTAACTTAAAACTCCCTCTTTTTAATATGCATATGTAATGTATTCTTACAATATTAATTTTTCTTACCCATCACTTCCCCCTTGACATCAATGAAAAAGGTGAGTCAAAAAATGTGTAAATTTCAAACTTTGGCACCTTCTTCTTATATTGCAGTGTTGAATGTGTGTCCAAGAGTGTGATACAATAAGAAAATCTTGTCTTCAAGTGCTTGAGTTCTTCATCATCTTCATTGCTTTAGCAATGCTAATGACTCCATAGGATCCATAAGCTACCAATTTAGATAAATTAAGGTAATTGAAAAAGAACTTCTCATTAGATGATTTAGCTTCCAACAGTGTGTCTAACTACCTTGATCTTAGATCTAGCTTTGATTTCAAGTGATCTCTAAGAAAATTTAATCTTTTCAATCCTCTTTACTTATCATTCTCCAACATTCTTAGTTCATCACTTTCTTTACCAATCCTTTGATCTAACTCAATGAATTTCATATAATTCTTCTTTAATTCTTCAATCATCTTTTCAACATCATGTTCTTTGTCTATAATAACATTACTAGTGGCAAGGACGTGCTTATGTGCTAAGGTACAACCAACCTACAAGTTATTTCCCTTTGAGATGATCTTCTCATTTCTTTAATGTAGATATCTAGTACAGACATATCAATTCTAATTTTTTTATGGAGTATATTAAAAAATTTGGCATCATGATATACTTGTATTGTAATATTTAATACATATCAAAGAGTTGAGTAATAACTAACAATTTCTTCAATTATTTTTTCTTCCTTCTTCTCAATATTTTTCTGAGTTAATTGTACAAGAAAATATAAAGTGATTTACAATTTCTTGATAGTCAATTCTAGCATCTTTTTTTGCATTCTTACTCATTTTACTTGATTCTCCTACTCTATTTCTAATTGAAAAAGTTGATAATTGAATGTACTTTTGAATATCCATATTTCCAATAAAAATACCAATAACACCTATTGGAAAATTGGCAATTAGTGCTTCAAATGGTAATTTTGAAGTACTTCATGTTTCCTTATTGGTCTCCTTTGGAGGTGTCTCTAAGACTTTGATATGATTATCTTTGCTAACCTTCTCTATTCTCCAACTTGAATCCTCTGTATAGCTCTATTCTTACATTGCTTGTTGAGGTTGTACTGGTGTCTGGTCATTTTCCTTTTTCTACTCTAACCCAGATGGATGCTTTTCTATTGTAGCTCATATATCCCTTTGTACATCATCTTTCTTTCATACTAACAATCGAGTTACTTCTACCTCAACACTGGATTGCAAAGTGATAGTACTTGGTTGTGGCCAAGTCAATGAAAGTAACACAGATGTATCCTCACTTCACAAAGTTTTTTTCTCCTTCACTTTATCTTGCTCCTTGTCCTCTATCATAAAATCTTGGTCATCACTTCTATAATCTTCTACATTTCTAATGACCAAATCACAAATAATTAAATCTGACTAATATTTTAAGGGATCTTTTTATGTATCAACTATGATCTAATTTTCATCAATATAAATAATCTAATCTTGTTGAGTAATTATGTCTTTAATAGACAGTATTGTAGTGTCCCCAAAATGCATTTCCTTTGTTTTAGGTGGTGAGCTATTTGATTTATGAGAAATTGTTGTACTTCTTCCTCAATTTCTTTGATGGCTTCCTCATATAAACCCCTTATTATCTAAAGAGGTATTCTTTTCTTCCTTTTGAGGCACTAAATTCTTCAAAATATCTTCTAATTGTTCTTCATTATCTAATATGCATATCTTTCTTATTTCATTTTATCTTATTTTCTTTTCTTCTTATGTTGCCCTCTTCTTCCTAAGCTCTAAACAATTTACAATTATTGTGGAATATTTACATGAATGTGAATGAAATATTTCTTGAATTTTATCATATAATTGATTAATGTATTCTCAAGTTATCTTTTCTAATTGAGATCATATAAGTCATAGTACTTAATCAATTATTCTAAGATCTCGTCACTTATGATGATGTCGTTAATTCTTACAATTCCTATTTTTTGACCTTTCTTCATTTCCCCACTACTAGGCTCAGGGTTATTCTTTGGTGTGTCTATTTGACCCTTTTTTAGGATTCTATAAAACTTTAGGCTCATCTTGATTCTTTCTACCCTTATAAAAAATTTCAATCATTGGCTTCTTCTTAGGGCTTCGACCTTGTACTATCTCCTTTACCCTCTTAGATTTATTTAGTGATTCTTCAACTTTCTCTTGTTTTATCTCTATTTTCAATATAATAGGTGGATTTTCTAATGGTGAAGTCATTGAAGACCTCCTTCTAGGTTCTTATGATGTGGATGAGAATTGAACATGTGTTATTTTCACTTCTTCTTCTATTGATGATTGCTTTCATGTAGAAGTAGGTGTAACTATAGGTGGTGAAATTTGTAAAGTGCTAGATGCAATAGGGGTGATAGATGAAGTATCAATAGCAAGTGGTTTTACCAAAAAAAATTCCTATTTCCCACTAGAATTCATTTCAACTACTATTTTCTTAGCTTCTTGTATTTCCTATCTTATCACACTAGAATATTTAAGAATCTAATCAATATTCTTATCTTCTCTTTTCTTGATATCCTTGATATAGAGATGATCTTTTACCTCATCATATTTTTCCTCATAAGTGCCCATCTAGGGAACTTCTCATTTCTATCTAACTCAAGAATTAGTTTTTCATACCCATCAATAATTTTATTTGTAACCTCATATCCCATAGGATCAATATATTTTAATCTAGGCCCTACTGCCTCTATACATGCATAATTTGTCTCTATCATGAAAAAAATCTTCCTTGTACTTCTCTATAATTGATGTAGAGATTTTGAATCTCTTTTTCATTTATGCTTGAAAATACTTCATCATTTTGGAAATATCATCTATTATTCTGTCACTAGTTTTCTTTCTAAAGTAATGTGTAATCAATTCCATTTTTTATTTATCAATGTTCCATTCATAGTTTGACATATCAATGATTCAAACCTAAGATGCATTTTTCATTAATTTTTCTCCTCTCAAGGTTACCAATCAATTAGTGTCTCATAATTTCACGTATATTTACTTTTTCCTTCTTAATAGTCATCTTATATGTACCATGGAAGAATCCAGTTGATACTAAATTAGGCCTAGAAAAGTTGTTCATCTTATACATGATAATTACATTTGTCTATTTGACCAAGCCTAACGTCATACCTCTTCCATCCCATGTAGATCTTGTATTAACTTCAACTAAGTTCTTTACTTTCTTTTTAGAGATAGGTACACTGCCCTCATTTCCCAAACCAAATTACTTGTGAATTAGATCATTAGTTATCATTACTAATATTTATCCTACCCAAAAAATTCCATCATGAATTCTACTAAGAATAACCCTAGTCCACTCATGTTGCTCAAATTCTTCATAAAACATGTGGTTTGTTATGTTCAACTAACATAAAATTTTTTACCCTTTCTTAAATTCTAGATCATTTTTGTAGACCTTTCTTATGTCCTCGTGAATTTTATTAGACCTAATTTACTCAAACTTACAATGAATATATGCACAAATATCCTCCATATGCAAAAATTTATCTTGAAATTGAAAAGATGTTCCCATGGGACCATCTCCTAAAGATACAAAAGGATGTTTCTTAAATTTATGCCTAGGACTCTCTTTAATATCACAAACAACTAGCGTTACTATATCTATGGTTTAATTTGAAATGCAAAGAAATTAACAACCTTGCAGATCATGTAAATACATTTACCTCACAAATATGGACTTCCATGAAAATATTCTTCAAATCACCTTCAAACTCTTTATATATCCTTCAAATATTATTGCCAAGTCTTTGGTTTCCTCTATTGATCAAATGGTGAAAAAATGATTTGATTTCAACCTTTAAATCCTTGCAAAATTTGATCTTCATTAAAAGTGTAAGAGTGTGCAGCCAAAAATTTGTTCTTAAATCTAGTATGCTTTAATTCTTCTACAACCTCACATATGACTATATAAACTTTTGTAGTGTTAGATGTGAGATTTTTAATATCATCCCAAACTACTATCCAACTCACAAAAACTAATTCCAGCATCAAGGATCTTGTGTGTATCCGGTGCAATATCCCCTATCTAAGCTTGTAATATTAATTTCTAATGTTGATGCAAGGGATTAAGTACTTGGTATTGCTCCCATTTTTTTCTCAGTGTTACCTTGAAAAAAAATCCTTGAACCTTGTTGGTATGATTTTTGTGATGTAGTCATTAATAGAAAAAAGCTATGATATAAAGACTAAAGGAGGTATGTTATATTATTACATTGGGTTTGAATGTTTAAGAATGGTCCATTGTCAAAGGTCAACATGTTATTGCAACCCTAAGGCTTAGGTTATTAGAGATGTTAAGGTCTATTAGTGTCATAAGGGAGAAAGGGTAAAAAATGATGTTTATGGAAGGGTCTAGAAACCATAATTACTTTAGGAAGTGGAAAAGAGTAAGTAAGCATGAAAAAGATAAAAAGGAAGAGAGATAAAGATGATGAAAGTGTAGCTATCATAGGCAATACAATGAAAACAAGTTATCAATGTAGAGATAGTACAACAAGTCATCAATTTAGATACACTTCAAGAAGCTATTGGAAGGATAGTTGGTATTGAAAAAATGAACCTATCAAGCATAGGAAAGGAAAAGAACAAGTCAATTTCTTTTTATTTTTACCTAAAAAGTTAATAAAAAAGATTGAAAAAATCATTTATAAGGTGGTTCTTAATAGGACTTAAAAGTTCTTATTTTGTACATCATTTGTAAATCCCTTAATTAGGTGAACACTAAAAAAGTGGGATTGAATCTCTTAACTGAATAGTCTTTAATAGGTTTTTTGATACTCTTATCAGGGTATTAGACACTTTTAATAGTGTAGTCATTCAGAAGATGACACTATTATTAACTTTTAACTGAGCACCTTATTACTATAGGGATCAGTTGTGGGTATCATCCCCACTATAGTTTTACCCTATAATTAAGAGTTTTCTATGATACTAAAATTAGTGTATTATGTGTTATAATTTTATGGTTTGATTTTTTATTTTATTTTGATGTTAACATACATTTACTATCAGCATCACTAGGCCAAGAATTTGAAGTGTGGAGAAGGGAGTGGACGGGAATTTGGTTTTGAATTCCACAAGCAGGAACATGACTAAACTATCTAGTTCTAGAGTGCAGTTAGTGTCAGTGGATGATTCCCCTAGTAAGACTAGCGATCCTGATGATGGTGGAACTTTGGAGGACTTGGGGGGGGCGGGGGGGGGGGGGGGGGGGCAAGCAAAATAAAAAATGGCCCAACTTGTTTGGGATCTGTCCAACTAGAAAATTTGTCTTCCTCCCTATGAAGGACACCTCTTTAAAGGATAAAGGTATGTATTCCATTCAAATCCTAGATCAAATCATCGATAAGAATATATCTTGTATGGACTCAACTTTGGCTGGAAGGTTTTTATGTGCCAGACCCAACATTGAAATTGTTACAACTTTTGTGAGTAAGAAATGGAAGTTGAAAGATTAGGTTGATATAATGGTGATGGCCAAAGGGTGTCTTTCTTTTAGCATTTCCTATGATGAAGATAAGCAATATATCCTTTGTAGCAGTCCTTGGGTCATGGGGAAGCACACTCTGATTTTATAGAAATGTACTCTAAACTTTTACTCTTTGGATGCTTCTACTATCCAAGCCCTTGTCTAGATTAGGTTGATGGGCCTCCCACTTGAGTTTTGGGTGGAGGATGTGTTTCAAGGTATTTCCAACACCTTTGGGGAGCTTTTTTCTTTTGATCCTGTGATTGTTTCTCGAAGAAGATTGAACTTTTTCAGATTCTGTGTTGGGATCTACTAAGGCATTGATATGCTTGATTCTATTTTTCTTAAATCTAAGCTGGGAATATGGAACCAACACATTGAGTATGAATTTATTCCCTTCCCCTATTTTCATTGTAAAAAAAATTGGACAGTGGGCCAAAAAATGTCCTTTTTTGAAGGGAGAGCCTAAGAAGGTCAAGAAAGTGTGGGTGAGAAAGGCACATAACAATAGTACAAATAACACAAAGAGTGGAGGTGTGTCTTTGGTTGTCGATGCTCCCCTACCAATATAGATCAATAGTACAAAGATCTTATAGGGTGGAGGTGAGTCTTTGGGTGTGGATGTTACTCAACCCATTTTGGGAATAGATAAAGAGAAGGTGATGGGAAATGAGGATGGAGTACAAGTGAATTTTTTAAATCCTAATAGTGATCTTCTTGAGAAGGCTCAAGGTAAGGAAGTGTGTCACCCTGAGAATGGGGTTAATAGTGTCAATGGGATGACCCATAAGGATATATCTTTTGCTGAGATTTATATTCCTTCAGATCAGGATGTTGCTTTGGAGGGCAACTTTGTTAGTGGTAAAGTGGATGATATTTTAACTATTTCACAAGAGGAGGAAGAGATTTGGGAAGAGGAGACATCTAGTGCTGACTGGATCCCAATTGGTAAGCCATTTAAATCTAAGAAGAAAGGAGGAGCCAATCATAAAAAGGAAGTGGAGATTGCTTCAACCAAAACTAGGAATAAGAAAGGAGATAGCTCTAGTGCTTCTTATAATACAGTCTCAAAAAAGGGGGATTCTAAATCTAACAAGGTTAGAGACTACTATCCTTCTTCAACACCTACTGGGAAAATCCTCAAGAATGGGATGTTGGTTCTTCCCCTTCCCTAGTGGGGAGACCTTCCAACATGCAAAAAAGAATTTTTGAGACTAATAGAAGTATTGTGAATGGTAGTCAAAGGAATATATTTGAATCAAAAAAATTCATAAAAGATGAAGATTATCTCATGGGATATCTAAGGGATAAATAACCCTCATTTAAGAAATGTATGGTTAGGGATAATAAGCTGGATATTTTTGTTATTCAAGAAACAAAGATGCTAAAGGAAAAAGTGGTAGGTCTTCCAATTTTTAGAGGTGGAAAGATCATCGAAAATGATTCTAAGGGAGATTTAGGAGGTATGGCTATTTTCTAGAATAATAAGTAGATTCAAGGAGATCTTATTTCTTAGAATAGAAACATGATGAATGTTAGATTTTCTAATTCTAAGGATGGCTTTACTTGGGTTCTTACTTATATTTATGCTTCCAATACCAAGTGGGGGAGAAAGGCTCTTTGGGAAGCTATTACTAATCATAGAAAGCTATTTTCTGATGAGAATTGGATAGTTATTGGGGATTTCAATACTCCTTTAAAAGAAGCTGGAAAATGGGGATTTAGGTAGACTAACTTGGATAATAGATTAGATTTAATGGACTTTATTGATAATCATCTTCTTCATGATCTTGATTTTCATGGGGTTGAGTACACTTGGACTAATATAAGAACTAGAAAGGATCTCATTCAGGTTAGGTTGGATGAGCACATATTAGTAGTGGCTGGCCCCTAAAATACAAATGTTCTCTCAATGCTCAAGTCCAATTGGGATCGGATCATTATTCCATTTTCCTAGTCATTGATATGCTTAACTATAAGTGAAATTTCCCCTTCAAGTTTGAAAAAATATGGACTCTTCATCTGGACTTGGAGAATCTCATAAAGGAGTAGTGGGGGGAGTATAACTATGGAATGTACAACTATGTTTAAAGTTGCAGCTAAATTGAAAAATGTCAAGAAAAACATTTTTAAAAATGGAATAAAGAAACCTTTCGAAACATTTTTGAAAATAAAAGGAAGATTATGAAGGAACTAAAAGAAATATAGGATAGAATTCAGATAGATAGATATGAGGTTGTCTCTAGGGGGGAGGAAAGTGTTAAACTAGCTAAGATTCATGATATCATTACCAAGGAGAAGATGTATTGCAGGTAGTGATCCAAAAAAAAAAATTGAAGGAAGGAGATCAAAATACTAAGTTTTTTCATTTCACTACTTTGAAGCATAGTATGCTGAAAAAAATGTCTAGACTCAACATAGAAGAGTGACTCAACGAGAATGAGGAGACTATTAAAAGGGAGGTAAAGGAGTTTTTTAGTAACTTACTTCAAGGCAACCCCAATTTGGATGTGGCTAAGTAGAATGTCTTTCTTGATTGTATTCCTAATTGCATCTCTGAAGATCAAAATAAATCTCTTACCTTCATCCCTTCTTATGACAACATTTCTAAGGTTGTTTTCTCTTTTGATGGAGATAAAGCCCCAGGGCTTTATGGCTTTCCTTTTTTTTTCTTTCACAAGTATTGGAATATCATTGGTACTGATATTTGTAATGGGGTTAAGGAGTTCTTTGGATCCAAGAATATTCTTAAAGAAGTGAATGGTACCTTCATTGCTTTTATTCTAAAGAACCCAAGAGCAAATATTTTGGATCAGTTCCAACCTATCAACCTTTTTAATTCCTGTTATAAGGTTATTTCTAAAGTGATGACCCTTAAAATTTTGCCTCTTCTTCCTTTTGTTATTTCTTGACAGCAAAATGGGTTTATTCTTAGTAGACAAATTTTGGACTCCATCATTATAGTTCATGAAAATATTTACTCTCTTTTGATTTCTAAGAAAGAAAGGTTTCTTATTAAGCTTATCCTTTCCAAAGCATATGATAGAGTGGATTGTACTTTCCTTCTCTGAGGTCTTGAAGTGTTTGGGTTTAATAAAAGATTTAGAGATCTGATCTTTATGTTGGTTTCTTCTACCTCTTTTTCAGTACTTGTTAATGGCTCTCCTACCCATTTCTTCAAGACTTCAAGAGGTCTCAAATAGGGGGACCCGATCTCTCCTATTCTCTTTATACTTTTGGCTGAATGCCTGGGGATATTTGTGGAAAAAATGGTGATGTTGGGGGACTTTGTGGGCCTAAATCAATCCTCTACTACTCTAATTTTCTCTCATCAATAATTTTTTGATGACTCTATTATGATGGGAGAGGCATCAGTTAGAAATGCAAGGAATATTAAAAAAGGCTTGGAGCATTATGGGTGAGCCTTTGGACAAGTTTTTAACTAGAACAAAAGTGTGATTTATTTCATTAATATTAATGAGTTAAGGCAAAATAAAATCAAAAAGATTATTGGCTATGAAATTCACTCTCTTCTTATCTCTTATTTGGGGCTACCTTTGTGTCTGGACCCTTTGGAAAGTTTTTGGAGTCTGCTGATTGATAAAATTCACATGAAACTTGCTAGATGGAAAGGTTCCCTCCTTAACTAGGCTAGAAAGATTATTGCTTTGAGATCTATCCTTCAGAATGTTCTATTTTATGCTTTGATTATTTTCAAAATCCCTCAAAAAATTTCTCGTGCTATTGAAAAAATTCAAAAGCTCTTCTGATGGACAGGAACAGAGACTAAGAAAAGGTTACCATTGATTTCTTGGGAGAAAGTCTACATGCCCCTTAACAAGGGAGGACTTGGATTCAAAAAAGTTACAACTATGAATGAATTCTTATTGGCTAAATTACTATGGAGATGGCACAAGGAGGAAGAGGAATGGAGGAACATTTGGGTTGACAAATACAACATGGGTAACATTAATTTTTAATCAATTCCTTCATAATGATTTGTTGCAAGGGGGATCCATGATTTGGAAAAATGTTTAGAAATATAAATACATAATAAATGGGTAAGAGCATAAAGTTGGGTTGCAATTCCATGGAAGTCAAATCAACAAAATTGGACCTCTTAGAAATAGGTAACCAATTTTCTTAGAATCAGGTACTCATTTCTAAAATCTCACTTTCGGCACCCAATCCACTTTTCAAAAATTGAGTGCCCAATTTTTTAATCGCGGCTCAGGTGCCTGAACTGCTTAAGAATCAGGCATCTAATTTCTTCAAAATTGGGTAACCGATTTTCAAAAACTACAAATGGCCCTTTTTTGGCATTTTTTGTGTCATTTTTATCATTTGGAAAATGGGAGCCCAATTTTAGAGCAATACGAGAGCCCATTTTTGACCTTTACCAACCCCCCTTGTTGCTATTTTCTAACATACTAGGTATTTTTTTATTTTTTTAAGTATTTTTTTAAATTTTTTTTAGTTTTACATTTTATATGTATCGTTAATTTTTTATTTTTTATAGTTTTAATATACATAAAATTATAAATTTTCATTGTTAATGAGTATTATCTTTAGATTATTGTATCTGTTAATTTAAATAATAGTTTCATAAATGTTCATTTACAAATTATTATTTTAGATGTTTTGAAATGTATTTAATATGTAAATTACAATGTTGAATGATTGGATAGATGTAAATTCATTATTTAAACATGTAATTAAATTCAATATTTTATATGTATTTCAAATAAATAGTGATTAATTATAGATTAGTTTTTAAATCATATAACAAAGAAATTAAAACTAACTATATTCGTAAGTCTTTAACCTCAACCTAACCATAACTGTACAATAAAACCATAAACATATAACTAAGTATTTAATCACGTAACACCTCGCCAATGGATCCAAACACAAAACTTATTATTTAATGATTTTACTTATTGTATTGTACTTTGTTTCATGGATAAAAAATGGATGATATAAACTGTTTTACAAATGTATATTCTTTCATCCTTTCATAGTCTATGACATGTACAGTGGATGATTGTGCATTTTGAATTAATGCCAAGTGGCATTCAGAACAAATGTATATTATTTAAATGGATTAAACTTGTAGTTATTCTTTCATGTGGATGTATTATTTATTTTACTTGTAGTACTTATAATTATTTAAAAATGACATGTAAATGCACTCTTTAAGGAATGTAATCTCTTATGTTTTTTATGTAAATTATTGTACATGTTATTGCTTGCTTAGTAAAAAATCAAGTTAGTTCTTTAGATCCCTTGGCTAGGCATTACATAATGTGCTCCCTTACTTTACATCAAGGTTATTATTATGGTTAGGGTTAGGGTTCAAGTATTAGGCATAGGATTTACACTAATAGTTTTGGATTAAGGAAAAATAATTAGGATTAACTATAATCCCAATTTTAACCAAAATCTAGTCATAACCCTTACTGCCATCCTAACCATAATCTTAATTTGCTAAAACCTACACCCTAATATAAATAATTAAATAAGTATCCTAAGAACCAAGTACTAATTATAAATTTCAAACCATAATCCTAACCTTAAATGATAAGCTATTATCCTAAATGCTTAACCCTTATCCTAAATATTAATATTCCTAATCCTAACCATGTCCCTAAATCCTAACCCTTAAATACAATCTCTAAATTTTATTAAAATGCTAACCCTAATCCTAAAATATTTACATAAATCTAAAGTATTAAATACTTAATATTAGATCCATACCTAAGCAATAACCCTAAGTTATAGTAAATGATAATTTAAAATGGAAAAAATCTAAACTCTTCAAATATTAAACTATAGTTGTCAATGATATTATAATCTCATCCCTAATTATAAATGCTAAAATTGTAATTTAAATGGTAAAACATGTGCCTAATTATAAAAAATATTAAACCTTGACATTAAGTTTTAAATTCTAATCTCAAGTCTAACCCTTATCCTAAACCTTTATCCTAAATTCTTAACCCTTAGCCTAACTAAGTTATCCTAAATGCTAAACGTTTATCCTAAAAATAATCATAAATGCTAAGCCCTTCTCCTAATTCTAAATAAAAATATTAAGCTTAAATGTTAAAGCCTAATCTTGACCTTAACTATGATTTACATATAAGGTTAGTGTTTAACATTTAACATTTAAGATTAGGATCTAGTATTAGGATTTGTATTTGATGCAAGAGCATCCAGAGGTATAAGGGCAATCTTGTGTCACCCAAAAAAAAATGTACTTAGACTTAGTTTCTGTTTCATGTGTTTTCATTTTTGGATACCCATTTGGGTCAAATAAAGGTTCCAACTCTCATAGTTCCAGTATCAGTGTACTAGGATAGAGTATTTGAACACCTTGGGATACGTGTAAATGCCAGAAAAGTAGGAGTATGTAATTGAGCCATCATTTTGGTGAACTAGAAGGTGTAAATTGTTTGAATGATTGTAATTGTAATTTAGAGCATTCCAAAAAAAGAATCAGGTCAAAGGCCCCACGGTTTGAAAGTTATAGTAGTTTTTCAGTTTTTGGAGACATCCTAAGAATGCTTCAAAGTCAGGTTAGGGGCATTAAATGACCTTGAATAGGGACAAAAAATGGGGGACAAGCTAAGCTTTTCCATAGGGCTATAGAGTGCTTTGACAGATTTTCAAAAATGTAAA
This sequence comes from Cupressus sempervirens, assembly GCA_028749045.1. Taxonomy (NCBI): domain Eukaryota; kingdom Viridiplantae; phylum Streptophyta; class Pinopsida; order Cupressales; family Cupressaceae; genus Cupressus; species Cupressus sempervirens. The sequence continues at coordinate 193,825,331 of CM053790.1, read as the reverse complement.
TGGTTTGTCAATCAGAGGTACAGTTCAAAAGTTATGCCTCCCAGAAGTTCGATTATCATTTCTAGATTCTTCTAGATTTGTGCCGACTTCTAATGCAGCTTCTAGAGCCTTCTACTTGGTTTGGAGTGGAGTTTGAGAGGAGGTACTGAAAGAAAAAATTATCTCTAGATTTATACTATTGTAAGCCCATAGGGCATGTTTTGAAGTCTATTTTCTCTGTACTGAATGTATTAGCTTATTTTAAAAGTTAATAAATTTTTTCCTTTCCTGTTGTGTTCATTCTGTGCTTGGGTTGCCTCCATCAAGTGGTATCAGAGATGGTTTTCCTGAGTGTGTAGACAAAGCACCAACTATGAGGTAGTTTACACTAGGACTGTGTGGTTGTGGGTTTGAGTTAAGAAGATGCCTCCACGAAGAGAGCATGGTGGAAGGGTCAGAACTATTAATCCTGAGGAGGTTAGAGCCCTCCAAAGGCAGGTACAAGTGTTGCAGGAGGAGCTCTGTAGAGGAACAAATGTTTCCATAGATGAAAAAAGTGAGGATGACAATGAAGAAGAAGAAATTGGACCAGAAGGGGAATTTGATAGGGAAGTTCTAAATCAAGTAGAGGAAAGGATTTTTAGGGCCATTACTAAGCTTGGGAAAAGACCTACAATTGATGTGGGTGTATTTTCAGGAAATCTGAAACCAGATGAGTTGATTGATTGGATCAATGAACTGGAAGAGTACTTTGAGTATGAGGATATCAAGGATCCAAATACAGTTAAGTTTGAAAAGGCCAAACTGAAAGGCCATGCCAAAATTTGGTGGCAAGAGGTTCAATTAGAAAGAAACAAAATAGGAAAGGAGAAGATCACAAGGTGGGATCGTATGGTGGACAAATTGAAGAAGCAATTCATTCCTATTGATTATGAGCTTGATTTTCTTAAGAAGATGCATGGGTTAAAGCGAGCAAGAAAATTAGTCTAAGAATATACAGAGGAGTTTTACTGACTTTTGATTAGAGTAGGGCATGCAGAAGAAAATAAGGAGAAGGTTGCTCGTTATATCAGTGGGTTGCTACCTAGCATCCAAGAGGAATTAAGTCTGGTAAGAATGACCAGCGTTGAAGAGGCATACCAGTTTTCCCTACAAGTTGAAGAGAAGCTAAATAAGAGGTCTGAGGGGAGACAAAAAGGGCGTGGTTAAGGAGGAAGGGGTAGTGTAGGTCATCTGGAGGCCAAAATGAAACCCAAAAGAAAAATGAAGATGTGGGTACTAGCAGGAACCAAAGGAATGAGGGTTTCAACTGCTCCCATGATCAAGACTTTGGAAATTAGAGAGGAAGAGGCAGAGGACATAGACAAGGAAGAGGAGGCTTCCATGGTACCTATTTCCATTGAAATGAAGAAGGTCATCATGCCTTTGAATGCCCTCAATGACAAGGAAGGACAGATAGGAGAGCTAAGGGTCAAGGTAGGGTTGCTCATGTGGATGAGGATGCACAAGCATCACATTTAGAAGATGCTAAAAGAGGAGAGACTTTAGTAAATGAAAGGGTCCTACTAAGTGGTGAGATTGAACCTAGAAAAAGGAGGAGTTTATTCTGTACCAAGTGCAAGTGTGAGGATAAATGTTGTGATGTGATCATTGATGGTGGTAGCACTAATAACTTGGTATCATAGGAGATGGTCTCTAAGCTGAAGCTCAAGAGGGAGAAACACCCCCTGTCCTATCGGATTGCTCGGGTGAAAGATGATCATAAGGTCCTGATAAGTGAACAATGTTTAGTGAAATTTAAAATTGGGAGTTACCATGATGAAGTTCTCTGTGATGTTATTCCAATAGATGTTTTCCATCTATAATTGGGAAGACCGTGGTAGTTTGATAGGCATGTAGTACATGATGGTCATGCAAACAGATACTCTCTAACAAAGGATGGAGTTTTCCACAAACTAAAGCCCATGAAAAAGGAAGGTGAAAAGGTATGTAGCAATGCTAGGATTTGTCTTGTTGATGGAAGGAAGTTTTTAGATGGCATGAAACATTAGCGTATGTGCTATGCTTTGATCCCTAGGAAAGATAAAGAAGGTAGTAGTGAAATACCACTTGAAGTTTCAAATTTACTAGGTCGGTTTGGAGATATTATCTCTAATAATGTTCCAGAAGGATTGCCACTAGTAAGGCAAATCAGTCATCAGATAGATTTAATCCTAGGAGCTAGTTTGCCTAACAAAGCTGCTCACATAATGACTCCTACTGAAACTAAGGAGCTAAACAAACAGGTTTAGGAGCTATTGAGGAAGGGCTTGATTCGGGAGAGCCTGAGTCCATGTGCAGTACCTGTAGTACTGGCACCAAATAAGGATGGAGAGTGGAGGATGTGTACAGACTCTTGAGCTATAAATAGGATAACCATCATATATCGATTTCCTTTACCAAGAATGGATGATCTTATAGACTGCTTGAGTGGAGCTCAGTACTTCACAAAGATAGATCTCAAGAGTGGTTGTCACCAAATATGGATTGGAGAAGGAGATGAGTGGAAAATAGCCTTCAAGACCAAGGAGGGTCTTTATGAGTAACATTAGTCATGCCCTTTGGATTGACGAATGCCCCAAGCACCTTCATGTGACTTATGAATGAGGTACTTAAGAAGTTCTTGGGAAAAATTTTTACTGTCTATTTGGATGATATTTTAATTTTCAGCAAGACTTTGGAAGAACATTTATTGCATATTTGTAGTGTCCTTGAAAGGTTAAGGGAAGAGAAACTGTTAATTAATCTAAAGAAGTGTATCTTTGCAAAAAGGGAGTTAGTCTACTTGGGGTTTGTTATATCACCTAAAGGTCTCAAAATGGATACAGAGAAGGTAAAATCCATCTTGGAATGGCCTACTCCAAGGTTTTCTACTGAGGTAAGATCATTCCATGGTCTGGTTAGTTTTTACAAAAAGTTTATTAAGAATTTCAGTGGCATATGTGCACCTCTAATTGACACAATAAGAGGGGATAGAAAAGAGTTCAAATGGACTGCGGTAGCTACGAGAAGTTTTGAAATGTTGAAGAAGAAGGTGACAGAACAACCTGTGTTGGCACTTCTAGATTTTAGAAAGGTATTCCAAGTGGATTGTGATGCTAGTGGCAGCACTATTGGGGTTGTATTAAGCCAAGAAGGTAAGCCTATTGCATATTTTAGTGAAAAATTGAATGATCCGAAAAAAAAATTCTATTTATGATCAAGAGTTCTATGCAATAGTTCAAGCCTTAAAGAAATGGAGGCATTATTTATTGCCAAAGGAATTTTTTTTGTATAATGATCATTAGGAATTAAAATACCTAAATAGCCAAGGTAAATTGAATCAAAGGCATATGAAGTGGGTAGATTTCTTGCAGAGTTATACATTTGTGTTGAAGCATAGAAGTGGAAAATCTAACAGGGTTGTAGATGCATTAAGTAGGAGACAGTTGTTGCTTACAGTAATGCAGGTTGAAGTAGTTGGATTTGATGAACTCAAGAATCTGTACCCTGAGTATCCTAATTTTTCTGAAGCATGAAAAGCTTGTAAGGAGCCTGTTAGACTATCTAATTTAGGATGGTATGTTATTCAAGGGCAGTCAATTATGCATTCCAAGGAGTTCCATAAGGGAAAATTTGATTAAGGAGAAACACAGTGGAGGGATGCTAGGACATTTTGGTTGAGATAAGACCATTTCCATTCTTAGAGAACATTATTTTTGGCCTCAAATTTCACAAGATGTGAAGAAGTTTGTACAGAGTTTTCAGATTTGTCAAGTTGCCAAGGGATTTAGTCAAAATATTGGACTATATCAGCCATTGCCTGTTCCATCAAAGCCATGGGAGGACATAAGTATGGATTTTTTTCTTGTATTGCCAAGGACACAAAGGGGTAATGACTCAGTATTTTTGGTGGTTGATAGGTTCTCCAAAATGGCACATTTCATTCCATGCAACAAAGCTCATGATGTTGTCCATATTGTAGATTTGTTTTTCAGAGAGGTACGAAGACTACACGGCCTCCCAAGGAGTATAGTTTCTGACAAAGATACTAAATTTGTGGGGTATTTCTAGAGAACATTGTGGAAAAAGTTGAGAACAAACTTGAAATTTAGTTCCACACATCACCCTCAAACTGACGGCCAAATAAAAGTGGTAAAAAGAAGTCTGGGCAATTTGCTGAGATGTTTAGTTGGGGATAAGCCCAAGGGATGGGATTTGATTCTACCACAAGTAGAGTTTGCTTACAATAACTCTGTAAATAGGAGTACTGGTAGATCACCATTCCAAATTGTATATGGAAATAGCCCAAGGACTACACGAGAATTGAGTAAGATAGAGCAAGGGGAGAGGACAAGTGCTGAAGCTAAAGAATTTGTTGAACATATCAAGTGTCTACATGGGGAGGTTCAGGCACACATTACCAAGATGAATCAAGAATATAAATCTAGGGCTGATCAAAGGAGAAGACATAAGGAATTCCAAGTAGGGGATCTAGTCATGGTACACTTACTAAAAGAAATATTTCCAGTTGGTACTTACAACAAGCTGAAAATGAAGAAATTTGGCCCCTGCAAAATTTTGAAGATATTATGTAGAAGTATCCAGAGGTATAAGGGCAATCCTGTGTCACCCAAAAAAAAATGTACTTAGACTTAGTTTTTGTTTCATGTGTTTTCATTTCTGGATACCCATTTGGGTCAAATAAAGGTTCCAACTCTCACAATTCCACTATCAATGTTCTAGGATAGAGTATTTGAACACCTTTGGATATGTGTAAATGTCAAAAAAATAGGAGTATATAATTGAGCCATCATTTTGGTGAACTAGAAGGTGTAAATTGTTTAGATGATTGTAATTGTAATTTAGAGCATTCCAAAAAAAGAATCAGGTCAAAAGGTCCCACGGTTTGAAAGTTATCACAGTTTTTTGGTTTCTGGAGACATTCTAAGAATGCTTCAAAGTCAAGTTAGGGGCATTAAATGACATCAAACAAGGCCAAAAAATGGGGGATGAGTGAACTGGTCCATATGGCTATAGAGCGCTTCAAGAGCTTTTCAAAAATGTAAATAGTTTGTCAATCGGAGCTACGATTCAAAAAATTATGCCTCCCAAAAGTTCGATTACCATTTCTGGATTCTTCTAGATTTGTGCCAACTTCTAATGCAGTTTCTAGAGCCTTCTACTTGTTCAGTTAATGCCTACTAGCACTTTCTAAAATGTATTCCTAATCTTTTTGGCATTATAAAAGATAGTTCGGAGTGGAGTTTGAGAGGAGGTACTGAAAAGAGAAATTATCTCCAGATTTATACTATTGTAAGCCCATAGGGCATGTTTTGAAGTCTATTTTCTCTGTACTGAATGTATTAGCTTATTTTAAAAGTTATCCCCATCAGTATTCAATTCTGTATTATTCTATTTTCTGTGCTTCGGTTGTCCCCATCAGTATTCAATTCTAGAATATGAATAGGATAAGTATTATACTTTAGATTTTATAATTAAGGTGTATATTTAGATTTATGATTAAGGTTTATATCTAGCAACTCATTAAAACACCTTAGGAAAAATGATAATTTATGAAGTTTCTTCTACCTAGAAATCAGAATTAGGAAACATATTTTATTAATCATTGAAACTACTGAGGCTAATGCTTGGATGAGCCAAGAGTAGTTCACAAGTGGAAGACAAGTAAGCATCCAAAAGTAATTATAAAAGATGTGATTAATATAATACAAAGTTTTCTAATAGTAAAAAGACTTTGGTCATAATTATAAAATGCAATTAATATAACACATTCCAACATAGAGATTTGGAGGGAAGAAAAGTTCTATTGGAAATTCATAATAATTGTTAAATGATAAGTTAAGATTTAAATTACTAAAGAAGATATTATAAGTTTAATTATTATGATTAGAATTAGTATTATGGTTAGAGTTAGGATTATTATGGTTAGGGATAGGGTTCATGTATTATAATTAGGATCTAGACTTATAGTTTGCATTAGTGGATAATATTTAGGATGAACTATAATCATAAATTTAAATCAAATCATAATTCTATCTCTAAGCTGTCATTCTAATTGTAGCATTAACTCTCATTCTAATGCCATCTATTATATATCCTTTAAACAATAGCACCATAATAAATATTCAAAACTAAATATAATTCTAACTAAAACCATAATCCTAGGTAAACCCTAACATTAGTCATAATAATTATAATGATCTTAAGCTTAGCCATCATGAAAACCCTAAACATAACAAAATTATAAACCATAACCTTGCCATAATCTTAACTTTGTTGATCTTGAGATGAACATATCATCCATAATGAGAATACAATCCCCCAGTGTCACAAAATAAATGTACATAAAAATTGATCTAGCTACTTGAATATAGAAAAGGGAAACAATTTTGAGGGAAACAACCCTAGAACAAACAACACATTAGAAGTTGCATTCTTAGTCCCCTTGCCAATTTCTTCCTACTTTCCTTCCATAATCTTAATTATCTTCATTTTTATCTCATCTCACAAGTTTAGTAGGCCAAATAAATGCATAAATAGTGTTGAATAACAAATCTTATAGGAGTATCAAAATATATTTTCCCTTTGTATAAGGTCAGTTAGGGGTCTAGGATAGAAACATTTAACTGTAATCTTTTTTTCAACAAGACTTTAAAAACTAAATAGAATAGGAATATAACTACTCTAGCATTCAATATAAAATATTAACAATAAAAAATCACTACAATATATTTCATAAAGTAATTCCATTTAGGATCTAGATCATAATCTAACAAAACAATGGTTAAACTATTGGGTACTTTCATATCCTTTTTCTTAATATAAAAAATATGTTCCCTTGAACTTGCATAGACAAAACAAGTTTGTATCTAACATTAAAACCAAATTTATATAGTTGATTTATTAATATATTTTTTTGGAGTATTATTTTATGATTAGTCTTAAATTTAGTATAATGTTCAAATAGCCTTAACATTAAAGTTTACTTAAGTGTTTACCTTTATTTATTTAATTGATATGGTTTTAAAGATCTGGGCATTTATATAATTGATATTTTAGATTTAAATTTTATTAAGTAGTAATTTTGTCATTTTTTATGTTGTCTAAACATATATGTAAATTATATTTGATGGACCCACTGCCACCCCCTCTCCTTCCCCCAGCCCCACCTGTGCCCCCTCCGTCTCCACCTCCACCTCCACCCCCCACAACCTAGTCGTCCTCCACCACCCACCACAAATGATCTACAAAAGAGCATAAGGCATAACCTTAATGACCCATGTGAGATATTGAGGCTATCAGACACAAGGCACACCCCTCTCCTCACCTACTACACCTTGTAGATAGCATGCAAGGTGTCATTCACTCTATACAACATTTGGATTGCGATATTGATTCATTTAGATTATGGAGGCAAAAGATGTGTCCCTTCTATTCTAATGGCTTATCATATAGAGAGGTCCATAACCTCAAAATTGATAAAGGAAATTTTCAAAGATATTTTGTAAACCCTAAGACAGGTTAGGAGATTAATGAGAAGAAGCCTCATATTTCTATTAGATGGTGCACACATCCACACATAGTAGCACACTTTTGGGAGTGGTGGTGGATGGTATTTGACCATCCAACACACGCTAATCATGAGTTGCCCATGTAATTCCTTAGGAAGCTATGGGCTGCATTTGAAACCCAATTATTTTGATATCAGATCATTTCAGGGGGTTGGTCGAGGGATGCCTTAGGATAGGCCTGTGGCAAAGCTGAGTGATAGAATGAGAAACCATAAGCAAACTCAACCCCTTGTACCTCTTTTAATGCATGTTGTACCAACTCCACACCATCATCAAGAAGTTTCATCTACTCTTACCTCTTTGAGTGTCATTTTGGTCAATTTAGTACAATAGTGGACATAGCCAACACATGTTTGTCCACTTGGACATATTTGTACTAGTTGTGGAGGCATATGTAGAGGCCTCCGGAGTGATGTTGATGCAACACACGATGACCATTATGATGAGGGTGCTTATTTTTTTGATGACATATATGCTACCCATGGTGATGGTAGTGATGAGATTGATGTGCCATCATTTATTGACCTCATGCAGGGAGAGCTCAAAGATAGTCAAGAGCAATAGGTAAAATTTTAATTAAAATTTAAATATAAAGCACATAATTATTTACTTTCTACATACATGTGTAATTTTATTAACCATATTAATTTTTACTTTTGAAATAATAGAGGATGGATGATATTGTTCCTCCTAGGAGGCAATATAGTCTTTTTTTGAGACCTATAGACATTGGCGTCCCTCATACGGTATGCACTTTCAATTACACTATAAAAATGTACATTCAAACTAGAATTTAATAACATGTACTCATATGTTCTTTTTATCTAATTTTTTAGGGATTTTCCACTGATACATAGTTTGATGTCAATAGAGGTCTCGATCCAGTTACCACTAAGGCATAGCCTCAAATACATACAGTATGAACTTTTGACTGAAGACAAATAATTTGTACTATTTTTATGTATGTAAATTGTTATTAACTTATAATTTGAACAATTTTGACCCATGTATATATTTTATGTGTTTTAATTTTACAAATAGGAGATGGATCATACTTATCCATATAGGCCTCGATATAATTTATTTTTGACTCCATCTTTTGATCATTGTGCTAGCATACCTATTGACACATCTGTGACATTGGCTACTACTCAGGTATGATATATATACATGTTTTTATAGTGTATAAAAAATGTAGTGTAAAATTATGTACTTTTTAATTATTCATGTATATATAATTTTGACTCAATGTTTATGTATCCATAATTTTAGGACTATCTCACCATGAGTGTTGTTGAGAGTATGGTACTTAGCTAGATGGAGGTACCTACATAATCCTTTGAGGTTAGTACTGTGATTTATGTACATACATAGTTCATTACGCTTTTTATCAAATTTTTCAAATGTATGTATTGAAAAGTACAGGACCTCGCCACTGCTGCATTTGGTAGCTTTTACAATGCACCTCCTCCTGTTATAGAGGGACACCCATCTCATGTGGTATTTATTTTATTATGTAGTGAATATTTATTTATTTGCAAGCTAGATTTTGAAACCCATTTCAATTAAGCATGTACATGATGAGACATGCCTCATGTTACATAGGATGATCCATCTACCTCACAGGATGTCCCAGATGATGAGACAACTCATATTACATACGATGATCCATCTGAGTCGTCTTTGTGTGGAGTAAAGAGGACACTCGATCAAATAGATTAGGTCTTGTTGGCACCTTTAGATTGTGTTTTCATGACACATATTGTTTATTTTGATACACTTTGTATTAGGATAGTTAACTATATTATATTTTTTTTTTTACTTCATAGATGATGTTATGACATGTTAGACCATGTACTATTTTTTTAGGACTTCTTATCATGCTAGTGTATGTAGTATATATTATTATGTTTCATCATGTTTTAAGTATTCAAACCATTTTCTTTGTTGTGACATATTTTATTCATGAACATATGACACATTTTGTAATTATAAATGCTACATGAACAATAATTTTAACTATTTATAGAGTATTAGTATTGATATCAAAAAGATTATTGGATAAATATCACATCAAATTTATGCATTGAGATTCATAAAAATAAAATTGACCTACTATTATTAAAAAATTCATCCTAAAAATTCAAATTTATAAAATTTATGTAAAAATTGAAGATTTTTTTATGAAATGATGGATGATACGCTTCCTTTCACACATTTTCTCATCAAGGCTTTGTACGTATGTTCATACGATTATGTACCGAGGAAAGTCATGTATCTAGATGGTTCCTTGTAACTTTGACTTAGGTTTTCTTAAATCCCAGGTAATTAAATAACTAATTGAGGTAGTTTCAATGTGTCCTAATTGGTCCTAATATATTCTACTATTTTGTAATGGGTCCTGGGACCACTTGCAATCCATTATGACCCCTTATGATACATTAGAATCATTAACATCCCATTTGTGTTTCCTATTATAGTTAATGTGTTCTAAGGGATAGTAATAGACCCTAAGATGTCCTAGGACCACTAAGAACCCATGATGACCCTTCATGATATCTTAAGACCACAGTTTAAAATCTAAGAGGAAACATTAGGACCAATTACAACCACTTAGGAACTATTATAATGCCTTTGAACATAGTAGTGTATCGTATGATGGTGAATGTGTTCACAGGGGTTATAATTGGTTCTTATGAGTCCTAATGGACCCTAATAGATTACAAGGGTTCCTAATGGGTCCCAATAGGTCACGGGATCACTTAAAACACATTAGAACCCCTTAAGACACAGTAGGACCCATTAGGGCATATTATAACCCATTAGTATGTCTTATGCCTCTCAAGATTATTATAACCCATTCGTGTGTCTTATGCCCCTTAAGATTATATAGGAGTCATTAATGGATTTTAATATGTTTTAAATGGTCATAATGTGCACACTAAATAGTATTCATGGGTTTTCAAACCACATAGGATGAATTGTGATCGGTTGTGAGATATGAGGACCGCTTAGGACACATTACTATGTCTTGTAATGGTTGATGTGTTATAAGAGGTTTTAATGGGGTCTAATGGGTTCTAATGTGTGTGAGTGGACCCTAACATTTCCTAATGAGACCTAATTCCCCTACATGATCCACTTTTACCATCCCCTCCATATCTAAATCCTACCATCTTACTTACTCCATCTCAACATCCCTTTCCCTTAGCCCACCCAACTCAAGATCCTATCCTCCCATCTCCTCTACTTCATGATCATACATCTCCCATAATCCATGATGATAGATCCATCGAAGAAGAACTAATTATCATATCTGAAGCTCCAACTCCTTCAGCTAGTAATGGACTCACATCTTGTGTTCCAAATAATGAACATCATATTGAAAAAAGAAATGAAAATGTATTTCTAGATGGTGGTATCCCCGCTATTCTTGCATGGTCCCAAGTCCTTCCATCTCCACCCCAAAGTTCCCATCCATCTTATTCCGCATCTATTTTGGGCCCTCATCCTACTTCTTATCTCCAACCCTCCATTTTGGGTCCATATATCCTTTATCTAAATCCCACACCCTTTCCATCCATTTTGGGTCCTTACATACCTAATATGAATCCTTTATCCCCTCCATCTATTTTGGGACCTACACCTTCTCCACTTCCATCTATTTTGGGCCCATATCCTTCCTTCCCTCCATCCATTTTGGGCAATTATATCCATCCATATCCTATGTTCCAATCTATCCTTCCATCCCCTCAAATCCACCAACTAGATCATCAAAGGCACTCACCCTTGAATCCCTTCCCACCTTTAAACCCTATCACTCCATCAATTATCCCTCCATATCCTCCATGCTCTTGTTCCCATCCCATGGCTAATAGAAGCATATTGGATGCCAAAATACAAAAGCATAAATTCAAAAATCCACAAAAATCCAAGTCTCAACATGTCCCTTCTAAAATACATGTTCAAAACAAGAAACATTTAATCCCAATCAAAGAAAAAGTCAAGAGGCCACAAAAGCCGAAGCTAAAAAAGTCAAAAATCATGTGGATACCCAAGATGCTCATAAAAGAAATGCATCTCAAAGAAAAATCTCAATTGGCATCCATTCATGCTACTCAAAAAGCCTCATCCATCCATCCTTCATCCAAATCCCCATATAAGCATCCTTCATCCCCACAATCCACTTTTAGTCCATATGCTTCTTATCCTAAATTTCCCATCCTCCATCTTCCAACTCTACTTTTAGTCCTTATCTTTCTCTTCCTCCATTTTCTCCTCAACTTCGCTCAAAACCATCTTTCCCACTATTTTATTACCTCTCAAGGTGTGCGCCAATGATGATCTTTCCATTTTCCTCATCCATTTACCCACAAGCCTTATGTCTTTGCATCCATTATCTGTCAAACTCCCACCCACCATTCCACTTGTTCAATCCAATCCTTTTTCATCCATCCTACCAACATCTACGAGCCAAAAATAGCTAAAGAAAGCCAAAATCATTCTAGCTAAGTCAAAAGTCAAAAATTCAAAAAATAATAAAGAAAAATAAAGCGTCCACTGGTGAAAACTTTGCAATTCAAGCGCCTTGGACAAGTACCATGATGAAAACTTGGCAAACAAGCATCATGCGTAATCTCGCCATCTCCAGCTTAGCCTATTACCCTCATGCTTTTGGTCATCTCTTGACATCCAACTCCATCTTCCAATCTATCCACCTATCTTCCACCCTCCATCTTCCATCTCACACCATCCACTTATCTCCTGCAGCTTCAGCCAACCATCCTAGCTATCATCCATCTCCCTAGCCCCTTCATCTTTTTCCATCCTAGCTTCAATCCTATCACATCCATCATAAGACCTCCTTCTGCATGTTATCTTCTAATTGGGGGCACTATATTCCTTGGAGATATTGTCTTGTCCATCCTCCCTTGTCATTGGTATCTAGCTCTAGGCTATCCTCATGCAAACCTAATGTCATCTCTTTATATCCATCATAATCCTAGCTATCTACCATCCTATCCAGCCATCTCATCCTACTCCTCTAGCTATCCTTGGTCACAAAATCTCTCATCATCATTGGGATACATCCTCCCCAAATCCATATCTTTTGCTATCACCCCATCCTTAGCTTTCGCATCTTGCACAACATCGAACCATCCCGCTCTCCTATCATTGGTCTGTTAGCTTGTACCATATCTTGACTAGCTCACTTGTAAATATCTTGGTCCATTAGCTTGTACATCCTCTTTAGCTTAGTACCATTGTATCTATCCAACTTTTGTGTCAGTTCATCCTTGAACAGCATCTTGCACCCATCGCACATCTTGGTTTGCTATTCCAATGCATCCTTTAGCTAGATTTCTTGTCACCAAAGTGTTATCTTTCTTAGTTCAGCTTGCCAGACGCATCACTCATCCAAATCCACCAGCTTAGGTTCTCTCCGATAGGTCCTTGTAGGACATAGCTTTCCTCATGTCTGATCTTGGTCCGTTAGTACCTCGTCCTACCCGTCTCGTTGGCAAACGATTCTCTTTTGGATTTTTGCTTTCTTTTGATTTGGACTCTTCCCTATTGGGTCTTGAAATATCTTTTCCAAGAAATCTCCTTGTTCCCTCCTCAAGGTTGCCATGATCTTCCATATCATGGTATACTGCGAATGTGGCAATCAGAGCGTAAGGTCTTGATCATGTCTTTTGCTTGTTTTCTTTTCTGCTTGTGGGTTACCCAGTGTCATTTCCACACTGCTTCCTCTAGGATTCATGTGTGATGCTGGGGCAATCCTTGCGTGTTTGTTTTGAGTTAGTTCGTCAGTCCTCTGGACAGTTGGTGAAAAGGCCTTGATGTTCTTGGTAACCTTGGCAATTAACCAACAGTCCTATAGCAAATCTAGTGCTCAACTACATGGTGGTACTTCTCTTTGAAGTATCCCCCCGCTCAAAAAGCTTCAATGGTTTTCCTTCATCTCCATTATCCCCCATCCATATCCATCATCCATCTTTCCTACCCCAGCTTATGCATCAGTATCTCTTTGAATCACTCCTCACCTTTAGCTTTAGGGATCCACAATCCTAGTCTTAGGGATCCACCAATCCAAATCAATCCACCAAGCCTCATCTTTCGAGATCCACAATCCTAGTCCTAGGGATCTCCAAAACCCATCTTCCACCAATCTGACTCTTTGAAATCTTGTTGGATCAGCTTTTTAATCCCCTCATCCATCTCCCCATCCTAGATTTCTTTTATAGCGCTCCACTCCTTCATCCTCTGCAATCCCTGAGATCTTAAGCTTGCTTCCTCTTGTGCCTCTGATTCTCCTTTATCATTCTCCCATAGTGAGAGTTTGAGTTAACTAAACCTCTTCTCTTAAGCCAATCTGAGTCTTCTTGCTCATCTCAGATTCTTTTACTTTTCAAGAAGTCATCGAGCCTCGCTTTCTCTCCCCACCGCCTTCTTGAGGGGGCATCTTGCAATCCATTCTCTCCTCTTCTGCTCTAGCCTTGGGCATCTCATTTTCTTATCTTTGATGCCATGCCACTTGCGGCATCACATCAAAGAGGGGCAAAATGTAGACACCTAAAAACCTTTAGAAAATAAAGTATTTTTATTTTCTGAAAAATTCTTGATGACATCATCATTTATTAATTAATTAATTAATTAATTAATTAATTAATTTTTATGCCATTAAATCCCTTTATCTTAATTAAAAATATTTAATTAAGGAATCCCTCCCAAAAATGTTTAAATATTATTTAAACATTATTTCCTTATTTATTAATTATTTAATTAATAAATTGACCAAAAAACCCAAAATAAATAAAAAATTTATTTTTTGACCAAAACTTGGCCAATTTCCTTAAGACCACTAACCTCTTCCAAAATCTTCTAATCCCTCTTTAATTTTGATTAAAGGCTAATCCCATCATTTCCCACCCCTAATCCCAACTCAAAATATTTAATTAAGATTAAATATTAATCCTCATGTTTATTAAAAAAGTTTTAATAAATATCTCCTCAACCCAAACCCTTGAAATAAATAAAACTTTATTTATTTCCTAAAAATCTAATTTATCCTCATCCTAAAAAGTTCTAGACTCTTCTAGAAAGTTCTAGACTATTCTAGAAAGTCTTTATCCTCATCCAAAGTCTAGACTCTTGTAGAAGATGTCTTTAAACCTAATCCTAATCCCCTCCTAACCTTGTCACATTCTCTAAACATGGGTTAAGACTTACTAACCCAAGCCAAAGTTAACAAATATCTCCTCCTTCACCCACCCTCATTAAATGCCATCCACTTGCCTATCCCTAAGCTAATCCTAAACCATCCTCTAATCATTTGCACAAGCCTAAGCAAGCTTAAAACCTTCCTAATCAAGCCCAAGTTGAAATTCCTCTCATCTCCCTCAAAATATCCCAACCATAAAACTTTATGAAGCCCACTAGGCCATAAATGACTCTTCCAAGCCCTTTTATTGCTCTTACAAGCCATTATGAGGGTCTTTATGAAGATTTTATCCCTTGAGCCTCCTTTTTTGACTCATCCTTCCCCTTTCCTCCATCCTCTCACCTTGTGACATGTGTTACTCCCTGATTGGCTGTAAGGAAGCACAATCCATGTGCTCTCCTCTCATGCAATCTGAGCCCTCCATGACCTTTTTCCCATCCTTGCATCTTAGCCCTCAATCCCTCAAGCCTCTTGCCTATAAATTGGATCCTTCCCCTTTGCAAAATAACACAATCCATGAAGTAAAGTCATAATTCCATTTTAAGAAGCCATTTTACATCAAAACCATAAACTCACACCCAAATTCCAACTCCATTTGAAGCCCTTTTTGAAGCATAAGCTTGAGCATACATCCTATCTATTTAGACAAATCCACTCAACAAGAGAGCTTCTCATTGAGAGAGCCCATTAATGGCTCATATTCTCAATTGAGAGCTCATCTTAGTCTATCTTGAAGTTTATGATTTTTTTAAGTTTGTAGAAGCTTTATTTAAATTTGGTTTCTATTAGCATACTAACATTGCTCATATACAGCTACTAATGCGTCCTAAAAATCCCTAATGTCCCCTTAGAACATATGACTCATTACGACACATTAGACCTCTAAACGATGTCCTACAATGAATAATATGCTATAAAGGCTCATAGTGGGTCATAATGGTTCTCATGAGGTTTTGATTTGTCTCAAGGATTCCTAGAACCACTTAGGATCCACTAAAACTCCTTAGGAAGAAATAGGATTAAACAGGACACATTACAACCCTAAAGTGTATTCTATGATGATTAATATGTTCTAAGGGTTCATAAAGTGTGTTAATGGTATGAATGGGTTCTAAGGAGTCATAATGGGTCCTAAGGTTTCTTATGACCACATATGACTGTTCAAAACCTCCTGGTAACATTAGAATGTACTAGGACACATTAGAAAAGATTACTTTTAGGACTACAATAACTAATGTGTTGTAATGGGTCCTAAGAGGTGCTAATTTGTCCTAAGGTGTCCTAATGGGACCCATTTCTGATAAATTACAAGCACTTATAACCCTCCCCATATCCCTCCCTCTCTCTGTCTCCCTCTCTTCCTCCTTCCCTCCCTCTCACTTAACATGGTTAAACATACATGTCAATTATCAACATAACGATAGCATATAATCAATACAATTAGTAATGATCTTTAAATTATCATGTACAAGTGAAGGGTTTAATATTACAATCAATAGTAATTTGAAACTTCAAACAAAAATTAATTTAAACATGCTTGAATGTAAAAGAAATGGAAAAAAATTAGTAGTTCATCACTTAAATTGACAAATAATTTATAATATCAAGTGCACACCTTTAACTTTCAAATAGAAGTAAACTCTTGTTTTTATATTTGTTTGTACAACATATTTCAAAATATATGTAAGACAATGTCAATGATAAATTTATAGAAGTGAACTCAAAATATAAAACTAGTTCAACACATCTCTTCAAATGAGGTCCTGTAAAATAAAATTGTAAAACAAAAACACATGTTAATAAACACATAAATTTGTTGGAATGTTGCAAATGGGAAGAGTACTTCTGAGAGGGGGGTGAATCATAAGTAACACACTTTTAACCTTATTAAATCCTTTAAAGCAAATAACTAAAAGTAAACAATATGCATGTAAACAAATTAAATGAACATGGAATAAACACATGCATCAACACACATAACACCAGATTTGGTAACCCAAAAACCCTCTAGGAATAAGAAATTAAAATTTGGGTGGGGATGATACCCACAAAAATTACTACAGTAATAATTGTTTGACCACTTATGATGGTTTTCCCTATGAAAGGCCTACCCTGTTAAAGGTTTTACACAAGGTCAATAGTGACCTTGTTAGAGGATTTACAAACACTTTACATGAAGTGTCACCCTATTAGAGGATTTTGTCACCTCTTCAAAGGATCTACAAAGTAGTTGTTAAGCTAACCTATCAATATAGGATTTTCACTATCTAATACAATGGCTAGAGAGTATTAGAAACCTTTGACCTGATTGCTTACAATCTTCAATTTCTACTTTCAAGAACTTGATCTTCTCTCTCTGATGTGATCCTTACTTGATCTAATCTCTATTTTTATCCCTTGTCTTGTTCTAATCAACTAAATGTGCAACTGTTGCTCAATTCTCTAAGTCTGTGATGCCCCTGCTATTTTCCCTGTTCTGCAATTTATTATCAACTTAGCAACTTCCTTCTAACTTTTCTTTAGCAACATAAAATCATGGGGTCTAAGCCTCCTTATAAAGACTTCATAGACTTAGGGTTAGGTATGGATCTATGATCAATATTAAATCTTAAGTTCTTGCTCATTCCTTGCATTTTTCTCATTGGTTGCATGCCTTCATCCATTTTTCTGATTGGTTGTATGTTGATTACATAGGAAACGAAAAAGATTTGATCTTATCCTTGTTCACCTTTGAAATCCTTCTATGTCAGCTCCAAAAATGATTTACATCTGAGTTTGTAAGGGCAAAAACTCATATATTGATTCCATGTTACTCGACACATATTAAACTATTGGTGCTCGACACATATACTCTCCTAGTTTTCTCAACACCTATTGCAATTAGTCTTACTCAGCATCAACTATGACTTGACACCTATATATCACTCAACATATATTTCTTACTCGGCACCTGTAGTCACTCGACACCTATTAAAATTTTGGTTCAGCACATACTATAGCTCGCAATACATAGTGTACTTGGCATGTATAGCGAAATTGGTTAAGTGTGTTGACACTCCAATGTCAAAACCATTCTGAGACCAACAATCTCCCCCTTTGACATGAGTGTCAATATAATGAACCCATTTTGAGGGTCATTTGTTTACTTTGGCTTTTCCTTATTTGCATCCTTTTTCCATATTTAACCAATCTCCTTTCTATGTATTGTGTTGACTCTACCACAGGCAAATGATTTGATTCTCAGAAAATTACAAGAATCTTGACATAACTAATTAAATAGTTGGTGCAAATTGAATATGGTTCATACTTATAGATTATTAAGTGGTATTGTTGAGTATATATGTACTTCTTCATTGATGATAATCCACCTCTTTCTGCACTTGATTTCCTCATAAATCTTACCTTAGATCGATGACATACGTCTGATGCCTTATCTCTTTTCCTAACAATGACCTAGATTATATTCAATGAAATGGAAAATTCTGAATGTAGTTTGGATCAAGACGTACAACATCATTAAGTGTGCATGTTTTTAATATCTTATAATTGTCTGCATGAACTTCTTTTAATCTTACACTAATCCTCTTGTAATTGAATGTTAACATGTGGTGGTTATATCATTCCCCTTATTGTTGTTTTTGATTATGATTAGGGATATATGCAATGTTTGTGGTGCACCTTTCGATTTATCCTTCAAACTATGCAACCTGTTTGATGCCAAAGGCAAATGTTAATTCAGTAGATCCAAATATGGATACAAATACACAAACATGACAACTCTGATGTATGTAACCATCCTCTTCAACAACCTTATATATGTGCTTTTCAACATGGGATATGTCCTTTCGTGGTTCGGTGTTTAGGTATAATTAGTTTATTAGGTTTGATGATTTGTTTTATATTGGTTATTTATATGTTATTTATTATCTTTCTTATTTGTGTTAATGATTTTCATTATTTAACTCAAAGTATCAACTTGTTGTTGATTCAATAATATCAATATAAGAGTGTTAGTTTATAAGGATTATTAATAAGGATTATTAATTGATTAATATTGATTTATTTATAAAAATATCTAAGTGAAATATGAATTTTCCATCTTAAATATATTTATTATTATAGGTAGTTGACATAGAGAATTATATTTAATAGTTAATGATATTATTATATATTTTTATTATCTTATATATATATTCATATTATATCATTTAATTATATTTTAATGTTTAGGTATACATATTTATACTAGTGTATAGTTGTTGGGTCTTATTTAGAGGTTCATGACACACTGCCCAACATTCTATTGCCTTAGCGAGAATTCTAGAAATGAATTGTGAATCCTTAACTTGTCCTTTACAATCATTCTTATAATATTAATTATATTAATAAGGTAATTATGTATTTTATTATTTTTATTAATTATATATTATTTTTAATGATTATATATTGTATTATTATATTAATAATATATTATTAATTATTCTTTAATAATATATTGAATCATTAATAATATATCAATATTTCTTTTAATATATTATAACATTAAGAAATAATATATTTATTTATTCATAATAATTTACTTATATTACCCAAATTAGGGGACATGATAATCAAAAACACTTAACTATGCATTATTTAATTGATCTTATGAGTACATTTTTCATTCTTCTCAGCATATATGCAAAATTTCTAAATTTTGTAAGGAACAATATACCTTATAACTCCCCCTAAGCTGATTGTGCCTTATTCATTCTTGGAACTAAAATTCTATGCTGATGTGCCTGATACTCTTTGTCTTTTTGCCCTATTCCTATATTATGTACCTATGTTCTATATTTGATCTATCAGAGCTATGTAATTCCTACATTTTATATCAAATCTTATATGGAATAGAGCTATCTTCCATATGATTTTCAAAATTTTGTATCTCCCCCTTACTTTATCTTATTAATTATCTCCCCCTTTTTGCTATCTACAAACTTTTAAAATTTATAGTATTCTCTCCCTTAGTTATATCTTCGTCAAAATATTATATCTCCCTTATATCTCCCCTAAAAAACATATATCTCCCCCTTTTTGACACCAATGTTAAAGGCTTCTAAGGAGTAATACCATACCTAGCCAAAAAGTTACTATTTACCTCCATTATTATTTTCAAAGCTGCATCCCGATTCTCCAAAGCAATGTCAAGTGACTTGTGCTGGATGACAGTCTCTACAGCAAGATGTACAAGTCCATCAAGCGTAGAAAGATTAAGATCTTTCTTTAGAACTATGTCTACATATACTTTCTCCTTGTGCAGGACTTTCAAATTTGGGGTGATAGAGGATTGAATTTGCATCAATTTAGCCTTTATATTGGCTTCCTCTACTATGAGTACAACTAACTCCCTTTAAGTGTGAAGTGATTGTGAAAAATGCTTTTCACTTTGACCTGGATTTAAGGGTAACTGCATGCTAGAAATCTTAAGATTTTTCTCCAAGCTCAATATACATTGGCTAGTGGTGCAGGAGCACATTAAATACAAGAACATGGAAAATTTAAGATTCATTATTTGTGATATTAAATACATTTGAGTCATTAATATTGTATTTGGGTCAAGTTGTAAAGGCTATGAAGCCATTTTTGTCAAAAATGTAAAAGTTGCGTAAAAAGTTGTAAAATGCAACATTGAGAAAGTTGCTAATAATAGAAAAATGATGTAAAAAGGTATATGGTTGTTCTTGGGGGTAGTTAGGAAGGTTTATAACTATCAAATGGATATAAAAATCATTGTATGGTTGAACCAAATCAAATTGGAAGAAGAGGAAATACTTTGATACATTTTTGGTGCATTTTATTGTTGTGGTTTTGATTGGTTTTTTTAGTTTTAGAGTAGTTTCCAGGACTTTTATGGCTATTTACAGCCTAGAAACCATGTATTATAGTATTGGATATATAGTATGACGAATCCTTCTTCTCATTCTTTTAGTTTGGTTCAATTTTATGAAGAAATGAATAAGTTATGGGTATTTTGGTGAAAGTGGATGTTTGCAGATTTGAGATTCGCTGAATACAGTCATGTTACAGCGTGTGATGCGGACATATTTTGGAGACTCGAGATCTATAATGATATTAATTGGAAATATATGTGAACTACATTTCATTTCCAACTATTTTGAATCATTTTTATATATATTTGTGAAAGTTATGGGCATTTGAGTGAAAACTAGTTTTTAACAATTTTCATTGGAGTTACAGACAGTGATTTGTGTTTGGAACTTTATATATGAATGAGAAAAATGAATGGCTTACATATTTGAAAACTAGACTCAATAATGGATAATATGGAATTGGTTTGGTTTCATTTAGATTTATTTTGAGGAAGATATTTGATGCCCTAGGCAGGGTTACCAGTTTTGATTCTGGTTTATGACAGAAAACATGGGTCTTGGTTCAGAATACATAATTCATAATCTGCTAATTGGATTGGTCTAAGATTTGGATATGTTTTAGAATTACTAATTTGGAACAATTACTCCAAATTTTTTTTCAAGAATACTTTTAGAACAGAAGTTATGAACAATGGAATCAGACATAGCAATCTGATTGTGTGAGTGAAGATTTTGTCTTTATTGGTGTATAATGTCAGGGTTCTTTGTTTTAATCTTTGAGATGTTCTTGGTTCCTTGAGGGTGTACCAGCCTATTGTGAATCCCTTGATTTGAACTAAGATTCCTTAAAGATAAATATAAAGGGCTCTGCATCAGCTAGTCTCTTGTGTGAAGTTGGAAAAGTCACACAATTTATTGTATAATGAGAAAGTGTTCTTAAGTATAGTTTTGACTTTTTCAAGTTTCTTAGCCAAATCTACCTGTTCAAGTGCTATACCACTTGATATCTTCTCATTTACCTTCCCCTAAAATTTTCTCTCAGACCATTCCATAAGTTTAACATTGGTGTCTTGGTCTTCACTCATCACCTGGTCAACTATATCAGATAGTTGTTCTATTATGGGCTTTGCTTCATCTGGTGATGACAAGTTGAATGCATCCATAAAGATGTCCTTAATGTCATTCAATGCTTTCTTATGTTTATACTCTTTTCTGAGTATCTCCTACCTCTTCCTTTTGTCTAAAGTAGCTTGCATTTCTATGATCTAAGCCATGGTGATGGTCTTGGAGCCATAGGTAGGTATTACTATGTCTTTATGTAATTTAGGGTCTCCATAGTGAAGTACCCTAGCTCTATTTGAGCTTGAGCCTAGAGTTGAGATTTGCAATGGTATGGCTTTAGTGCTCAACTTTTGAAGGGTCTTTGTAGGAGTACTTGTCTTTGGTAGTCCTACCAATGTTTGTATGGTAGCCTGCTTCTTTTCCTTTGATGTATCCTCCTTCTCATTAGATTTTCCTTCCTCTTTAGTTGGCTTTTGTAATGTGTCACCTACTGCTGGAGCTAGTGAAAGCATCAAAATTTTAGTGCTAGTACTTATATAGGTGAAAGGTGGTTCCTTTGGTTTCACCATTTCTCTTTATGGTTCTACTACTGCCTTATGTAGTTCATCTACACTCACCAATATAGGGCTTGTGCATAACTGTTCCTATAAAGTGGATTGGTGAAGGATCTTGGAGAGATCCTCTACAGTTAGGGGATTGATGTTCTAAGCTAAATTCTTACGAACATCCTTAATAGTTATTGTATCTGCAGGTGTGATGGTTATATGAGGAGGACTAGGAGGTGGCATTTGTCTATCTTGCACACTCTATTCCTCTTCTTGCTATTGTTTAGTTGTTGCCATAGTTTCTTCCTTTTTGTGTTTCTTCCTCCTCACCTTTTTCTTTATCCTCCTCATCTTTCTTATCTTCCTCCTCTTTTTTCTTTTCTTCATCTACTCTTGTTGTTGCTTCCTTCTCTTCCTCTTTCTTCTCTTCTTCTCCTTTCTTTGCTTCTATTTCCTTTCTCTTGGTACTGGCCTCTACCTTATTTGTTTCCTCTTCCTTGTCATCTATTATTTTATAAATTCTTTTCCACAATTGTGTGGATTTATTTACTACATCCTCAATCTTGTTTTGAAGCATGGTGAAGGCTCTACACTTAGGTGAAAATTTTCCACCATGTTTCTTATTATCCTTTGTTATTTGTCCTTTTGTCATGTTAGGCTTTACTTGAGCTAAGGTAGATTCTCTAATCTCCCTTTCCCTTTTTAGACAATAATGTCATTTATTCTCAGTTATCTCATATAGCTCCTTAAGCATAGTATTGTCAAGTTCTAGAGGTGTGTTTTTGAATTCTTCCATTATGGCATACACAAATTCCCCTATGATGGAAACATAACCAAAGACCAAAATGAACACATAGGAAAAGGGAAATATTATTATCGATGAAAAATGCCCTGTGGGCTTACAATAGTATGATTCTAGAGAAAGAAATCCTCCACATAGTACCTTCTCTCTAACTCCACTAAGAGTTTCCTTTACAATGCTAGAAATGTTCTTAAATAAGCCCCAAATGGTTTAGGGTTATGAATACATTCTAGAATATGCCAGTTGGCATCCACCACCAAAATAGAAGGTTCCAAAAATCATGTTAGAAGTTGGTGTAAAATTAGAAGAATCCAAAAATGGTAGTCCAACTTTCAAGATGCATAACTTTTGAACTATAACTCCAATTGATGAACCGTTTACATTTCTAGAAAGCTCTAAAAGTGCTCTATAGACCTATGGACCAGCTTTTCTCATCCTCCATTTTTTGGCCCTATATGAGGCCATTTAGTGCCCCATATCTAACTTTGAAGCACTCTTAGGAGGTCTCTAGGAAAATTAAAACTACAATAACTTTCTAACCATAAAGCCTTTTGACTTGATTCTTTGTCTAGACTATTTTAAATTACAATTACAATCATCCCTTCAAATTACACCCTCTAACTCATCATAATTTTATCTCAATTACAAAATAACTCATTTTCTACATTTACATTTATCTCAAGGTGCTTAAAAACTAATAAAACTCTAACCCAAAAAACTAATAGTGGAACTGTGAGAGTTGGAACCTTTATTTGACTAAAATGGGTATCCAAAAATGAAAATAGAAACTATCTCTAAGAATATTTTTGGGTGATATAGGTCTTCCCTTACACCACTAGATGCCCTTGTATCAGACACCTAAGGTAGATTGAAAAGTGACCCTATCACTTTATGGTAGAGGAAAACCCAAATGGGCAACCTCCCTTACTGATATCCAAGTTGAGTCCTCTATCAATCATCCTTTCCACTTCACCAAGTACTCTTCATACAACCTATTTCTAGTACTCCTACCCACACGACTATCCAGAATCTCTTTTAAATCTCCTCTTTAGAAGTAGGAATTGGACATGGCTCCAGCATCAACCCCTCATCTACACCAGCATCATGATATTAGGTTAAGTCTACAATGTTGAAGATAGAAGAAACATGAATCGCATCTAGAAACTCCACCTCATATGCATTTCCTGAGTCATGTTTCTTCAAAATTTTGTACAAGCCAAATTTCTTCATCTTTAGCTTGTTGTAAGTACCCACTAGAAATCCTTCCTTTCATAAGTGTACCATAACTAGATCTCCTACTTTGAATTCCTTATGTCTCCTCCTTTGATCTTCCCTAGCTTTATACTATTGATTCATCTTGGTAATGTGTGCATGGACCTCCTTATGTAGGCTCTTGACATGTTCAACAAATTCTTCTGCCTCGACACTTGTCCTCTCCCCTTGCTCCATCTTCCTTAATTCTAGTCTAGTCCTTGGGCTACTACCATACACAATTTGGAATGGTGATCTACAAGTGCTCCAATTTATAGAATTATTGTAAGAAAATTCTGCCTATGGTAGAATTAAATCCCATCCCTTAGGCTTATCTCCCACTAAATACTTCAACAAATTGCCTAGACTTCTATTTACCACTTCTATCTGTCCATTAGTTTGCAGATGATGTGTAGAACTGGACTTCAATTTTGTCCTTAACTTTGTCCATAAAGTTCTCCAGAAATACCCCACAAATTTAGTATCTCTGTCATAAACAATACTCTTTGGAAGACCATGTAGTCTCACCACCTCTCTAAAAAAAAAAAACTATAATATGTACAGCGTCATGAGTCTTGTGGCATGGAATGAAATGTGCCATCTTGGAGAACATATCAACCACAACAAATATTGAGTCATTGCCCCTTTGTATCCTTGGAAATTCAAGAACAAATTCCATACTTATGTCCTCCCATGGCTTCAATGTAACATGCAATGGCTAATAGAGTCTAGTATTGTGACTAAATCCCTTGGTTGCTTGACATACTTGACAACTTTGTAAAAACTTCTTCACATCTTGTGATATTTGAGGCCAAAAATAATTTTCTTTAAGAATAGAAATGGTTTTATCTCAACCAAAGTGTCCTACCATCCCCCCATTGTGCTTCTCCTTGATCAAATTTTTTCTCATGGAACTCCTTGGAATGCATAACTGACTGCCCTTAAACAACATACCATCCTGAATCAAATAATCTAGCCACCTAGTCCTATCTACAGTAATAGGTTCTTTACAAGCCTTCCATGCTTCAACAAAATCAGGATACTTATGGTACAAATTATTGAGTTCATCAAACCCAACCACTTCAACTTGCATTACTACTAGCAATAACTGTCTCCTACTCAATGCATCCGTAACCCTATTAGACCTTCCACTTCTATGCTTCAACACAAATGTATAGCTTTGCATGAACTCTACCCACTTCAAATATCTTTGGTTCAATTTACTTTGGCTATTTAGATACTACAATGCCTGGTGATTAGTATACAAGACAAATTCTTTTGGCAATAAATAATGCCTCCATTTCTTTTAGGCTTCAACAATTACATAGATCTCTTGATCACAAACATAATACTTCTTTACATCATTCAATTTTTCACTAAAATATGCAATAGGCTTACCTTCTTGGCTCAATATGGCCCCAATAGCATTGCCACTAGCATCACAATCTACCTAGAACACTTTACTAAAATCAAGAAGTGCCAACACTAGATGTTCTATCACCTTCTTCTTCAACAATTCAAAACTCCTTGCAGCTATTGTAGTCCACTTGAACTCTTTCCTATCCCCCCTTATTGTTTTAGTCAGGGGTGCACATATGCCACTAAAATTCTTAATAAACTTTCTATAAAAACTAACCATACCATGAAATGATCTCACCTCAGTAGTAGACCTTGGAGTAGGCCATTGCAAGATGGCTTTTACCTTCTTTTGATCCATTTTGATACCCTCAAATGATACAACAAACCCCAAGTAGACTAACTCCTTTTTTTAAAAGCTACACTTCTTCAAATTAATCAACATTTTCTCTTCCCTCAACCTTTCAAGGGCTTTATGAATGTGCAATAAATGTTCGTCCAAAATCTTGCTGAAAATTAAAATATCATCCAAATAGACAATATAAAATTTTCCCAAGAATTTATTGAGTACCTAATTCATAAGCCGCATGAAGGTGCTTGGCACGTTGGTCTATCCAAAAGGCATGACTAACCACTCATATAGACCCTCCTTGGTCTTGAATGCAGTCTTCCACTCATCTCCCTCTCATATCTATATCTATTGATAGCCACTCTTGAGATCTATCTTTTTGAAGTACTAAGCCCCACTCAAGTAGTCCATAAGATTGTCCATTCTTGGAAAAGGGAACTAATACTTGATGGCTATTATGTTTATAGCTCAAGATTCTATGCACATTCTCCACTCTTCATCCTTCTTTGGTGCTAGTACTGTAGCTACTACACATGGACTCAACCCCTTCCTCAATAGCTCTTGAACTTGTCTATTTAGCTCCTTAGTTTCAGTAGGAGTCATCCTATGAGCAGCCTTGTTAGGAAAACTAGCTTCAGGGATTAAATCTATCTGATGATTGATTTGCCTTACTAGTGGCAACCCTTCTAGAGCATTATTAGAGATGATGTCTCCATACTAACTTAATAGGCCTGAAACTTTAGGTGGAATTTGACTACTACTTTCCTTATCTTTTCTAGGAATCAAAGCATAACACATACAATTATGTTTCATACCATCCAAAAAAATTCTTCCATCAACAAGACATATCCTAGCACTACTACATACCTTTTCACCTTCCTTTACCAAGGGCTTTAGTTTATGGCAAACTCCATCATTTTTCAAAGAGTGTGTATTTGCATGACCATCATGTACAACATGCCTATCAAATTACCATGGTCTTCCCAACAATAAATGGAAGACATCCATTGGAATAATGTCATAAATAACTTCATCATGGTAACTCCATATCTTGAACTTGACCAAACACTGTTAACTGACTAGGACCTTATGATCATCCTTCACCCAAGCAATCTGATAGGGTTGGGGGTGTTTCTCCCTCTTGAGCTTTAGCTTTGTGACCATCTCCTCAGACACCAATTTTTTAGTGCTACCACCATCAACAATCATATCATAACACTTATCCTTGCACTTGCACCTAGTACAAAATAAACTCCTTTGTCCAAGTTCAATCTCACTACTTAGTAAGACCCTTTAATTTATGAGAACCTCTGCTCTTTCTATATCCTCAAAATGTCATGACTATGCATCCTCATCCACATGAGCAACCCTTTCTTGACCATGAGCTCTCCTATCTATCCTTGTCATTGAGGGCATTCAAAGGCACAATGACCTTCTTCATTGTGATGAAAATAGTTACCATTAAAGCCTCCTCTTCTTGATCCTTTTCCATGTCCTCTACCTCTTCCTCTCTAATCTCCAAATTTTTGATCATGGGAGCGGTTGAAACCCTCATTTCTCTAGTTTCTGCTAGTACCCACATCTTTATTTTTCTTTTGGGTCTCATTTTGGCCTCTAGATGACCTACTATGACCCCTTCCCCCTTGACCACACCCTCTTTTTCTTCTTTCAAACATTTTATTTGGCTTCTCTTTGATTCATAGGGACAACTAGGATACCTCTTCAATGCTAGTCATTCTAACCATACTTAACTCCTCTTGAATGCTAGGTCGTAACCTACTAAGGTAACATGCAACCTTCTCCTTATTTGCTTCTACATGCCCTACCCTAATAAGAAGTTAGTAAAATTCCTTGGTATATTCCTAGACAGATTTTCTTGCTTTCTTTAATCCTTGCATTTTCTTGAACAAATCAAGCTTGTAGTCAATAGGAATGAACTACTTTAGTTTTCCCACCATGCAATCCCATCTTGTGATTTTCTCCTTTCCTCTTCTATTTCTTTCCAGCTGAATCTCTTGCCACTAGATTTTGGTATGGCCTTTCATTTTGGCCTTCACAAACTTAACCCTATCTAGATCCCTAATACCCTAATACTCAAAATACTCCTATAGTGCATTGATCCAGTGGATCAACTCATCCGAATTTAGATTTTCTAAAAACATATCCACATTAATTTTAGGTCTTTTTCCAAGCTTAAAAATGGCCCTAAAAAGCCTCTTCTCTACTTGATTTAGGACTTCCCATTCATCTTCCCCTTCCTATCCAATATTTTCTTCTTCTTCATTTTCTTCCTCACTTTCATTGCCTGCAACAACATTTAGTCCTCTATGGATGTCCTCCTAAAATGCTTGAACTTGTCTCTGGAGGGCTCTAACCTCATGAGTAACAACTCTAGCCCTTCCACCACATTCCCTTCATGGAGGCATCTTCTTGTCTCAAACCCATGACCACATAGTCCTAGTGCAAACTACCTCACAGTCAGCACTCTATCTACACACTCATGAAAACTTGCTCTAATACCACTTAATGGAGACACAACCAAGACTAGAATGAACACAAAATAAATGGGAAATATTATTATCAGTGAAAAATTCCCAATGGGCTTACAACAGTATGATTCTAGAGAAAGAAATCCTCCACATAGTACCTTCTCTCTAACTCCACTAAGAGATGCTTTTACAATGCCAAAAATGTTCTTAAATAAGCCCCAAATGGTTTAGGGTTAGGAATACATTCTAGAATATTCTATTTGGCATCCACCACCAAAATAGAAGGTTCCAAAAATCACATTAGAAGTTGACGTAAAACTAGAAGAATCCAGAAATAGTAGTCCAACTTCTAGAAGGCATAACTTTTGAACCGTAACTTCGATTGATACGCTGCTTACATTTTTGAAAAGCTCTCAAAGTGCTCTACAATAATTTTTCTCCCTTTTTTGGCCCTATATGAGGCTATTTAGTGCCCCATATCTAATTTTGAAGCACTCTTAGGAAGTCTCAAACAAAATTAAAATTGTAAAGCCTTTTGACCTAATTCTTCTTTTGGAGTGTTTTAAATTACAAGTAAAATCATCCCTCCAAATTACACCCTCTAACTCATCTAAATTATGGCTCAATTAAAAAATGACTCATTTTCTATATTTAAATGTATCCCAAGGTGCTTAAAAACTAATAAAACTCTAACCCAAAAAACTAATAGTGGAACTGTGAGAGTTAGAACCTTTTTTGACCCAAATGGGTATCCAGAAATGAAAACAGAAACTATCTCTAAGCATATTTTAGGGTGATACAGGATTGCCCTTACACAACTGGATGCTCTTGCATCACTCTACTTTATTTTTCTCTTCTCTATCAAGCTTATTAAAATCAAGAGTCTTTAAATCATTTAAATTTGCATTCCTAATCTTTTCACAAAGTTTATCGATTACAAACTTAGGAGGATAGCTTACCACTCTAAATTGGTTGTGGTCCTCTAACTCTATTCTCTCCTCATCATTAGTATCTGGCTATGACACATACTTTCTTCTTTTCTTTGGCTCTTCAGTGGCTTTCTTTTTCTCTTTTTCTTCCTCTTTGGCCTTTTGTGTTGTTTCCCTTGTAGTAGCCCTTGTTGTACGCTTCTTTAGTTTTTCTTGAGTGGGCTTTGCTACCTTTTTGGCCTTTGGCTGAGGTGTAGGCTGAGTTTTAGCCTTTCTCTTCTTTTGCTTGGCTTGAGTAGGTGCTTCCTCTGCTTCTTCTTCCTCGACACCTCCCTCCTTGTCTTCTCCTAAGCCTTTTGTTAGTTCCATTGGATCTTACCCTTGTTCTTCTTCTTCTTCACTTTCTCCTTCTACTTCTTCTTCTTCTTCACCACCTACTTCTCCTTCAATATTTGCCCCAAGTTTATTCTTTATCTTCTTTAGTAATTTATCTTTTGTCTTGATAACAGAAGCTATCTTTAATTCGGTTTCAACTTTTAATTTGACAACATCATATGTGCGAAAGTGAGGAGTTTCCTTATCTATTTATTCTACAAGAAATGTTGTGATTACTACTGAGGCTTCATCTATATAAACCTCATATCCCAATGGCCTTATCCATATTACTCTTGGTATTGCTACCTGTATGTAGGTATAATCAATGTCAACCAAAAATCATATGTTATTGATGTGTTTTTCAAGTAAGGAAATTCATATTCTCACCCTTTGCTTCATAGATTTTTTAAAATCCTCAAAATAGCTTATCATTTGGGCCTCAAAATTGTCACCCATCTAATCAATGAACTCATTGATTTGTGTAATTGCAATTTTTTTTGGGTTCCAATTCACCTTTCCAATAGAAGAAAACTCTTCCATAACATAAAAGAATATACACATAAGGAGTGAACCAAATTTTCATTGAGCACCTTTTGATCTCTTTATTGCTCCTAGGTTTTCATTTATTTGCTGCTACATTAGTTCTGACAGATCATATGTGTGATCTTTCTTTACCAATTTGTAGGCTACATCAATAGCTATACATGGCACACTATTCAATCTCCTAGATTGGTAGAATTTGTGGGATATTACTCTTATAGAAAAATCTAGAAGAGGATCAAACTTGTCAATACTCATACCCCTCTTATTCCATTTGACTCCTATATTTCTTTCAATGATTTCTTTGGAATCACTGTATAGGGTCTTAGGCTGATTTAGGGTTGGGAAACCTATAACCCTATGTACTATCCTTTTTGTGATCTTTACTAGTCTAGTCTCCAACCAAAAACATCCATTGTGAATTCTGCTCAAGACAATTCGTATCCATTCTATTTTGAAAGAATTTTTTTTTCACACATTTTATTATAGGCTTGAAATATCTCTAGATCACCTACTACACCTATCTTGTAGTTATAACACTTTCTCATGTCTTGCACCATAACAACTTTAGGTGGAATGATAGACAATGTGCTAGCTAGGTTATTTCTGTAGGCAACTTTTGGGATTGGCCTAAACTCTGGTTGTTTAACCTCATTACTAACTAATTGAACCTGATGACTTTCCTTTCCTTTTGGGTTTCTTGAACTAGAAGCCATTATACCAAACTAGGGTTTAAATGTATTAAGAACTTTAACTCTACATAACTCAACACTTGATAAATACCTTAGATCATTGAAATGTATGCTGAATCAATGTTGAGATCGATGCAAATGGCTTCAAGGTTTTTGTATAATTGCTCCTACTCTTTTCTTATCTTTTCTCTACATTCTAATGGCATGAAAATGATCAAAATTTGGCCTCATACCTATCAAAACTTAGCATTAAATGCTTTGTGCATACAGTTGTAAACTTGACACTTGAAGGCTTCAACATGACTCAACTCCCATTGTATTTTGTTTACTCGGCCTCCACTAGATTTAAACTTCACTTAGCTTCAACTATCAACTTGATCATTATTAGAAACTCAACATCCATTGGAGTTTTACTTAGCATCTGAGGATAGTTTGGTAGTATTGGCAAAAACTTCAAATTTTGACTTGGCATCCTTGCTCATGCAGATTTCTTCCTTGCAGTACTTCTTTGTTTTGGAACTGATGTATGATATAACTTTGTATATCAATCCCATACACTTATTCTTGCTTAGTTGGATGAGATGTGATCACCTGACCTCTTAGGTGAAGTGATCTCTCCATTTGATCTTCTACACTCATCTTTCTTCTTCCAAGTCTTGTTCATTTGCCCTCTTATTTGTTCAAAAACAAACTTCTCCTTTCCTTTGTTGATTTTTGGCTTAGGTGCTTTTGACTTTGTTGGGAAATTCTTGGTAATATGACTAGTTTTCAAGAAACTGAAACATGTGATTTGACTTAACCATCTATTGTAATTCCCTCTAAAATGTGTCCTTATGCAATTTTTGGGAATATGTCCACACTCCTGACAATAGTGATAGTTATACTTGATGTTGTAATCTTAGTTATGGTGATGACCATGGTTGTTTTCCTTTATAGGCTGATTAGGTGTCCACATAGGCTTTGATCTACATTCAAATTCTCTATGTCCATTTTTTTTGCATTTTTAGCAGTGACCTTCAAATCTTTTTGTCCTAATGGTCTTGGTTTTTCATTCATGTGTTTGATGTCCTTGCTTTTTGCACTTGAGGCAAAAGCTTGTTTTCTTAGGCTTATCATGCTGATGACCATTCTTGCTCCTTGACACATTAGAGGTATGTCCCTTTTTACCATAGAAATGACAAGTAGTTTTAGTGTCCTTAACTTTTTCACTCCTTTCTTCTACAATCTTGGACGATTCTACTTGCTCAATGCTAGTGTAACCAAGTCTTGAAGTGTCATTGCTAGATCTTGGTGATTTCAGAAATTGTTCAAAGTGCTTGATGGCTTCACTTGATTTGTTGAAGCTCTCTGCTATCTCTTTTTCTCTCTTCAACTCATTTTACAATTGATCATTTTGTATCTTCAATGTACTAATCTCAATGTCTTTCATATTTAGCTCATGATGAGCATTCATCATCTAGCTTAAGATATCTAGCTATATGTTTGACATTCTTTCAAACTCAATTGTCTTTTCCTCTAGTCTATTGGTAAGATTTCTCTTGTCATCTTCTATCATGACCTTTTCTTCAATGGCTTTCTTCTTTTGTTTAGTCACTTCACAAAGTATTATGGCTTGTGACTCTTGTTCAAGCTTGAGTAATTTGATTTCTTTAGCTTGTGCTCTACTTTTCTCCATCAATTCCACTATTGCTACATCAAATTCCTCAGAATCTCCATTTGATAATAGTTGTGTGGTATCAATCTCCTTGTAGTGTATGTCATTTTCAGCTATGGCTATATCATTCCTTCTTTTCAAGGACTTTCTCAATTATTCTCTAGCGTCCTCCAATTTATGTAGAGCAAGATGCACATCAATCACTTGATTGTCTCTAATCTTCCCAAGTTTGAAGACTTTCATCTTAAGACCTTTTCTCTAAGCTATTAGGCTTCTCCTTGTGAGAAACTAGTGCTATGATACCAATTGTTGGAATGTTCAAAAATGGGAAGAGTACTTCTGAGAAGAGTACTTTCAAATCTTTTAAAGAAAATAACTGAAAGTAAACTATATGCATGTAAACAAATTAAATGAACATGGAATAAACACATAAATCAACACACATAACACTAGATTTGGTAACCCAAAAACCCTCCAGGAATAAGATGGTAAAATTGCAGTGGGGATGATACCCACAAAAATTACTACAGCAATAATTGTTTGACCACTACTGATGGTCTGCCCTATGAAAGGCCTACCCTATTAAAGGCTTTACACTATGTCAATAATGACCTTGCTACAAAATTTACAAACACTTTACATGAAGTGTCACCTTGTTAGAGGATTTGGTCACCTCTTCAAAGGATATACAAAGTAGCTATTAAGCTAACCTATCAATATAGGATTTTCACTATCTAATACAATGGCTAGAGAGTATTAGAAACCTTTGACCTGATTACTTACAATTTTCAATTGCTAATTTTAGGTGCTTGATTTTCTCTCTCTAATGTGATCCTTTCTTGATTTGATTTCTATTTTTATCCCTTGTCTTATTCTGATCAATTGAATGTGTAATTGTTGCTCAATTCTCTAAGTTTGTGATACCCCTTTTGTTTTCTTTATTCTACAATTTATTATCTTCTTAGCAACTTCCTTCTAACTTTTCTTCAACAACATAAAATTGTGTGGTCTAAGCCTCCTTATAAAGACTCCATAGACTTAGGGTTAGGTGTGGATCTACGATCCATGTTGAATCTTAAGTTCTCACTCGTTCCTTGCATTTTTCTCATTGGTTGCATGTCTTTATCCATTTTTCTGATTGGTTGCATGATGATAACATAGGAAATGAAAAAATATTCGATCTTATCCTTGTTCACCTTCAAAATCCTTCTATGTTATCTCCAAAAATGGTTTACATTTGATTTTGTGAGGAGACAAACTCATATGTTGACTCTATGTTACTCAACACATACTGAACTACTGGTGCTCGACATGTATACTCTCCTAGTTTGCTCAGCACCTATTGCATTCAGTCTTGCTTGGAATCAACTATGACCCAACACCTATATATCACTCAACATCTATTGCTTACTCGGCACCTAAAGTCACTCATCACCTATTGAAATTTTGGCTCAACACATACTATAGCTCAGCATACATAGTGTACTTGTCATGTATAGTGAAATTGGTTAAGTGTGTTGACACTCGAATGTCAAAACCATTTCGAGACCAACAAAATTAATATGATTTATCTAAACTATGTAAATATATGTGTAATTTTTATGTAATCACTATGTGGAATTGCACAAGATGTTGATGCTTGATCCACTTTAACATTTAAATTTGCATAAATTGTAATTAAGACCTGAATAAGAGGAATATATATAAGTTCTCTAATTTGGTATTGACAGCACAAACATACATGTAATTAAATTATATAAGTATATATATAAAAATAACAAAATAAAGAAAAAACTTACATGTGTTTTATTTAGATATAGTCATCCCACTGTACCATCTGCATCCTCTCTCTTTTGCAATGCATCTACGATTGTCTTATGCTTGTCCATTGAAATTGTCCATAATACTTTATTAGTGGGTCTCCCTTTGTATCTTTCTAATTTGATATGCATTACCACAACCAAATGAGAATAGTGTAAAATATTCTTTTTGGATTGGTAGTCTTCAAATGCTGGTAAACCATTTCTTCTTGTTAGATATCTACATAGCCAGGTGCCAGCTACAATAATAGACCCAATTGGATACTCAAAACCATCATTGTCTATTTGATGACATATCAATTTTTTCTTAGGTTTCACACATCTAACTAGCTATTACTCAGTCTGTTCATCATTATTGCTAGGCACAATAACAACATAAACATGTCCTACAAGATAAGATAAAGTATACAAAATATTTAATCGCATGATTACATATGAAAACTATATAAATTGAAGCATGAGGTCAAAACAAAAATCTAATTAAATTGTGTATACTAGGTTCTATAAGGTCTGAAATATGATCATAGTCTTTTGATGCAAAAGTAACATTTTGGCCTTCATTTACTATATGATTTTGAAAATGTGTGTTAGTAGGTGCCAATCTTCAACCCATTCTATATTCTCGCATTCTTCCCATTCACCTACAAGACAAAATTAACAAAAACAAGCAAGCTCCCTAGTCCATATAGTCCAAGTCTGAGAATCTAAACTTGTAAATGAATGCCATTTAGCTAACTCACTAATTGTATCACAGTCATATCTTGAAAGGATATTCTTCTCTTCAACTAGGTAGAAGAAACATTTGACTTTAGAGTTCTCACTTGATGCCATGTATAAATATTTGTTACACCATTTGACAATCTCATATGCATTTTTGAATTTAGCTTTTTTCTCAAATTTGAATTTCTCTCTACTAAGGGCTTTCTTCATGCATGCACCAACACCATCATGTTCTCCTTTACCATGTCCAATCTCAAATAAAAAACTCCACACATGTCAGATGTTAGTTTTCCTATGTGTCCTACTCAACCAATAGAACATTCTAGCATTCTTGAATTATCTCGTACAATTATCTAACTATATCCAATGTTGTGTCATTTGAATTTGTCTCTCTTTTAAATTATCATAAAAGACCTTTAAACAATATTGGACAAACTCATATAAATGGAATTTATTATCACTCATATAAAAAAATGGTACTCTCTCAATACTTTTTGATCCTCCTCTGTACTATTAGGTGCATGCCTATAAACTATATGAACATAAATTGTTACTTGCACTAAATTGTAATATTATGGTTGTACCTCTTCTTACAATGCAAGCATGTAGTTCTCTACAAAGTCAACAAGTAAAAGTATAGTACCAATTGGAAATGTATTCTTTCATATGCAAAATTGTCCATCAAGCCATCTAGCATATTGAGAGTGTTTAACATGTTTTGGTATAATCACACTCTTAAACTCATCCATAAATTCATGACAACTAACTTTATCTGTAACTAGATCACACCTTCTTCCAATCTTCCCATCCTTCAATGGATATTCAATAGTTCTGAATCTTTTTACCTCAACTAATTGTTGTCCAAAAGTAGTCAAATCATTTTCATGCAAACATTCATCTAACAAAGAAAGATTGCTGCACATATCACATGTACCAAAAAGACATGCATTGAAAAGAAAGTATTGATCATTAGGTGGCTTAAAAAACAAGCCTTATATGAAATCATTTATAGTTTGAGGTGGTATTTTTATATGACATTCTTGTAACATTTCTTTAAAATGCATGGTACCATGTATGGATCAAAATACATCATAATGGTAATGAAATTGAATATGAGTTTTATAGCAACATGTGATTCTTTCCTTGGTAATCCTTACATACCATGGTTTATACTTTTTAAAAGGTCTTTGACTAATGGTAATATCTAATACCTTAACATCTACAAATTTTCTAAAAAAATTATTCTGAGTCATCCAAAAGGTGTTTAGGATGTGGATCATGTATATTTGACCCAATTCTCACTTTAAGAATATCTCTTGAATTAGGTGATACTCTTGTATTATCATGCCAAAAAATTTCAACTAAACTTTGAACTTCACTAGTAAGTTTCATATCACATCTCAGGAGTCTACCACTAGAAGTCAACAAAATATTTGTTGGATCACATTCAAAGTTAATCCTTCTCTTCACAACTCTTTCTAAAGTCTTATGATTCACATTAAGATATCCACTTATGTTGCTAATCAATCTTTTGTCAGTTGTTGTTATTTCTCGTCGTGTTGCATTATTACCTTTAGAGCAACTTCTCTTTCCAATAACATCAAAGGCACTAGCAGTAGTGGATACAACTTGTTTTAAAGACTCATTTTTATTCTTGGGTTTTGCATACATTCCTAACCTTCTCATTACTTTTTTCATTTTAGACATTTTAATTAGTTGCAACATCAACTGACATTGAAACCCAAATTTGTTATTATAAAAAAAATGTCTATATAATCTATTAGCATGTGTCCTATTTTGTCTCCATGAAACCAATCCCTCAAAATTATCTAGCACATCATTAGGAATATGAAAAATTATGTTTACACACTTTACTATCATTCTGACATGTTTGTTCAGTAATTGGTGTTTCTATGTCTACATTCATGTAATTTTTATTTTCAATTGACATTTTATTTTCACTATTATTTGGGATTTGAATCTCATTTTCAAATTTTCTTGGTATTTCTTTCATGGCATGCATTTCCATTGGAGTTTTTTGTGCATGATCCTTTGACAATTTATTCTCATGAAGAAAATCTAAATCATTTAAATCATAACCCGCTTCTATAAAATCACCAATTTCATCACGAGAAAAAAATTGAGGGTTTGCGAACACACTTGTATTGAATGCATTATTAGAATGTGCACTTGAATTTTCTTATATTGGGTTCTCTTCTTTGACCTCTTCATCCATTGTGGTATCCTCAATGCCTTTCTCCTTTGAAAAATTGTTCAAGTCTCTAATTCTTTCTCCTCTCTGATTGACATCGTGCTCCATTCTCTTTATTTGTTGTAATCTCCTCATCTATCAAATTTTTTTTTTTTCTTCTTTCTTCATTGTTTTGATCCCATTTTTGCACCAATTTTGAATTTGAATCAATAGCTTGCAAATTGTAGAAGACAAGAAAATAGAATAACTATGACAAAATTCATTGTTGCAGATGAAAACTATTATTCAATCATTTTAATCATTGAAAGTTAGCATATGGGGCAGCTTTTGGGGCCCAATAGGTACATAAGAATTAGGTACCCACTTTTAAAAGAATCGGGTACCTAATTTTTAAACAATTGGCTAACTGATTCTTACAACAGTTAACATGCAATCGAGCACCCGATTTTTGAATTACAAATCGGGTGCCCGATTCTTGAGACACGAGTGGTAATTTGGAATGGCCATGACTTTTGCATGGGTTTTTTCCTTGGGGAAAGGCATGGCATAGGCTTGGTTCCATCAATCCATGCCTTTATGATCCATTTTTTCTAAGGCATTTAATCCACAATTTCAAGGATTGTTGTAATTTTTATATAGTCATCCCCATTTAATTTTTTGATGAAACAAAAACTCATTATAGTTCTTATTGTTCTGATTTGAAAAAATGTAAATTTTATAGTGTTATTAGTTTATTTTCTATTTTTCCATTATTTATTAATCAAAACTATCTTTTAAACATTAAAAAGTGACATTCACTAAAACTTTAATAAATTTTTTATTTTATAATTTTTTAAAAATTAATTTATATGTCATCAATCTACATTCAATTCTTTTGAGGTTAATTTTTTTTTTTTGAAAAAAGTGAAATTTTGATCAAATTATGGTGTTTGTACATGAGAAGTTTTAAAATTTACCTTATAGCCAATTAATAATTAATAATTAAAAAATTATTCAATAAAAAATTAAGAAAAAATATTGTCATCAATCTTAGGTGTATTAGGTAACTCCCTTTAAAATGATTTACAAAAATTCATTTACTTGTGTCAAATTATGGTGTTTGTACATGAGTGTGGTATGGTCCTAAAACAAGGATTTTGAAAAAGTCATTTTTAAAGATCCATACCAAAAAAGTAATACATCATATGGGTACACAAATAAATTACATATTCAAAAACTAGATTCTGAACACTAAAAATTTTATTGCTAATTTTTTTTATATTCAATCCCTAAATGCCTCAAATTTTGACATCAATTGACAAAAAATTTAAAAACAAGAAAAACACTTCCACTTTTTGGCCAAAAGTGAGACCTAACTTCTTGCACTGACACAAAGAAAGGGGTCAGATGAAAGGTAGGCAATGGAAGGACAATTCCTTTTTGGGAAGACACTTGGATCTTGGATCCCCCTTTTTGTGTGGATCCAAGATGGAATAGCTATATGGAGCAATGTAAGAATCTTATTGGTACTTTTGTGGTTGATTATTAGAAGAATGATATGTGGTTAGATCTTAAAAGGGTGAATGATTGCTTGGCTAAACTTAACAAGTGTTTGAATGTTGTCATTTTAAATCAAAAAGAGGGTGATCTAATATGAAAGTTTGATCCCAGTGGAATGTTCTCTATTTCTTTAGCCTATGCTAATTCTTTTGATATACACCATGAACCTTGCTGGGCTAAGGCTTGGGTGAAAGGTATGACACCTAAAATTAATATTTTCTTTTGGATTCTTTTGTAGGATAAGATTTTGACTTTAGATAATTTAGTAAAGAAATGATTCATAATTATTAATAGCTGTGTTCTCTACAAGAATGATTGTGAATTGGTCAACCATATTTCTTTGCATGGTTCTTTTACCAAATAGCTCTAGGACTAGGTGTGTGACCTGTTGAATATGGTTTGGGTCTTTTTCAGCCACTATCTAAATGTTTTTCACTAGTTGGATTCCCTCTTCCAAGAATTTTTTGATCTTAAGATTGTGGGATTTTATTCTCCCTTATCTTTAGTGGGGATATGGAAGGTGCATAATGATAGGGTCTGTAGAGGTGTGGAGTCTAGTTCCAATCAAGTCTTTTATAAAGTTAAGGCTCTAATTATAGAAAATATACAAGCCAAGGGCTCTAGCCAGCAACCTCATAATGAGTGGGAAGATAGGGTGATCCAAAATTGGAACCTTAGGAGCTTGTGTAAGGACCAATAAGGCCCTTATCTAAGAAATAATGCTAGATGGGATAGCCCACTGGTGAATTGGTTCAAGATAAAATTTTATGGGGCCTCTAAAGGGAACTCAAATATTGCTAGCTACAGTATAGTTATCAATAACTCTTATGGTGAGAAAGTGGAATGTATGGCTTTCCCTATTGGTAGTCAAACTAATCATGTCGTTGAAGATTGTACCACTCTTCATGGTCTCATCTACACTGACTTGAATTTGAGGAAGGTTTGGGTGGAAGGAGACTCTCTTAATATCACCAATTGTCTTAATAAAATTATGAAGCCTTCATGGACTATTAGCAATATTATTTTTTAGGCTATTAATATTATCAATTCTTTTGATAAATGCGTTATTACCCATAACTTTAGGGAAGCAAATTACACTGCCGATTAGGTAGCCAACATGCCGTGTTTAAGTGATCATAAAGTTATTTGGGATTATAATGATCCTTTACCTATGGATGGTCACCAAGTTATCAATTATGATAAAGTGAGGTGTAGGCAAATATGTTTTAATAATGATGATGTCATTAATTTGTAATTATCATTGGACTACATTTGGGAAATGGTGAGTGATGATTTTTAGAACACCCAACTTTATTACACATGGATTGTGGCTTGTTAATACCAATTTTTCCTTCGACTACACTATTGATCTTGCTAATAGTTTGCATAGAGTTTTTCAAAGAAAGCTATCTAGTGACATTGAAGGGAAGAAAATGGAAGGGAAAAGGAAGAGAGTGGAACCCACAAGCTACAAGGAGTGGAAGAAGAAAGAGGAGGTATGGGACATATTGATGAGTGGGAATTTCATAGGCTACATGGAAACGCTCAAAGGAAATAATCCTATCATAACACAACAATTTATCAAAACATGGAGGGATTGCTCTATTCTAGTCAAAAATTAGAGAATGGATGTGACTAAAAAGGTGATTGCAGAGGCTATGGGGTTGGATATGGAAGGCATCAACTTCTATTGGGATAGGAAGCTATTGGATAGGGCTATTGATGAATTTACAAATTCAACAAAAGAGTGAAATTGACTGATGAAAATTAGTAACTCTTATTTCAAGCCTACCTTTGTTTCTCGACCTTGGAGATTTGTGTTGTTTTTTATTATGGAATGCCTTACTCTAGATGGTTGGTTTAAAAAGCTTTATGGTTATCACTTTATGTTAGCTAACCATTTTAGGCATAGTATAAGGATCGATTTCCCCTTTTATTTGAGGTAGTCCCTCAGTTATTCTATTTAGGAAATTCAAAATGATCTAAATGGAGAACATGTGTGTCATGAGTGACTTATGGTTCTTATTATGAATGTTTTAAAATCCAAAAAGACTAACAAACCTAGGAGCATTCTAAAGGGGGTGGAGTATGATATAGAGGGCAGCCTCTTGGAGAAATCCTATGATAAGGATACTAAGGATGAATTGGAGGGGAGAAATAGGAGTTTGAAAGGGGGTATTGGGTGCAGTTCTCAAAAGAAAAAGAGGAAAGTTGAGGTGAGAAAATCTGACCATGGTAATGACTTTGTTGAGGAAAAGATGAGAGGCTCCTAGAAGAAGGGGAGTGGTGGAAAGGAACTAGATATTAAGGTTCATAATGATCATAGGGTTTCAACCCCATCAGATGATGAAATTCTTGCTCACATATTGGAGAGGAAGAGAAAATCAATTAGGTCTCAAGAAGAGGGGGTTGAAAATTATATGAAGAATGTGACATTGGAAAAAGAGGAAGATGGTGATTAGGAGCAAATCCCAGATTTTGACAAGGATGAGGGTGAGGTTGACATTACTAAAGGACCCTTAGGAAGCCATGGGACAATTCTAAAGGAATTTTGAAATTTGAAACAACAAATGTAGTTTACTGTTAAGGAAGTTGACTAGGTGAGCGAATTAGCCAGAGGGGAGCACACTTTAGGTCAACATATTGACAAACTTTCAAAGGTTATTGGAAATGCTAAAGAGGTTAAAAACCTTATAAAAAAGATTCCATACATTGAAGCCAAAAATAGGATGTTGGAGAAGGCTAATATTGATAATCTAAAGAAGGTGACAATCCTGGAGGCCAAGGTGAATAATATTAAAAAGACGATCAAGAAAATAATTGATAATAATAGTAATGCATTAAAGACTATGGTAGATAATGTGAGAAAACTCCTAAAAATCATGAGCAAGATAAGGATAGGATTTTCCTACTATTACTGAGAACTAGGGACCTAGCAAACATAGTTGGGCTCATTCTAAGAAGAATGAGGAGAAGAAGAAGATGGAAGAGGTGAAGGCCACTATAGAAAATATGCACATCTTGGTAGACCATGCTACCAACTTGCTAAAGACTATGTAGTTGTTCAGGTGTTGGTTTCTTGTTGTTCCTTTGCTATCTTTTTAGCTTTGTTTCTAGTTGGCCTCCTATTTTCCTTTGTTTCTTTGTCCATTTATATAGGCCTGTTATTTGGTGAACTATGCTTTTAGACTTAGATGTTAGCTTTTTATGATATTTTCTCAACACTTTTGGTTACCTTGTGAAAGGTTTTGAGTCCTTTAAAACCTATTTTTACTTAATCAAAACTATTAGTATCACTAGAGGTTGTAAAAAGAACTATCAATTAAGTGGCTTATTCTAACTATTGGTTAGTTTAAAAGAAGTGTTTAAAAAATGAAGTATGAAGGTGTTGATTCACTACCTCTTCAAAAACAATTGATTAATTTTCTATTGTCTTTGATGTTACACAAAATGTCATATTATTGCTAGTAAGTATATGTCGAACTCATTCATGAATTGAAGATAGTTTCCTGTGTCTATAGAGAA
Organism: Cupressus sempervirens; assembly: GCA_028749045.1. Classification (NCBI taxonomy): domain Eukaryota; kingdom Viridiplantae; phylum Streptophyta; class Pinopsida; order Cupressales; family Cupressaceae; genus Cupressus; species Cupressus sempervirens. Next base: position 193,782,781 of record CM053790.1, on the reverse strand, counting down.
TTCTAGAGTTTGCCAAGTTTAGAAGATAGTGTCTATTGAGTTCACTTCATCATCAAAGGAAAGTTTGTAGAAGTTGAGTGTTAACTAGGCTCACTCAATTAATGAAGAAAATGTTGGATGGAACTAGTGTTAACCAAACTCACTTGGTTGCAAAGGAACTTTGTGAATATAGTGGTAATTGAGTTCACTTCATTAACACAAAAAAATCATTTTTGACTTAGTGTCTACCGAGAAGGGTCAGCTAACGAAGGATTTTCTTGTTTTGGCATATTGAGTTTAATTGATTTAATTGTTGGTTCTAGCCGACTAAGGAGATGAATATGAATTATTCTAAGTTGTATTCACACCGACTTAAAAATGTGTAAGATATAAATATAAGGTCAATTTGAGGATTGAATATGTTGAACATAATAGAATATTTGATTATGATGCCGGAGCATCCAATGGTGTAAGGGTAATCCTGTATCACCAAAAAAATATGCTTAATGTTAGTTTTTATTTAATGCATCTTGATTTTTGGATACCCATTTGGGTCAAATAGATATTCCAACTCTCATAGTTCCACTATTGATTTTTTGCGTTAGAGTTTTTGAGTACAGTAGGATATACGCAATGCATAAAATTGGTTATTTTGAAATTGACCCATAATTATAATGAGTTTGAGGTTGTACATTGGAGGGATGATTATACCTATAATTTAAAGAATCCAAAAAAAAATCAAGTCAAAAGCCTTTATGGTTTGAAGTTATTACAATTTTAAGTTGCCTAGAGACCCCTAAGAGCGCTTCAAAGTTAGATTTGAGGCACTAAATGGCCTCATACTAGTAAAAAAAATTGGGGACAAGAAAATATAGCCCATAGGGCTATAGAGAGCTTGGAGAGCTTTTTGAAAATATAAACAATTTGTCAATTGGAATCCTAGATCAAAAGTTATGCCTCCTAGAAGTTGGACTACTATTTCTAGATTCTTCTAATTTTACATCAACTTCTGACATATTTTATAAAATCTTCTATTTTTTTGATAGATGCCAAATGTCTTATTCTAAAATTTAATCCTAACCCTAAACCTAAATTGGGTTACTTAAGGTCAATTCTAGCATTGTAAATGCATTTTTGGTGGAGTTTGGGAGAAGGTACTATGAGGAGGGTTTTTTCTCCAATATTAGACAACATTGTAAGCCCATAGAGGAACATCATTGATACTATTTTCATTTTACTAAATATAATACAATATCACTTCTCATAATAATATTCCCATTTTCCTATTGTGTTCATCTTGTCTTGGGTTGTTCTCTCATCAAGTGGTATCAGAGCCTAGTTTTCCTGAGTGTGTAGACAGAGTGCCAACTGTAAGGAAATTTGCACTAGGACTATGTGGTTGTGAGTTATTATACAATGAGAAGATGTCATCACAAAGGGAGCATGGTGGAAGGTTTGGAGTTATTTCTGTTGAGGTTAGAGCCCTCTAGAGACAAGTGTAGGCATTGCAAGAGGAAATTCGCAGATGGATAAATGTTACCATAGGCAATGAAACAAAGGAAGAAAATGAATAAGAAGGAAAAAATATGCAAGAAGGGGAAGGATATAGAGAAGTCCAAAAGAAGGCAAAGGAGAAGCTTTTTAGGGCCATTTCCAAGCTAGGAAAAAGACAAAATTGATGTTGGTATGTTTTTAGGAAATCTAAACCCAAATGAGTTGATCAACTAGATCAATGAGCTAGAGGAATATTTTGAGTATGAAAATATTGGGGACCCTAATAGGGTTTAAGTTTGCAAAGACCAAAATGAAAGTCCATGCCAAAATCTAGTGGAAAGAGATTTAATTGGAAATAAAAAGAAGAGGAAAGGAGAAAATAACAAGATGGGGTCGCATGGTGAACAAACTAAAGAAGTAATTCATTCCTTTTAATTATGAGCTTGATTTTTTCAAAAAGATGCAATGGTTAAAGCAAGTGGGAAAATCTATCCAGGGATACATAGAGGAGTTTTACTAAGTCCTTATTAGGGTGAGGCATGTAGAATAAAACAAGGAGAAGGTTTCTCGTTACCTTAATGGGTTCAGACCTAGCATTTAGGAGGAGTTAAGTCTAGTTAGAATGACTAGCATTGAAGATGCATACTAGTTTTCCTTGTGAGTTGAGGAGGAGTTAAACAAAAAGTTTGATAGAAGGAAAAGAGGGTGCAATCAAGGAGGAAGAGGCAATGGCAAGTCATTTGGAGGCTGAAATGAGAACCAGAAGAAAAATAAAGATGTGGATACTAGCTAAAACTAGAGGAACAAGGATTTCAACCACTCTCATGATCAAAACTTTGGAGATCAGAGAGGGAGAGGTAGATGATGTGGACAAGGTTCAAGAAGAGGAGGCTTCTATGGTACTTTTTTTCATTGTAATGAATAAGGTCATTGTGCTTACAAATGCCCTCAATGACAAGGAAGAATAGATAGGAGAACTAATTTTGAAGTAAGGGTTTCTCATGTAGATGATGATGCACAGTCATCACATTTAGAGGACATAGAAAGAGTAAAGGTTCTAGTTAATGAAAGGATCTTACTAATTAGTGACACTAAACCTAGACAAAGGAGGAGTTTTTTTTGTACCAAGTGCAAGTGTGAGGGTAAATGATGTGATGTGATTATTGATGGTGGAAGCACTAACAACTTGATGTCAAAGGAGATGGTCTCAAAGATAAAGCTCAAGAGGGAGAAACACCCCTATCCCTATTAGATTTCTTGGGTGTAGGATGACCATAAGGTCCTAGTTAGTGAGCAATGTTTGGTAAAGTTCAAGATTGGGAGTTACCATGACGAGGCTCTTTGTGACATCATTCCAATGGATGTCTACCATTCACTGTTGGGAAGGCTATGGCAGTTTGATAGGCATGCTATACATAATGATCATGAAAATACATACTCTCTAACAAAGGATGGAGTTTTCCACGAATTGAAGCCCTTGATAAAGGAGGGTAAAAAGGTATGCAATAGTTATAGGGTATGTCTTGTTGATGGGAGAAAATTTCTGGATAGCATGAAACATCAACATATGTGTTATCCTTTAATTCCTAGAATGGATAAGGAAGGTAGTAGTGAAGTTCCACTTAAAGTTCTAGGTCTATTAAGTGAGTATGGAGATGTCATCTTTGATAATGTTCCAGAAGTGTTGCCACCAATAAGGCAAATCAGTCATCCAATAGATTTAGTCCTTGGAGCTAGTTTGCCTAACAAGGCTACTCATAAGATGACTCCTACAAAGACTAAGGAGCTAAACAAACAAGTTTAGGAGCTATTGAGGAAAGGTATAATTCAAGAGAGCCTAAGTCCATGTGAAAGACCTATAGTACTAGCACCAAAGAAGGATGGAGAGTGGAGAATATGTACAAACTCTCAGGCTATAAATAAAATAATCATCAAGTATCATTTTCCTTTGCCAAGGAAGGATGACCTTATGGACTACTTTAGTGGAGCTCAATACTTCACAAAGATAGGTCTCAAGAGTGACTATTTTCATACACAGATATGAGAGGGAGATGAGTGGAATATTGCATTCAAGACCAAGGAGGGTCTATATGAATTGTTAGTCATGCCCTTTGGACTGACCAATGTGTTAAGCACCTTCATGCAACTTATGAATGAGATACTAAGAAAATTTTGAGAAATTTTTTTATTGTCTATCTGGATGATATTTTGATTTTGAGTAAGTCTTTGGATGAACATTTATTACACATTTTTACCTTGAAAGGTTGAGGGAAGAGAAATTGACAATTAATTTGAAGAAGTATAGCTTTTTCAAGAGGGAGTTAGTCTATTTGGGGTTTTTTGTATTAGCTAAAGGTATTAAAATGAACCCAAAGAAGGTGAAGGTTATCTTAGAATGGCCTACTCCAAGGTCTACCATTGAGGTGAGGTCATTCCATGGTCTAGCTAGTTTTTACAAAAATTTCATAAGGAATTTCAATAGTATATGTGCACCTCTAGCTAAAAGAATGAGGGGGGATAGAAAAGATTTCAAGTGGACTACAAGAACTACAAGGAGTTTTGAATTGCTAAAGAAAAAGGTGATAGAGCAACCTATGTTGGCACTTCCCAATTTCAACAAAGTTTTCTAGGTGGATTGTGATTCTAGTGGTAGTTCTATTAGGGTTGTGTTGATCCAAGAAGGTAAACCTATTACCTATTTTAGTGAAAAATTAAATGATGCCCAGAACAAGTATTTTGTTTATGATCAGGAGTTCTATGCAATAGTTCAGGCCTTAGGGAAATGGAGGTATTATTTGTTTCCAAAAGAGTGTGTCTTGTATATTGATCATCAAGAATTGTGATACCTAAGTAGCTAAGGTAAATTGAATCAGAGACATTTGAAATGGGTAGAGTTTATGCAAAGCTATAGATTTGTATTGAAACATAGAAGCAAAAGGTCTAATAGGGTTGTAGATGCATTAAGTAGGAGACGGTTTTTGCTGATAGAATGCAAGTTGAAATTATTGGGTTTGATGAACTCAAGAATTTGTACCCTAAGGATCTTGACTTTGTAGAGGCTTGGAAGGATTGTAAAGAACCTGTTACTCTAGATAGGACTAGTTGGCTAGATTACTTGATTCAAGATGGTATGTTGTTCAAGAGTAGTTAATTGTGTATTCCAAAGAGTTCCATGAGGGATAATTTGATCAAGGAGAAGCATAGTGCAGGGATGGCATGATATTTTGGTCAAGAGAAGACCATTGCCATTATTAGTGAACATTATTTTTGGCCTCAATTGTCATAGGATGTGAAAAAGTTTGTGCAAAGTTTCTGAGTATGTCAAATAGCCAAAGGATTTAGTCAAAATACTCGTCTCTACTAGCCATTACCTATTCAATCAAAACCTTGGGAAGACATAAGTACATATTTTGTTCTTGGATTGTTGAGGACACAAAGGGGTAATTACTCTATATTTATGGTGGTTGATAGGTTCTCCAAGATGACACAATTCATTCCATGCCACAAGACTCATGATGCGGTGCATATTACAGATTTGTTTTTTAGAGAAGTGGTGAGACTACATGGTCTCCCAAAAAGTATTGTTTCTAAAAGAGATACAATTTTTTTTGTGTATTTTTGGAGGACTTTATGGAAGAAGTTGAAGAAAAAATCAAAGTTTAGTTCTACACATCATTTGCAGACTTATGGAAAAACAAAAGTAGTGAATAGAAGTATGGGAAATTTGCTAAGGTGTTTAGTAGGAGATAAGCCCAAAGGATGGGATTTGATTCTACCACAATCATAATTTGTTTACAAAAGTTCTGTGAATAGGAGTACTAGTAGGTCTCCATTCCAAATTGTGTATGGGAGTAGTCCAAGGACTGTAGCAAAGCTGAAGAAAATAGAGCAAGGAGAGAGGAAAACTACTATGGCAAAATACTTTGGTGAACATGTAAAGAACCTACATGAGGAGGTGTGAGCATATATTACCAAGATGAACTTGCAGTATAAGGCTAGAGCAGATCAAAAGAGGAGATGTAAAGAGTTCGAAGTTGGGGATTTGGTTATGGTATATTTGAGGAAGGAACAATTTTCAGTGGGTACCTACAACAAGTTAAAGATCAAGAAATTTGGTCCCTCCAAAATTTTGAAGAAATATGATTCATGGAATGCATATGAGGTGGATATTCTAGATAGAATTCATATTTCTCCTATTTTCAATATTACAGACTTAATAATACATCATGATGATAGTGCAAAGGAGGATTTGATGCTGGAGCCATGCCCAATTTCTACTTCTGAGAAGGAAGAGATTGAAGAAATTATAGATACTTGTGTGGGCTAGAGTACTAGAAATAGGTAGTTTGAATAATAGCTAGTGAAGTTAAAAGGACAACTAGTGGAGGGTTCAACTTGGATATTTGCAGTGGAGTTTACAGGGTCACTTTTCAATCTACCCTAGGTATCTAATGCAGGAGCATCCAGTGGTGTAAGGGCAATCTTGTATCACCAAAAAAATATGCTTAATAATAAATTTTGTTTAATGTGTCTTTATTTATAGATACCCATTTGGGTCAAATAGGGATTCCAACTCTCATAGTTCTACTATTGGTTTTTTGGGTTAGAGTTTTTGAGCACATTTGAATACATGTCAATGTAGAAATTTGGTTATTTTAAAATTGAGCCATAATTATGATGAGTGAAAGGGTGTAAGTTGGAGGAATTATTATACTTGTAATTTAAAGCACTCTAGTAAAAGAATCAGCTCAAAAGTCTTTATGATTTGAAAGTTATTATAGTTTTAAGTTGCCTGGAGACCCCTTAAGAGCACTTCAAAGTTAGATTTGAGGCACTAAATGGCCTTGAACGAGTCCAAAAAATGGTAGAAAAGAAAACATGGTCAATAGGGCTATAGAGCCCTTGGAGAACTTTTCAAAAATGTAAATGATTCATCAATTAGAGTCTTAGATCAAAAGTTATGCCTCCCAGAAGTTGCACTACCATTTCTAGATTCTTCTAATTTTACACAGATTTCTGACATGTTTTGTAAAACCTTATATTTTGGTAGCGAATTCCAAATCACTTATTCTAGAATTTATTCCTAACCCTAAACCTTATTCAGGTTACTTAAGGTCAATTCTAGCATTGTAAATGCAATTTTTGGTTGAGTTTGGAAGAAGGTACTATGAGGAGGGTTATTTCTCCAAAATAAAACAACATTGTAAGCCCATAGAGGCACATCATTGAGTATATTTTCATTGTGATAAATGTAATAGAATATCATTATGATAATAATATTCTCCTTTTCTTGTTGTGTTCATCTTGTCTTGGGTTGTGCGCTCATTAGATTATGCTTAGGGACAACAAATTGAAAGGATAAGTAGAATATCCTTATTGAGATGCACAGATACATTCAATCAAGAAGGATCAAGTATAGAAGCCAAATTTGAGATCTTCAATTGGAAATTTAGTTTCACTAGAAATTTGTCATCTCATTGTTACTTTTTAACCATTGTAGTAGTGATCTAAATCTCTTAATGGAGTTAGCTTAACAACTATTTGTAAATCCTCTAACAAGGTGGCATTTCTATTTGAAGTGTTTAAAGACCTCTAACAAGGCCACTCCTAATAGGGTGATTATATCTTGTAATAGGGTCACACCTAATAGTGTGTTTTGTAACCTTTAATAGGGTTGTCTCCTAACTAGGCTCAATTCAAAATAGTGAAAATCAGTAACTCGTTGTAATTGGTGGTTTTTTCCAAATTGGGTTTCCACATTAAATATTGGTGTCAATTGTACTCATGTTATTTCTCTCATGTGTATGCAACTAAGTTAAGTAAGGTTAATCAAAGATAATATCGTAAAGATTTTCATGTTAAGAAGTTATCGAGTTATTTTAGTTTTTACTGAGTTACAACAATTGCTAGTGTAAACCAAGTGCATGTGTGTTTGTTGAGTTACAAAAAAAAAAATTTAATTAGAGTTTTTATTTTTATTGACATCTAAGGGATCTAGGATTTATTTTAGTGGCAGCTAATTCACCCCTCCCCTCTCAATTACTCCTCTTATATTTCCAACAATTGGTATTAGAGCTTCTTGATGCTTACATAAAAGGTTTCAAGGACCTAAGCTAAATACAAGGATGTCTTACAAAAGGGAGATCCCAAAGTTGAATATAGAAAACTTTATAGCAAGGTAGGAACTTATGAAGTTACATCTAACAACCATCAGTAATTCAGGTTTGAAATACTTAAACATTTTTTATAAGGCTCCTATTAGTACAATGTCTATAGAAGAAATTTCTAAAAAGAAAAATGATAATATCATGATGATTGACATAACATCAACTCTTAACTATGTTGAATTTGATGAAGTCAAATGATGCACTACTGCTCATTAAATGTGGACGAAAATGAAGGATATCTATGGAGGTGATGATAATGTGAAAAGAGCCAAGGCAAAGAGCTTGAGAGGCCAGTTTGATTAGATGAAATTGAGAGAGAATGAAAACATTGCAACATATGTTGATAGAATCAAATCCAAGGTTAGTAATATAAAAGCCTCTGGAGGAACAATTGATGATATAATAGTTGTAAGCAAGGTACTTAGAACCCTTCTTCCTATCTATGCAATTAGACTGACTGCTATTCAGGAAATGAGATGTGATCCAAATAACAAGATAACTTTGGATGGACTAGTTGGAAGGTTGACAACATTTAAACTAGATAACTATGATAATTACATTCCTAGTTCTAGCAATCTTGAGTTTGCATTTGAAGTCAACATATCACTCAAGAAGAAAGCCAAAAAGTCCAAAAGAAAACAATCTGAAAGTAGAGAGGAAGATATTTTTGATAGTGATTTTGAATCCATTGAAACATTACTTGCAAGAAGCTATCCCAAAGGCAAAGGGAAGTATAAAGGTAAAATTTCATTAATCTATTTTTCTTGTGAAGAAGTTGGACACATTGCTGCTAGCTGCCCAAACAAAGAAGGCAAATATGAAAAGAAGAACAAAAAGTTTAAAGGTAAGAAGGATTTCAAAAACTACAAAGAATACAAGTAAAAAGGTAATAAATCTTGTTTTAAAGCTAAATATTCAAATAGTATTTAAGATGATGAAATGGTTTATATTGTTGTAAAAGATGAATCTGATGATGAAGGAGGTAAAATGGCACTTATCTCTCATGTTAGAAAAAATGATAAATGGATTGTTGGTAGTGGCTACTCATATCATATGATTGGTGATGAATCAAAAGTTGAACACATGGAACATTATGATGGTGGTGGTATGAGATTTGGAAACAATGAACCCTATTTCATAAAGGGAAAAGGTTGTATCCCACTAACCAATGAACTTAGATGTGACAATGCTTACTAGGTTGAAGGACTAAATCATAATCTACTAAGTGTGGCATAGTTGAATAACATTGGATTAAAGGTGGAATTCATGAATGGGAAGGCTAAACTACTAGATGGAAAAGGAAATGTGGTTGGTCTGGAAAATAAACAAAAGGTAATCTATTCTACCTAGATCTTAGAGAAAGTTCATGTTTTATCACTCAAGTAGAAGAAATTTGGTTATGGCATAAAAGGTTATGTCATGTAAACATTGATAATTTGGCGAAAATAAGCAAAACTAGAAAAGTAAGAGGTATTCCTAATCTAAGGAAACCTGATATGGGTCTATGCAAAAAAATTCAAATTGGAAAGATGGGAAAGACTAGCTTCAAAACCAAGAACTATCATTTAGAAAAAATCTTGGAGTTGGTTCATACAAACCTATGTGGACCTATTGGAATAGATATTTATAGTGCAGATAAGTATTTTATTCTTTTTCTTGATGATTATTCTAGAATGATGATTGTAACGTATCTAAAAGAAAAATCTAAAGCTTTTCAAAAGTTTAAGTGGTATTTGGCAAGAGTAAAGAAAGAAACTAGAAAGAAACTAAAACTTTTAAGATCAAATAGAGGTAGTGAATTCATTTCCAATGAGTTCGATCAATTTTGCGTTGAAAAAGGAATTAAGAGACAAATATCAGCCCCTAGTACACCTTAGTAGAATGGTTTACCTAAAAGAAGGAATAGATCCATCATGGATTATGCAAGAACCTTAATGATAGAAAAGAAAATTACAATCAAATACTAGGAGGAAGCAATTAGTACTATAGTGCATACCTTGAATAGAGTATAGTTGAAGAAATACTCAAATAAAACTCCTTATGAAATATGGTATGGCTACAAACCTAATGTAAGTTACTTGAAAGTATTTGGTATAAAATGTTATATCTTGAAGGAATCTAGGAAAGGTAAATTTGATGTCAAAGGTGATGAAGGTATATTCCTAGGATACTCTTGTAGAAGTAAAGAATACAATTTTTTGAATCTAGCTACTCATAAGATCATAGAAAGTGTACATGTGAGAATTGATGAATTTGTAGAAAAGAGAGAAGAGGAAAGCAATAGAAAACCTAAGGATCACATAAGGTTTGTTTATTATGAACCTAATACTTTGCCAAATCTATTTGGAAGTTAGGAGGCCTCACCTCCCAAGTCCCCAAAATCTCCAAAAGCTATTGAGTCACAACCAATGCAACCTGACTCATAGTTTGAAGGACTCAAGTCATAGTCAAATGCTATTAAGCTAGTACCAAACAGAACCGAGCCTAATGGACTTGAGTTACAAATAGTGGGACCCAAGCTTGATATAGAAGATCATGAAGAGGTTAATGGAACAGATTTCAAATCCAAAATACATGTATTAGCAAGATATATTAGAAAGCACCATGCACCTGATTAGATCATTGGAGACAAGTCAACTGGAATAATGACAAGAAACTAATTGAAATATATATGTTAGCTTTATGAATTTAAACCTAGAAATACTAAAGATTCTTTGGATAATGAATGTTAGATTGAAGCTATGAATGAAGAAATAGAACATATACTAAAGAATAAGACTTGGACTCTTGTTCCAAGACCAAGGGATAAAAATAAAATTGGCACAAAAGTGGGTATTAAAAAAAAAGCTAAATGGATATGGAAAAGTCTCAAGAAACAAAGCAAGGTTAGTATGTAAATGTTATTCTGAAGAAGAAGGTATTGTTTATGGTGAAACCTTTTCTCCTATTGAAAGATTAGAAGGTGTTAAAATTTTACTAGCATATGCAACACAAAAAGGATTTAAAGTATATCAAATGGATGTAAAATTTATATTCTTTAATGAAATTCTTCATGAGGAAGTCTACACTGAACAACATAAAGGTTTTATAGATCCTAGAAAAAGAAATATGGTCTGTAAATTATAAAAAGTATTGTATGGTCTCAAGAAAACTCCTAGAGCTTGGTATGAAAGACTTCATAACTACTTGATAAATATTGGTTTTCAAAGAACAAATGATAACAATAGTCTGTATATCAAAGAAGGACCAAACAAGAAGATTGTTTTGGTAGAAAAAATTGTGAATGACACTTTATTTATAGGAAATGATGACTTATGAAAGCCATTTTTGGAGAGATGAGTAAAAAATTTCGAGATGTCGATGCTTGGAGAGATAAAATTCTTTGTTGGATTGTTGATGCACTATTGACAAGGGCACATTACAAATGAATTAGTACATGAGGTACATTGATATTCATTGGATATTTTTTTTGGAATGAGATGTCAAAGGGGATAAGTGTGTTGTCATATCTCATAGAAGTTTTATCACTTCAAGAGATGACAATGAGTGATATGTCAAAGAAGAGTACTTGATCTAATACCAAGAGAGAGAAAAAATTCTATTAGAAGAAGATGTTGAAGACAAAGTTTTGGTAACAGAGGGAAAACTAAAGGAAGAGGGAGTTCACATTGATAGAGGGAGTTCTCATGGATGAGAATTAGAATGAGACTAAGGATATGTTCTTTACTTTATTCTTTCTCTAGAATTCTATTGTGTTGATGACATGTTGTGTTTCCATTAATGCCAAAGATGGATATTTTTTAAAACAATTTATTAATTGTGTATTATCTTTGATATTACACAAAATGTCATATCATTACTACTTAGTGTATGCCAAGCTCACTCGGGTGTTGAAGATAGTTTCATGTTTTCCAAGTTTTGAAGATAATGTATACCAAGTTCAATTGATCATTAAAGGAAAGTTTCTAGAAGTTGAGTGTTAACTAAGGTCACTTGGTTAATGAGGAAAATGTTGGATGGAACTAGTGTTAACCAAATCACTTGGTTACCAAAGGAACTTTGTGAATATGCAGTGTTAATCAAGTTTACTTTGTTAACATAGGAAAATCATTTATGAGTTAGTGTCTACCAAGTAGGGTTAGCTACTAAAGGATTTTCTTGTTTTGGTATATTGAGTTCAATTGGTTTATTTGTTGGTTCTAACTGACCAAGGAGATGAATATTAATTATTCTAAGTTGTATTCAAGCCAACTTGACAATACATAAGATATAAATATAAGGTCAAGTTGAGGATTGAATGTGTGGAACATAATAGAAGATTTGATGATACTTAGAGGAAGTGAATTAGAAGGATAAGTAGAATGTCTTTGTTGAGTTGTGAAGATACATTTGATTGGGAAGGATCAAGTATACAAACCATAATAGAAATTTGTAATCAAAAATTGCATCATTTTTCATGTCATCTCATTGTTACTTTCTAATCATTATAGAAGTGATCTAAATCTCTAAATCAAGTTGGCTTAAAAGCTATTTGTAAATCCTCTAACAAGGTGGCATTTCTATTTGAAGTGTCTAAATACCTCTAACAAGGCCACTCCTAATAGGGTGATTAAATCCTCTAATAGGGTCATGTCTAACAGTGTATTTTGTAACCTTTAATAGGGTTGGCTCCTAACTAGGCTCACTTTAGAAGAGTAAAAATTGGTAACTAGTTACAATTGGTGGTTTTTCCTGAATTGGGTTTCCACGTTAAATATTTTTGTCAATTGTATTCATACTATTTTTTAATGTGTATGTAACTAAGTTAAGTAAGTTTGGTCAATGATAATATCTTAAAGATTTTCATGTTAAGAAGTTACTAAGTTATTTCAATGTTTATTGAGTTACAACAATTTCTAGTGTGAACCAATGCATGTGTGTTTGCCGAGTTACAAAAAAATATAGTTTAATCAAAGTTTTGATTTTTATTGATATCCAAGTAATGGTAACTAATTAAACCCTCCCCTCTCAGTTACTTCTCTTATATTTCCAACACCCCCACTCCTCTCTCAGTACCTTATTCTACTTGTAGCTACCAATAATTAGTATCAGAGAATTAGTTCTCAGAAAGAAGTTTAAAAACTTGAGTGAATTTGGGATTATGGCTAGCTATGATGACTTGGATAAACTATTAGGGGAAGTATCAACCAAAGAAATCCTTGAGAAGAATGATGAAATACTCAAAGAGAACAAAAAAACTAAAATAAAGGCTAAATCTGATGAAGAGAGAATAAGAGAGTCAGTCATACATATTGACTAAATTGATAGAGTGGAAACTATTGAAAGTGAAAAATATGATACTGAATCAAGATATCAAGATTCCATTGAGATAATTACTAGAAAGGATATAGTTATATAAATACAAAAAAATGATATTCAAGCTTGAGACAATTAAATCAACAAAATTTAATGAAAGAAGTCAAAATCTCAAGAATGAAAACAAAAGACTAAAGAAGGAAAATAATGAATTGGATAATGAATTAAAAGTTGAAAAGGAGATAAATTTTAGACTAAACAAATCCAAATAAAGTATGATATCATTAGAAAAACTTTTGGTGAAACAAAAGGAGTAGTTGACTAGAACCAACAAGATCACTATCAAAATTGTTACAAAAGAGAAAGGCGAGACATTGATTTCTAAACAATCAATGAAAAAACAAGAAGATATAGGAAGACTAAACCATCATACCATTTGTTACTATTTTGGAGATTATAGTCATATTAAACATTTCTATGAATACAAAGAAGAAACAAGTATAAAAGGGATTCCATTCAATGAGTGTTGCTATAATGATAACACATATAGTTATAAAGCCTGAGAATGTGTGCCAAGAAAAAATAGCAAGACATCTAGAAGGAACTCTAAAGTTTATTATTACAAATGTATTTAGTATTCTCACAAGGAAAATACATATAAGATGAGATCACTGACAAACAAGAAAACTATGTACTATCTAGAAGACTACAGAACTAAACTTGTAATGTGTTATCAATGTAGAGGACAAGGACATCTAACTTTAGAATGCAAGTCAAGATTAACATATGCATGAAGATCATTCAATATACCATGTTACTTTTTTTAAAGATATGGAAATTCCACCTACAACTACTAGCATTGGTGTGGTGTTCAAAATGACCAAGGTGGAAAAGGGAAATGACCTATAGACATAGAAAATGTAAGAAGTGAAATGAAAAGATTATGGGAAAGAAAATGAGGAGAAATAACCACAAATAAGGAAACCTTGTCAAATGACATGAGACCTTCATCTATAAGCTAGTTGGGTAAGTACATAATTGGGGACACAAAACTACATTGACTATTTATAATATCTTGAAAGTAAAAGGTGTATAAAAGAAAAGTTTATATAGGTACAAGTTACTAATCAGTCTTGAAGTGAGTAAATATCTTGTGTTATCAATAAATGAATAATTAGTTACTCTTGGCTAGAATTTAATGTTTTTGGTATAGTACCCATTAAATGTTTACACTATAAATAAAGGTAGATGCTTCTCAAATTTTCCATATCTATGAAAAAGAAAGTGTGTGAGAAGTAAAAGAGTTAAAGATCATTACAAAACAAGTGAGATTCTAATCAAGAGGTTGAAATAAAATGACAAAAATATGGATGAAAGAATTTTGTTGATAAGGAGATCTAATGAAGAAGAACCAAAATACAGGTTGTGTTCATTAAAATGCAAATATCTAGTTGGAATGGGAGACCTATCAAGAATACCAAATGAAGTGCTATTAACAAAGGATGTAAGAAGATCTATTAAAAAAAAGTGGATTGAGTTTGGAAATGAGGAAATTGAGGTATCATATGAAGAACTATTTAGGACAAAGGAACCACAGAATGATGAATTTAGACTGTCACATATTGTTTACCTACTAAGAAATCTTGATGAAGAATGGATCAAAATTATATTTAGTAGAGTGCATGGAGAATACTTATGGCTAGAAAATGGAAAAGTAGAAATAAAAAATGATATCATCAATGTTGTTAAAAGACTACCAGGACATGGTTGTAAGTGTGTAAAGGAGTTGGATCCCAAGATTCAAATTGATGAACTTGTTAGGTATAAGAAAGATTAGAATATGTTTGATGAAAGAATAATCAAAGACAAAGGCATAAGGTTTGCATCTCTTATAATAGGATAAAAATATATTTTAGGTTGAGAAAATTAATAATATATCCAAAGGAGCTATACAAGTAGCCTATGAAACAATTATTGAAGGCAAGAAGTTTGATCTAAGTAAAATATTAAGAGATCAGCTAATGTTCAATCTATGAAAAGTCAAGAAACAAGGACTAAGGTATGGAAATATATTGCTTTTCATCTATTTCTATGTGAAAATTATTTTCCTAGAATAGTAACTATTAATTGGCTAGCTAGTGAACTAGTTGTTCATCAAATGACTAGATTTATTGAAATGTTAGGAAGAAATTACAATAGTTTGACGTGGTGTAATTTCAAATAAATGCAAGAGAAAATGAAGAAAATATACCAAATTCCATCTCAAGTTGTGAATAGATACAAGAAGGACATGTGTTTCTTAGCAAGTACACATTCTTGTGTAGTGAAGGTTGTAAAACCTATATTTTCATGGGTAACACTACTTGGATATTAAGTGTTTGACGATTAATTTCAACCAAAAATTGAGAAATTAATGGATAAAAGAAGGATGAAGGAATTGAAATATTTGGCACATATGAGGAAAACAATAGGAAAATCACCATCGAAGAGAAGAATTCCAAAGGAGAAGGAAGTAGCAGAAAGAAGTCTCTTGATATACTGTCTACATATGCAAAGATAAAGAAGTAGAAATAGGCTATCGAATGAGAGAAAAAAAGATAAACAAGATCTACCATAGCTCAAGAATGAAAGAGAACAAGAAGTCAAACTTAATGAAAAATAAAGACAATATTATAAACGAAGAAGGCACAACCACAACTAATTGTTCAACAACCAAGATTTTTTTTTTTGAAAGAGCTATTGAAGAACTAGCAAAGGGAATAAAGGAATATGGAAGTATTGGAGCCATATTAGACTATAAATTCAATAAATGAAGTGAATAAGATGTTGGAAATCTGATTGAAAATATAATTGTTGAAGATCAAAGAGGGATATTGTTCTAAAGAAGGAAGTTGGTTGATAAAGAGTGTTTGAAATCATTATTTTGTCATTGAAGTCAAACCTGATATTTGTTGGAATAAAAATTGCTTATAAGATCCAAGTACTATCACTTAGTTAATTGATGAAGAGGATTTAATCAACAAGATGTAATAAAAGTACCTAAGGAAAAGGTTCAGTTATGGTTTTGTAATGAAGTGCAAGGATTAGTTAAGACAATGGTTAAATGATGTATTGATAACATACTTGAAGATACTAAGGTTGGCCACACTTAGAAACATTAGAAGAATAAGTTGTAATGAAGCTGACTGCAAAGCTTAACTAAGTTCATTAGTGGCTGTTGAGCAAGTTAGTAAGAGCTGAGAAAATTTTCAATAGGTGCTGAGAAAATGTAAAATCTAGTGTGCACTAAGTAATACAAAAGGAGCTAAGTGTGTTTAGGTGCCAAGCAAACTTAAGGTGCTGAGCATTAAAAAAACTTAGTGGATGCCGAGTAAATCAATAGTAGGTGTCAAGCATCAGTAAAACATAGTGGATGCCAAGTAACAAAGTATGTGTTGAGCACCAAAATTTTAATAGTGTCGAGCTATTGCATGATTTGAAAAGTCTAAGATTCGCCAAATCTGAGCCAACAAGGTTGTTACATTGAATTTTGTGAACTAGATGGAGGATAAGGATGATGAGCTGGTGGAATAAAATCTTATGTAAACCATTTTTGAGGGAATTCAAGAGGATTCTTCAAGATGTTTGTAGAAGGAACAAGATATGGGTTAGATTCATTGAATCCTACCTAATCCATTCAAACCAAAATTGAAGAAAGGAAGAATCAAATAGGAAAAGAATTTCCATATTTCTATTTAAGGACTCACATGCCAAGAAGAAAGAGCTATTGGTGTGCCAAAATTGAGAAGTGGTTGGAGGGTGTCAAAGAGAAGGTGTCAAGGAGAAGAAGATCAGAGTAAAAAGATGCTGCTTTGATAAGTGGTCAGAAAGAGAGGATTGCATTGGTACATTGAGTATGAAAACTTAAGAAGACAAATATTGAAGAGGAGGATAAGCTGTTAGAGATGCAGAGACTGAAATCTAGGAAAATTGTGAAGAGCTAAAAAGTGATAAAAAACCTACAAGATAAGTTCTGAATTATAATCAAGTCAAAACCCCTTATTGTTACTCTCTAGCAATTGTATCAGTTAAGGTAAAATCCTATGGACTTAGGTTGGTTTAACAACTATTTATAAATCCTTTAATAGGGTGACATTCCAAGTGAATGTTCTAAAGTCCTCTAACTAGGCCTACTTCTAACAGGGTGGTTAAATCCTTTAACTAGATCACATTTAATAGTGTGTTGTAGCCTTTAAAAGGGTAGGCCTTTCATAGGGCATCACTTTAGAAGTGTGAGAATTGAGTATCATGTTACTAGTTGTTTTTCCCAAATTGGGTTTCCACATAAATAACTATGTTATGTGTTTATTCTTCATGTGTTATGCTTTCATGTTGATTTATAGTAACTTGCTAAGTAGGAAAGTTTAAGCTTGGATGAATGAACAATTTGATGGGCTCACTTTACTTGATGAAAAAGTTTTATTAGGACATTTGGACCTTGAATGATGGACTCACCCCCCCTTTGAATTATTCTAAAGCATTTCTAACAATTGGCATCAAATCCATATGCTAATATAGTTTAAAGGTACTAGAAGCATGAAGACCAAGATGTCCAAGAGAGAAGTTCCCAAGCTTAATAGAGATAACTTTGCTGCATGGAAAAGTCTAATAAATTTGGACCTTGGATCAATAGGTGACTATGAAAAAATCTCAATTGGAGTGGAACATGTAGACCTAGTTGGATCCCTTACTATAGATGATTTGAACAAAAGGAAGGAGCATAATCAAGCAATGCTAGAGATTGCCTTAGCACTCAATTATGTTGAATTTGATGACATCAAAGGATGTGATTCTACATGAACAATATGTGGAAAACCTTGTCAGATATCTATGGAGGAGACCAGAATGTTCAAAGAGAAAAAAGAGAAAGCCTCAGAGGAAAGTTTGATGACAAGAAAATGGAGGAAGGTGAGAATGTTCATCAATATACCTCTAGAATGAAAG
Source organism: Cupressus sempervirens (assembly GCA_028749045.1). Lineage (NCBI taxonomy): Eukaryota > Viridiplantae > Streptophyta > Pinopsida > Cupressales > Cupressaceae > Cupressus > Cupressus sempervirens. Next base: position 193,764,863 of record CM053790.1, on the reverse strand, counting down.
AAGTAGTAAGTGCGATAAGAAGTTTGGGTGGACATTTTGAAGATGATACTATTAAAAACAAATACTTAAGAAATTTTCTCCCCATGTATGCTATTAGAATTTTAGCCATGCAAGAGTTAAGATGTGTACCAGGAAATGTATTAACTTTTGAAGGGATAGTAGGAAGACTTACTGCATTTGAGTTGTCCAATTTTGATAACTATAGACCCAAGAATCTTGAATCTACTTTCAAGTCTAAGATGACATTGAAAGACACTGAGGACATGAAATCAAAGAAGAAAAGTAGATAAGAAAAACATGCATCCAGTGACAATAGCATAGATTTCATGCATCTAGTAGAAAAGAAAAACATGCATCCAGTGAAGATTTCATAGAGGCAAAGGTAAATTCAAAGGTAAGATACGTATCATTTGTTTTAATTGCAATGAAGTAGGACATATTGCTGCAAGATGTACATAGAAGAAGAACTACAAAGAAGGAAATAAGTACAAGAACAAAAAAGAAGATGATAGTAGAGATTACAAAGACAAAGGCAAAAGATGCAACATTGTTGAAGAAGATTTTGATGAGAATGATGATGAATTAGTTTATGTAGCCATGAAGGATGAATTAGATTAAGAAGGGGAAATAGAATTGGTAATTGTGTGAACAAGAATGATAAGTGGATCATAGACAGTGGATGCTCACATCACATGATAGGAGACAAAAGTAAGTTTATTACCTTTACTCGGTATGATGGAAATTGTGTAAGATATGTTAATGATGCTGCATGTCAAATCAAAGGAAAAGATTTTATTAAACTTATAGAGAAAATCTCATGTGATAATGCATACTATGTTAAAGGATTGAACTACAATTTGATGAGTGTATCACAATTAGGCAATATGGGTTGCAAAGTAGACTTTGGAAACAAAACTGCCAAAATCTATGACACTAATGGAAATATGATAGGAAAAGGTGAACAAACTAGGAGTAATCTATTTTACCTAGATATAGAAGATGCAACCTATCTTATTGTAAAACTTGATGACGTGTGGCTATGGCATAAAAGATTGTGTCATGTTAACTTTGATAATTTGATTAGTATCAGCAAAAATAAGAAAGTCAAGGGGTTGCCAAAACCTAAGAAGCCTGAAAACACAATGTGCAAACAATGTCAACTAGGAAAGATGACTAAGTCAAGTTTCAAAAGCAAAGGCTACACTTCAAAAGAAGTACTAGAGCTATTCCATACAAACTTATGTGGCCCAATAGAAGTACAAAGCTACCAAGGAGATAGATATATTATGCTATTTGTAGATGACTACTCCAAGATGATGACTATCATGTTCTCGAAGCAAAAATCTGATACATTTCAAATGTTTAAGTGGTATTTGGCGAGAGTTGAGAAATAAATAGGAAAGAGTTTGAAGTGTTTGAGATCATACAAAGGAGAGTTCACATCAAAAGAATTTGAGACATTTTGCAATGATAAAGGAATTAAGAGATAAACATCAGCACCATGAACTCCACGTCAGAATGGAATTATAGAAAGGAGGAATAGGTCAGTAATAGATTGTGCCAGAACACTAATGATGGAGAAAAATGTTGCTCTGAAGTACTAGAGAGAAGTTGTAAGTACTGCAATCTACACCCTGAATCAAGTCCAAGTCAAGAAAGGTACAAATGTAACACCTTTTGAATTATGGTATGGTAACTCACATAATGTAAAAAATCTCAAAGTATTTGGTTGTAAATGTTATATTCTTAAAGATACTAGGAATGACAAGTTGATGCAAAGAGTGTTGAAGGGATATTCCTTGGATACTCCACTAGAAGTAAGGCATATAAGTGTTTGAATACTAACAGTAACAAGATTGTGGAGAGTGCAAATATAAATTTTGATGAGCATGCAAAAGTCCAAGTTGATGAATCTAAGAAACTAGAAGAGTGCAGATCTTTTGTATACTTCTATGAAGGAATGCCTATTGAAGAAGAAATTGCCAATCAAGTTGCAAATCACCAACAAATCTTAGTATCGGCTAAGTCATAGCTAGTGAATGCTAAACTACATTTAGAAGCCAAGTTACAAAATGAAAATAATGCACATTATGACTGAGACGTTAGTACATATGAGAGAGATGATAATATACTAGAAAGAAATGTTCAAAGTGACTTTGAAGTTGAAAGACCAAACATGAAAAGAAGGACAGAACCAAGACTATCCAAGTATGTGAGAAAAAATCACTATGTAGAACAAATCATTGGTGACAAGCATGCCAGACCAATGACAAGGAATAAAATAAGAAATGAATCATGTTTAATATGCAAGATTGAACCTAAAATAGTGAAAGATGCACTACAAGACGATGACTATTATAAAGCTATGAAAGAGGAGATAGATCAGATTGAGAAGAACAAAACTTGGACCTTAGTTCTTAGACTAGCTCATAAGAATGTAATTGCTACCAAATGGGTGTTTAGGAACAAACTTGATGAGAATGGTGAGATCATAAAAAATAAGGCTAGATTAGTCTGCAAAGGTTATGCACAAGAAGAAGGACTAGACTATAGGAAAACATTTTCTCCTATTGCAAGAATGGAAGGCATAAGAACATTACTTGCATATGTTGCCTACAAAGGTTTCAAAGTATATCAGATGGATATAAAGTCTGCTTTTCTAAATGGTATACTAAAAGAGGAAGTCTACATAGAACAATCATATGGACTTTTTGATGACAACAACAAGGATATGGTTTGTAAATTGCATAAAGCACTCTATAGTTTGAAGCAAGCACCTAGAGCATGGTATGAGATACTGCACAAATATCTTGTGAAGATAGGATTTGAGAGAACAAATGACAACAACCTATATATCAAGGCAGAAAAAGGGAAAAAAATTCTAATATCTGAAATTTTTGTTGATGATATAATATTTGGAGGTAAAGATGCCCTATGCAAAGATTTTGCTGATTAGATGAAACATGAGTTTGAGATTTCAATGTTTGGAGAAATTAAATTATTTGTTGCAATGTAAGTACATCAACTAAAGTATGGCATATTTGTGACCTGATCCAAATATATCAAGGAGATACTCAAGACATTTGGATAGAAGATTCAAAACCAATTAGTACACCAATGGTAATAGGACATAAGCTATCTAAGAATAATGAGTCAGCTAAAGTAAATCAGACAATGTACAGATCAATGATTAAAAAGTTGTAGTATGTTGTGCATAGTAGACCAGACATTGCATTAATAGTTGGATTAGTGGCAAGATTTTTTGCAAATCCAAGAGAAAAATATCTTATGGGAGTAAAAATAATATTGAGGTACTTAAAAGGAACTGATGACTTTAGTTTATATTACAAGAGGAGTGAAAAGTTTGAGTTGAAAACCTACACTGATGCAGATTGGGGAGGTAATATTGATGATAGAAAGAGCAACAGTGGAGGAGCACTTTTATTATGGAAAAGGTTGATTACTTGGACTAGAAAAAAGAATAGTTGTACCTCACAATCCATAGTAGAAGTTGAGTATGTTGTTACTGATATTAATTGCACCAATATTGTATGGATCAAACATCTATTGCAAGGTATGAAGGAAGAGGTAACTAAACCTATGATACTCTATTGTGATAACACAAGTGCCATCAACATATCAAAGAATCTTGTAATTCATGCTAAAGCAAAGCATATTGCAATTAAGTATCACTATGTAAGAGAATTGATGGAAGACAAGCAAGTGAGAATGGAATATGTCAGCTCAAAGGAATAGATTGTTGACATCTTCACAAAAGCATTACCTAAAGATGCATTTGAGTATCTTAGAGGTAAGTTAGAGGTGATAACCCTAGCCAAGGCTACTCAAGAAAAAACAAAGATTCCCCTGCATCAAATGAGTTGATTGTTGAAATATTATGAATTGATGCAAAGGATACTTTAGGGTTTCTACCTGAAGTAATCAAAGTACTGAAGTTCCAAATTAGTCACAAGCAAGGTGACAAAGGGAGAAATTTGAGTACATGTAGATTCTATACTTGCATGAAATGACGCTAAAACAATATGTTTTTAGCATTTTTGTCAAATAGGAAGATAAGATATGTAGAAACCAATCAACAACATTCAAGGGAGAACTAGCAAGAAACAGAAAACATCATTGAGGAGAAAGAGCAAAGAGTAGAAATTGATCAAAATATATAGGATCCAATGGACAGAGGGATAGATAATGTAAGAGAAGTGAAAATGAGTAGTACAAGAGTAGTACAAGATCAAAGTGAACAGTAAAGGAGAAAGGAAACAACAACTAAGAGGGAGAAGTGGAAGTAAAGTAATCAAGATAGCAGATCAGAGAGGAAAAGTGAAAACTAATGATAACACAATTTCTTTTTGGCATTTGACTTACTCTTCTAACCTAGTTACCATTTTGATAACTTGGTTGAATAGTTTGGTCTGATGGTTGATCAGTTCCATTTTCCATCAAAGTCAAATAGGGAGATTGTTGGAAATCTGATTGAAAATATCATTATTGAAGATCAAATAGGGAGATTGTTGTAAAGAAGGAAGTTGGTTGATAAAGAGTGTTTTCAATCATTGTTTTGTCATTGATGTCAAACTTGATATTTTTTGGAATGACAATTTCTTATAAGATCCATGTACTATCACTTAGTTGATTGACGAAGAGGATTTAATCAAGAAGATGTAACAAAAGTACCTAAGGGAAAGGTTGAGTTATGGTTTTGTAATGAAGTGCAAGGATCAATTAAGAAAATGGTTAAATGATGTATTGATAACATACTTGAAGATACTAAGATTGGCCACACTTAGAAAGAGTGGAAGAATAAGTTGTAATGAGGTTGAATGCAAAGCTTAACTAAGTTTATTAGTGAGTGTCGAGCAAGTTAGTAAGAGCTAAGAAAATTTTCAATAGGTGCTGAGAAAATACAAAATCTAGTGTGTACCAAGTAATACAAAAGGAGCCAAGTGTGTTCAGGGGTCAAGCAAACTTTAGGTGTCGAGCATCAAAAAAACTTAGTGGATGTCGAGTAAATCCATAGTAGGTGTCGAGCATTAGTAAAACATAGTGGATGCTAAGTAACATAGTATGTGTCAAGCACCAAAATTTCAATAGTGCCAAGCTGTTGCATTATTTGAAAAGTCCAAGATTCACCAGATCTGAGCTGACAAGGTTGTTACATTGAATTTTGTTAACTAGATGGAGGATAAGGATGATGAGCTAGTGGCACAAAATCTTATGTAAACCATTTTTGAAAAAATTTAAGAGGATTCTTCAAGATGTTTCTAGAAGGAACAAGATATGGGTTAGATTCATTGAATCCTACCTAATCCATTTGAACCAAAATTAAAGAAAGGAAAAGTCAAGCGGGGAAATCATTTCCAAATTTCTATTTAAGGATTCACAAGCCAAGAACCAATAGCTATTGGTGTGCCAAAATTAAGAAGTGGTTGAAGGGTGTCAAGGAGAAGAAGATAAGAGTACAGAGACTCTACTTTGATAAGTGGTCAAAAAGAGAGGATTACATTGGTACATTGGGCATGAAGACTCAAGGAGACAAAGCTTGAAGAGGAGGACAAGCTGTTAGAGCTATAGAGACTGAAAGCTAGGCAAATTGTGAAGAGCTAAAAATTGATCTAAAATCTATAAGATAAGTTGTGAATTGTAATTAGGTCAAAAGCCCTTATTGTTACTCTCTAGAAATTGTATTAGTTAGGTAAAATCCTATGGAATTAGGTTGGTTTAACATCCATTTTTAAATCCTTTAACAAGGTGACATTCTAAGTGAATGTCCTAAAGTCCTCTAACCAGACCCACTTCTAACAAGGTGGTTAAATCCTTTAACTAGGTCACATTTAATAGTGTGTTGTAGCCTTTAACAGGGTAGGCCTTTCATAGGGCATCACTTCAGAAGAGTGAGAATTGAGTAGCATGTTATTGGTGGTTTTTCCCAAATTGGGTTTCCACATAAATAAATGTGTTATGTGTTGGTTCTTCATGGGTTATGCTTGCATGTTGATTTACAGTAACTTGCTGAGTAGGAAAGTTTAAGCTTGGATGAATGAACAGTTTGATGGGCTCACTTTACTCGATGAAAAAAAATTATTAGGACACTTGGACCTTGAATAACTGATTCACCCCCCCCCCCCCCCTCCAGTTATTGTAAAAAATTTCTAACATAAGAGAAATTAGTTTTAGAGGAAGAAGTAATGTATACAATGCATAAGTTTTCATATTTTTCAAGCAAGGTAAAGGATATAATTTCCACAAACTCTTATGAAAAAATCCTAGTCAAATAAAATAATAAAGATCACCTAGGGAGAGAAAGAAGATAAAGAACTTAATATATGGTTAAACTAGACATATTTGTTATCAAGATAGATATTCTATTGGAGGAACATGAAAAGAAATTCTTTGTTAACTATGGAAAAGATAAAATTATTGGTAGAATGATTGAAGATATTGAAAAACATAGTGTGAGAATGTGGAATATAATCTTTCATATTATGGACACTACAAAATGAATTATTACCTATAGGAATAATATATGATCTAAATGAATAATTAAGTAAGCATTTTGATTGAACAAGTGAAATCCCAGAGGAAATAGAGAATGAATATGAGGTAATTATAGACACAAATACATAATTAGTAGAAGAAGCTAGAAGAAGTGATGCAAGAGTATCCTAGGTGTAAAAGCAATCTTGCATCACCCCAAAATATTTTATTTTCAGTCTACTCTATTTTAATAAAGACTAGTAAATAGGGTAATTATTATTTATGGAAACTTTCTATTTTAAGTAAGTTTGTCATACGAGCTTAGAATGTTCTCATTTTCTACACGAGGGTTCATTTTAGAAGCCTACCATAAAAATCTCATTACTCTAGCTTAAGTATGAAAGAAGTTAGTGGAAATTTTTGGTGGAAATATTTGCAGAAATATCTTTAGACTCACCATTGGAGGCCTTAGAGTACCTAGATGAGGTTTGAAAACTTGATAGAAAGGCACTTGCATAGTTTTGAACCTGTGGATTAGGAGATGACATTTCCTAAAAGTGGCTATAATAGCCAATTGGAGCAATAGTTCATGAGTTATGGCCTTCCAAATTTGGTCTACCCAAAATATCTAAAATAAATGTCAAAAATCTATTTGGCCAAATCTATATGTATTGTTAGGGTCTGTTGGCCCTAGGTATTAAGTTTGAGCATCAAGAACCTTCTCGAGTAGCATAAAATTGCCTATTTAAGAGAGGCTTGAACATTGTCTAGGATAGCTCTAGGTGGTAGTTTGCAGCTTAGTCTTGCATATTACTATAATGAAGACACCTATGTGGGTTTTTATTTTATACTTGTGAATTCTGTAATTTTGCATTTGTGGTGCAAATAAGAAGTCCATATTTTTCTCACATTTTATGTTGTTCCTTTGTTTATATTATGAGTTTATGGTTTTAAGGGGAGCACCCTTCATCAAGTGGTATCAAAGTTAGATTTCTTGAGTGTGTGGATAGATCACTGACTATGAGGCAATTTACACCAAGACTATGGTTTGGGTTAAGTGTGTAGATAGATTGCCAATTGTGAGGCAGTTTGCACTAGGGTTTTAGTGGTAGCACAAAAATTCCACCATGAAGAGAGCATGGTAGAAGAGCAATAGGTGTTATGCCTGAGGGTTTCCTAACCCTCCAAAGAAAAATACAAGCATTGGAAGAACAAATGCATAGAGGAAGAAATCTTCCCATAAGAGATGAAAGTGAGGATGAGGATGAAGTAGAAGAAAATGTCATAGTAGAGGAAATTCTAAACCTAGAGGAAGAGAGGCTTTTTAGGGTCATCTCCAAGATTGGAAAAAGGACCTAAGTTTGAATCTCCAACATTTTTGGGAAATCTTAACTCAAAGGAGCTGATTGATTAGATCAATGAACTGGAGGAGTACTTTGAATATATTGAGAATCTTAATAGGGTGAAGTTTGTAAAGGAAAAACTAAAGGGACATGCAAAGATCTAGTGGTAGGAGGTTCAGTTGGAATGAAATAGAAAGGGAAAGGAAAAAATTAATAGATGGGAATTGATGGTAGCTAAACCAAAGGGAAAATTCATTTATGTGGATTGCGAGCTCGATTTGTTGAAGAAAATACAAGGATTGAAGCAAGTGAGAAAATATGTTCAAGAGTATACTGAATAGTACTACCAATATCTCATTAGAACTAGCCATGCAGAAGCTGATAAGGAGAAGGTGAAACATTATCTTTATGGGTTAAGGCCAAGCATTTAGGATGAGTTGATTTTGGTTTGAATGAATATTATTGAGGAGTCATACCAATTTTCCCTAAAAGTTGAGGAGAAACTAAGCAAGAAGTTTGACAACAAGAATAGTGGAAGAGGTCATGATGGAACATTTGGTAGATGATCTTATGGAGGCTATAATGATGATTAGATGAATATGGGTGAGGATGGAAGTATTAATCAAAACCAAAGGGGAAACAATTCCAATTATTTCCAAGATACAAATATTGACATTAGAGAGGAAGAGGTAGAGGACAAGGATCTAGAAGAGGAGGCTTCAGTGGGAAACATTTTCACTATAGAGAAGAAGGGCACAGAGCATTTGAATGTTCCCAATGGTCACGAAGGATAGATCAAAGAATGAAAGGCAAGGGTAGAGTTGCACATGTTGATGAAGATGCCAGATCATCACATTTTGAAGATGTTAAAAGAGGAGAAGTCCTAGCTAACAGAAGAGTCATGTTGCATGTTGAGAATGAACTTGATCAAAGAAGGAGTTTGTTTCACACAAGGTGTAGATTTGAAGATAAGTGTTGTGATGTGATCATTAATGGTAGAAGTAAAAATAGTCTGGTGTAAGAAATGATGGTCACCAAGTTGAAGTTGAAGAGCTAGAAACACCCATATCCATACCATATTGCTTGGGTACAAGATGACCACAAGGTCATGGTCAATGAAAAATGCTCAGTGAAGTTCAAGATTGGAAGCTACCAGGATGAAGTACTATGTGATATCATACCTATGCACATATGTCATATGTTGTTGGGTAGGTTGTGGCAATTTGATAGACATGTTGTACATGATGTGAGAGAAAATACCTACACTCTAACTAAGGATGGAGTGAAACATATTTTGAATTCATTAAAGGAGAAAGAAGAAACAGTATGTAGTGCTGACAAAATATATTTTGTTGATGAAAAAGAGTTTCTCAAAGGTATGAATCATGAGCATATGTGTTTTACTATAATTCCAAAAGATAGTAAAGAAGAAGTAAAGGAGGTACCTACAAAATTTGTAGATATGTTGGGAGATTTTTTTGATATTGTATCAGATAATGTACCTAATGGACTACCCGTAATGAGGAAGATCAGTCTCCAAATGGATTTGGTTCAAATAGCCAATTTTTCAAACAAGGTAGTGCATAGAATGACACCAGTAGAAAGTGAACAGTTGAATAGGCAAGTTCATAAGTTATTACAGAAGGGGTTGACTCAAGAGAGTCTGAGTCCATGTGTTCTACCAACCATATTAGCACTAAAGAAGAATGGAGAATGGAGGATGTTCATAGATTCTTGTGTGATCAACAAGATCATAATCAAGTACAAATATCCATTGCCAAGGATAGATGATAATATAGATTTTTTGAGAGGAGCTAAGTATTTCATAAAGATTTATCTGAAAGGTGGGTACTGTTGGATATGTATCAGAGAAGGTGATGAGTGGAAGACTACTTTCAAGACAAGGGAAGGACTATATGAGTGGTTAGTCATGCCTTTTGGGCTGACTAATGCACCAAACACTTTCATGAGGCTCATGAATGAGGTACTAAAGGAATTTCTATGTAAGTTTGTTATTGTTTACCTAGATGATGTTTTGATCTTTAGTAAGATATTAAAGGAGCACTTAATCCACATTTGCAAGGTGTTTGATAAGTTGAGGGAAGAAAAGTTGCTAATAAACCTAAAGAAGTGCAATTTTGTAAAGAAGGAGTTGGTGTACCTAGGAATTGTAGTTTTAGAAGAAGGTTTAAAAATGGACCCAATGAAAGTGAAGGTTATCCTTGAATGGCCTACTCCAAGGAGTATGAAAAAAAAAATTTATGCTATAGTTCAAGCATTGAAGAATTGGAGACACTATCTTTTTCCTAAGGAGTTTGTTTTGTATATTGATCATCAAGCTTTGTAATATTTGAATAGTCAAGAAAAATTAAATCAAAGGCATTTGAAGTGGATTGAGTTTTTGTAGAGTTATACATTTTTTTTGAAACACAAGAGTGGAAAGTCTTAAAAACTTGCAAATGCTCTTAGTAGAAGACAACTTTTGTTAACAGAAATGCAAATAGAGGTGGTTGGGTTCAAGGAACTTAGTACTTTATATCTAGATAATCCTGGTTTTAGTAAAGCATGTAGGCCTTGTACATAGCCTATTACACTTGATAGGACAAAGTGGTTAGATTTCATGATCCAAGATAGTATGTTGTTCAAAGGAAGATAGTTGTGCATTCCTAGAAGTTCAATGAGAGAGAATCTCATTAAGGAGAAGCATAGTGGAGGATTAGTTGGACATTTTGGTAGAGATAAATACATAGCTTTGGTTGTTGAGAATTATTACTAGCCATAGTTGTAGCAAGATGTGAAGAAGTTTGTACAAAGTTATAGAGTATGTCAAAAGGAAAAAGGAGTGAAGCATAATATAGGGTTGTATCAGCCATTACCTATACCAGAGAAGCCATCGGAGGATGTTAGCATGGATATTGTTCTTGGATTACCAAGGACATACCCTGGGCATGATTATATTTTTGTGGTGATTGATAGGTTTTTTAAGATGGCACATTTTATTCCTTGCAAGAAGACTAGTGATGTTGTTCATGTGGCAAAGTTATTTTTTAGAGAAGTGGTGAGGGGTAAATGCACAAACTTGTGTCACCCTTTTGTAAAGGAAAAGGCTAACAAAAATATTACTATTCACCATTAAAGAAATAAAATTGGTATTATTATTTTGAGTTTGGAAATGAAGTAAACTAATGAAATTCATAGAAATGGATGAAGTTTTGGATTGTTATTTTTAATAATTATTTGGAATAAGAATTGATATGTTTTCCCAATTTTTATAAATAATTTTTTAGGTGCTGAAAAATGTTGAAAATTAAGGGTCTAGCTCCCACCAAAAAACTATATGGAAATAAATTTATTTCCCTATGATCTCAGACTGTGTTATAGGTAACATATATATCTAGAAAAATTAAAAAGAAAAAATGGCTTTAGACCTATATTTTCACTTTTATAAGGATTGAAATCTCAAATGTAACACCCCACCAAGGGATCCATAAGAATTAACCTAAATTTTTACTAGGTTTTCCAAACAATTTTTTTTTTAATCATGAAGGGTAAACCATTGACATCAACACATAGTAGCAGAAGCAATAACATACATACAACTAAAGCATACATAACAAGTTACATTCCTTAAGGGATCTCGAGACATTGAGTCAAATCTAATCTAATTAATACTAAGTTTAACAACTACCACATCCACATGAAAGAATAGTTAAAGGTCCACAGTCCATGATATACATTTTCTCTGAATGCCTCTTGGCAATTAAATTTAGAATGCTCAATCATCCACTATACATGTCACAGGGTATGAAAAGCTTAAAAGATTAAACTAAAAATATAGATACATCATCCTCATTGAATCCATGATACAAGTGCAATAAAGTAAATGAAACCATTAACATACATGATACATCCATCCAATAATAAAGATATAACAACCATCATAAAAGATAACCATCCATCATAAAACACAACTAACTAAGTGCACGGTTCCTCCAACCTATCAATAGCATCATTAGACCATCATGGGCCCTAGCCATCCCTCTATACATAACATTCCAAGTCACTAAAGAGATCATCGGTATTATCATAGTAGGAATGTCACTCCTAAAACATACTACAACATATGTAAAAAGAAATCTAACATGCATGAATAAAACATAAGATGATCCTACAAAGTAGATAACATCATCTATCACATGCTAATCATCAATATAAAGAAACATGTTAGTAATTACATCCATCATAATGATCCAAGAACATAATGAAGGTAAATACCAACAAAGATAGCATTGAAGGAGATAGTCCCAAATAGGATATCAAATCAAATATCAAATCACATAACACAAGTACTCTCTAAGTCCAGGAAATCCTAAAAGTATAGTAACTCAAAGGTTCCAACATAAAAGGGTTGACACCTATACCCAAAGGCACAACAACGACATGTAGGAAACCTACTATGTAAGAGGGAAAGTGTCATCGCACGAATCATGCTAGAGTTACCTTGGTAGTCTCTCAATAGAACCTAGCCCCCCAATGATCCCTATGTGGCCACTAGTATCCTCTCATACTAATGAGGCATACTACGAAATGCAAGGTCACAACCAAGCATTCTCTCTACTCCCATCCTAGTTTGTACTAGCACTCGAGGTATGCACGAGAAAATACAATTAACTTATTAGGTTCATTTTAATCCCCATTTAGTGTAAATTTTTTCACTTATTAAATAACTTATAATGAGTTACCCTGGTAGCCACTTAGGGCCCCGACCCCCATTGCAAGCCACTTCCCGACTCTACAAGTAGATAACTTACCCTAGGCTCATGAAATCACAAATCACAAAATTACCTCAATCCTATACAAGCGACTAGATAGCATCATAAAGATAATCAAAATAATCACATCAATTCTCCATGAGAAATTGAAAAGCATCCAATGATAATCATAATATCCATAGGTTCTCAATGAGTACCCAAAAAGTATCTCAAAGTAATACTGATCAAAGACTCCCAAAATGGTCAAGTCAAAAATGTCACAACATGACATCATCAAGATCAAAACAAACACTTCAATCCCATCAAGGCAACTAGAAAGTAACTCAAGTATAACTGATCGATGATTCAAAAATGGTTAAGTCAAGTATCTCAAATATGTACACCTCAGCTTCACACAAGAAGACTAGAAAGATATAACAATCAGTAAATACAAACATCTCATAGAGCATAGCATCACATTACCATGGTTGGGTTTTAAAAAGATCAACATCAACATCAGCATGACATCGCAAACACATAACCCCCGAGCCTCTGATAACAACCTAAGACTGGTCAAAGATAGGACAAACCCCAAAATCCCAAAACACAAACAATATACATACCACAATGTAAGTTTCATGTTTGGGTTTAGCTCTGAACACACAATGTCAATTTATAGTAAAGTTCCAATTTTCAATTCAGTATGAGCTTTCAAATTTAAAGAGGTACATCTTACTCGATATGGTTAAACTCATTCAATTGCTCAAATAGAATACAAAATTACCCCATTCAATTTCCAAATATAATCAAGATGCAAATACATGGTTATGCCAACTAAGAGGTTTCAATTTTCATTTCAAAGTATATTCTAGGTAAAAGTATTCCTCATTCACCGCATTAATTAAACCCATCTGGATATTCAAATAACAAGCATCACTACTATTCGACTTTTAGTAAATTTTCTCCAAAATCACCTTAGGATGATTATTCATTAAATCATTGATATTTCAATAATACTACTACTTTAATAAGATAACACCATATCCTCTTTAAGCAATGTTAACCATTAATTAAATTCAATTAAACTAATTAAATTGATTAATGATTATACAATACTAGTATATTATCATTACCATTCATTAATTATCTACTTTTTTTTATTAAAACATAATCACAATAAATAGACAAGCTTAACAACTTAATAAAATGCCCTACATTATTAATCAATCTTAATTAAATCTCATTTAATTAAATTAATTAATAATTGTAAGAAATATCCATATTAACTCACAATTTTATGACTATGAATTACTTAAATAATGCTTAATTAACAATAATAAATAAATATTATTATTATATCTCTTGATAATAATAATAATAATTTATATTAAATTATTATTAATCTAACAATATTATTATTATTTAATATAGTAAACAATAAATAAACATTCTATATATATATTAAACAATATATTAACATTTATTAATATTAATATCAATAAACAAAATTATTATTAAAACATTTAATAACAATTAAAACTAACTTTAATAAACAAACTTTTATAAACTTTGATAAACATTTAAAGTCCATGTGGCTATATTAGAAAGTCGTGCGCATTCTTCATTGCCGCTCGCAGGTGCAATACAACAATCCACAGACATTGATGTTTAAGAGGAGAGTGGAAATAGATAGAAGAGATGAATACAAATTGTCATTGAATGATGCCTCATGTTAATGGCAAGAGGTGATAGCAAGATGCACCCAATAGTCGTTACAAATATGCAATAGTTGTGTATATGTAAACGACTCTATAGTATAACCTACCTCAGTCATTGAATCCACCAATTCAAATGCTTTCTTCAAACTATTCTTCTCAATGTAAGCTTTAAGTAACCTATTAAAGTTATAGTTGTTGGGCAAGAGCCCTTATCCTTCTTATGTTTGATTAGTTGCTTTGCATCATCTAATCTACATTCTCTACATAAAGCAACCATGAGTATGTTATATGTATCAGTAGTAAGACAAATCCCTATAGAAACCATACCTCTTAACACTTCCAATGCAACATCCAAGTGAAGGGCATCAAGGCATCACAATTTTTTGGTAGCAAACTGGATAGCTATGTTGAATGTGGTAGAACTATGCCTATAACAGGGTTGTTGCTATATCCAAAAGAAGAAGCTCATTATGAGAGTCTTACCGGCTATGGCTGGAGAGGGTAGATATTTCATTATTGATAATATACATATGATCAAGGTTCCTATTTCTACAATGAATTTGATTGATACCACTCTGAGTGTTCATGTCGGGAGAGGTGGAACAAGTGTGCATACCATAGAGTACTTGCTCTCTGCTTTGGAAGGGATGGGCATTGAAAATTTTTGCATTGAAATTGAGGGTGGCAATGAAGTGCCTTTTTTGGATGGATTTGCATTGGAATGGATAGAAGCGATAGAGGAAGTTGGTACATGAGTCACATTCCCCACAAGATTATAGAGGTTATGCTTCAAGTTAGACATCCTCCGAACCATTTGAATTTTCTTTCGAAGTTTGCATCTTTTCATGATAAGTTCAAATAATTTTATAATCATCCACGGGAGCTCAAATAGAACATTAAACATCTCATGATAGATAAGAACAGTTGAGAGCCCACACCTTCTTTTAAAGTCTAAACTATAGAACCTTTTTTAGTATTTGAAGTTATATCCAATAGAATGAAAATGGTGGAATCACTCATTTGTTGTTTAGTGGCCCATATATGCCTCAATATTTAGCATATCCCATAGATTATAATAATGCTTTATAATATTAAACTTTAATATATAATAATAAAAGTATGATGCAAATTGACACATTATAACAAGCGAATATCAATCGTTGTGTGGACTGGCATGTGGTGGTTTAATATTACAACTTTAATATAAACTAAACTTAAAACAAAAGTCAAATTTCAAATATTTTACAAAGGCATATGAAAAGGGTTTAAAGCAATCAATGAATTTTTGTATCATATATTATAGCCGCTGATGGAATTTATGGCTATGTGGGCTCCTTATAGAGCCAGCGGCATTACTATGCATTCCCCATCCTGCATTGTGGGTATGTGTAGGTATAGGGAGTGCTGACCATTAAGGTAAGTGGGGTGGGGATAAACCACCACCCCCCCACAATATATATTTTGTAATAATTATTTTTAAATTTTTTTTTTGTTTTAACATTTTCAAATCCAACGCTCCCCTTAACAAATACGTTTTCAATTTCAAACATTTCCTGTAAATATTATAGATTTAACTCAAAGGGATGTATATATATTTTGAATAAGACTTTGTTTAATAAATAAACAAACCAATATTTCTCCCCTCTACATGTATAAAATTATATATATACACATTTGTAAGTATGATCTAATAGAAAACTTACAACCAACCTCTCAAATTTTCAGCCTAGAATTTTCATTTATAATTTTAAACTTTTCCCAAATTTAATTCTTAATTCTATTTTAATTCGAACCCAAACCCAAATTAATTTCCAATTCTTGATTCTACTAAAGGAAGGTCATAATGAGAATTTTTATTCCCATAATTGGATGAAACAATATGCATGCCCGAATTCCAAATTACAAAATTGAAGATTCATTCATAGAGAATTATTTAGACACACATAACAGACACAATGAAGACAGGAAAAGAAAGAGCATAATAAAATATGTGAAATAATCACAAGTGCCTACTTGGACATTGATGCTAAATTTTCTATGCCTCAGAAAATTGTAGAGAAGCTCCTCCTCTTAGAACCTTCTCCTTTCTGAAAATTCCTTCCTTCTTCAACATTCACAATCCCTCCAAGAACTGAACCCCCAAGTGACTAGAAGCATGTAGAAGAATAGAGAAACATATGAGCTTGTCAAAGCATATGAGGATGTAGAAGCATATGAGCTTGTAGAAGCATATTAGGATGTCCATACACGCTAGGAGAGCCTATATATAAAGGCCTCTAAGATGCATCTAGAATGTGTCTAGAAAGAACTAGGAGATAAGCATGACAACTAAGCACGTAACTTCCACGCTAAGAAGATAAACATGATGAGGTGTCTAGAATGTTGTAGACACCATGTGCTCTGATGGGGACACAACCCAAGCACAAAATGGACACAATAGGAAAAGGGAAATTGTATTAACTGTGAAAATAAGCTAGTACATTCAGTACAGAGATAATAGACTTCAAAACATGCCCTAAGGGCTTACAATAGCACAAAACTGGAGATAATTTCTCCTTTTGGTACCTCCTCTCAAACTCCACTCCGAACTACCTTTTACAATGCCAGTAATGTCCTTAAATAAACCTTGGAGGGTTAAGGACTAGGAGTACATTCTAGAAAGTGCTAGTAGGCATCCACTGACCAAGTAGAAGGCTCTAGAAGCTACGTTAGAAGTTGGTGCAAATCTAGAAGAATCCAAAAATGGTAACCGAACTTTCAGGAGGCATAAATTTTGAACCGTAGCTCCGATTGACGGACCGTTTCCATTTTCGAAAAGCTCTTGAAGCGCTCTATAGCCCTATTGACCAACTTTGATAGTCCCCCATTTTTTGGCCCTTTTTGAGGTCATTTAATGCCCCTAACCTGACTTTGAAGCATTCTTAGGAGGTCTCTAGAAATCGAAAAACTGCAATAACTTTCAAACCATGGGGCCTTTTGACCTGATTCTTTTTTTGGAATGCTCTAAATTACAATTACATTATCCAGCCAATTTACACCTTCTAGTTCACCAAAAGGATGGCTCAATTACATAATCCTATTTGTTTAGCATTTACATGTATCCCAAGGTGTTCAAATATTCTATCCTAGAACACTGATAGTGGAATTGTGAGAGTTGGAACCTTTATTTGACCCAAATAGGTAACTAGAAATGAAAACACATGAAATAGAAACAAAGACTAAGTACATTTTTTTTGGGTGACACAGGATTTACCTTATACCTCTGGATGCTCCTACATCAGACACCCAGGGTAGATTAAAAAGTGACCCTGTCACTTTATGAATGGTAGAGGAAATCCCAAATGGGAAACCTCAGCTGCTAAAATCCAAGTTGAGTCCTCTATCAATCGTCCTTTTCACTTGACCAAATACTCTTCATACTGCCTATTTCTAGTACTCCTACCCACACGATGATCTAAAATGTCATCTATCTCCTCCTTCTTAGAAGTAGGAATTGGACATGGCTCTAACATCAGTTCCTCATCTGCACCATCATCATGATACTTTGTTAAGTCTACAATGTTAAAAATAGGAGAAATGTGGATACCATCTGGAAACTCCACCTCATATGCATTTCCTGAGTCATGTTTCTTTAGAATTTTGTAGGGAACAAATTTCTTCATTTTCAGCTTGTTACAAGTGTCGGCTGGAAATCTTTCTTTTCGTAAGTGTACCATGACTAGATCCCCTACTTGGAATTACTTATGTCTTCTCCTTTGATCAGCCCTAGCTTTATACTCTTCATTCATCTTGGTAATGTGTGCTTGAACCTCCTCATGTAGATGCTTGATATGTTCAGCAAATTCTTCAGCTTCAACACTTGTCCTCTCCCCTTGCTCTATCTTCCTTAATTCTGGTGTTGTCCTTGGGCTACTTCCATATACAATTTGGAATGGTTATCTACTAGTACTCTTATTTATAGAGTTATTGTAAGCAAACTCGGCTTGTGGTAGAATCAAATCCCACCCCTTGGGCTTATCCCCAACTAAAATCTCAGCAAATTGCCCAGACTTTTGTTTACCACTTCTATTTGGCCATCAATCTATGGGTGATGTGTGGAATTGAATTTCAAGTCTATTCTCAACTTTTTCCACAATGCTCTCCAGAAATACCCCACAAATTTAGTGTCTCTATCAGAAACTATACTCCTTGGAAGACCATGTAGTCTTACCGCCTCTCTAAAAAACAAGTCTACAATATGGACATCATCATGAGTTTTGTGGCATGGAATGAAATGTGCCATTTTGGAGAACCTATCAACCACCAAAAATACTGAGTCACTACCCCTTTGTTTCCTTGGCAATCCAAGAACAAAATCCATACTTATGTCCTCCCATGGCTTTGATGGAACAGGGAATGGCTAATATAGTCCAGTATTATGGCTAAATCCCTTGGCAACTTGACAAACCTGGCAACTCTGTACAAACTTCTTCACATCTTGTGAAATATGAGGCCAAAAATAATGTTCTCTAAGAATGGCAATGGTCTTATCTTGACCAAAATGTCCTGCCATCCCTCCACTGTGTTTCTCTTTAATCAGATTTTCCCTCATGGAACTCCTTGGAATGCACAATTGGCTACCCTTGAATAACATACCATCCTGAATCAGATAGTCTATCCACTTATTTCTATCTATAGAAATAGGCTCTTTACAAGCTTTCCATGCTTCATAAAAATTAAGATCTTCAGGGTATAGATTCTTGAGTTCATCAAACCTAACTACTTCAACCTGCATTACTGTAAGCAACAACTTTCTCCTGCTTAGTGCATCTGCAACCCTGTTAGATTTTCCACTTCTATGTTTCAACACAAATGTATAGCTCTACAAGAGCTCTACCCACTTCATATGCCTCTGATTCAATTTACCTTGGCTATTTAGGTACTATAATGCCTGATGATCAGTACATAAAAAAAATTCCTTTGGCAATAAATAATGCCTCCATTTCTTTAAGGCCTGAACGATTGCATAGAACTCTTGATCATAAACAGAATACTTCTTCTTTGCATCATTCAATTTTTCACTAAAATATGCAATAGGCTTACCTTCTTGGCTTAATATAGCCCCAATAACACTGCCACTAGCATCACAATCCACCTGGAACACCTTTCTAAAATCTAGAAGTGCCAACACAGGTTGTTCTATCACCTTCTTCTTCTGCATTTCAAAACTTCTCGTAGCTGCTACAGTCCATTTGAACTCTTTTCTATCCCCTCTTATTGTGTTAGTTAGGGGTGCACATATGCCACTGAAATTCTTAATAAACTTCCTATAAAAACTAACCAGACCATGAAATGATCTTACCTCAGTAGCAGACCTTGGAGTAGGCCATTCCAAGATGGATTTTACCTTCTCTAGATCCATTTTGAGACCTTTAGGTGATATAACAAACCCCTAATAGACAAACTCCCTTTTTACAAAGATACACTTCTTCAAATTAATTAACAGTTTCTCTTCCCTTAACCTTTCAAGGACACTACGAATATGCAATAAATGTTCTTCCAATGTCTTGCTGAAAATTAAAATATCATCCAAATAGACAATAAATTTTTTTTCCAAGAACTTCTTAAGTACCTCATTCATAAGCCGCATGAAGGTGCTTGGGGTGTTTGTCAATCCAAAGGGCATGACTAACCACTCATAAAGACCCTCCTTGGTCTTGAAAGTCATTTTCTACTCATCTCCTTCTTGAATCTGTATCTAGTGATAATCACTCTTGAGATCTATCTTTGTGAAGTACTGAGCTCCACTCAAGCAGTCTATAAGATCATCCATTCTTGGAAAAGGAAACTAATATTTGATGGTTATTCTATTTATAGCTCAAGAGTCTGTACACATGCTCCACTCTCCATCCTTCTTTTTTGCTAGTACTATAGGTACTACACATGGACTCAGGCTCTCCTGAATCAAGCCCTTCCTCAATAGTTCTTGAACCTGTCTATTTAGCTCCTCAGTTTCAGTAGGAGTCATCCTGTCAGCAACCTTGTTAGGAAAACTAGCTCCTGAGATTAAATCTATCTGATGACTAATTTTCCTTACTGGTGGCAATCCTTCTAGAACATTATTAGAGATAATATCTCTAAACTCACCTAGTAAATCTGAAACTTCAAGTGGTATTTTGCTACTACCTTCTTTATCTTTCCAAGGAATCAAAGCATAGCACATACACTGACATTTCATTCCATCTAAAAACTTTCTTCAATCAACAAGACAAATCCTAGCACTACTACATACCTTTTCACCTTCCTTTTTCATGAGCTTCAGTTTGTGTCAAACTCCATCTTTTGTTAGAGAGTATGTGTTTGCATGACCATCATGTATTGCATGCCTATCAAACTACCATGGTCTACCCAACAATAGATGACAAACATCCATTGGAATAACATCACAAAGAACTTCATCATGGTAACTCCCAATTTTAAATTTCATGAGACATTGTTCACTTACCAGGACCTTATGATCATCTTTCACCCAAGAAATCCAATATGGATGGGGATGTTTCTCCCTCCTGAGCTTTAGCTTAGAGACCATCTCCTCTAATACCAAGTTATCAGTGCTACCACCATCAATGATCACATCACAACATTTATCCTCACACTTGCATCTGGTACAAAAAAAACTCCTCCTTTGTCCTGGTTCAATCCCACCACTTAGTAGGACCTTTTCATTTACCAAGGTCTCTCCTCTGTCTGCATCCTTTGAATGTGATGACTATGCATCCTCATCCACATGAGCAACCCTAGCTTGACCCTTAGCCCTCCTATCTATCCTTCCTTGTCATTGAGGCATTCAAAGGCACGATGACCTTCTTCATTACAATGGAAATAGGTACCATAGAATCCTCCTCTTCCTTGTCCATGTCCTCTACCTCTTCCTCTCTAATTTCCAAATTCTTGATCATGGGAGTAGTTGAAACCCTCATTTCTCTGGTTCCTGCTAGTACCCACATCTTCATTTTTCTTTTGGGTTTCATTTCAACCTCCAGATGACCTACCGCTTCCCCTTCCTCCTTGACCAGGCTCTCTTTTTCTCCCTTCAAACCTTCTCCTTATTTTCTTCTGGATGCCCTGTTCTAAGAAAAAGTCAATAAAACTCCTCTGTATATTCTTGGACTAATCTTCTTTCTTGCTTTAGCTCATACATCTTCTTAAACAAATCAAGCTCATAGTCCACAGGAATGAACTACTATTTCAATTTGTCCACCATGCAATCCCACCTTGTGATCTTCTCCTTTCCTCTTCTATTTCTTTCCAATTGAACCTCTTGCCACCAAATTTTGGCATGGCTTTTCAATTTGGCCTTTTCAAACTTAACCCTATCTAGGTCCTTGATATCCTCATGATCAAAGTATTCTTCCAGTTCATTGATCCAGTCAATCAACTCATCTGGTCTCAGATTTCCTGAAAATACACCCACATCAATTGTAGGTCATTTCCCAAATTTAGTAATGGCCCTAAAAAGCCTTTCCTCTGCCTGATTTAGAACTTCCTCATCAAATTCCCCTTTTGGTCCAATTTTTTCTTCTTCATTATCATCCTCACTTTTGTCACCTGCAGCAACATTTGTTCCTCTACAGAGCTCCTCCTACAATGCTTGTACCTGCCTTTGGAGGGCTCTAACCTCCTCAAGATTAACAACTCTGACCCTTCCACCATGATCTCTTTGTGGAGGCATCTTCTTAACTCAAACCCACAACCACACAGTCCTAGTGCAAACTGCCTCACAGTCGACGTTCTATCTACACACTCAGGAAAACCAACTCTGATACCACTTGATGGGGACACAACCCAAGCACATAATGGACACAATAGGAAAAGGGAAATTGTATTAACTATGAAAATAAGCTATTACATTCAGTACAAAGATAATAGACTTCAAAACATTCCCTAAGGGCTTGCAATAGCACAAAACTGGAGATAATTTCTCCTTTTGGTACCTCCTCTCAAACTCCACTCTGAACTGCCTTTTACAATGCCAGTAATGTCCTTAAATAGACCCCGGAGGGTTAAGGACTAGGAGCACATTTTAGAAAGTTTTAGTAGGCATCCACCGACCAAGTA
Source organism: Cupressus sempervirens (assembly GCA_028749045.1). Classification (NCBI taxonomy): domain Eukaryota; kingdom Viridiplantae; phylum Streptophyta; class Pinopsida; order Cupressales; family Cupressaceae; genus Cupressus; species Cupressus sempervirens. The sequence goes on along the minus strand of CM053790.1, from coordinate 193,742,462 downwards.
GAAGGTTCCAGAAGCCGCATTAGAAGTTGGTGCAAATCTAGAAGAATCCAAAAATGGTAACCGAACTTTCGGGAGGCATAACTTTTGAATCGTAGCTCCGATTGATGAACCATTTACATTTCTAGAGAGCTCTCCAAGTTCTCTATAGCCCTATGGACCAGCTTTTCTCATCCTCCATTTTTTGGCCCTTTTAGAGGTCATTTAATGCCCCTAACTTGACTTTGAAGCATTCTTAGGAGGTCTCCAAAAACTAAAAAACTATAATAACTTTCAAACCGTGGGGCCTTTTGACCTGATTCCTTTTTTCAGAATGCTTTAAATTACAATTACATTCATCTAGCCAATTTACACCTTCTAGTTCACCAAAATGATGGGTCAATTACATACTCCTATTTTTTTGGCATTTACACGTATCCCAAGGTGTTCAAATACTCTATCCTAGAACACTGATAGTGGAACTGTGAGAGTTGGAACCTTTATTTGACCCAAATGGGAATCCAAAAATGAAAACACATGAAATAGAAACTAAGTCTAAGTACATTTTTTTTTGGGTGACACAGGATTTCCCTTATACATCTGGATGCTCCTGCATCATGTTCAAATAATGTGCTAACTCCTAAGTGTAGACAAGACATGCATAATTAGAGTGCAAACTCATGTGTTGTCAACATGAAAACACACAAGAGTTCGCATACTCCTGTGTGAATAAATATTACAATAATGCACATTACTTAATTAATATTCAATTTTATTTATTTATTTATTAATTTTAAATCTCATGCACTTGTCATGTGGTCATGAAATTGTAATAAATTAATTTCTTTTCCATTTTAAATTTATTTTCAAAACTTAATTGATAAAATATTTATTAACTTGAATAATAATATTATTTAGCATTTATTTATAAATTAACTCTAAATATATTATTATTAAAATAAATCAATATTATCACATTCCAAATTTCAACTTATAACTTTCATCTCCAAATTTAATTCTTTTATTTAATTAATTTTCCAATTAATTAAATAAAATTAAATATTAAAATATCATATTAATTTTCCATTAAATTAAACCATTAATTGAATCTTTTAATTAGGCTTAATTAATAAAAATTCACTAAAAAAGAGTTCGGCAATAATAGCAAAATGCAAACTAGGGCAGGGACTACATCAACTCACCTAAATTGATAGTTTTCATCTCCCCCCACATTTTTCAAAACAAATATATTATAACTAGGAGAAAAATAATACATTCTAGAAGAGGACTCTCTCCTCTATAACGTCATATAATTTTTAGATTTTTTTGATATGATCTAATATTATAATTTGTGCTTCTGGATTAGATTGTGTCAAATTTTCTGGCATTCTCTCATCCCGATGATGGATCACAGAGTGTGATCCGAAACGTTGATGCTAAAAAATTTGACACAATCTAATCCAGAAGCACAAATTATACTCCAATGGATTGTGGAAATCTAATAAGATTGAATGATCTAATATTGTTTTTTTTCTCAAAACTGACATCTTTCCAAGTGTTAAAATACATGGTTGTAGAATTTTTTAATTACAATATACTATATCTAATTAAAACCCTATAAACTCTATATGAGAATATTCATGAATCTGAGCACTATAAAATGGTGTTTACATATTATTAAAAATATATCATAAAAAATAGTTAGAGTTATTGAAATGCCACTTTTTTGAAATAATTTTAATTCTTTGGTAATTGGATACAAACTAGTATAAAACATGCATTTAATAGACATTTCCAATTGGAAAAGTGTGAGACCATATATAACTTAGCTAGAATAAATTTATCTAGATCATATGTTTAAAAATATATATTTTTAGATAGAAATACTCAAATTCAAACATTCTAATAAGTTAGCCTAAAAGGTGACACAACTTTGTACTTTTACCCTAAGACTACATGGTCTTCCAAAGAGTATAGTTTCAGATCTAGATACTAATTTTTTTGGGTATTTCTAGCATACATTATGGAAGAAATTGAAGATGGATTTGAAGTTTAGTTCATCACATCATCCATGGATTGATGGACAAATAGAAGTTGTGAATCACAAATTGGGAAAATTGTTGAGATGTTTGGTTGGAGACAAGCCAAAAGGATGGGATCTGATTTTATCATAGGTAGAATTTGCATATAATAATTCTATAAACAAGAGTAATACTAAATCACCATTCTAGATTGTACATGTGATTAGTCCTAGAAATGCTTCTAAATTGAGGTAGTTGGATAAAGGAGAGATAAGTAGTGTTGAAGCAGAAGAATTTGTTAAACACTTGAAGAATATCTATGAGGAGGTGAGGAAGCACATCATAAAGATGAATACATAGTATAAAGCTAAGGTAGATGTGAAAAGGAGGTATAAGAAATTTTAGATTTGAGCTGAAGTCATGGTTCATTTGAGAAAAAAGCATTTTCCAATGGATACATATAATAAGTTGAAGATGAAGAAGTTTGGACCATGCAAGATAGTGAAAAGACATGATTCTAGAAATGCTTATGAAGTGGAGTTGTCTGTTGAGTTGAGTATTTCACTAGTATTTAACATTTCAAATTGCAAGAGTATTATGAACGAGGTGATGGAGATGACATTGCAAAAGTGTAGTGGAGTATTCCAACAACTAGTTCGGCTAAAAAGGAGGTTGAGGAGATATTAGATAGTTATGTTGGAAAAAGTACAAGGAACATAACTTATGAGAAATACCCAATCAAATGGAAAGGGAGGCCAATAGAGGACTCATCATGGCTAGTAAGGAAGGAGGCTAACCATCTTGGTTTTCCTTTAAACACATAAGATGTGATGAGGTCACTTGTCAAATTACCCTAGGTGTCTAATGTAGGAGCATCCTGGGTGTGAGAACAATCTTGCATCACCTAGAAATATATTTTTTCAGTCATTTATATGTTAATAAGGATTAGTAGATAGGGTGGCTATTATTTATGAGAACTTTCTATTTTTAGTAATTTTATCATTCGAGCACAAAATGTTCTCATTTTCTACATGAAGGTTCATTTTAGAGTTATAAGCCTTCCATAAAAATCTCATTACTCCAGCTTAACTATTAGAGAAGTTATTGCAAATTTTTAGTGGAAACATTTGAAAAAAAATATTTAGGATCATCGTGGAGGCTTAGAGTGCCAATATGAGGTTCAAAAACTTGAAAAAATGGTGCTTGCATAGTCTTAAATATATAGGTCAAGAGTTGAAATTTCTAAAAAGTGGTTATAATAGCCAATCAAAGAAAGGATTCATGAGTTATGACCTTTCAAAGTGGGGCTACCTGAAGTACCTAAAATAAATGTCAAAAATGTATTTGGCCAACTATGTATGTATTGTTAGAGTTTGTCAGCCCTAGGTACTAAATTTGAGCATCTAGAACCTTCCTGGGTAGCATAAATTTGCCTATTTAAGAAAGACTCAAACATTGTCTAGGATAGCTCTAGGTGGTAGTTTGCAACTTAGTCTTGTAGATTATTACAATGAAGGTGCCCATGTGGGTTAGCATTTTGTACTTGTAAATTCTATAATTCTACATTTGCAGAAAAAATAAGAAGACCATATTTTGTTCTCACATTTGTTGTTTCTTTGTTTCTATTATGAGTTTATGGTTTTAAGGGGAGAACCCTTCATGAAGAAGTAAAGAAATAGGCAAGAAAAATGAAGAGCAAGAGGATGACACATCTAAAGAGGCATAAAGAAAAAATAAATGAGCCAAATATGGAAGTAACCAAAGATGGAGAAAACTTTATCAATAATCCTACTATTATTAGAGAGATAAGGGATATGAATACTAAGGAGAAAGAAGTCCAAATGAAAGTTGTGGAAGGCAATGGAAAATATTTGGACATTCAAGTTGCAAGAACATTGCAAGAAATCTCACAAGTAGAAGTAACCGGAGAAAAGAAGAAAAGAGAAGTTGATAATAAAGAAGAGGAGATCAATAGTAGAGTTGAATTTGAAATATTGAGAAGGCCTTATGTACAACTAAATCATGAAGATAGGAAGTTATATGCAAGGATATTTCAAGAAAGGATAAGCTTATGGAGTAAGTTGGAAGACAAGTAGAGAATGAGAACTGCAAAAAGAAAATTGAAAATATTATCTCATTTTCTACTAGAAGTAAAGACCAAAGAAGAAGAGCAATAAAGTGGAAAATATTTATAAACCATTATAAATGCAATAAATATTGATTAGAATATTCAGAAGGAATTAAGTGCAAATTTGCACCATGGAACCAACAAAGATGGTTAGCTGAAGTTACAATAGGACTATTAGACAAACATAGCAATTTGAAGAATAAAATAGAAAAAGGGTTGATAGATATGCAGAAAATTCTACTGATGACTAGTGCTACGAATGATTCTTACTAGTTATTACTATACATGAGTCTCATTCAACAACAAATGGAAATGAGAAATTTTTGCCTAGGCAAATTATCGACAAGAACAATTGTATCATTATTGGACATAATATATAGGTGAAAGTTTATATTTCAAGTTTGCAAATTAATTGCAATAACATGATGATGAGTATAGAGATCAAGATGAAGTATATAGAGATAAGCAAGAATTTTTATTTTTATTTTAAATTCTTCTACCTTTGGCATTTTTGTCAAAGGGGGAGAGATTTTGTAAAAAGAAGGGAGGAATTATGTAAAATGAAGGGAGAGATTATGTATAAAGACAAGAAGATGGTGCTTAGAATAGAGATTAACAAAAAATTAGAAGTTGAGTATTGAGTTGAATTGAGAATGCATAGAGTTTTCCATCAATTCCAAAGGGGGATATTGTTACCTTCACAAAATCATTGAACCCTGTTGGTATGATTTTTGTGATGTTGTCTTTGATGTCAAAAAGCTATGTTATAACTATTAAAGGAGATATGTTATATTAAAGCATTAGGTTTTTATGTTTAAGTATAGTCCATTATCAAAGGTCAACATGTTATTGGAACCCTAAGGTTTAGCTTATTAGAGATATTAAGGTCTATCAAAGTCATAAGGTAGAAAAGGTAAAAGAGGAAGTTTATCATGGAAGGGTATAGAACACCTAATTAGGTAAAGAAGTGGAAAAGAGTAAGTAAGCATAAAAAGACAAAAGAAAGAGAGATAAAGATGATAAATGTGTAGCTATTAGAGGAAATTTAGTGAAATGAAGTCTTCGGTGTAGAGACAGTACAACAAGTTATCAATTTAGATATAGAAAAATAAGCTATCAAAAGGAGGAAAGTTGGTATAGAAGCAACAAACCTATCAAGTAGATGAAAGGAAAACCACAAGTCAATCTCTTGTTTCTTTCACCTAACTAGTTAATTAGCAAGATTGTAAAATCCTTTTACAAGGCACTCTTTGACATGACTTAAAAATTCTTATTTTCAATATCATTTGTATATCCCTTAATTGGGTGAACATTGAAATAGTGGGATTAAATATCTTAACTAAATAGTCTTTAATATCACTAATTATATTCTTATCAGGGTATTAGACACTTCTAATAGACTGTAGTCATTTAGAAGATGACACTATTATAAGTTTTTAATTGAGCACCTTGTTACTATAGTGATGAGTTGTGGGTATGATCGCCACCATAGTTTTGCCCTCAAACCAAGTTTTTTATGCGATACCAAAATAAATGTGTTATGTGTTATAAGTTTATGGTTTGGGTTTTTATTTTATTTTTCCATTAAGATACATTGACTTATTAGCATGATGCAATAGACTTTGTGTCCTTGAGCAATCTTGCATCCACCAAAAATATTTCTTCTTTTCTATGCTAGTCTATTTTTTGTGAATTATTCATTGTTGAATTTCATTCCATGTTTTGTGTAGTTGATATCATTTTGAGGACCTATCCTTGATACTTTTCCTAAGTGTATGTATTCTAATGTTTCATATTCTTTGAATTTTGTGTCATTCCTTGTGATCATTATTTCCTGTAGTTTTTGTCTAGCGAGATGTGTTTTTTTTCTTTTCACATAGTTCCCCATTTTGACATGGCATGTTGTGCAATTAGGAGATGACTCCTAACTTGTGTTTTATTTTTCTTGGGTTTTGGTTTGCTCTTCTCAGACTGTACCTATAATGTAATTAATTGTCTGACTAGCCAATTTGTGGCTTAGTTTTCATTATATGAATCTTGGTTGGATTTATGATATCATCATCTTAGAGAGAAGAAGGTACAATATGAAATATTAGAATTTAATTTTTTAATTATCTTTTTATAAGATCACAACTTAGAAGGCCTCATAGTGAGGCATGTTATTTTATATGTATGAGAAGTGAAATAATTACACCATATATCTGTTGCATATATCTTTTGTGTTCTATGTTGATGTGTATGAGTAAAGCTTCCATTTGTAACTCTTAGCAAGGACTTTATTAGGCTTGAGTTGGGTTTATCCCATATTTCCTCCTCCTACTCTCCCTCCTTATGTTTGGTGTTCCTTGTAAATTTGGGATCATGGAGAACCTTATTGGATTGGTTGTAGGGTGGAAGATCTAGAATCTAACCTATAACTTGTATAAGGTTATGATCTTGCAAGAACTATTGTCAAAATGGTCTATGGTAGAGGGAATGTAGATAATGCCATAATGGACAAGCTAAGGAATATTTAAACAAGACTTGAAGTTGTTGAGATAGAGAAGAGGTGTAAATCTTGAAGATGTTAGTGATGATGAAGAAGCAACACCTAATCTCAATCCTAAACTTGAGGTTGAACAAGATGAAGAAAGGCTTTTGAGAGTCTTGTCTACTATACCTACTATTTAATTTTCTTGTTATGATAGAAGACTTGAGACTAATCTAGTAATTGGATCTCTAAGATGGACAAGTTCTCTAAGAATGAAATCACTCTTGTTAAAAAGAAGGTGAAGCTAATAGTCACAAACTTGAAGGGTCATGCTTCACTTTGGTGGGATCATTTGCAAATGGAGAGACAGAAGAGAGGAAAAGAAAAGATAAAGACATGGGTGAAAATGATTTCAAAAATGAAGAATAACTTTCTCTCTATAGACTACCATTGTAATTTGTTAAGAAAGATCCAAAATTTGAGGCAAAAGGATATGAGTGTGAAGGAATATACCGAGGAATTCTAAAAATTGGATATCAAATCAAGACACGTGGATGATGAAGTTGAGAAAGTGGCAAAATATCTGAATGGTTAAGAACATCAATTCAAGATGAGATAATCTATGTTAATATGGAAAGTGTGGAAGAAGTATATCAATATTCTTTTAAGGCCAAAGACATATTGGCAAAGAAACATGATCTAGGATAAGAGGTAGAGGTGTATAATTTCAAAGTAGTAGAGGTGGAACATATGTAGAAAGTAGTAGATTTGAAAATACAATGCATGATGAAAGAAAAATAGAATACAAAGAAGAACATGCTAGAAAAAGACGTAATTACACTAGAGGTAGTTATACTAGTTACTCTAGGAATAATAATGGTGGTAGAAGAGAAGAAAGATCTTGGTTTAAGGGCACTTGTTTCAAGTATGGAGAAGAATGTGATGGGGACACAACCCAAGAACAGAATGGACACAATAGGAAAAACGGAAATTGTATTAACTAAAAAATAAGCTAGTACATTCAATACAGAAAAAATAAACTTCAAAACATGCCCTAAGGGCTTACAATAGCATAAATGTGGAGATAATTTCTCCTTTCAGTACCTCCTCTCAAACTCCACTCCGAACTGCCTTTTACAATGCTAGAAATCTCCTTAAATAGAACCCAGAGGGTTAAGGACTAGGAGCACATTCAAGAAAGTGCTAGTAGGCATCCACTAACCAAATAGAAGGTTCCAGAAGCTACGTTAGAAGTCGACACAAATCTAGAAGAATCCAAAAATGGTAATCGAACTTTCGAGAGGCATAACTTTTGAACCGTAGCTTCGATTGACGAACCGTTTACATTTTTGGAAAGCTATCAAAGCTCTCTATAGCCCTATGGATGAACTTTGCTCGTCCCCCATTTTTGGCCCTTTCTGAGGTCATTTAATGCCCCTAACTTGACTTTGAAGCATTCTTAGGAGGTCTCCACAACCAAAAAAATTGCAATAACTTTCAAACCGTGGGGCCTTTTGACCTGATTCTTTTTTTGGAATGCTCTAAATTATAATTATATTCATCTAGCCAATTTATGCCTCCTAGTTCACCAAAATGATGGCTCAATTACATACTCCTATTTTTTCAGGATTTACACGAACACTAATAGTGGAACTATGAGAGTTGGAACCTTTATTTGACCCAAATGGGTATCCAAAAATGAGAACACATGAAACATAAGCTAAGTCTAAGTATAATTTTTTGGGTGACATAGGATTTCCCTTATACCTTTGGATGCTCCTGCATCAAACACCCAGGGTAGATTGAAAAGTGACCCTGTCACTTTATGAATGGTAGAGGAAATCCCAAATGGGAAACCTCAGTTGCTGAAATCCAAGTTGAGTCCTCGATCGGTAGTCCTTTCCATTTGACCAAATACTCCTCTTACTAACTGTTTTTGGTACTCCTACTCACATGATGATCTAGAATGTCTTGTATCTCCTCCTTCTTAGAAGCAGGAATTGGACATGGCTCTAACACCAGCTCCTCATCTGCACCATCATCATGATACTCATTTAAATCTGCAATGTTGAAAATGGGAGAAATGTGAATACCATCTGGCAGCTCCACTTCATATGCATTTCTTGAGTCATGTTTCTTCAAAATTTTGCAGGGGCCAAATTTCTTCATTTTCAGCTTGTTGTAAGTACTGGCTTTAAATCTTTCTTTTCGTAAGTGCACCATGACTAGATCCCCTACTTGGAATTCCTTATGTCTTCTCCTTTGATCAGCCCTAGCTTTATACTCTTGATTCATCTTGGTAATGTGTGCTTGAACCTCCTCATGTAGATGCTTGATATGTTCAACAAATTCTTCCGCTTCAGTGCTTGTCCTCTCCCCTTGCTCTATCATCCTCAATTCTGGTGCAATCTTTGGGCTATTCCCATCCCTTGGGCTTATCCCCAACTAAACATCTCAGCGAATTTCCTAGACTTTTGTTTACCACTTCTGTTTGGCCATTAGTTTGTGGGTGATGTGTGGAACTGAATTTCAAGTCTGTTCTTAACTTTTTCCACAATGTCCTCTAGAAATACCCCACAAATTTAATATATTTGTCAGAAACTATACTCCTTGGAAGACCATGTAGTGTTACCACCTCTTTGAAAAACAAGTTTGCAATATGGACAACATCATGAGTTTTGTGGCATGGAATGAAATGTGCCATTTTGGAGAACCTATCAACCACCACGAATATTGAGTCATTACCCCTTTGTGTCCTTGGAAATCCAAGAACAAAATCCATATTTATGTCCTCCCATGGCCTTGATGGAATAGGCAATGGTTGATATAGGCCAGTATTGTGACTAAACCCCTTGGCAACTTGACAAACTTGGAAACTCTGTACAAACTTCTTCACATACTATGAAATTTGATGCTAAAAATAATGTTCTCTAAGAATGGCAATGGTCTTATCTCGACCAAAATGTCCTGCCATCCCTCCACTGCATTTCTCCTTAATCAGATTTTCCCTCATGGAACTCCTTGGAATGCACAGTTGACTACCCTTGAACAACATGCCATCCTGAATCAAATAGTCTAACCACTTGGTTCTATCTACAGCAACAGGTTCTTTACAAGCTTTCCATGCTTCAGCAAAATTAGGATCCTCGGGGTACAAATTCTTGAGATCATCAAACCCAACTACTTCAACTTGCATTACTGTAACCAACAAATGTCTCCTACTTAGTGCATCTGCAACCCTGTTAGATTTTTCACTTCTATGCTTGAATACAAATGTATAACTCTGCAAGAACTCTACCCACTTCATATGCATCTGATTCAATTTACCTTGGCTATTTAGGTACTATAATGCCTGATGATCAATATACAAAACAACTTCTTTTGGTAATAAATGATGCCTCCATTTCTTTAAGGCCTGAACTATTGCATAGAACTCTTGATCATAAACAGAATACTTCTTCTTTGCATCATTCAATTTTTCACTAAAATATGCAATAGGCTTACCTTCTTGGCTTAATACAGCCCCAATAGCACCACCACTGGCATCACAATCCACCTAGAAAACCTTTCTAAAATTTGGAAGTGCCAACACAGGTTGTTTCGTTACCTTCTTCTTCAGCAATTCAAAACTTCTTGCAGTTGCTGCAGTCCATTTGAACTCTTTTCTATCCCCTCTTATTGTATCAGTTAGGGGTGCACATATGCCACTAAAATTCTTAATAAACTTCCTGTAAAAACTAACTAGACCATGAAATGATCTTACCTCAGTATTAGACCTTGGAGTAGGCCATTCAAAGATGGCTTTTACCTTCTCTGGATCCATTTTGAGACCTTCAGGTGATGTAACAAAACCCAAATAGACTAACTCCCTTTTTGCAAAGATACACTTCTTTAGATTAATTAACAGTTTCTCTTCCCTTAGCATTTCAAGGAAACTAAAAATATGCAGTAAATGTTCTTCCAAAATCTTGCTGAAAATTAAAATATCATCCAAATAGACAATAAAAATTTTTCCCAAGAACTTCTTAAGTACCTTATTCATGAGCCGCATGAAGGTGCTTGGGGCATTTGTCAATCCAAAGGGCACGACTAACCACTCATAAAGACTCTCGTTGGTCTTGAAGGCTATTTTCCACTCATCTCCTTCTCGAATCTGTATCTAGTGATAACCACTCTTTAGATCTATCTTTGTGAAGTAGTGAGCTCCATTCAAGTAGTCCATAAGATCATCCATCCTTGGCAAAGGAAATAGGTACTTGATGGTTATCCTATTTATAGCTCAAGAATCTGTACACATCCTCCACTCTCCATCCTTCTTTGGTGCGAGTACTGCAAGTACTACACATGGACTCAGGCTCTCTCGAATCAAGCCCTTCCTCAATAGCTCCTAAACTTGTCTATTTAGCTCCTCTGTTTCAGCAGGAGTCATCCTATGAGTAGCCTTGTTAGGAAAACTAGATCCTGGAATCAGATCTATCTGATGACTGATTTTCCTTACTTGTGGCAATCCATCTGGAACATTATCAGAGATAATATCTCCAAATTCCCCTAGTAAATCTGAAACTTCAAGTGGTATTTCACTACTACCTTCTTTATATTTCCTAGGAATCAAAGCATAGCACATATGCTGATGTTTCATGCCATCTAAAAACTTCCTTCCATCAACAAGGAAATTCCTAGCACTACTACATACCTTTTCACCTTCCTTTTTCATGGGCTTCAATTTGTGGTGAACTCCATCCTTTGTTAGAGAGTATGTGTTTGCATGCCCATCATGTTCTGCATGTCTATCAAACTGCCATGGTCTACCAAACAATAGATGGCAAACATCCATCAAAATAACAAGAACTTCATCATGGTAGCTCCCAATTTTGAATTTCACTAAACATTGTTCACTTGCTAGGACCTTATGATCATCTTTTACCCAACCAATCCAATAGGGCTGGGGATGTTTCTCCCTCTTGACCTTCAGCTCAGAGACCATCTCTTCTGATACCAAGTTATCAGTGCCACCACCATCAATGATCATGTGAGAACATTTATCCTCACACTTGCATCTGGTACGAAACAAACTCCTCTGTTTTCTTGATTCAATCTCCCCACTTAGTAGAACTCTTTAAGTTACCAAGGTCTCTCCTCTTTCTGCATCTTTTGAATGTGATGATTGTGCATCTTCATCCACATGAGCAACCTTAGCTTGGCCCTCAGCTCTCCTATCTGCCCTTCCTTGTCATTGAGGGCATTCAAAGGCATGATGACCTTCTTCATTGCAATGGAAATAGATACCACACAAGCCATCTCTTCCACATCCTCTTCCACTTCCTCTCTAATTTCCAAAGTCTTGATCATGGGAGCGGTTGAAACCCTCATTCCTCTGGTTCCTTCTAGTACCCACATCTTCATTTTTCTTTTGGGTTTTATTGCGGCCTCCAGAAGATCTACCACTTCCCCTTCCTCCTTGATTGCACCCTCTTTGTCTTCCTTCAAACTTTTTATTCATCTTCTCTTTAACTCATAGGGAAAACTTGTCTGCCTCTTCAACACTGGTCATTCTTACCAGACTTAATTCCTCCTGGATGCTAGGTCGTAACCCACTGATATAATGAGCAACCTTCTCCTTATTTGCTTCTACATGCCTCGCTCTAATCAAGATTCGATAAAATTCCTCTGTATATTCTTGGATTGATCTTCCTGCTTGCTTTAATCCATGCATCTTTTTAAACAAATCAAGATCGTAGTCCATAAGAATGAACTGCTTCTTCAATTTGTCCACGATGTGATCCCATCTTGTGATCTTCTCCTTTCCTCTTCTATTTCTTTCCAATTGAACCTCTTGCCACTAAATTTTGGCATGGCCTTTTAGTTTGGCCTTTGCAAACTTAACCCTATCTGGGTCCCTAATATCCTCATACTCAATGTATTCTTCTAGTTCATTGATCCAATCGATCAACTCATCTAGTTTTAGATTTCCTGAAAATACACTCACTTCAATTGTAGGTCTTTTCCCAAACTTAGTAATGGTCCTAAAAAGCCTTTCCTCTACATGATTCAGAACTTCCCCGTTAAATTCCCCTTTTGGTCCCATTTCATCTTCTTTGTTGTCATCTTCACTTTCATCACCTGCAACCACAGTTACTCCTCTACAGAGCTCCTCCAACAATGCTTGTACCTACCTTTGGAGGGCTTTAACCTCCTCAGGATTAATAGCTTTGGCACTTCCACCACACTCTCTTCATCGAGGCATCTTCTTAACTCAAACTTACAACCACACAGTCCTGGTGCAAATTGCCTCAGAGTCGGTGCTTATCTACACACTCAGGAAAACTTTCTCTGATACCACTTGATGGGGACACAACCCAAGAACAAAATGGACACAACAGAAAAAAGGGAAATTGTATTAATTGAAAAATAAGCTAGTACATTCATTATAGAGAAAATAAACTTCAAAACATGCCCTAAGGGCTTACAATAGCATAAATGTGGAGATAATTTCTCCTTTTAGTACCTCCTCTCAAACTCCACTCCGAACTGCCTTTTACAATGCCAGAAATCTCCTTAAATAGACCCTGTAGGGTTAAGGACTAGGAGTACATTCTAGAAAGTGCTAGTAGGCATCCACCGACCAAATAGAAGGTTCTAGAAGCTGCATTAGAAGTCAACGCAAATCTAGAAGAATCCAGAAATGGTAAGTGAACTTCCGGGAGGCATAACTTTTGAACCATAGCTCTGATTGACGAACTGTTTACATTTTCAAAAAGCTCTCAAAGTGCTCTATATCCCTATGGATGAGCTTCACTTGTCCCCCATTTTTTGGCCCTTTTCAAGGTCATTTAATGCTCATAACCTGACTTTGAAGCATTCTTAGGAGGTCTCCACAACCTAAAAAATTGCAATAACTTTCAAACCATGGGGTCTTTTGACCTGATTCTTTTTCTGGAATGCTCTAAATTACAATTATATTCATCTAGCCAATTTACACCTAGCTCACCAAAATGATGGCTCAATTACATACTCCCATTTTTTTGAGATTTACACGAACACTAATAGTGGAACTGTGAGAGTTGGAACCTTTATTTGACCCAAATGGGTATCCAAAAATGAAAACACATTAAACAGAAACTAAGTCTAAGTATATTTTTTTGGGTGACACAGGATTGCCCTTATACCTCTGGATGCTCCTGCATCAAAATGACATAGAGATTTTGAATGTACTAATTTTCGCAAGAAGATTGTAGGTAGCAATATAAATACTTTGTCTTGTGAAAATTTTTTTGAAACACCTCATGAACCTGAGCATGGTCAAAACCTAATGATAAGAAGGATATTTTGGAATTAAGAATCTAATGAAGAACCTATTTTGAAAAGAATTTTTCTCAAGACCAGGTGTAAGATCACTAGAAAATGTTGTAAAGAAATTATTGATAGCAAATTTTTTGATAATTTGGCATCTCAGGAGTTGGTTAAAAAATTATAAATGTAGATATTGATACATATTAAGCCCTACCATGTTGTTTGGATCTAGAAGGAGCATAGTCTACTTGTAAGTGAGAAATTCCTTGTTAAATTAAAATTTGGAAATTATCATCATGAAGTCTTGTGTGATATTATGCCAATGGATTATCGTCATATTCTTTTGGGTACACATTAAGAATATGATAGAATAGATTTTCATAGAGGCACACTCAATTAGTATACTATTTGGGTTGATGAAAAGAAAAAAAATTTGTTACATTTGGAAAAATTTCCTAATGAGAAATGTTGTACCATAGTTAGAGTATGTTTAGTTGAACAGAAAAAGTTTGCTAAGGATATGAAGGAATAAAATGTTTTTTTGTTCTTTGATTCCTAGAAAGAATGACAAACAAGATGAACTAGAACATGAACCTAAGATTGAATCTTTGTTGGTACAGTTTTGTTGGTTTTCTTTCCCCTATTCAAACCATCACTAATAATTGATCTAAGGGATCTTCAATGGGTTAGAATTTTTTGTGGTTTAACACATTAGTTGGCAATTAACTTTACAGGTTTTTTAGAGTATTCTTTAGCTAAGTGTCTTGGTCTGTTCTTTTGCCAAGTAGCTTGACTAGTAGCTCAGTATGTTCTTTCGTTGAGTGGCTTAGTCTATTCTTTTTTTGGGTTTTATGTTATCTCATTGTGATAATTGACAAAGATCATTTTAGGTGGTCATCAAAATAGAGAAAGTGTTTGTTGTTTCTTCCATCATGTATTGGAAAATGTGTTAAATATTAGATTAAATTTTTTTTTCATCAATGGTTGTGTTTTAATCATTTATTGGGAGATTTATGTAGCATCAAGGCCATCCATTTCAAATGGAAAGATCTACATCAATGGTCTGCCACTTTTTGGCATAGATTTGATCTTTTCCACATGGGTCAACTCTAAAAGTGTACGTAGGTGGGTTAACACTAAGGTTATCCCATGCCACAACTTTTGGCAATGGCTAAATTTGATCTTTTGTGTCCAACACATGTCTCCATGCATCTTGATTGCTTGTAATGCTCAAACTTTTTGCTAAGATCTCTCTTACAACTGGGTGCATCAATTTGGTTTCTTTATAGTCACTTCCATGACTAAGTTGCACTTCATGATCAGATTTCTTCTAATTCTTATTTATTGCTCCTTTGTAATCCAACTCTAGTCTATTTGGGGCTTAAACTTCATGTAAACATCTAAGTGTTACCTAATCTATAAATGCAGGTTGTAAATACTTTTTTTGGCTCTTCTCTAGTTCTTTTACAACAAAATTATGCTCTTTGATTGTAAAGTTCATGTTTTTCCTTACATTAATAAAAACCCATGTTTCCTCTTCTTACCATTTAACTATCTTGTGCATGTTTTTCCTTGTGTTGAATGTGTCTATTTTAACTTTTGAATCTATACATTGTCTTAATATTCTCATGGGTGTTGCATTGTGAATATCTATTTCCTTGTAATGTCTCATTTGTTCTAACCTACATATGAACATTTGAAGGGTAAACTATAGGTAAGATATATGTAGCTTGGAGCCTTTTAGGTAGATTTTGTAACCACATTTCAATTTTTCATATCACCATCTTTCACTTTCAACCATTTAAGTTCATGCATTGTCTCTCCCTTTTCCTCTAAAGTGGTAGTTTAGATGCATCCTAATTGTAAGGAAGACGACCTTCTCCAAAGATTCAACCTCAAATCACAAGTCCCATACTAGGAGGTTTTTCCCATGTTACACAAGGTCTCTTAAGGGTCATATCTCAAGCAAGGGTGCATAATTTTGTGTGAATTTTTTTTGGCACATCTGGTGGGACAAATGGAGTCGACTACATAAGTCCTTTGATATCCATTTTAATCTTCGTTCATTGAGAAATTGGGTATTTTCTCAATATCATCATCTTGTGGAGGCATTCAATCAAACATCATAGCAACTCTAGTACACATCTATTATTTTCAAGAAGACATAGTGCTGGAATGTAAAAATGATCTTTTGCGATTTCTAATATTTTCTATGAATTTGAAACTTTTATGAAGTTCTAATCATAGACCCATTTCATATAAATAAATATTATTCCCCCCATATCATGATAATGTTATTATTTAGCCCTCATATTGCCAATTTCAATCTCAACCTCAAGATGGTTATAGCCAATATGCTCAAAATTATTACTCTCCTCCTACCCCTACTCATTAGTCCCAACATCCCCATATAAAAAGATTGAAGATATGAATTTGGAATTCCAAAAGCAAATTGACTAGAAATTTGACAAACAAAATGAGAATATTGACATGAGATTTCATGAGAAGAGAAGGAAAATAGACATGAAATTTCATGAATGATGTAGAAAATTGGACAAGTGGTTTCATGAGAAAAATGAGCAATTGTTGGCTTGTGATAAGAGGCTTGATGAGATTGCAAGACTGCAAGAAGTAGACCAACAATTGAAGGAGATGTGACACCAAACCTATCTCCAACAACAACAAGAAGAGAGGTAGAAATAGAGAAATTTTTAGGTGTAGCTTGCAAGGAAATTTTTTGTAGCAAAAGAAGAGGAAATGAGGCTCCAACTAGACCATTTTTGGACCATTTAAATGGCCCATTGCTACAACTTCTCCACTCCTTGTGCAAAAAAATGACCCTATAAGCCTTCCATACCTATTGCAATTTCACTCTTTGAGGTAAGACTAGTTGTATGGACTCCTAATGGTCCAAACATGTCATTTTGGGAGAGTGAAAAAAAGCCCTAAAAGATACCATATGGGGACTTGAAACCTATTGAGGAGGACAAAGAGGTATCTATTGAGAAAAAGGAAGAGGATTCAATCCTCCTATTTGAAGTGATTGGCACTTTTGTTGAGGAAGAAAAAAATAATATGCTTGCTCCTTTTCTTGAGGAAAAAATGGTTGATTTTGAGCGCTACAAGAAAATGAGGATCTATTGCAAGCTAAGGAAGAGGAAGATCAAATATTGCAGCAAACAGTCATCTATAATATGGAGGATGGAAAAGAGAGCCTTGAAGATAGCTCTATCCTTGAGGAAGAACATTTTGATATGAATATGGTTGTCCCTTAACCTATGCATTTTACTACAATAGAGCAAGAGGATTCTGATGGAGACAACTTTTGGGATAAGCTAGAATTTTTTTTTTTATCCTTGGACATAAAGCAATATGCTCCTTCATCGAAATATTATGAGTTATAAAAAATGTTGATAAAGAATATTTTCAATCATTATTTTGTCACTGATGTCAAACCTACTATATTTTGGAATGATAATTGCTTATAAGATCCAAGTACTATCACTTAGTTGATTGATGAAGAGGATTTAATCAATAACATGTAACAAAAGAACCTAAGGGAAAGGTTGAGTTATGGTTATGTAATGAATTATAAGGATCAATTAAGACAATGGTAAAATGATGTATTGATAATACACTTGAAGATACAAAGGTTGGCTACACTTAGAAACTCTTGAAGAATAAGTTGTGACAACGTTGTCTGCAAGGCTTGACTAAATTCATTATTTGGTGTAGAGTAAGTTAGTTCATGCCAAGACAATTATTAGTAAGTATCGAGAAAATGTAAAATCTACTGTGTACTGAGCGAGACATAATGTGTTGAGTATAGGTGTCGAGCTGGAAAGAAATGTAATAGGTGTCAAGCATAAGAAAAAATTAGTTGATGCTGAGCAAATCCATAGTAGATGTTGAGCATCAAAAAAATATAGTTGATGTTGAGTAATTTAGTATGTGTCAAGCATAAAAAATTCAATAGTGTTGAGTAGCTACATTATTTGAAAAGTCAAAGATTCGCCTAATCTAAGTGGAAAAATTTTGTTACCTTGAATTTTGTGAACCAGATGGAGGATAAAAATGATGAGTTGGTGGCACAAAATTTTAGGTCAATTTTTTAAGGCAAATATAGGTGGACTCTACATGATGTTTCTAGAAGAAACAAGATAAGTGGTAGATTCATTGAATCTTACCTAATCCATTCAAACCAAAAATAAGAATGGAAAGATTAGAGTGGAAAAAATATTTCAAACTTCTATTTAAGGAGTTACAGGTCAAGAAGCAAAAAATGTTTGTTAGAGAGAGTGTGTGGTGTCAAGGAGAGGACATCGAGAGGGAGGAATAGAGTATGGAGACTCTGCTTTGACAGGTGAACATAGAGGTGATTACATTGGCTCAACAAGCATGGAGACTCAAGGAGACAAAGCTTGAAAGGAGGACAAGCTATCAGAGCTATAGAGACTAAAGGCAAGGAAAAACTATGAGCTGAATTCAAATGTAAAATCTGCAAGTTATGTTGTGAATTGTATTAGATTAAAAGCCCTTATTGTTACTCTCTAGAAATTGTATCAATTAGGCTAACATCATATGGACTTAGGTTGGTTTAACAACCATTTACAAATCCTTTAATAGGGTGAAATTCCAAGTGAATATTCTAAAGTCCTTTAACTGGGCCCACTTCTAACAGGGTGGTTGAAATCTTTTAACCAGGTCACATTTAATAGTGTGTTGTAGCTTTTAACAGGGTATGTCTTTCATAGGGCATCACTTTAGAAGAGTAAGAAAAGAGTAGCATGTTATTGGTGGTTTTTCCCAAATTGGGCTTCCATGTAAATCACTATGTTATGTGTTGATCTTTCATGTCTTATTCTTACATGATGATTTTTCAGTAACTTGCTAAAATAAATATTTAGCTTGGATGCATGGTTAGTTTAGATCGGCTTACTATACTTTGTGAAAAAAATTTCTTAGGACATTTGGACCTTGAATAAATGATTCACCCCCCCCCCCCCCCCCCCATTAGTTATTCTAAATAATTTCTAACAATTGGTATCAGAGCCATTTTCTGATTTGGTTTAAAGGTACTAGAAGAAAAAAGATCAAGACATCCAAGAGAGAAGTTCCCAAGCTTAAAAAATATAACTTTGCTGCATGGAAAAGTTTAATGAAGCTGCATCTTGGATCAATAGGTGATCATACACAAACCTCAACTGAAGTTAAACATGTTGATCCAGCTAGAGTCCCTACTGTAGAAGATTTCAATAAAAAGAAAGGAGCACAATTGGGCAATGTTGGAGATTGACTCTACCCTCAACTATGCTAAATTTAATGGCATCAAGGGATGTAACACTACATTCAAGATGTGGAAAGCCTTGACAGATATTTATGGAGTAGATCAGAATGTCCAAAGAGCAAAAAGAGAAAGCCTCAGAGGAAAGTTTGATGACATGAGAAAGGAGGAAGGTGAGAACATTGCTCAATATGCCTGTAGAATTAAGGAAGTAGTAAGTGCAATAAGAAGTTTGGGTGGTCATTTAGAAGATGAAACTATCAATAGAAAATTATTAAGAACATTGCTTCCCATCTATGCTATTAGAATGTCAACCATCCAAGAGTTAAGATTTGTACTAGGAAACAAGCTAACTCTTGAAGGTATAGTGGGAAGACTTACTGCATTTGAGTTATACAACTTTAATAACTACAAACCTGAGAATCTTGAATCTTCTTTTAAGGCCAAGATTTTTTTAAAAGACACTAAGGAGGTGAAACCAAAGAAGAAGAAAAGAAAGATAAAATATGCATCCAATGATAATAGCACAGATGAAGAAGATGTGGAAAAATTGGAAGCATTAATGGTCAAAAGATTTCACAAAGGCAAAGGTAAATTCAAAGTTAAGCTACCTATCATTTTCTTTAATTACAATGAAGTATGACATATTGTTGCAAGGTGCACATAGAAAAAGAATAACAAAGAAGGCAAGAAGTTCAAAAAAAAAGAGATGATGGTAGAGATTACAAAGACAAAGACAAAAAGTGCTATATTGTTGAAGAAGAGGATTCTAATGAAAATGATGATGAGGTAGTCTATGTAGCCATAAAGGATGAGTTAGATGAAGATGAGGCAATAGCACTAGTAAACTATGTAAACAAGAATGGTAGGTGGATCATACATAGTGGGTGCTCTCATCATATGATAGGAGACAAAAGTAAGTTTGTTACTTTTACTTGGTATGATGGAAATAGTGTTCAATTTGGAAATGATGCTCTATGTCTAGTCAAAGGAAAGGTTCCATTAAGCTTATAGAGAAAATTTCATATGATAATGCATACTATGTTGAAGGATTGCACTACATCTACTGAGTATGTCATAGTTAAATAATGTAGGATGCAAAGTAGAATTTGGAAACAAATCTGCCAAAATCTATGACACTGATGGAAATCTGATAGGAAAAGGAGACCAAACTAGGAGTAATATGTTTTACCTAGATATGGAGAATGTTGCATGTCTTATTGTAAGATTTGATGATGTGTGGCTATGGCATAAAAGGTTATTTCATGTGAACTTTGATAATTTGATTAGCATCAGAAAAATAAAGAAAGTTACAGGTTTGCCTAAACTGAAGAAGCCTAAAAACATAATTTGCAAATAGTGTTAGCTAGGGAATATGATCGAGTCAAGTTTCAAAAGTAAAACCTACACTTCCAAAGAAGTATTAGAGTTAGTGCATACAGATTAATGTGGCCCAATAGAAGTGAAAACCTACAAAGGATATAGATATATAATGTTGTTTGTTGATGACTACTGTAGGATGATGAATGTCATGTTCTTAAAGAAAAAATCTAATGTTTTTCAAATGTTTAAATGGTATTTGGCCAGGGTTGAGAAAGAAATAGGAAAGAGTCTAAAATGCCTAAGATCAGACAGAGGAGGAGAGTTCACATCAAAATTATTTGAGACATTTTGTAATGATAAAGAAATTAAGAGACAAACATCAGTACCTAGAACTCCCCCAAAAAATGGCATTGTAGAGAGAAGGAATAGATCAGTGATAGACCGTGTTAGAACATTAATGATGGAGAAGAAAGTTTCTCTAAAGTACTAGAGAGAAGTTGTAAGTACAACTATCTATACTCTGAATCAAGTACAAATCAAGAAAGGTATAAATGCAACACCTTTTGAATTATGGTATGGCCACTCATTTAATGTAAAACATTTCAAAGTGTTTGGTTGTAGATGCTATATTCTTAAAGATTCTAGAAATAGAAAGTTTGATGCAAAGAGTGATGAAAGCATATTCCTTGGATACTCCACTAGAAGTAAAGCATATAATTGTTTGAATACTAACACTAAAAAAATTGTGGAGATTGAAAATGTAAACTTTGATGACCATGTAGAAGTTCAAGTTGATGAATCCAACAAAACTAGAAGAGTACAGATCCTTCGTATACTTCTATAAAGGAATGCCTACTAAAGAAGAAGCTACCAATCAAGTTGGGAATTAGCAACAAGTTTTAGTATCAGCTGAGTCATAACCAGTGAATGCCAAGTTATATTCATAAGTTGAGTTGTAGAATGAAGAAAATACACATTCTGATTCTGAAATCAATATAGATGAAAGAGATTTTGAGCTACCTAAAAGAGATGTGTACAGTGACTCTGAAGTTGAAAGGCCAAACAAAAAAACAAGGATAGAACCAAGGTTATCCAAGTATGTGAAAAGACATCACCCTATAGAACAAATCATTGGTGACAAGGAATCCAAACCAATGACAAGAAATTGACTAAGAAATGAATCATGTCTACTAAGTAAGATTGAAACAAAAATAGTGAAAGATGCACTACAAGATGATGACTGGTGTTAAGCTATGGAAGAAGAGATTGAGTAGATAGAGAAGAAAAAAACCTCGACTTTATCTCCAAGACCAGCTAATAAGAATGTGATTGGAACCAAGTGGGTATTTAGGAACAAGCTAGATGAGAATGGTGAGATTACAAGAAATAAGGCTAGACTAGTCTACAAAGGTTATGCATAGGAATAAGGACTGGACTATGGAGAAACATTTTCCCTTGTTGCAAGGATGGAAGGAGTAAGAACTCTACTTACATATGCTTCTTACAAAGGTTTTAAAGTCTATCAAATGCATGTAAAGTCTACTTTTTTGAATGATATACTAGAAGAGGAAGTCAACATAGAACAACCAAAGGGATTTGTTGATGACAACAAGGATATGGTTTGCAAATTGTACAAAGCACTCTATGGTTTGAAACAAGTGCCTAGAGCATGGTATGATAGACTACAAAAATATCTAGTGAAGATAGGATTTGAGAGAATAGATGACAACAACAACTTGTATATCAAGGTATATAAAGGTAAAGACATTTTCATATTTGAAATCTTTGTTGATGATATAATATTTGGAGGAAATGATGCACTATGCAAAGATTTTTTTGACTAGATGAAACATGAGTTTGAGATGTTAGTGTTTGGGGAAATCAAATTCTTTGTTGGATTGCAAGTACATCAACTAAAACATAGCATATCTATGACTCAATCAAAATATATCAAGGAGATACTCAAAACATTTTCTTAGAGGATTCAAAACCAGTTAGTACACCAATGGTAATAGGAAATAATTTATCCAAGAATGATGAGTTAGCTAAAGTAAATCAGACAACGTATAGATCAATGATTCAAAAGTTGCAGTATGTTGTACATAATAGACTAGACATTGCATTATCTGTTGGAATAGTGGTAAGATTTTCTACAAACCCAAGAGAAAAACATCTTATGGTGGTAAAAGGAATAATGAGGTACCTAAAAGGAATAGATGACTTTGGCTTATACTATAAGAGGATTGAAAAGTGTTAGTTAGATGCCTACAATGATGCAAATTGGGGAGGAAATATTGATGAAAAAAAAAGTACCAGTGGAGGAGCATTCTTCTTAAGTAGAAGATTAGTCACTTGGACTAGCAAAAAGAAAAGTTGTACCTCATAGTCCACAACTGAAGCTGAGTATGTTTCTACTGCTCTGAACTGTACCAATATTGTATGAATCAAGCACATATTAAAAGGTATGAAGGAAGAGATAACTAAACCTATGATACTCTATTGTGATAATACAAGTGCCATCGACATATCAAAGAATCCTATGATGCATGCTAAAACAAAGCACATTGCAATTAAGTATCACTATGTAAGAGAACTAGTGGAAGACAAATAAGTGAAGATGTTGTATGTCAACTCAAAAGAAAAAATTGCTAACATATTTACAAAACCATTATCCAAAGATGCATTTGAATATCTTAGAGGTAAGTTAGGGGTGATACCCTTATCCAAGGTAGTTTAAGTAACAACAAGACTGCCTTGCATCAAATGAGTTGATTGTTGGACTATTATAAATTAATGTAGAGGATACTTACTTAAGATTTTTCCTAAAGTAATTAAAGTACTAAAATTCCAAACAAGTCACAAGAAAGGTTACAAAAGGAGAAATTGGAGTTCCTACAAATGCTACACTTGCATAATAAGATGCTAAAGTAATATGTCTTTGGCATTGTTGTCAAAGAGGAAGAAATAATAGAAACTTATTAGACATGTATAGGGAGAAATAATAGAAAGATTAGTAGAAAGGAAGGAGAAATGAAACAAAAGTTAAGAGGGAGAAGCAAAAGCAAAGAAATCAGTCAAGATAACAAATCAGAGAGGGAGCAGAACAAATAAAAAGGAGAAGACAATGTATCAGCAAAAGAGATATCCCTAATACTTTGAAAGGGGGAGTTACTTATAGAATTCAAAGGGAGACATATGAATACAAAGTTTTCTTTTTGGCATTTGACTTTTTTTTTTAACCTAGTTAGCATTTTGATAACTTGGTTAATCAGTTTGGTTTGCCATCAATGCCAAAGAGGGAGATTGTTGAAGATCTGATTGGAAAGATCATTATTGAAGAAGGGAGATTGTTGATAAAGAATGTTTTCAATCATTATTTTGTCACTGATGTTAAACCTACTATTTTCTAGAATTACAATAGCTTATAAGATCCAAGTACTATCACTTAGTTGATTGATGAAGAGGATTTAATCAATAAGATGTAAACAAACACTTAAGGCAAAGGTTGAGTCATGGGTTTGTAATGAAGTATAAGGATTAGTTAAGACAATGATAAAATGATGTATTGATAATATACTTGAAGATACAGAGGTTGGCTACACTTAGAAACTCTAGAAGAATAGGTTGTGACAAAGCTATCTTTAAGGCTTGACTAAATTCATTAGTGGGTGCTAAGAAAGTTAGTTCATGCTAAGTAGATTATCAGTAAGTGCTGAGAAAATGTAAAATCTAGTGTGTTTTGAGTGAGACAAAAAGTGTTGAGCAAGTTTAGGTGCTGAGATAGACAAAAATGTAATAGGTTTCAAGCATCAGAAAAACTTAGTTGATGCTGAGTGAATCCATAGTAGGTGTTGAGCATTAGAAAAACTTAGTTGATGTTGAGTAACTCAATATGTGTTGAGCATTAGAAATTCAATAGTGGAAAGCTAATGCATTATTTGAAAATTCATAGATTTTCCAAATCTAAGTCGACAAATTTTGTTACCTTGAATTTTGTGAACTAGATGGAGGATAAGAATGATGAGCTGGTGGCATAGAATTTTAGGTCAATTATTTTTAGGTGAATACAGGTGGATTCTACATGAAAAAAAGATAAGAGGTAGATTCATGGAATCTTACCTAATCCATGCAAACCAAAAATAAGAATAGAAATATTAAAGCACAAAAAGTATTATATACTTCTATTTAAGGATTTATAGGTCAAGAAGAAAGAGTAGTTGGTTAGAGAGAGTGTGTGGTGCCAAGGAGAAGGCATCAAGAGGGAGGAATAAAGTATAGATACTCTACTTTGATAGGTGACCATAGAGGCGATTGCATTGGTACAATGAGCATGGAGAATCAAGGAGACAAAGCTTGAAAGGAGGACAAGCTATCATAGCTACAGAGACTAAAGGCCAGGCAAAACTATGAGCTGAATTGAGATCTGAAATCTGCAAGTTATGTTGTGAGTTGTATTAGAATAAAAGCCCTTATTGTTACTCTCTAGAAATTGTATCAATTAAAGTAAAATCCTATGGAGTTAATTTGGTTTAACAACTATTTATAAATCCTTTAAATAGGGTGAAATTCCAAGTGAATGTTCTAAAATCCTTTAACTAGGCCCACTTCTAATGGGGTGGTTGAAATCCTTTAGCTAGGTCACATTTACTAGTGTGTTGTAGGCTTTAATAGGGTAGGCCTTTCATAGGGCATCACTTCAAAAGAGTGAGAAAGGAGTATCATATTATTGGTGGTTTTTTGCAAATTGAGTTTCCATGTAAATCAATTATGTATTGATCTTTCATGTGTTATTCTTGCATGATGATTTTTCAGTAACTTGCTAAAATAAATATTTAGTTTGGATACATGGTTAGTTTAAATGGGCTAACTATACTTAGTGAAAAAGTTGTATTAGGTCATTTGGACCTTGAATAACTGATTCACACCCCCTCCCCCCCCCCCAATTTATTCTAAATCATTTCAAACAACAAAAAAAAGTGGATATCCACACCATGCTAGTAGCTCCCAATGAGGTGGTTCATGAGAAACATGAGGAACTAGTGGAGATTTTATCTTCACAAGATAAAGCCTAGCCAATTCCATACGAATAAGATACTAAGGTTATAGAGCATAATAGCTTGGTCAAGGTTGATTGCTTAGACCTGAAGCCATCAAGAGGATGACCCATAAGGCATCTAGCTCTATAAAAAAATCAGCATGTTTCCCCCATTCATGATTACTTTTGAGCATGAGGGTGAGTTCCAAAATAAGGAGCAAGTGTTTCTCAAAGTGACAATTTCCTAGGCTAGAAAACTTCAGTGTTTCTAGCATTGAGAAGGTATTCCATGTAGCATTATGCTTGTCATACTTGTTAATCCATTTGACTGCCCACATGCATGGAACAAGAGATCAACTTGTAAGAAAGGGAAGCTACTTCAACAAGCCAATTAATGTCTTTGTTTGATTTTTTTTTATATTGTAAATACTTGTAGATATTAGTGTAGGCATTTTATCTTTCCAAGAATTGCATGTTCATAGTAGTTCCCTTCTCCTAGAGCTACCTAGAGCTTCTTCTTTTTTGCTGGGTACAAATTTTGTGAAGCTACAAGTGGGCTAGTGTGTTGTTCTTTGTTGGTGAATCTATGCCCAATGGATTTCTTAAGGCCACTAATCTTATGATTAGCAGGCAAGCATCACCTCTGAGTTGCCAAGAATGTTGGCAATTTTTGACCCCATTTAGCCCATCATTGATAACTAATCTAAGGGATATTCAATAAGCTAGATTTTTTGGTGGGCTAGCATGTCAATTGATGATTAACTTTGTGTTTTTTCTATAGTGTTCTTTAGCCATGTGGTTGGGTCTATTTTTTTGCTGAGTAGCTTGGTTACTAGCTTAGTATGTTCTTTCACTAAGTGGCTTGGTCTATTCTCTTGTCAAGTTTCCTATTATCCCATTGAGCTATTTTGCAAACGTAATTTTGGGAAGCCTACAAAATAGAAAATGTATTTGTTGTTTCTTCCATTATGCATTGGGAAAAGTGTCATTTGTCATATTAAAAGGTTTCTTCATCAACACTTTTGTTTTAATCATTCATTGGGAGATTTTTGCAACATCTAGGCTATTCATTTCAAATAGAAAGATCTACATCAATGGTCCACCACTTTTTGGGGCACATATGATCTTTTCCATGTGATTCAACTCTACAAGTGTATGTAGGTGGGTTAACACTATAGGTTTTCCCTTCCCATATTTTTTGGCAGCAACGTAATTTGATCTTTTTCATCCAATACATGTCTCCAAGGCTAGTTCTTTAATGATGGAATACATTTTGGGCTTCTACAATGTCAATGTAATAATCAAATCTTTTGGATTAGATCTCTCTTATAGATGGGTGCATTCATTTGGGTACTTTATTGTCACTTTTATGAGAAAGTTGCAATTCATGATTAGGTTTTTTCTAATTCTCATTTATTGCTCCTCTGTAATCTAACTCTAGTCTAGTTGGGATTTGACTTGCATGAAAACATCTAAGTTATACCTAATCTATAAAGGAAAGTTGTAAATACTTTTTATGAGTTTTTCTATTGTTCTTTTATAGAAATACTATGTTCTCTGATTATGAAGTTCTTATTTTTCCTTACATTAATAGAAACCAATATTTCCTCTTCATACCATTTAACTAACTTGTGCATGTTTTGCCTTTTGTTGAATGTTTCTATGTTATCTTTTAAATATGTATGTTGTGTTAATCTTTTCATGGGTGTTTCATTATGAATATCTCTTTCCTTGCAAGGTCTCATTTGTTCTAACCTACATATGAATTCTTAAAGGGTGAATTAGAGTTAAGATTTATGTAGTTTGGATATTTTATTAATCTTATGTGCATCTATGGATAGAGATTGCAACCACATTTCAATCTAGTACACCACCCCCTTTCCCTTTTAGCATTATAATTTTCTACATTCTCTCTCCCTTTTCCTCTCAAATGGTAGTTTAGATGCATCTTGAATGTAATGAAGTCGACCTTCTTTGGAGATTCAACCTCAAAGTGTAAGTCTCACACTTGGAGGATGTTTCTATGTTACACAAGGTCACTTGAGGTTCATACCTCAACCAAGGGTGCTGACTTTTGTGTCAAAAAGTTTTAAGACATAATTTATGATGATATACCTGATGGTTAACCTCTGGTGAGAAGTATTAGTCACTGTATGGATCTGATACCTTGAGCTAGTTTTCTTAATAAAGTAACACATAGAATGACACCTACTAAAAATATCAAGTTGAATAGACAAGTACAAGAATTGTTTGAGATATGCCTGATTAAAGAAAGTTTGAGTCCTTCTGTAGTTACTATTGTATTAGCACCTAATAAGAATGGAGAATGGAGAATGTGCACTAATTATAGTGCTATCAATAAGATCATAGTAAAGTATAGATTTCCCTTTCCTAAGATGGATAACATAATGGATTGTTTGAGTGGAGAAAATTATTTTGCAAATATTGATTTAAAAAGTGGCTATCATCATATTAGAATCAGAAAAGGAGATGAAGGAAAACTACTTTTAAGACTAATGAAGGTTTGTATAAATGGTTGGTTATACCTTTTGGTTTAACTAACATACCTAGTACATTCATGAGTTTGATGAATGAACATTTGAAGAAATTCTTGGGTAACTTTGGGATTGTATATCTTGATGACATTTTGATATTTAGTAAAACTAAAGAAGATCATCTTGAACATATCATACAAGTATTATAGAGTTTGAAGGAAGAGAAACTGCTGATTAACTTGAAGAAATGTTCATTCATGAAGGAAGAGGTTGTGTATATTGGTTTTGTAATTTCAATTGACAATTTGAAGATGGATCTTGAAATGATAAAAGATATTCTTGATTGGCCTACACTCAAGAATGTTGGAGAAGTTAGATGATTTATGGACTATTTAGTTGCTAGTTTATAAGGAATTTCAGTTTAGTATGTAATGCTATGACATAAACAATGAGAGAGGAAAAAGGGGATTTCAAGTGGACACATGGAGCACATAAATTTTTTGATAATTAAAACAAAAATTAATAGAATTTCCTACACTTGTGGTACTTGATTTCAATAAAGTTTTTCAAGTTAAATGTGATGCTAGTGGAAGTCAATAAGGAAGACCTATAGTTTTCTTTAGTGAAAGGTTAAATTATCTTGAGACAAAATATTTAATTTATGATCAAGAATTCTATGTTATCATTCAAGCTTTGAAGAAATGGAGACATTATTTGATGCCTAAATATTTTCTATTCTACACTAACCATAAGGCTTTGTATTATTGATGTAGGGAGGGATGAAGAACTAGGGCCAAATGCACACCCAGTTATCCAAACTATGAGGCCTCAACCTAGCCCATCATAGTAGTTTATTTACATTTCAGATACTTTATATTTTGAGACCTTGTTATATGTTGGACCTATTTTGGATTTTTTAAAGATTTTTTTTATATTATGAGATGCTTTATTTTTATGATGATTATTTATGATGTTAGAACTTATTGATGATGCTTGATGATTTTTTACATTCATGTACTTGGTTGGTTATTTTATTGAGTAAAATTATGTTTGAATGAAAATATTAGATGGATCATATGTTTGAAAATCATAAAATCTTGCAAATTGTCCTATCATGTTTAGTTCATTTTTCTAGCATTATAGAAAATGGGAAAATGGTATTTGAAATTCAATTGAGATATATTTTATGTTTTGATTCAGTTATGACTATAAAATTGATATAAGATTTATATATGCATATGATGTATATATCTTGGAATACTTATATACAGTTTGAGTGTGTAGGAAATATAACACCTTACTATCTACTAAGAATTCCAAGGCTACATCTAATGAAGAGATCTCAACCACATTATTTAGTATTTTACTTTGTGAATGAGTATATTAGATTAGATTTTCTACTTGTAATGTTAAGTGTATATTTTATAGTGTCACTTCATACTTATTTTGTTAAGTGTATAAGTGGCAAGTCAATTTTAGATATTGGAAAAAGATATCCAACCTTATTTCTAACCAATTAAATTTTTTTAGGTTATATCCCCTTGCATAGAATTAGCATATGAAGGCTTTTATTAGCTTAAATTTGGATTATAAGTTTAAGGTGACTTTAGAGGGCTTTATTAGAGTCCTAGGGTGTTCTTTTGGTAAAATTAAGTTACCTACATGTTAGTACTATATGTTGGGACTTTTATTTTGACTTTACTTTAGTTTAAATCACTTTTCTAACCCTTTTGAAATCCCATTTTTCAAGTATTATGAAAATAGGAAGAAACCTAACCCAACTTCTCACCTTATCCTCAATGAGTTGGAGTTCCAATCAACTAGGGAAACTTAGGTGTAGTTAAAGTGATTTTTTCTCTTTCATGATAGAGAAAAAGAAGGAGTTTAGTTTCTTATTAAAGGGAAATTCAAAAAAAGAGTGTTCAATCACCCACTCTCTAGTTTTAGAGATTTTCTATTTTTTGGCGATTTGATCAAGGAAGGATAGTGTGCTCTTCTCAAATCGGTTCATATTTTCCATAGCTTGGAGAAAGGCTGGAGCTTTTATCATATTTTAGCAATTATGTATTGTATTGTTTTACTGAATAAAAGTTGTGTGAATTTGGCTACAGATGCATATGTGTATTGTCCATGTTGTATTGTTAAGTGTGAATGAATTTCTATTATTTTTCTTTTTATCTTTCTCTTTGATTTTGAGAGTATGATGGGTGTAGAATGAGATCACTCACTCTTTAGAGGGAATAAGTGGCCTATAGGTTAAGGGATTGGGACTTTCCGTTGAGTGTAGAGTCTCTTCCCTGGAAGGAAGAGGGATATGCATGTAGTATGGGCTGCATGTGCTAGTAAAATATTGTTATGCACTTTGGGGGTGACAAATGGAGAAATTTTGTGAAAGTTGGTAATTATTTTGTATGCCTTGTGAAGGCAGATTTGGTTTTATCTATTTGGCTTCTCCTTGGGGTTTTAGGGACACCTTCACCCATTATATTGGTTGATATGGTAACCTATTGTGTAAGCTCAAAAAAGGGTGTTTCATGTTGTATCATGTAATTATTATTTTATGTGGTTGTGCTTAATTGTTACCTATTTGGACTTGGTTCTCCAAGCTCGGTGGGTGGTCTCATAGATACCTAGGTTGGGAGGTGAGCTCTCCATGGTTTTCAGTGTTTTTTTTCTACAAGTTTCATATCAATTTGTGTTAAAGAAAAGTATGGAAGATTTCATTTTCTATTGGAGATTTCAAGATGGCTTATTATGAATATTTGTAAAGGTTCTATATTGTAAAAGATCACATGTTGATCTTCATTTATGTAAATTTTGTTTTGATGTAAGACCCAGATGTGATTGTACTATTAGAAGAGACATGTCAAAGTTGTGAATACATTTCACTTTAAATATTTTCTAGAATATGATTAGATGTATTTAAAATTTTGTAGCAATAATCTATAAATAAATTAATATGGTCTCTTAAAGTGCTTCAAATTTTAATTTTATTGTTATTATTGAGTGGTATGTGTGTATTGTGTGTGTGTGTCTTGTTCAAAAGTTTGGGCATGACACAAACCACATTACAAGAGTTAATAAAGTAGAAAACAACCAAAGGAGGAAGAAGTAAAACACATTTATTGAATCATCAAATAATTAGCATACATGCCCAACTATAAGGCCTTTTGGATTATGATCAGATACAAAATACATTCAAGATCCATGATCCAACTTCAAATTTATATTTCCAGAGACATATGCTTCAAACTTTTGAAATTCTCTAAGTTCTTCCCTAAACTAAATCTTATAACCCCTTAAATACTTGTGTGGCCATAAGTTGGCCTATCACAAAATTAAATTTTATATTAAATGCATGCATAGCCATAATTTATCTCACATCAAATATTAACTACCAATACCAAAATTAAGTACATGCAAGGTCAGCCCAAAGTAGAACCAAACATAGACAACTTAGTCAAAGAAGGACCAAGGAAAAAATTCTGACACTTGGCATTTATTTGCACATACAAGAACACTCGGCACCAACAAGAATAGTCAACACCAATGGGTTTACTTGGCACATGAAGGAACACTTGATCAACAGTAGTTTGCTATAGTAACTTAGCATCTACTAGAGCTACAGTACTTGGCATCCACCAGAGCTATAATAACTTGACATCCACTAGGAGCTATAGTAACTGGGCATCCACTAGAGACACAGTGACTTGGAATCCACTAGGAGCTATAGTAACTCAGCATCCACTAAACAACTTTGCAACAATAAAAAATTGGAAACCACTAGCAGTCCTCTCCAACATGTAGAATGAATAAAGATGAGTATGATAACAAGGAAATCCAAGAAGCTCCTACATTAGACAAAACAGGGTTGAAATAAATGATTCTCTTAAATCATTGAGATATCACAACCTAAGCTAAATCCAACTCAAATTGAGAAATCCATGGAGCATCTTCAATAGGTCTATTCTTCCACTTCACCAAATATTCATAAGTAATTTTTTCCTATTATGCTCTTTCAAACTCTCTAATCCAATATCAATTCAACTTCTTCAATCTGCTTCTTAGGATAATCTTCCAATATAGCAACTTCATCATCTAATTCATGATACTTATACAAATCAAAAGCATTGAATATAGGAGATATATCCATGTCATCAGGTACCTCAACTTCATAAGAATTACCACTATAAAAATTCTTCAAGATCTTATAATGTCCAAACTTCTTCATCTTTAGCTTACTGTATGTTCCAATAGAAAATCTTCCTTTCTTCAAATGAACCATCACCTCATCGCCAACTTCAAAATCATGATGTTTTTTCAACTTATCAGCATTCTCCTTATACTTCTGATTACTTTGTTCTAACCTCAACTTCACTTCCTTATGTAGAAACTCCATAAAATCAACAAATTCTTCCCCTATAGTACTTCTCTTTTCTTTACTAGAAACATCTCTCAAATATGATATGCCCCTAGACTACATTTCAGTAACAATCTCAAAAGGTGTTTTCCCTATAGTCCTATTCATAGAATTATTATATATAAACTTAGCTTGTGCCAACACTACTTCCCAATTACTTGGCTTATCTCTAACAAAAAATCTCAACAAAATTACCCAAGCTTCTATTCACAACCTCTCTCTGTCAATATGTTTGTGAATATAATGTAGAAATAAACTTCAATTTAGTACCCATCTTCTTCCAAAAATAACCAACAAACTTATTGTCTCTGTCACAAATAATACTTCTTTGTAATCAATGAAATCTCATAATCTTTTTAAAGAAAAATTCATCAAAATGATCAGCATCTTATGTCTTGTTACATGGCATGAAATGAGTCATCTTATAAAATCTATCCACAACAAAAAATATAGAATCATACCCCTTCACTACCTTAGGCAATCCACGAACAAAATCCATACTAATGTCACTCCAAGGTTTCTTACGAACAAAAATAGGTGTATACAAACTAGTATTATTACTTACTCCTTTTGCAACTTGAACATCCTTATACATTTGTGGCAAATAATACTTATCCTTTAACAAACCTAATGTCTTATCAATTCTAAAATGTCTAGCCAATCCACCACTATGCTTCTCCTTGATCAAATTCAACCTCATAGAACTTCTAGGAATACACAACTAAATACCTTTAAACAACATACCTTCTTGAATAACATACCCATCATACTTACTTATGTGATCTATTAAATTTGGTTCTCTACACTCTCTACATGCCTCAAAAAAATTAGGGTCAGTATCATACAACTCTTTCATGTCATCAAAACCAAGAACTTCAACCTTCATTTAAGTCAATAAAGAATGTCTTCTACTCAATGCATCAACAACTCTATTAGTAACCTCACTCTTATGCTTAATGAAAAATATGAAACACTACAAGTACTCAACCCACTTCATATGTCTCTCATTCAATTTATGTTTACTTCCCAAGTATTGTAAAGCTTTATGATCAGTATACAACACAAATTCTTTAGGAATCAAATAATGTCTCCACTTCTTCAATGCTTGAACACAGCATAAAACTCTTGATCATACACAAAATAGTTCCTTTTAGTATCATTTAACTTCTCACTAAATAATTAATAGGTTTACTAACTTGACTTAATATAGATCCTATTGTACTACCACTTACATCACATTCAGCTTGAAATGCCTTATTGAAATTAGGCAAAGCCAATATAGGTAACTCAACAACCTTTTGTTTCAAAGTCTCAAAACTCTTATTAGCTCCACATGTCCACTTAAATTCCCTTTTATCTCTTCTCATTGTCTGAGTCATAGCATTACAAATATAACTAAAATTTCTTATAAACTTTCTATAAAAAATAGCCAAACCATGGCCATTCTAAATTTGTTTTAACCTTCTCAGGATCCATCTTCAAAGCATCATCTGAAATCAAAAATTCCAAAAATACAATCTCCTCTTTCATAAAAGAAAACTTCTTCAAGTTAATCACTAGCTTCTCCTCCTTCAACCTATATAATACTTTTCAAACATGCTCAAGATGTTCTTCCTTAGTCTTATTGAATATCAAATTTTCATCCAAATAAACAATCACTAACTTACCCAAAAATCTTTTTAGAACTTCATTTATCAACCTCATGAAGGTGCATTAGTAAAACCAAAAGGCATAACCAACCATTCATAAAAACCAACTTTTGTCTTTAAATAAGTCGTCCATTCATCACCTTCTTTGATTCTAATCTAATGATAACCAATCTTCAAATCAATCTTGGTAAAATAATTTTCCCCACTCAAAAAATCTATTATGTCATCCATCCTTGGAATAGGAAACCTATATTTCACTATGATCTTGCTAATAGCTCTAGAATAATTACACATTCTCCATTATTCATTATTTTTAGGTGTTAATATAGTAGGTGCAACACATGGACTCAAACTTTCTCTGATGAAACCTTTATGCAACAACTCATTTACTTGTTTGTTAAATTCTTTATTCATTGTAGGTGTCAATCTATATGGTTCTTTATTCACCAAACTAGCTCCAGGAATCAGATCCATACAATGACTTATACTTCTTATTGGTAGTAAACTATCAAGAATATCTTTTACAACAATATATTTTTATTCATTCAACAAATTTTTAAGTTGGTACTCAGTCAATACTATCAATTTCTATTGATGGGTCACCACTATTTTCTATCACTCGGCTGCTAATAGGACAACACAGCTTCCTAGGAATTATAGAAAAATATACTTGATTCTTCTTCATTTCATTTTAAAATTTCTTTAAATTAACCATACAAATTCTTATAGTAGTACAATTGATTTAGAGCATCTTGGGTTTGCTTGCAATCTTGCATGTGTGGAGGGATTTTGGTTAATTGTTATGGAGCTTGGTAGGTACTAGTCCTCGACATGGTCTATGGAGCTCAGCATGGCCTTGGAGCTTGGCATGGACTATGGAGCTCAACATGGTCTTGGAGCTCAACATAGTCTTTGGAGGTTAGTATGATCTTGGAGCTTGGCATGGCCTTGGTTGCTTGGCATGGTCTTTGGTTTCTCGGCATGATCTGTAGAGCTCGGTCTTGCTTAGGAATTTTATGTCTATTGCAAGCCATGTAAGTAATTTTCCACAATGAGTTAGAGGATGAAAATTTTAGGGATTGAAGAGGGCTTATATTTATACCTATGGTTTAAAGTTCTAGTTATAACTCCACTAGAACTAGGAGATATCATAATTTTATTAGACATTGATTTTGGGCACTTAATTGTTATTGTTGGCTGACTTGTGGCATTTAATTTATGTATTTGTAATAAATTTGTGTTTTGGCCTAACTTGTGGCTTAGATTGGTATAATTAGGGGTTGGAGGGAAGTCTCTAGTCATTATTCATCCATCGTGGATAAGAGGAGGTGGTAGAGGAGCGAATTTGGAGAAGAGCTAGTAGCTAGGGCTTGGAAAACAAGGAGATTGCTTAGTGGGCTTTCGAGAACAAGTCAAGATCTTCCCTAGGGGTTTCTACCAGAGTGTGGATCTAGACTACCTAGGGTTTGGATTGGATCTTGAGAAATCTTATAGAACTATTACTTGCTTTGTATTTGGCTATAACTAGGAAGGCCTTACAACCCGACACATTGCATGTAATCAATTATATTTTATTAATATATTATTGTAATTTGGTATCATATCTTTCATTATTGCTTCTTTTTGTTGTGTTTCCACTATGTGGTTATTTTCTGGGGGATAGAAAATCTCCTTTGGGGATTCTCCTTCCTTGCACTATGTCATGTGGTATCAAAGCATGGTTGTTTCTAAGTGCATAGATAGATTGCTGAAGCTTAGGCAATTTGCACTAGGACTTGGGTTGATGAAGGTTGATCTTTTGGTCAATGGATTTGTTACTTAGGGTTTGCTAAAAATTTGGAAGATGCCTCCAAAAATATTGGATCCTAGGGCAATTACTAATCTTACTGATGCTTTATAAGAATGGATTTTAGAAAGGTTAAAGTAGATTTCAGATCTAAGATGGAAGATGTTAGAGCAGAGTTCAGATCTTAGATAGTATCAATGAAGAGTGACATGATTGCTGAAATTGTGAGTGTTTTAGGTGGTGTACATAGGCATGTGGGTAATAAAGGTAGTTATGAGGAATTTTTTGAAGATTTAATTTTTTTGGATCTAGTGGTGAGGATAGATCTGATCATATGGAGAGATCTATTGGAATTAGGGCTAGTCAATTTGCTCGACTTGGATCTCAATTGAAGCTAAAGCATAAGATGGAGGTTTCTAATTTTTTAGGCACTTTGTATCCTAAAGACTTGATTGATTGGATTGGTGAATTGGAAGACTACATTGAGCTTAAGGATATTGAAGATCCACTCAAAGTAAGGTTGGTACAAACTAATTTGAAAGGACATGCTACTTTGTGGTGGAAAGAACTACAAAGAGATAGAGAAGAGGAAGGTGAAATGAAGATAACCAGATGGAGGTTGATGGTGACTAAGTTAAAGGGTAAGTTCATTCCTAATAATTATGAACTTGAGTTTTTTAAGAAGTTATAGAATCTAAAGTAGAAGGATATGACTATGAAGTATTATACAGAGGAATTGTACAAGGTGACTATTTTGTTTGGGCATCAAGAATTGTCAAAAGAGAAGGTAGCTTAGTATATTAATGGTTTGAGATTCAATATTTGGGATGAGGTTGGTATGCTAAATATTTTTTTAGTTGAGAATTCTTATCAATATGCTTTGAGAGTAGAGGACAAGCTAAAGAGGAAGAAATAAGGTAGTTCTTGAGGGAAGGAGAAGCAATATAGTTTAGCACAAGCTAAACCAAAAGCAGAAGGTGAACCAAAACCTATTGAATAGGAAAGAAGGATAGGTGGAGGTGGGTTCAAACGTAATTATTTCTAGTGTGGTTAAGAGGGGCATAGATCTTTTGAATTTTTGACTAGTAGGATAGTTATTGTCATGAATGAGGTTGAAATCTAGAATAGTCACCCTGAGCAAGGAGAAAGTTTGTTGGCTCAGTGAGTACTAGTTGGTGAGAAGACATTGGATTCTTCTCAAAGGACTAATTTGTTCAAAACTCATTGTAATTCTAGTGGTAAAGTCTTCAAGGTGATTGTGGATGGTTGTAGTACTAATAACCTTGTTGCTAAAGAGATGGTTCAAAATTTTGGTTTGAAGAGACTGAGACATCCTTATCCTTATAAGGTTGGCTAGTTGCAAGGTGAGCATGCTTTGGAAGTGAGGGAGCAATTCCTTGTTGATTTCCAGATTGGGTAGTATAAGGATCAAGTGTTGTGTGATATTGTGGATATGAACATTTGTCATGTGTTGCTTGGTAGACCTTGGCAGTATGATTACAGGGCTATGCATGATTGTGTTAGGAATGTGTTTACTATTGAGAAAGGTGGTAGGAATTTTTCCTTGAATTATTTATAGAATGAAGAGCTTGAGAGGAGGAACTTGAGTATTGGTAGCCAAGTTGAGTTGGTAGATTTTGAGAAATTTGGAGATCAGCATGAAAATCAGACTTATGGAACAACTAGGGTGGATGTGAAGAAGAAAAGGAAGAAAGGGGAAAGAGTGTGCAAGTTGAATACTTGGAGGACATGTGTATGAAGAACCAATTTGGGATTTATGTACTAAATCCCAAAATATTTTCTTCCAATTACTAGAACATCTTTTCAAACTTGGGGTGTCCGATGCAGGAGCATCTTGGGTTTGCTTGCAATTCTATATTTGTAGAGGGATTTTGGTTAATTTTTATGGAGCTTGGTAGGTACTAGTGTTCAACATGGTCTTGGAGCTCAACATGGTCTATGGAGCTCAACATGGTCTTGGAGCATGGCATGGGCTTTAGAGTTTGGCATGGTCTTGGAGCTCAGCATGGTCTTGGTTACTCGGCATGGTCTTTGGTTGCTCGACATGATTTGTGGAGCTTTGTCTTGCTTATGAATTTGGTGCCTATTGTAGGCCATATAAGTAATTTTCCAAAATGAGTTAGAGGATGATAATTCCAAGGATTGAATAGGGCCTAGATTTCTACCTATGGTTTGAATCATGAGTTATAACTCCATTAGAGCTAGGAGATATCCCAATTTTACTTAAACATCATTTTTGGGCACTCAATTGTTGTTGTTGGCCGACTTGTGGCATTTAATTTATGTATTTGTATTTAATTTGTGTTCTAGGTAGGCTTGTGTCTTAGATTGGTATAAGTAGGGGTTGGGTGGAAGTCTTTAGTCATTATTCATCCATCATGGAGAAGAGGAGGTGGTAGAGGAGAAAATTTGGAGAAGAGCTAGTAGTTGCAACTTGGAAAAAAAGGATATTGCTTGGTGGACTTGCGAGCACAAGTTGAGATCTTCCTTGGGGTTTCTACCAGAGCGTGGATTTTTACTAGCTAGGGTTTGGATTGGATCTTGAGGGATCTTGTAGAACTATTACTTGCTTTGTATTTGGTTGTAACTGGGAAGGTCTTACAACTTGGCAAATTGCATGTAATTACTTATATTTTATGAATATATTATTGTAATTTGGTATCAGATATTGCATTATTGCTTCTTCTTGTTGTATTTCTGTTAGGTGGTTATTTGGATGGGTCTAGGACATCTCCTTTGGGGATTCTCCTTCCTTGCACTTTGTCAAAAATTAACCTCATCTAGACTATCAATTAAAGGCAACAATATTTTCTTTCTCCCATTCACTCAAAGAGTATAATCATTCAATCTTCCATCATGTACAACATATCTATCATATTGCCAAGGTCTACCCAATAAAATATGACAACAATCCATAGGCATAATATCATAGAGGACTTCATCAAAATAATGTCCAATTTTGAACTTCACAACACATTGCTCACTTACCAATATCCTATGCTCATCCTTGATCCATGAAATGGATAGGGTTCAAGATGCTTTAGCATCTACAATGGAAACTTTGTAACAAACTCTTTAAATGAAAAATTTGTAGAAATTCCACTATTAATGATCACCATGCAACATTTTCCAGCCATCTTACATCTAGTTTTGAAAAGATTTCTCTTTAAAACAAGTTCCTCATCACTTCCCTTATTACATAAGGTTCTTCCCACCATCAAATTTTCTCCAACCTTAGGTCCACTTAATGAACCCTTAATGTCTCCTTGAATTACAAATTTTTTGTTACTTTGCCTACTTTTAGAGGATCTACATTCAAATGATCTATGTCCCTCTTTACCACCACTAAAAAAATTACCATGAAAGCCACCTCTAGAATAAGAATGACCTCTTCCTTGGTAAGAATTAAAACCTCCTCAGTAACAAATACCACCTTTCCATTCAGTCTTGATTTTTTCATCATTCTTCCATTTAGATTTTCCCTTATCTTTTATAGAATTATTAGATCTGCCACCTTTACCATAAGATCTTCCTCTACCTCTCTGGAATTGACCACCTCTACCTCTTTTTCTTTGTTCATGCTTCTTTGTCAAGATCTCCTTAGCTTTTGAGGCATATTGATATGCTTCCTCCACACTTTCCAATTTCAAAAAACTTATCTCATGTTGAATTCCATATCTCAAACCATTTAGATACCTTGCAATTTTCTCAACATCATCATCCAAATGTCCAAATCTGATGTCCAATCTATAAAATTCCTTAGTATACTCCTTCACAGTCATGTCTCTTTGCCTTAAATTTATCATCTTTCTCAACAAGCTAACTTGGTAATTGGGAGGAAGGAATTTGGTCCTAACTTTTTTTACCATCTTTTGCCAACTCTTGAACTTCTCCTTTCCTCTCCTTTGTCTATTAGTTTACAAATGCTCCCACCATAGTGAAGCATGTCCTTTCAACCTAGTAACTACAATTTTCACCATCCCATTATCAAGAGTGTTTTTATATTCAAAGAACTCCTCAATATCAAAGATCTAATCCAACACATCATTTGTGTCCAATTTTCCATCATAATGAAAAAACTTCTATAGTATACTTTGAATTTTCTCAAGACAACACTCTCAATAACCTTGCTTCATTTTGGTCTTCTTCAAGTTCTAGATTACGGTTTGGTGCTACTACTTCATCATCAAGATGTGCTCCTCTCCTCTTGGATATCTTCATAGCATCTAATCTGGTTATAACTTATCTCAATGTATCTAATATTATATTATCAACATTTTCTCTATCTCAAACTATCTTTACAAATTAGGTTCTTGCAAGATCATAACCCTCTGCAAGTTATAGGTCAAGTCTATAGATTTACAACCCTACAACCAAATTCACATAGGGTTCTACATGATCCAAACTTCACAAGGATGAACCTCTACTCTAATACCACCTAACACAAGGAGGGATGAGGAAATAGGGCCAAAAGCACACCTACTTATCCAAACCATTATGCAGGAGTTAACATAGTGGAAAGACAACACAAAAAATATAAACCAAAGGAGGAAGAAGAGCAAACACTTTTATTGATTCATAAAATAATCATCATACATGCCCAACTATAAGGCCTTCTAGGTTACAAATAGATATAGAATACATTCAAGATCCATGATCCAACTTCAAATTCATATTTCTAGACACATGTGCTTCTAACTTTCAAAATCCTCTAAGTTCTACCCTAAAACTCAATCCTAGACCCCCCTAAATACTTGTGTGGCCACAAGTTGAGCTATGACAAAATTAAATCTTACATTAAATGCATGCACAGCCACAAGTCAGCTCATATAAAATATTAACTACCAATATTGAAATTAAATATGTGCAAGGTTGACCCAAATTAGAAATAGATATAGAAAACTTGGTCAAAGAAGGACCAAGAAAAAAGCTAACACTTGGTATTTCATAACACCAATAGGAACACTCAACACAAACAAGTTCACTTAGCACATGGAGGAACACTTGGTAAACATAAGATTGCTATAGTAAGACAAAATCCACTAGAGCTACAATAACTCAACATCTACTAGAGCTATAGTAACTCAAAATCCACTAGAAGCTATAGTAACTCGGCATCCATTGAATAGCTTGGTAGCAACAAAAAATTGGAAACCACTGGCACTTAGCTCCAACATGCAGAATGAACAAAGATGAGCATGATAACAAGGCAATCCAAGATGCTCCTACATCAAGTATTAGGGAAGTCAAAATAGCTTGAATTAGAGACACATGAAGTGGGTTGAGTATTTCAAAACTTTTCTTTCTCATTGAGCCATAAGAGTGGACAAACAAATAGAGTTGATGATGCTTTGAGCAAAAGAAGGAATTTACTGACAGAGATGAGTGTTGAGGTTTTTGGTTTTGATTATTTGAATTACTTTTATGAATCTGATCTAGATTTTTTTGAACCTTGGAGAGATTGTAAAGATCACATGGTAAGAGATAAGAGAATTAATATTTCATTCAAGAAGATGTCGTATTTAAAGGAACTCAGTTGTGCACACCTAGAGGGTCTATGAGAGATAAAATAATGAAGGAGAAACATAGTGGTGGACTTGTTGGACATTTTTTTATTAATAAGATAGTAAATTTATTTTTTTATTGGTTCTTTTGGCCATAGATTTATAAGAATGTGTAGAGGATAGTTAGAGGTTGCAGAAGTTATCAAACAACAAAAAGAACTAGTTAGAATTTGGGATTATATTCACTATTTCTTGTACGTAATAATCCTTAGGAAGACATCAGTATGGACTTTTTTCTTGGCATCCTTAGAACTCATAGAGATAATTATTCTATTTTGGTAGTGGTTGACATATTATCAAATATCGCTCATTTGTACCTTGTAAAATGATATCTGATGCGGAACATGTGGCAAAGTTATTCTTCAAAGAGATAGTAATATTGCATGGTTTGCCTAGAACCATTGTTTTAGATAGAGATACTAAGTTTACTAGTTATTTATGAAGGACACTTTGGAATAATCTAAATAAAGAGTTGAGATTTAGTTCTACATTCTATCCACACAGAGATGTACAAACTAAGATTGTGAATTGAAGTTTGGGTAACTTGTTGAGATGTTTGGTCTGAGATAAGACTAATAATTTTGATTTGGTTTTGATGGAAGAAGAGTTTTCAAATAATGATTATGTGAATAGAAGCACCAAGAAAACACATTTTGAGATTGATAATGGATTGAATCCCAAAGGAATTAATGAGTTAAGGGAATTAAATACTAAGAGAAAATGAAGTGATGGAGTTGAAGAATTTGCAAATTTCATGAAGACTTTGCATGACAAAGTAATAAATAATCTGGAGAATAGTAATCATGGATATAAAAAAAGAGCACATAAAGGGAGAAGACATAAATATTTTGAGGTAGGAGATAAAGTGATATCAATTCATTTCAAGAATAATTGATTTCCTACTGGTACACACTAGTACATTTGAGACCATTTTTTTACCATTATTGGTCAAAATTTTCACCAAACTTCGACCAACTTTGACCAACCCATTGGTCAAAAAAATTTCAGTTGAAATTTTGACCAACCTTCTGGTTGGTCAAAATTTTGACCAATACGTTGGTCAAAAAACCTCCATAGCCATGGTGCAAGTTCTGCCAGGAATTGGTCAAAATTTTTGACCAATGAAGGTAGAAAATTTTGACCAATAAAGGTAGAAATTTTGACCAATGAAGGAAAAAAATTTGACCAATAAAGGGAGAAATTTTGACCAATGAAGATCAAAAATTTCGACCAATAAAGGTAGAAATTTTGACCAATGAAGGTCAAAAATTTTGACCAATGAAGGTAGAAATTTTGACCAGTGAAGGTAGAAATTTCTACCAACAAGTAGATGTAAAATTTTTTTCAAGCATTCTATAAAATAGTCACATGCCTTGCATATGATATGACATTTTGCATGCATCCTGCACTCTCTCATCTGGCTGATGATGGATTATGGAGACTGATCTAAAACCATGATGCTAAGAAACACACACAATCAAATCCAAAATGAACTTGCATTACAAATGGATTGTGGAAATCTAATATTGTTAATTTTGCATGCATGTCTACTAGGACAAATATATGTTTAAGTTGTGATTGTCCTGGTAGACATGCATGCAATTTTACCAATATCAAATTTCCACAATCCATTTGTAGTGCAAGTTCATTTTGGATTTGACTGTGTATTTTTTAGCATCATGATTTCAGATCACTCTATGTAATCCATCATTAGCCGGATGAGAGAGAGTGCAAGATGCATGCAAAATGTCATATCATACACAAGGCATGTGAACTATTTTATAGAATGCCTAAAAAACACTGACAGTAACTAATATGAAAAATATATAATTAGTTATATGATTGAGACAAATCATGTACCAGCGAGTTGGTCAAAATTTTGACCAATGGGTTGGTCAAATTTGGTCAAAAATTGGGTCAAAAATTTAATCAATGAAGGTCAAAAAATTAACCCAAATGCACTAGTGCAAGTATGCTCGCCAAGTTGACTCTTTGAGTTTGATCATCAAGTCACCCCACCAAAGTGCCTCATCAAGGTCAGTCTTTAGGTCTGCTCATCGAGCTTGCTCACCAAGTCAGCTTTCCATGTCATGTCTCTAAGTGGCCTCGCTAAGTCGACTTGCCAACTTGCCCCACCAAGTTGCCACTTTAAGCCCACTCACCATGTTAGATTGCTAGGCCGACTCCCAAAGTCAGCTCACCAAGTTAACAATTGAAGTACGCTCACCAAGTCTGCCCCCTAGACCAACTCTCCAGGTCAGCTCACCAAGTCACCCCCACCCAGTCACCTCAACGAGTTGACTCATTAAGTTAGCTCATGAAGTTTACTCACCCATTAGTTTTACCACCTTGCCCCAGCAAGTGGGCTCACTCAGTGTGCTTACGAATTGCCCCATAGAGTTGCTCCTATAAGCTTGCTCACCATGTAAACTCACTTGGTCGGCACGCCAAGTTGACACTTTAAGTTTTCTC
Organism: Cupressus sempervirens; assembly: GCA_028749045.1. Classification (NCBI taxonomy): domain Eukaryota; kingdom Viridiplantae; phylum Streptophyta; class Pinopsida; order Cupressales; family Cupressaceae; genus Cupressus; species Cupressus sempervirens. The sequence continues at coordinate 193,698,528 of CM053790.1, read as the reverse complement.
ATCAAGTCACACAACCAAAGTGCCTCATCAAGGTTAGTCTTTAAGTACACTTAGTAGGTCAGCTCACCAAGTCACTTCGCAAAGTTGCCTCACCAAGTGGCCTCGATAAGTTAGCTCACCAACTTGCACCACCAAGTTGCCACTTTAAGTTGACTCACCATATCAGCTTGCCAGGCCGACTCCCATAGTCAGCTCACCAAGCTGACAATTCAAGTATGTTCACCAAGTCAACTCTTTAAGTTCATTCACCAAGTCCACCCCCTAGGTCAACTCTCCAAGTTATCCCACCAAGTCACCCCCACCGAGTCACCTCAATGAGTTGACTCTTTAAGTCATTTCACCAAGTCTACTGTTCAATTATGCATGCCAGGTCAGCTTGCCAATCCCACCAAGTCATGTCACCAAGTCGATTCTTTGAGTACACTCACAAAGTTGACTCTTTAAGGTTGGCTTGCCAAGCTAGCCCACCAATTCATGTCACCAAGTCACCTCATCCAGTTGGCTCGCCCGCATGTCCCACCAAGTCCCCAAGTCTGCTCGCCAAGCTGACAATTCAAGTGTGCTCACCAAGTTGACTCTTTAAGTTTTCTCACCAAGCCCATCCCCTCAGTCAACTCTCCAGGTCAGCTCGCTAAGTTAGTCCCACCCAGTCACCTTAATGAGTTGACTCTTTCAGTTAGCTCACCAATTCTACTATTCAAGTACACACATAAGGTCGGCTCGCCAAGCCAGCCCACCAAGTCATGTCACCAAGTCGATTGTTTGAGTACGCTCACAAAGTTGACTCTTTAAGTTTGCTCATCAAGTCACCCCACCAAAGCACCTCATCAAGGTCAGTCTTTAAGTTTTCTCACCAAGTCATCTTGCCAAGTCATCACACCAAGTTGACTCACCTCTCACCTCACCAAGTGGACTTGCTAAGTCGGCTCACCAACTTGCCCCACCAAGTTGACTATTCAAGTATGCTCGCCAAGTTGACTCTTTGAGCTCGGTCATCAAGTCACCCCACCAAAGTGCCTCATCAAGGTCAGTCTTTAGGTCCGCTCATTGAGCTTTCTCACCAAGTTAGCTTGCCATGTCGCATCTCTAAGTGGCCTTGCTAAGTCAGCTCACCAACTTGCCCAACCAAGTTGCCACTTTAATCCCACTCACCATATTAGATTGCCAGGTCGGCTCCCCAAGTCAGCTCACCAAGCTGACAATTGAAGTACACTCACAAAGTTGACTCTCTAAGTTCACTCACCAAGTTTTCCCCCTAGGCCAACTCTCTAGGTTAGCTCACCAAGTCACCACCACTTGCCCTACCAACTCACCACTTTAAGTCGACTTGCCATGTCAGCTCACCAGGCCGACTCCCCTAGTCATCTCACCAAGCCAACACTTCAAGTATGCTCACCAAGAGGACTCTTTATGTTCACTCACCAATTCCACCCCCTAGGTCAGCTCACCAAGTCACCCCCACCCAGTGCTTATTGTGAACAAACCAATCTGGATCATAAGAGAAGTGATTAGAGATTATTATGAAAGGGTGCGACTGAAAAGAGATATAACTCATGTCATTTACAACATGACTAATCATTTTTAATGAAAGCTATAAAAGGTAGTTCTATCATTCAACTCAGGATGATTGGAAGAACTTATTATATTTTGTATCTCACATTGATCACTCTATAAGAGAGCATATTGCCTTTGGTACCCATTCAGTGCAGGCATATCAAGTCTACCATTAGAAATGGAATCATCTTTGAGTATATTTATATTGTTATATCAGACAACTTATCACAATATTTAGAGCATAAATATAAAGTTATATTAGAGATGGCTTGCATATTTGCAAATTCTTAGTTGTATATCAGACAAAATGAATAGTACAAGGTACTGAGAATTTCCTCAGTCATTGCATGTAATTTCCTATATATCAAAAATAGTAAATATATATCATCTTGATTGTTATGAAATCATAATTATTTTGATCTGAACCATACTGTATATGCATTTGGAATTAAGAATCATTCAAATATTACTTTAATACAAGACGCTATTTCTATATTCATTGAATTGTGAAGAATTCAAGTAGTATCTCGTAATCAAAAACATAAGGAAATTAAAACCACCAAATTATGTGATTGAGAAGTGAGTCTGCAGAGTTTGCAATTGCTCATTTTACTATAGATAGCATTTTCCTAAGAAGCTTTACCCCAATCAGGAATTGATACTCCAATGACACATACTCACAACCACTAGTTTTCTGTCCACTAGGGTCCCTGCCAATATTTGAAGGTTGCATATGATGCATGACTACTACTAGGATTTTCTCCACAAAAAGAAATTCATGTTGTCATAAAAGCTATTGTCTAGTAACATCCTAGCAAATATCATGCCTCTAAATTTCTAATGATGTCTGTATATGTCGGATCCCAATTGTGACAGTCACAAATAGCACATTACATATCTTCCTAGAATGTTCTTGACAGGAAGAGATCCCTTGTTTTAAAATAAGACAAATTAGACTCAGTCCGTTTAAAAGTCAGATATACAAATATAGGTGGCACACAGTCTATTAGAAACTTAAGCTTCCACTCTACTTACCAAACATGAGAGTCACAGTTGTTGTTCCAGTTATCACCCATCACAAAAACATAGCCATGAGGCACATGCTGCAAATGGATATAACATGAAATGTAGAGATTTTAGTTAACTTGTTTATTGATCGTGTAATCAATGAATAACAAAATTATATGTGATGTGTGAAACCTCTATCTTTATGGAACACATTCACACAATCAGCAAGGTTGGATTTTTAATCAGTTCAATGTTTGGTTTGATATGAAATTTCAAAGTCTGGAAGGAATTACTCTGGTAAGAAGCAGAATTCTGATTTTCTTGAGAACATCCACAATTAGAATCAGAACTACAAGGTTCTAGTGATGAATCTTTTGGTCCATCTAAGCTATATGGTGAAAAACTTGTATAGATGTCATAGATAAGCAACAACATCCACTGCAATGTCATAGATGTTTGAGTAAACAATAGTTGATCTTGGCAGTGAGCTCTCCAAGTTGGAGAGAGTAGGTGCCCAATTTCTGTTGAAGTAGGGTGATGCACCTTTTATTCTTACATTGCATGCCCTCCCTACCATAGCAAGAAATGTTCTATTTTAAGGTGAACATCCCAAGATCAACAGCCTTGCTACTATGAACTTTTTGGCTCCAGCATTGTACAGATCCTAGCACGGTTACTATTAACATTTCCTATATTGAAGAAATAACTAACACCCCAATCAACATTCCCTATAGCCAAGTAGTAAAGTGCATTTCTTACAATACTCAAAGCACACTTTTGCCACAACAACGGTTGTTATTTGAGATGTATATTCCCTAAAATACTGTACTTTCTTCCACAATGCTCATTTAACAATACCTACACCAATCAAAAGACACCAAAGAACTAGAAAATTCAAAGCCAGATGTTACAAACACATTGCAGAGCTGAGTCTTATATGATAAAGCATTATCTGCAAAATTTGTGTTGGGTTTGTTTAATAGAATTTGGAAAGACTTTAGCAAGAATATGATAAGGACCAGACTTTTTCAAGAATGGGACTAGACTTTGGGCTAGCCAATGAAGAATTTGATAACATAGTACTCAATGAAAAATTCCTACAAAATATATTCTTTCAAAAGAAATTTTGACCAGAAAGGCACCTGATAAGCTGAAGGTTCAAGAAAATTTTTTGTAGGAAGATCAGAGCGGAAGACACCACTTTCAAGACATTCAACATGGCCTCCAATATATGTTTCACTCTCAAGTAGATGCCTATTGTAAAACTTTTCTGGTTCAGATTGATGCTTGTTGGAACAAATGATGTTTGCCTTGAATGCTTGCAAAGGTTCATACATTAATAAAAATCCAACAATAATATCATCAAAACCCTATATTATAATTACCAAAGCACTAATAATCATGTTAAAGCCTCAAAGAACCTTTCAAAAAACCTATGAACAAAAAGGATGAAATTGCTAAAGAAAATAAACAGATTTTTCTAGAATGAAAATCTAGGACTTGAAGAAAGCATTTAAGCATTATAACACTTAATAAGATCTAGCTTGCATTTAACCAATGTTGTACCAAAATAGTAGGGAACAACCAGGAATGTAATTATTTCAATAGCCATTTCATTTACAAATTTTTTTTAAAAGTATACATTATTGAATTTCAGTTTTCTAAATGTGTGAATATTCCAAAACTTTGATAGATTTAAGTGACCCTAAATTAGATTGGAACAATTTATAAAATATTTCAAGCCATTGAAAGATTAGTCACCTGAACTATAAGCAACATTTCACAAAGAGTTCCACTACCTTTGCGTAAAACTTCATCAGGGGGCATAGGGATTATTGTTGCTAAAGAAAAGATAAAAGGGTGTACATATGTCATGTAAAGGTAATATGTTGCAACTGCATCAAATACTGAATAGGAAGCCATTGTCTACACAAAATAAGTATCAAAAGAACATCTCATGGCACTCAAAAATGGAGAACAATGAAACCAGTACACTGACAAATAATTTAAACAAGAAATGTAAATAGCAATGCAATATTATCTTTTACTCCTACTAGTGAAATACAAAATAAGTGAATCAAGAAATCGGCATCAATATTCAAGTGTATCATTATGACTGACCTGTGGCTCTTCCATTGCAAAGTAGACCATATCCTTAGGATTTACTTCCAATGGATCATAACCATGAATGATGAAGAATAAGTCAACAGGCTAGAATGTACATAAGATATAATACAAGCAAACTAGGAAAACTTGTCCTAGGATAATTAACTGAATTGTTAAGCACTAACATAATACTCGCATATTTCTGATTCATTATCTACAGCTTAAAATAGGAATACATCTACTAAACAAAATAAAAATCACTCAAAAAATTTGAATGTGGTAGAAGAGTGATCAGCAATAGAGTGAATCGAGTCTATAGGTTTGTGGCATTGACGACACTTGGTGGTTTGAGAAGAGATTCAAAAGGAGGCCTAGTTGAGGATGCATTTCAACAAAAAGCAAGAGAAAAGACATGATGCATGCATCACTCTAATGAAAAGACTGGCAATGAATAACATGCAAACATATGCTTATTTTATAAACTTCAATGAAATCTATTTTCTCCTGATCAGATCAAAAGACTGCAAGACATCACTCAAGGCATTCACATCATGATCTTAGCAAAATTATAGGAAGTCATTGTAATCAAATTACTTTCTTTCAATATAATGGGAGGAATCTCCTTTCACAAAAATTCACCAAAAACAAAAAAACTCAAAACATGTAAAAAACAAAAAGTAGAGAATGCCATTTTAAGAACTTTTTCAGTGTGCTGAAGAAAGCTAGTAAGCAATATGGTACAGAACTAGATTAAACATATACCCACCATTTTAATCTCAAACAAGACATCCACTAAATTGTTATTCTATCTTAAAACAAAATCAAGATTCGTGAAACTACCAATTTAAAAGGTTCATAGTGCATTCTATCCATTAAGAAAAGTGCAACTTGAGATAAAATTGATTGAAAAGTAACCTTCCAGAACACGTGTAAAATGAAATGTACACTTAAGGCCAATTTTGGATCAAGGATGTTCTACTTCTAGATGAAGAGGTTCTGCAAGTCTAAAATAAAACTACAGCTCCAAAATCAATGACAATTTTTCTGTTTATAGTGTTACTGCTACCAAAAACATAGGAAAGATACATAAGAATATGCCCACTATTTAGAAACATCAAGACAGTAAGACAGGAGATCTTGAAGGGAAAAGAAGAGGAGGTTCATAGAATTAAAATTACAATTAACGAAAAAAAATCATTTTGGCATATATGTGAAAAAGGAAAACTCACACAGTCTAAGCCAAGGATAAATTCCATTTTAATTTCAGGCTGGGCATAAAATGCATTCACCAAGCACAAATGATTAAATAATATCTGGAGCAAGTCTTGATCTATTTCTCTAAATTTAAGCTCCTTCTAAACATAATATAAAAACTCTAACAAAAAGCTATTTAACTATTAGAAGTTACAGTGTTTTGATAGATAGAACTAGCACCTTCAGGCCCTGGCTACCTTGTGGTAGATAACTGTCATGCTTGACCGAAGAAAAACAATCTAGGTGGCATGCAAATTTAGCATGACATTCACCTTGAATTTTATCACAATGGAAGCCAAGTTCCTGCAGTCAACCAATAGTAATATCAGAATGACACAGTATCTTCACATAATGCAAACAACTTTAGGATAACGATTTACTGGAGATGAAAACTTATAAACAACCAAACACAAATTAACAAATCACTTTGATAGGGTCCAGGTGAGAAATCGCAAAACCTTCTCCTATTTGAAAACATAAATTAAACTTGAATTTTAAACTATATTAGTTTTCATGAATAAGGGGACTAGGTAAACAGCACTAGAGTGCTAGTCTCAAATAACAATCAACTAGAAATGATATAGGAAGAGTTGTTCCTAGAGCAAGAGAATAAAATAAATTAAAAGAGAGAAATATACATACAACATTTTAAGTTTTAATTTTAATTTTAATTCTATCCAAACATAGGAAAAGTTAATTCTAAAGCTCGCACAAGTCCCAGCTAAAAATATTTTTTGTAAAATAGACTTAATTAATGGGGTCATGAGACTGAAGCCTAAGAAGCATCAATGCATTCAGACCTAGACAAATGAGGTAAGAAAAGAGTAAAACATTCTAACCATAATTGCAAAACTTGTTTAGTACTCACAAGCCAGATTGCTACGCGAGTTGTTATTAAATTCATGGTGATTCTTCCCCATAAAACTGATTTGGCAGTAGGGAAAAACACAATTTTTGTGCTAATACTTGTCCAAATCCACATTAAAACCTTTTTCTGCCTACAATTTTTAAGAAAAACACTATTTTTCACTTCATTTCCAAACACAATTGGCAAATTAGTGTAATTAATCTTTCATATTTTACTTCATTTATTAATTTAAGTTATCTTGGTCGTGCATTTCATATTTTATATTTCAGTATGTCAGCAACAAAGGGTTTTTTATCAACAAAAGTATGAATAATATTTTGTCACATGCTTGTCCTAAGGTCAAATGTGATAAGTATGAGTCATAAATGATCTCGGACACATGACAGAGCCATCAGTTCAAATCACCAAGAGACATGTTAAAGTGCTAAAATCATAAACATATTGCAACCAACTTTGGTCCCTGGTGCAACATATCCAATTGGGCACACCCATGTACAAATCCCAGGTGACTTTAATGTAAAATATCCATCACCATCCAATCTAAATTAAACATAACCTAGCAAGGGCTTTCATCAATAAAAAGACAAAACTAATATATAAAGTGAGAGTGTTGAACACTTTAAATTCACAACATCACAAATGAAACATTCTAGTCGTATACTTTCCATTTCTGAAATACACACTTATGTCAGGGTATAATGCCTAGAGAACACAATCAAAATGTATTACTTATTAGAAAAGATAGAATAAAATAATGGTTTGATTCAATATAACTAAGACAAGATTAGAATAAATTACTTAGGCATCTAGAACAAGTACTCTGCACATTAAGACTTTAAATGGCAATGTAGATTCATTGAACCATCATGAATTGTGAACTTTCTCCTGAATAGAAAGTAATTCAAAATCCCCAATAGTTTGCTAATTTAAGCAATTTTCATACTTGATATGGAAAATCACTTACATCACTCAATCTCATTCCATAATGATTAGCCTGTTGCTCAAGGAAAGGCCAATCAAAGAAATCACCATTGTATGTCACATAAATCCCAAGTTTGACTTCATGTATATGATCAAACCACCGCTTAATAAGCTCTCTCTGCATATATATCAAATTTTAAAGGAATCAGAATAAGTTTCAGAGGCACAGAGTTTATGATTGAAAAGGAAATAGCCTAAACTACCTCATTTGGTACATTGGTCACTTTGAAAATCCCTTTAAATTCTGGCTTTGGTGTGTATTCCAAGTCTTCAATGTCCTCCCCAACATACTACAAAAGAAGTGGCAAGATTTTAAAAAGCCAAAGAGGGACTATATTCAATCAATGTACCATGATTGATGTAGAGACAACTAGATTCTTAAAATGAAAAAAGGGAGATATTTAAATACAACACAATTAAAGTCACTGCTCCATTTTTATATATTTATAAATGCTCCATGGTCAAATATTTGTCATCAAAACAAGAATAAGAGAAGCACCCATTTTATCCAAACTTTAAACTCTCTCATGCTCATATCAATGTGATACTAAGGAAAGTCATTCCAAAAGTCATTCTTGGAATTCTGAGAGGATATAGGCATGGAGAGCTTTTTTGGTGGACAGAAAAAACTTGAAGTCAAAATTCCAACTTGAATGTAAAAAGCAAGCGTATGCTAAAACAAACTCATTCTTATTAATATAACTTTCAGTTACAATTAGCACTATATTATTTGGCAAGACTTTACTTTTTCCCACACAATAATAAACCAAGAGATGATTATATTCTTTACATGACAAAATGGTGTGATACTGGTAGGACAGGAGTGTATCTGCATAAATGAACTATTCATTAGTTTAGTTGCTTGTAAAAATGTCAATTAGTTGACAAGATTCACAGCCACATCACATCAATTTGGCATGAAATTCCCCTTTGGAAGCTTGCAAAGCCAATTCTTCCCATTTAACTTATACATTATTCAAAACTTCTAATCTTGATTCCAAACTCTATGAAAAGTTTGGAAGTAAACCAAATCTTTGCTGATGAAACTTATTAACCAAAGTCATATCAATAATATCATTTTAATATATTTAGCTTACAAAAGAATATTCAAATGAAGTGACTTCTTGTCATTCAACTTATTTACTATTCAAAACTTTTTCATATTTTAATGATGTTATGGTTTTCAATAAGAACAGAGAGGTGCAACTACAATAGTTTTAGAAAGGCTGGGGTGTCTGAATAGACATGTCTCATCATAGTGCACTTCACAGGATATATTACTTCTACAATTATTTATCTTTTGCATCCAGTCTTTTCCTTCTTTTGTTGAGTTTCTTAGTTGTCATTTTGCAAGTTAACACATAGTATCCATTACTGATAGAAAAATAAATGTGCTCTATTATCATTTGCAATGCAGTATGTTTAATTTACCCAAATTTTATTTGCTATATATTTTGTATTTCTTTGATAAACATAAATATATACAGGTAATTTTGGAAGTATATACTCGGTGGGACTTGGAGACTCTCCTATCCACGGTCTCTTACTTTTAGTGGGATCTGAATATCCAAGGGCATGCAGTAAGGTGTCTTAGACTTGGCTCCTACTCATGGCCATGATGGATTTGATTCGAGGTAAGTCTTTCGAACCCAAACTGTGGTCTTCGAGCACCAATATTCAAACAGGAGTTAACAAACAGGAGGCACGCCCATGGCTTCCACTGTTACAGCAAGTCATTCTTCCTCAATACTCCAATTGATCTTAGATCAAAATGAAAATGTATGAATGAAGACAAGAGAAACTTACAAAGAGCATCTACCAGCGTTTCACAACGAGGAAAAATCTTTCTGAGGTGTTCAAAAGAGTGAAAACCATTTTTGCATGCAGCTCCCGCACATGGGCAAATGCATAACAATGAAATAGTGAAATCCCTTTTTTAGTTTAACATTATGAAGCCCATGTTTGTAAACATTTTGACCAACACGAGAATGGATTTTTAAAAAAAAGATATTTTTTCTTCCATATTTTGACCAATCTAAAACATTTTAATAGATGGTCAAAAATTTTGGTCGAAAAATAAGGTCAAATGTACTAGTGACATACAATAAGTTAAATAACAAAAAAATTGGTCCTTGTAAGATTTTGAAAAATTTTGACATTGGAAATACTTTTGAAGTTGAATGATTTGAAGACATGGATATTTCACCAATATTCAACATTGTAGACACATTTTAGTACTTTGAGGTATATGGGGAATTAAATGATAACCTAGACTATCCTAAGAAGAAGACAAACAACATTGAGAAGATCTTGAATAGCATATTAATAAAAGTACCCAAGGAAAAGACTACATGGAATACCTTATGTAGTGGAAAGAAAAAAAAGTTGAAGATAGTTCATGGCTCATAGAAGATGAGTTGTATCTTTATGATTTAGGTCAGAATATCAAGAATCTTTGATGTGGATATTATTTCTTTATTAACCCTTGATGTTTGATGTGGGAGCACTTTTGGGTCTTTCGGCAATCATGCATCAGCCAAAAATATTTCTTTTTATTAGTACCAAATTGTTGTTAGTGAAGTAGTCATTGTTGCTTTTGGTTTCATGTTATGCTAGTTGATATCATGTCAAGCACCTATCCTAGATTTGTATCCTAAGTGAGCATATTATGATATTAATGTTTCATATTCTTTGAGTTCTCTATGATTCATTACAGCCTTTTTTTCTTGTAATTATCATCTAACAAGGAATTTTATTTCTTTTGGCATAGTTCCCCATGTTGATGTGGAATCTTGCACACTTGGGAGTTGACTCCTAACTTGTGTTTGGACCTATACCTTAGATAACATGATAGTTTGTTGTCTTTTTCTTGGGCTCTCATTTACTCTACCAATACTAGACCTATAATGTAATTATCTACCTAACTAGCTAACTTGTGGCTTAGCTAGCTATATACAAGGCTTGGTTAGATGTAGGGGATCATCATGTTAGAGAGAAGAAGATAGAATATGTGAGATTTGAGCTTGAAATATTGATTTTTTAATTCTCTTTGTATAAGAATGCAACCCAGAAGGCCTCACAATTGGGCATGTTGTTTTCTATATATGAGAAGCAAGGGTGTTACTAGGTTTGAGTTGGGTTTATCCCATCTTTTCTCCTCCTACTCTCCCTCTCTCCTTAAGTCATACCATGAATGATAATGATATTCGTATGAGGGAGTATATTAGCATTATTGGAGACATGATTTAGAGCTTATATTTTGCATTTATAATTGTTGAAAACAATTATTCAATTGTATGTTGTCTTTGATGTTACAAAAATGTCAATCCTTTACTAAGTAGTCAATGATGGTTGAGTTCACTTAGGCATCAAAGACAGTTTCCTGTATATGTTGAGCATTTAGTTATAACCAATTTTAGAGATAGTATTGACTAATCTCAATCATCAGTTAATGTAGTGAAGTTAGTATTGATATATTTCAGTTGGTTAAAATTGGAACTCCTATTCTAATTGAGTTGAGTTAGTTAACATTAGAACTTCTATTCTAATTGGGTTGGGTTAGTTAATGAAGGGATCCTCTATGTTGACCAAGTACTGAATTCTATATTAGCCAACTATCAGTATATTAAGTTAGATAAATTTAATGGTTAAACAAGATGACTTTAGGGATAAAAATTGTTTGATCAAAAGAGTATTCAAGATGACTTGATAGGATGACTTACATATGAAAGGTCAAGTTGAGGATTGAAATGTGGAATTGAAGAAGATGAATTAAGGAAGTGAATTTGAAGGATATTTGTAAAGGGAAGAGCATTCGAGTGGACCTAGCTATGAAGAACATTCTAATCAAGGAGGATCAAGTAATTAAGCCAAAAATGACTTTTGAATCAAATCATTAGGACAAGTCATTGCTACTCTCTAATAATTTTAGGAATGAATCAAATCTCTTAATAGAGTTAGCCTAACAGCTATTCAACAAATCCTCTAACAAGTTGTCATTTCTAGATTGAAGTGTCTAAAGACCTCTAACTAGGCCACTCCTAATAGGGTGAATTAAATCCTCTAATAGGGTCGCACCTAATAGTGTGTTTTTTAACCTTTAAAATGGCTGGCTCCTAATAGACCTTACCTCAGAAAAGTGAAAAATAGTAACTTGTTGCAATTGGTGGTTTGCACAAATTGGGTTTCCACATTAAATATTGGTGTCTCTTGTGTTCATGTTATTTCCTTTATGTTTCTACAACTAAGTTAATAAAGGCTAATCAGATTAATTTCTTAAGATCTAATTATCTCTGTGCTAACTAAGTGATAGTAATATTTTTAGTGTTAATTGTGTTACAACATAATATTTAGTGTTAACTGAGTTACAACTAGATTTCGTTTTATATTGTATTGACTTCTTAAAAGTGACATGGATTTTATTTTGTAGTAATTGATTCATCCCTCCCTCTCAGCTACTACTTTTGTTTCCAAAAATTGGTATCAGAGAGTTTGGTGCTTGTAGATAAGGTTTCAAGGACCTAAGCTAAAGATCAAAATTTCTTACAGAAAGGAAATTCATAAGTTGAATAGAGATAACTACTAGCCATATTTTCCCTACTCCCAAAATTTGATTTTTGCCTATCAAACATGGCTAAATGGTCATGTATTTTCAAATATTCAAATGATCAAATATGACAAAAGATATCTTTAAACCTTGGGTTACATTTTATATCCTAATTCTTTGGGTTGCTTCACATTATTAATATCTCAGTGAACCTGCATCTTTCCAGCCATCTAATCTTCTCAGATCAATGATCATCACATTTTTGCTATCAAAAGTTGTATAAAAAATCCTCATAATGACATAGTGACAATGTAACACACGTTCAGGTGGGGCCTCTTTCTTTGATTCATGCATAGTAATTAGTAAAAACAAGATGGACCATAAATTAAAGATAGATCTACCGTTATTATTATATCACTATAGGAAAATGTACGATCAAAAGTCATAGTGATAGTGTGCCATACATCTCACTGGGCCTTTTTTCTTGTAGTTGGTGGAGTTTTTAGATGAGGGAACAACTATTGAAGTTTTATTCATGACCTTTTGAAGTGCATTAGTTTCTTGGCATACCCTTGTTCACCTTTGATTTGGAGATGATCAATGATTGTCGCTATACAAAAATGTATGGTGAATTTTCATAGCGAGATAGTGATGATGTGACACATGGACATGTGGAACCTATTTTAGCTTTGGGCCTCAAGTGAAGAGGTTTTAGAATGAGTTGGCATAGGGAAAGATTTTGATTGGTCAAGGTACTAACAAAGATTAATGCATCTATAGGACTATCAAATTGAAAGTAGATCATGCAACATTGTTATGTTTCTATAAAAAATGATAGACCTTTAGTCATAGTGATATAGTGACAAATTGACATGTCTTCTCATGGGCCTGGGTTGAAAATTTAGTAGGGAATAATAGGAAAACTTGAAGGAAAAGTTGGTAAAGTCATGCCATGTAAATAGTCAACAGGTCAACATAAAATATGAAAGCCAAACAAGGTGGAAAAGTATTCCAACAACATTGGGCCACATGGCAAGATTAGGTGGTCAAATCTAGTTGACTTGCTGATTTATTTGATTTGGCACATTGATAACATGGAAGAAGTAGCTCTTTTAATGGAAAATCAATCTTTTGATCACCTACAACTACTTTCATCATTCTACATGCCACTTTAATGTAAGAGACACTCAATCATTGCCCAGTTATCCATCTATCCAATTAAAATAATAATGTTCACCATTTATGTCTTCTCAAGGTTCTATTTGGTGAATGATATGATCTTCCTCCATCTAGATGTATACCATAATTAGATCTTTTCTAGATTTGTAGTGATTGTATTCTACAACCTTAAACACAGTTGTTGTGATTTTCCTTAGGGTAGAAGCTATTTGACTTATGCTTGCACTATAAAAACAAATTTTGTAACCTTTCTTAGGGTTGGTCATTTCTTCTATGATTCTATACCAATAGTATTCTATAGTCTATTACTAAAATTTCCTTTTTCCTATGAGTGAATGTGATCCTCTAATTTACCTCTCCCATCAATATTCCTACATCTAGATGTGTACCATAATTAGATCTTTCCCAAATTTTTAGTGATTGTATTCTACAACCTTAAATGTAGTTGTTTTAGTGTTCCTTAAGGTAGAGGCTATTTGAGTTATGCTTGCACTATAAAAGAAAATTTTTTAACCCTTCTTAGGGTTAGTTGTTTCTTCTATGATTCTATTCTAGTAGTATTCTATACTCTATTACTAAAATTTCCTTTTGTCTATGAGTGAATGTGATCCTCTGATTTACCTCATTCTCCCATCAATATTAGTGAAAATTCTTCTTTCCTTTGTTGGTATTTTGTTTTCATTCTTCAATCTGCATAACAATATCTACTCTTTCCTTTGGATGTTTTAGAGTGAATCTCCTTCCTTGTGGTATTATATTTGGTTTTCTAATCTATATGTAATTGTTGGATTAAGACAAATGTTGAATCTGTTAGAAGTAATAGTTCACCAATATAACTAAGAGGGGGGTGGTGAATTTTTTATATATCAATCTTTAAAAATTCTTATTTCATCAACCAATGCAAACAAAAATCATAAAGAAATGTGCATGCACAAGTACACCAGATATGTTGACTAGGGAAACCCTTGATTAGAGGGAAAACCCTAGTGGGAATGATACCCACAAAATAATGTGAAAATGTACTAATCTAAATATTCCTTGTTAGATGATAGACCATGTTAGGAGTCTATTACAATACTTAATAAAAAGAGTTGATGTTAGGAGACTTTGAATCCCTATTAGGAGATTCTAACCCTATTAGGAGTTGAAGAAGGCAGCTAAACCCACTATCCAAATAGCATCAAGATGAGATCAATGAACCCACTGTCCAATTGATCTTAGTATGATTCCTTTAAGAATAAAAGATGTGGAATAATATCTTTTTTCTTTCTTTTTTTAGTACGTTAGACTTATTCACCTCTAGATCATGCAAATAGATCTAGAACTCATTAGTAACCCTTAAGGTCACTTACATACATTAGCAGATTGCTCTGCTCTTCTACTTCGCAATTTGCAAGTTTTCTCTACTTCTCAATCACAATCCTAATAATCTTCTAAACCTAGAAAAAAAAAATTCCTTCATACCATAATCAATCATTAATCCCTTGAATTAGCTCCATATATTTAGCATTAATTTGAGTTGGCTCCATATTTAATTAAATGAAATACAAATTTAATTAGTGTTGTCAGCTCATAGTTATACACAAACTTCCACACATGTGGCTTCTATTCCTATGCACTTGCTGAAATCATCAGTTGTCAGTTTATGTTTTCTAGTTAACTATACAATCCTTCATTCCAAATAGAATGTGTTATATTGATCATACAATATAGACTATTTTCCCAATTCTTTGTTTCCCTGTGGTTCTTTGTAAATCATGAGTATCTTCCATATGTTATCAATTTAGGTTCTATGCACTCCACCACATGTCAAATACATGTTGTAGTATATGTTGCTAACTGTGCATGGACAGATACGCAATGTGATGTCTACAATACATAAATCTCATTCTGCTACTCTATTAGTCTTACTATGTTGTCATCAATGATAAAAAAAAAAAAAAATCATAAAACTATTCTGTGATGTTTTCTCATAGCATCAACATTCATGCTAACAATATCCCCCTTTGGCATTGATGGCAACATAGATGAAAAACATCTATTTCCAAGAATACCAATCAAATCTTGCTTCATGTAAGTCCTTCAACACTATTGCCCCATGGTGTAAGTTCTCTCTAATGTGTTTCACATCACTCTCTTTCCCTTTCTAATGTAATCTTTTCTCATATCACTCTCCCCCATTCTAATGTTTTTCATATCACTCTCTCTCCCCCATTGACATCAATGTCAAAGGTAGTACAAGAATTGAACATATAACAACCTATTAGCATGACCACAAGCCAATCTATTGCTTTACAATCTTTGCATATAATTTTATAAACAACATAGGTATTTGAAGATACTATTGTATATGAATTACCTATTACCAAGAATCCTTTACTAATGCTATTCATCATAGATACTCCCCCATTGAGGAAGCATCAACATCTAGTCTAGTCTAACAATGGTGAGGTATACCCTAGAATGATGCACTTTTGCATCTTCTACTCTGAGCTAGGTAGGGACATAACCCCAAGCATACCTCTCAGGTACTCAAATGTATCCATTGGTAAGGCCTTTGTGAAAATGTCTGCAATTTGTTCCTTAGTGCTAATGTATTCTAATCTAATTTCATTTTCTACAATTTTTTCTTTCAGCACGTGATATTTTATAGCAATGTGCTTAGTCTTAGAATGCAAAATAGGATTCTTAGATATGTTCACTACACTTGTGTTATCACAATAAAGGATAATAGGTTCTATGAATGTTATTCTAATATCCTTTATCATCAAATTCATCCATATGACTTGATTGTAGTTGTTTGCTATTGCAAGATACTCTACTTCTGCAATACTTTGTGAGGTATAATCTTGCTTCTTGCTAAGCCAAGAAACTAGTCTTCCTCTAAGGAAGAATGCTTCTCCACTAGTGCTTTTTCTATCATCTCTATCTCTAGCCCAATCAGCATTTGTATAAGTATAGAGTAAAGTCATTTCTTTTTTCATACCAAATGCCACAATTTGATGTTCCTTTTAGATATCTAAATATCCTCTTTATTGTTGCATAGTGATATTCTTTAGGATCAACTTGAAATCTTTCTACAATTCCAATTGCATTAGCTATATATCGTCTACTATGAGTCAGATACTGCAATCCTCCAATCATAGATCTATATTTCTTCTGTTCAATAGTAGGCATCTCATCCTTCCTGATAACTTATGACCAATTACCATAGGAGTTCCAATAGATTTACAGTCTTCTAGACTAAATCTTTTTAGCAAATCTTTCAAATACTTGTTCTAAGAAATAAAGATACCTTATTTGTCCTAAACAATTTTCAATCCTAAGAAGAATTTCATTTCTCCTATCATGCTCATCTCAAACTCATTCTTCATGTCTTCTTAGAATTCATTACTTCCTTCATCATTTCCAACAAAAATGATGTCATCAACAAATATAATGATTATTAGCAAATCATCTTCTATTTTCTTCAAGTACAAGTTACTATTTGTTGTTCCTTTTGCAAATCCAAGCTTTGCTAAATACTTGTCCAATCTTGCATACCAGGTTCTAGGTGCTTGCTTTAATCCGTACAATTTTTTTTTTAGTTCGTAAACCATGTCCTTCTCTTCTGTTAAAGGAAAACCCTCTAGTTGTTCAATGTAAACTTCTTCTTCAAGTTCTCCATTTAAGAATGCTAAATTAACATCCATCTGATATACCTTAAAATTCTTGTTTGTTGCATATGCTAGGAATATTTTGACTGATTCCATTCTTGCTATAGGTGCATATGTCTCTTCATAATAAATTCCTTCTTGCTAAGAGAAGCCTTTGCATACAAGTCTTGCTTTGTTTCTTATCACTACTCCATTTTCATTCATTTTATTTTTGAATACCCATTTTGTGCCAATCATTTTTTTGTCCTTAGGTCTAGGAACCAATTCCCATGTGTCATTCTTGATTATCTATTGGAGTTCTTCCTCCATTGCTTTTATCCAGTAATCATCTTTGATTTCTTCATTTGTGCTTCTTGGTTCTACTTGAGATATTAGACATAGTTCTTCATTAATTATGCTTCTTGTCATCACTCCTTTTTCTTTACTTCCTATTATCTTATTAGAAGGATGATTTCTTAACATGTTTCTATTTGGGGTAGGAGTTTCTATTTCAAATCTTATTTCAAGTACTGCACTTTGTTCTTCTCTCACATCTTCAATTTGCACATTATTTTGCAAGTCATTGTTACTCTTGAAAAGTAACTCATTACTTTTGTTAGTCATTCCAAAGTAATCATCTCCATTAGAGTTATAATCCATTATCTTTTCCTTGGTACCAAACTTTTCATCAATTTTAACATTTGTGCACTCTAGTATAGTTTTGTTCTATAGTTGAAACATCTATAGGCTTTAATTTTTAATAAATAGCTAAGAAACATACCTTCATCACTCCTTGGATCAAAATTACCAATATCATCATCTCTTTTGATGTAACATTTTCTTCCAAATATCCTGAAGTACTTGACTAATGGTGAGTGATAGAACCATAATTCATAGGGTGTTTAGTCCATACCTTTTCTAATTTGCACTCTGTTCAATGTGCATACTGTTGTATTGACTTCTTCTCTACAAAAAGGTCTTTGGTACATCATTCTCAAATAAAATAGCTCTTATTGCTTTAGCAATTGATTTGTTTCTTCTTTCAGAAATCCCATTCTCCTCAAGTGTATGGGGTGAGGATAGTTGTCTCCTGATGCTATGTTCTTCACAATAGATATTGAATTCTCTAGAAGTAAATTATCCTCCTCTGTTTGATCTTAAGTTTTTTCATTTTAGATCTAGATTTAATCTCAACCCTATTCTTAAATATATTGAATTTCTCAAATGCTTCTCATTTTTCTTTAAGAAAAGCTACCCACATCATTCTAGTGAAATATCAACAAAAATCATAAAGTGCCTTTCTCCATAGAATCCTCTTGTTCTTGCAAGACCACTTAGATTTGTATGTACTAGTTCCAGCTTTTTTGTAGTACAAAACTACTTGCTAGGAAATGAGACTCTTTTCTACTTTTCCAAAATGCATTCCTTACAAATAGTGTTAGTGGGCTTAGAGATTTTCTAAAAATCTCTCACAGTAAGTGTATTACTAGCCTTTACAATGTTATCAAAGTTAATGTGACAAAATCTTCTATGCCATAACCAACTTTTGTCAATCTTTGCTACTAAACATGTTATTTTAGTAGAGTTTAACTGAAATACATTACCTTTGGTTTTTGTCCCAATACTAAGTAGTTTCCCTTCCTTGTTCTTGATAATGCATGTGTCATTACCAAACTGTAGTTAATAGCCTTTATCCATAAGTTGTCCAACACTCAACAAGTTATGCTTTAATCCATCAAGAATATAAACATCATCAGTATATGTTTTACCATCAAGTGTTATAGATCCAATTCCTATAATATGATAGGTTGCATTTTTTCCCACTTTGACAATTCCTCCATCATGGCTTCTAAATTTGACAAACTTGCTCATATCACCAGTCATGTGATGTGAACAACCACTATCAATGATCCAATTATTATTTTCAACTTGTGAGATTAGCACACTTTCTTCTCTAATTTCTTCTTCAAGATCATCCTCCTTTATAGCTACAAATCCTAATTCATCTTCACTCATGTTTTGATCAAATTCCTCTTCTTCTTCTTCATTAGCATATAAACAATTTCTAGGTCTTCTAGATTTGAACCTTCCCTTAAACTTTCTTTCTCTTTTACGACACTTAGATGCATAATGAGCATACTCGTTACAAGTTAAACATTTAAAGATATTCTTACCATCTTTTTCTCTTTCCACAAGAAGAGTCACTCCTTCTTGGATCTTTTCTTTAATGGAGTTGCTATTGTTGGCAATGTCTTCCTATGCCTTTGTGCTCCTTGCTAAACTAGGTTTGATGTTTAATACACTCAATATTGTCTCAACTCTTGCCAATTCTCTAGACTATTTTAGATCAAATTATATAGCTTCCAATCTACCAGGCAATGTTTCTTTGGTGAAATTGGTAGTGCAAGGAATCATCAGTTGAATCATTGGTGCTACTAACTTGAGAGGTGGTGTTAAACTTTTCAAGATCTTCCATATCACCTCATCATTAGATTTCTTTCCATCAAGATATGTGATTCCTACAACAATCTTAGATATTCTTCCAACATAGCTTCTCATAGATTCATCCTCCATCATTCTAGCATCTTGAAATGCATAATACAAATTTTACAATCTAACCCTTTTTGCATGTGTATCACCTTCATAATTAGCTTCTAAAGTTTTCTAAATTTGATGAGAAGTTTTGAGTAGTTTTACCTGACTATACTCACTTTTAGGTAATGTTGATAGTATTGCTTCTTTTGCTCTTTTGTTGCACATAAACACTTCTCTTTCTTCTTTGGTGCAAGTTTCAAGATTGTCTTCTTCTGAAATGTTTTTGGATGCCTTGATCAAAAGAAAATATCCTAGACCCATGCACAAGACATGAGTCTTCATTTTATCCTTCCAGCTATCATAGTTTGTGTCATCAAATCTAGGGCTTTCCTTTCTGAACATATTCACCATGGATCTCCCAAAGTTGTTAGACTCTCCTTCAAGGATTTGATGCTCTGATAAAAATTGCTAGAAGTAATAGTTCACCCATATAACTAAGAGGGGGGCCAGGTGGGGGGTGAATCAATTATATATCAATCTTAAAAAATTCT
This sequence comes from Cupressus sempervirens, assembly GCA_028749045.1. NCBI lineage: Eukaryota > Viridiplantae > Streptophyta > Pinopsida > Cupressales > Cupressaceae > Cupressus > Cupressus sempervirens. The sequence continues at coordinate 193,678,311 of CM053790.1, read as the reverse complement.
TACTTCATCAACCAAAGTAAACAACAATCATAAAGAAATGTGCATGCACAAGTACACCAGTTATGTTGACTAGGGAAACCCTTGATCAGAGGGAAAACGCTGATGGAAATGATGCCCACAAAATAATGTACTAATTTTAATATTCCTTGTTAGAGAATAGAACCTATTAGGATTCTATTACAATACTTAGTACAAAGAGTCCCTATTAGGAGACTTTGAATCCCTATTAGGAGATTCTAACCCTTTTAGGAGTTGAAGAAGGTAGCTAAACCCACTATCCAAATAGCTTTAATATTAGATCAATGAACACACTATCCAATTGATCTCAATACTATTCCTTTTAGAATATTAGATGTGGAACAATCTCTTTTCTCTTTCTCTATCCAATACACTAGACTTCTTCACCTTCAGATCATGCAAACATATCTAGAATTCATTAGTAACCCTTAAGTTCACTTACATGCATTAGTAGAGTGCTTTCCTCTTCTACTTCACAATTTGAAAGTCTTCTCTACTTCTCAATCACAATCCTAACAATATTCTAAACTAAAAAAAAAAAACATTTTTCCTTTATACCATACTCAATCATTAATCCCTTGAGTTGGCTCCACACATTTAGCATTAATTTGAATTAGTTACATATTTAATTAAATGAAATACACATTGAATTAGTGTTATCGTCTCACAATTATACACAAACTTCCATACATGTGGCTTCCATTCCTACACACTTGTCAATGTCATCAGTCGTCATTGTACTTCCTCTAGTTAACTATGCAACCCTTCATTCCAAACATAATGTGTTTTATTCATAATACAACATAGACTATTTTTCCAATGCTCTATTTCCCTATGGTTCTCTATAAATCATTAATATATTTTTTACACCATTAATTTAGATTCTAATCACTTGACCACATGTCAAATACATGTTGTAGTATATTTTATTAATTGGGCATGGGTAGATACGCAATGTGATGTCCTCATTATATAAATCTCAATCTGCTACTCTGTTAGTCTTACTATATTGTCATCAATGATAAACAAAGTTATAATATTGGTTTGTAATGTTTTCTCATAGCATCAGCATTCATGCTAAAAAAATCATTGTATTTTTAGGTTATATTAATGAAAAGTGCATTTTTAGGTAGAGATACGACTGAACAAACTATTTTGGTGTATCACCCCTTTTAAATTAGATATGGTAGTTTTTATTTCATGTATTTTTTCTCCATTTTTTCTCAAAGAGTAGTTAGGTGCACCTAATAGTAAGGAAGTTGACCTTCTCTAGAGACTCAATCTCACAATTCAAGTCCTAGAGCTTGGAGATTGTTTCCATGTTTCACAAGATTTCCTTTAGGTAAAAACTTTAGTCAAGGGTGAAAGCTTTTGCATCAACAATTACTTCCAAGCATGCCAGGAACTCATGAAGCTGCATTAGGCAACCATTCGAGACAAAAACCTAAAGTACCTAGAGAACAAGTGCGTGGAACCTATTAAACCTTTTTTCTATGTATCAAATTGTGGAAAAGAGGAATCACAACATAATAATGATTAGCATTGCTTGTACTCTCAATTATGTTGAATTTGATGAAGTCAAAATTTTTTTGTTGCTCATGAAATGTAGATTAAGCTAAAAGATATCTATGGAGGAGATGACAATGTGAGGAGAGATAAGTTAGAAAGTCTAAGAGGCTAGTTTGATCAAATGAAGATGAAAACATTACACAATACAATGAAAGAACCAAAGCAATTTTGAGTGAAATCAAAGCCTTAGGAGGTAAAATAGATGATGTGACAATCATCAGTAAGGTACTCAAATCTCTTCTTCTTGTTTATGCAAATAGATTTTTAGCTATTCAAGAAATGAGATGTATTCCTAGAAATAATATAACTTTGGATGCACTAGTGGGAAGGTTGGCAACTTTTGAGTTAGATAAGTTAGATAACTATGTTCCTAACTATGGTAGAATTGAGTCTACATTTCAAGCTAAAATATAACTCAAGAAGAAAGGTGGAAAATCTAAAAGGAAAAAGTTTGATAGTGAAGATGAGGATAATTTTGATGATGATCTTGAAGCCATTGAATTCCTACTTGCAAGAAGATGTTGGAAATATTCAAGACTAGCTAGGTTATTGAGAGTGGAAGGGTGAATCAATAATCTCAAAAACCTTATCAAATTAAGATCTTAATTGCAATAATTCAATCATCATTTAGTTCATTAAATCAGATCTAACTTAATGCATGAGAAACTAAAAACATAAAATATTCATAACACTTGAACACAATAATTTGGTGACCCAAAAACCTTCCAAATAGAAAGTAAAATTGGGGTGGGATGATACCCACAAAACTTCAATACTGCAACATAAAGTTGGCCTATTAAGGCTTACAATGATTGCTTCTAATGATATGCCCTATTAGGAGCAATTAGAACTGCTAGGTACACCTTGTTAGAGGTTTTACAAACACAAAATGAAATATGCACTCAATAAAGAGATTTGAGAAAAGACTACTAAGTCTACCTTGTTAAAGGATTTGGACTGATTCATCTATTAGGATGAAATAGTTGATCTCTGGTTTACAACTGATTTGCTGATAGAGATTTTTTGAAGTATTGATTACCTTTATGTGATAGATATGACTCTGCTACTCATTTTTGGATATAGACTTACAATACACTTTTTTTGCCACTGATTCACATTTGCATGCTTCTATTTCACATTATTGACACACTTAGATATCATATAATACATTACATATATATAACAATCCAATTTACAAAATTAAAAAGTTGGCCATCATATATGTTAACACCAGTATTAAAAAGTTAGCCCATATGTAGATACTTGAGTTCTTAAGATTGACTTGGTGAAGTTCTATTACTCAGTGTCCACTTTCATTACTTGGCATCTTCATGCATTTGATAGAAGTAGAAGCTCAGTCCATACTAATTACTTCAATGTAGTCTTGAACTTAGTCTGCACTAGTGACTCGATAGATACTGTGTAACTTGGTGTAAACTAAATTACTCATTTGCCATGACTACACTTAGTAAACACTAATCATCATATAGCTTGGTTAACACTAACTTCTCTTTACACAAACTACTAGCTTGGTAGAAACTGCAAAGCTTGGTAACCACTAGAATGCTCGGGTTGAAATGCTAGACTTCACACTACTTGATTTTGCTTGGTTTGAACTGTTGCACTTCACACCAACTAAGTTCACTTGGTAACCACTTAAATACTCGGTAGCCCTACAAAATCTCAATAAGTTTTGTCACTAATAAAAAACTTGAATAATTGTCAACAATCTCCCCCTTTGGCAATAGTGATAAAAATACTTATCAGTCAAAACTTATATACATCTCAATGTGATACTAGCTCGATATGGTATACTGTTTTTGAGATTTTTCAGAATTTGTCTTTGTAAGTATATACAGTATACTATATCTACAACTTCTCTACTATATACACTTTTCTCCCTTTGCATGATTCTCCCCCATACAATATACATAGTATAACAAGTACCTATCACTATATATGGCATATTAAGTGTCTCTCCCCCTTTTTGACAATAATGCCAAAAATTTATTTCAAACTTATTTACATGGAGATACCAATATGAGAAAGAAAATCAAAACGTACCTTAAGTATAACTGCTAATGTCTTGTCCCAATTTTCTTTCAATAATTTGCATGTATGTAAAGCAATTTGCACTTCTATAGAGAGTTTTATCATGCGATCTGCAATGGAGAAGTTATTGTCATGGATTAATGTTTTTGAATAAATAATATGCTTTTGCATTGTATCCATGATGGGAAGGGTCATATTCTGAATATCTATCAATGTAGATTAAATCCTCGCTTCTTATCTCAACAACTCTGTCTGCATAGCTGACAAGAATCTAATTTTCATATGATGTGTAGAGCTTGAACTAGGGTCAAGTTGCAACTTCTGTGCACTAGCCTTCAGATCTTCATCAATCTTTGTCAGTTTAATCTATATCTCCTTTGTAAACTTAGTAACATCACACAACTTTCGAAAAAGTGATGTTACATTTGTGCAAGTGGTTTCAAGATTGGTCAAAATTGAGGAAAGCTTAACTTGTTGGATAGTTATTTTTTGAGCAATGTGCTCAAGCACTTTATTATCAAATTTCTTTTCTACTTTCTCAATCAATTTATCCTAACCACTAGAGTCTTGATTAAACTTTTGGACTACCTCTTCTAGTTGCAACAAAATGTGTTGAGAAGTATCAACTTCAACACCTATCACCTCAATCAATATATACTTGGCATCATCAATGATTTTATATTCTCTATCTCTCTCCTCTCTCAATTTCTTCCACTTTTCCTTGTTTTGGAGGAGTTGACCAGCTATATGCATTTGATCCACATTGATATTATCAAAATCACATTTGGGAATTTCAATCTCCTCATCTAGGTCTATATCCTCCTTTATCTCCTTGCTTCTACTCAAAAATCTTGTACTTGATTGAGCCTTAGGTTCAACTATCCTTGTACTTAATTCCTTTGAATTCAAAATGGAAACAATAGTAGAGATAGTAGGACTAACAGTGAAAATTGATATAGTGCCAATAGATGGAATACTAATTGGTATGCTTACTAAATCCAAAACTAAAGTACTTATAGAAGTATCCAAAACTGTAGTATTCAAAATTGTAGAATAAAAAATTGTAGCACTCAAAACTGAAATACTTACTACTAAAGAGCTCAAAATTGTAGAACATACTATATCCATTATTGATGGTGTTGACCTAGGAGCTGAAGAGGAGGGAGGCTACAACTCAATAGACTAAGTGGTAGACACTTCTATCAATGATTTATTGAGTTGTGAGGGAGCTAAGAGTGATTGGACATTTGATGTATCTGTTGTGGTCACAATCAAACTTGCTAAAGTTGTCTCCGAGCTTGATGTGGCTTCCAGTTTTCTTGGAGAGTGAGGAAATGAGGCAATGAATATGGTTGCTATCTTCATAGGGTTAGTCTCCTCATCATCTTCTTTTTTTTCCTTGGTATCTTTTTCCTCTTTATCGTCTTCAACTTCTTCATTGTCAAAATTTGTGGGCTTAGTGCAGGTTTCTTCTTCCTCATCATCACTGTCATCATCCTTAACTTCTGCTAGGAAGTCACTTTTTTTTATGCAAGTGATAAACATTATTCCACATGCTTGTGGCATTCTTAACCATATTCTCTATATCCTTGATTAAAATTAGACAAGTATTAAATCTCAGAGTCATCTTATCTTCATTTTTCTTTAAGGACTATTTTACCTCAACATCTATCATGCTAGGTAGCAATTACCTTGAGGTTTGTGCATAGTTATATTTTTCTATTTTCATATCAAAGTCCCATCTTGTCTATATTTTCTCTAATAATTCATTAGAGATTTGGGAGGCCATCTGGTCTGGTGAATAATTCCATTTTCCCATCTTGGTTAACACTAGTTCTTCAACCTATTTCTTCTCAACCTCTATCTTGGTTTCATACTTCAAGGATTTGAAGTTGATTATGCCTACACCTTCTTCCAATTTTTTTAATTTTTCTTGGAAGGTGGGAGGAGGTTTTCTAAAGACAACTTCACTTCCTTTCTTCCTTGATCTCCTTTGAACACTACAGTGGATGGCTTAGGTGGCTTGGTGATGATCACCTCTCATTTCTTCTTCACTAGATTTTCTTCCTTTTCTAATTCCTCTTCATCCTCTACTTCTTCAACATCTTCTCATTTTCCCTCAGTTAACATAAGAGGTGTGCTTGTTTTTAGTTTGGCTATCCTTCTCTTACCTTTGCTAATCACTTGTGGTAGCTTGATTTCAATATCTAACCTTGCCTTGACCTAATCATATGTTCAAAAGTGTGGTGTCTTTGGATAAACAAGTTCATTAATCAAGGCTTCAATTATTTCCTTTGTTTCATCTATATTCACCTAATAAGGAAGAGGTTTTACCCATACAACTCTAGGTTTCACTGCCTGAATGTAGACTCTATCATAGTCTACCATGAAGCAACCATCATCTTTGTAGTCTTCAACCAATTTCTTGGGTATCCTAAATCTATTATTCATTTTCTCTTTGAATACATCAAAATAATTATCCATTACGCTAACAAAATTCTTTTCCATTTCTACAATATACTCATTAATATGATATAACACTAGCACATCCTTTCTCCATACTACTATGCATTTTGAAGGGAAAAACTTCTAAACATAAAAAAATAAGCATATCAACAAAGAACCAAATTTGCAAGGGTTGTTTTTGGAAGTTCTAATACTTTCCATGTTTTTGCTGAATTGCTTCAACAACAAATCTGCAAGGTCATATGACAATTTTTTCTTCACAACCTTGTATACCAAGTTTACAACTTCACATGACATATTATTGAGATGGCTAAAATTGTAAATCTTGTGGGCTATCACATGTATGCCAAATTTTAGTGTTGCATCAGTTACACTACTAATCTTTATGCCTCTACCATCCCACTCAGCTAGGGTTTTCTTTTCCAACTCCACCCAAACTAGGGTTTTAGTGATTTTGGCCTTGGTGAGCACAAGAAGGCTAGTAATGTGATGAATCATCTTCCTGGTGATCATGATAGGTTGCTCAAGTCATAATTGACCATTGTAAACTTGGCTTAGGATGTATCTAATCCATTTTATTTGAAAACTTTAGGGTAGGTTGGGAATGTGGGTTAAACCCTTGTATTCCAAATGCTTATGTTTGGGTTTAAGAACACTATTAACACATAATTCTCCTAGGGCATCATCCATTTCTATGGTTCCAATTTATTTAATTGCATAGTTGAAATGAGTTCAGATGTCATTAATGAGTAGTACATTTGGAGGAATCTATGATTGCACTCTGTTTGGGTCGAGGGTTTCAACAATTGCCAGGACAAGTTTGAAATCAAGTGCTTTCCATTCTACTCCTTGGACCAACATCTCTAATAATTTCATTGTTTTGCTACTACTACTTGATGTTGCCATGGCTATTTGGTAAGCTATGAAAAACTTTAAAGAATTTAGCTGCAAATTCCACTCGAAGTCACTTGATCGCTCTGCAATTTTCTCTTTCACAATAACACTTAGAGTTCTTGGTGAAAATGAATTCAATTTCTTGCTTTTTGTTAAAAAAATTTCATTAATGCTTAGTATGAAGGTAGCTACAATGACATCATTATGCATGACAGGCTATCATCCACTATTCAATTGACTTCCCAGTGACGGTTTTGTGACTTGTGAACCATGTGTAACTTGTTACTCCTGACCTTGCTCGATAGAGTCCATGACTCAACCTTACTTAGTAGAGAAGGTAACTTAGTGATAACTAATACTGATCTCACTTGATGATCCTTTTGTATCTTGAATACTAATTTAAATCTTTGGCATCTTTCAATTGGAACTGTTTGGATGTGATCATGATAATGCAGTTCCATTTCTTCCTTAAGAACTTAGTTGGAAATGGTGGAGTCACCCACGTCTTGAGTGACATTACCATCATTTCTTCAACTAGCTTCCTTAGTAGATTTAGGAATCCATTACTACCTCATCTATTTTCAATTTTGTATACTTGTCTTTTCTTTTCATCTTCAACTCTACTTATGTTAACGCAATTTATTGCTATATGACCAAGTTCGGTACAAGTGAAACATCTTCTAGTGGTATCTCTCTTACTTGTGTGATGTTTAACATAGTTCATGCCAATGTGTCTATATTCTCCACAGTAATGACATGTACACCAAGTGTTGTAGTCCCAACCAAAGCTTTCACAATTTTCTCTACTAGATTGAATGACTTAGTTCTACAATTCGATGCCTTATGACTTTGTTTGTTGCATTTGTAACACTTGCCTTCAAATTTTGGTTTCTCTTTACATTCATTAGCCTTATGACCATGCTAATTGCAATTGTAGCATTTACCATTGAATTTTTCTTTATCATTACTCCAACATTTTTTTGATGTATGACCTATCTTACCATAGTGATTGCAAGTAGGTCTTTGATTCCTTTGAGCACCTTGTTTGGAGGATTCACCTTCTTCTTTGTATCCAATTCCTACTTTACCTTTTTTCTATAAAGATTCTACCCATTCAGTTGATTCAATTGATTCATGTTTTCTTGTGATTTCATCATTCTTTCATTGATTTTTATTTTTAGTGTTTAGGTCATTTTTCAATCTTTCATTGATTTTCTTTTCATATCTCATCTCATTTCTTATTTTTTCATTGATTTGTCTTTCCAAATTTAGACCATCTCTTAATCTTTGATTGATCTATCTTTGGCTCATGATTTCCCCATTTGGATTGGATATTTGATCCATAAGATCCGCATGTTGAAGGGATTGGTTCTAGATCCCATTGTTTCTTCCATCCATATCTTCTTTCATCTTGTTCCTCTGTTCCAAGATTTCACATAGCCTTACTGACTAAATTTCTTCTTCTCTTTTGAGCTTTTTTACTTCTTCTTACAGGAACCATTCTTCTCTAGGAGTTCTTTGATTGCATCATTTGTTTCATATGAACTGCTTGAAAGGAAAAAAAATATTCAATTCTTTCTTCAATATACTGATGATCATTCATTTGATTTGCAAGTTCCTTCCTTTTTTTCATAGATTGGGAAAGTTGCTCCTTAGCTTTCTTGAGTTGTGCAATGGCCATTTCTAGATCCATATTTTCATTGTCAATTTCTTTATCAATTCTAGATATCTCCATTATCCTTGAACTTTTCTCAAGTTGTCAAATTTTATACTGAGAACCACAAAGCTCTGATACCAATTGTTGGAAATATTCAAGACTAGCTAGGTTATTGAGAGGGGAGGGATAAATCAGTAACCTTAAAAACTTTATCAAATTCATATCTTAATTGTAATACTCCAATAATCATTTACTTCATTAAATCAGATTTAATTGCATACATGAGAAACTAAAAATATAAAACATTCATAATACTTGAACACAATAATTTGTTGACCCAGAAACCTTCCAAATAGAAAGTAAAACTGGGGTAGGGATGATACCCACAAAACTTCAATACTATAGCATAAAGTTGGCCTATTAAGGCTTACAATGATCACTTCTGATGATCTACCCTATTAGGAGCAATTAGGATATCTAGGTCCACCTTGTTAGTGGTTTTACAAACACACAATGAAGTATGCACTCGGTAAAGAGATTTGAGAAAAGATTGTTAAGTCCACCTTGTTAAAGGATTTGGACTGGTTCACCTATTATGATGAAACAATTGATCTTTTACATACAACTAATTTTCATATTGAGATTCTTTGAAGTATTGATCACCTTTATGCCATAGATATGACACTACTACTCCTTTTCTGATATCGCCTTACAATACACTTTGTCTACTATTGATTCATATTCACATACTTATGTTTCACATTACTAACACACTTGGATATGATAAATACATTACATATATATACCAATCCAATTTACAAAATCACAAAGTCAGCCATCATACAAGTTAACAACAATATTAAAAAGTTGGCCCATATGTAGATACTCAGGTTCTAAAGACTAACTTCATGAAGTTTTGATACTCGGCGTCCACTATCATTAGTTTGCATTGTCATGCATTTGGTAGAAGTAGAAGCTTGGTCCATGCTAATCACTTCAATGTAGTCTTGAACTTGGTATGCACTGGTGACTAGGTAGGTATTGTGTAACTTAGTATAAACTAAATTACTCATTTACCATGACTGCACCTGGTAAACACTAATCATCATATAGCTCAGTTAACACTAACTTTTCTTTACATGAACTACTAGCTCAGTAGAAACTACAAAGCTTGGTAACCACTAGAATGCTTGGGTTGAACTGTTGGACTTCATACTACCTAATTTTGCTTAGTTTTGATTGTTGCACTTCACACTAACTAAATTCACTTGGCAACCACCAAAATGCTTGATAGCCATACAAAATTTGAATAAGTGTTATCACTAGTAATAAACTTGATTAAATGTCAACAGAAGATTCCCTAAAGGTAAAGGAAAGTACAAAGGTAAAATACCTCTAATCTATTTTTCTTGTGAAGAAGTTGATCACATTGTTGCAAGGTGTCCAAACAAAGAAGGAAAAGAAGAAAAGAAGCATGACAAGTACAAAGGAAAGAAAGATTTCAAAAGATACAAAGACTACAAGCATAAATGTAAGAAATCTTGTTACATGGCTAAAAAATGATAGTAGTGATGAAGAAGAAATGGTTTATGTTGCTATTAAAGATGAATCAGATGATAAAAATGATAAGATGGCCCTCATTTATCATATTAGTAAGAATGACACATGGATTATTGATAGTGGTTGTTATCACCACATGACTAGTAATAAATCAAAATCTGAGCACTTGGAACACTATGATGGTGGAAATCTTAGATTTGGAAATTATGAATCTTGTTGTGTAAAAGAAAAAGGTTGCATTACATTGATTGATGAACTTAGATGTGACAATTCTTACTAGGTTCAAGGATTGAAATACAATCTACTTAGTATGGCATAGTTGAACAACTTTGGATTCAAGGTAGAATTCATGAATGGAAAGGCCAAGTTGCTCAATGGGAAAGGAAATCTAGTTGGAACTTGCAATCAAACAAAATATAATTCATTTTACATAGACTATTAGCATGAATATTGATGATACTACTTTGGGGAGCATCCTTAGCATTGGAGAGTATTAACATGTTGCATTCATAATTGTGTTTGTCATTGATGTCAATAAAGCATTGTTTCTGCAAAGATTGGTTGAGTAGTAGATAGACATCTTGATGGTAAAGATAATGGTTTAATTTTCTGGTGATATGTAGTTACAAACATGTTTAGCACAATGTCTTGATGATGTGGTCAAGTGTGTAGAGTTTTAGTGAAAGACATACGAAAGATGTACCTAATCTACAAAGAATAGTTCATATATAGAGTATTGGAAAGTAGTTCCTAATGTTTGTTGGCTATCTTACATTTGAGATGTAGTGAAGTGATGTGTGGTCAAGAAATGATAAAGGGTATTCAACTGATGATGTCAATGAGTGCACAAGCCTAGTATCACACAAGTGAATTTTTGTATAGACTATGAGCCAATAGTGCTATTATAATTGTAATTAACTAATTATCTTATTATAATTGATTGGGAAAGCCTCAAGAATGACTCAAGGAATTAGTATGAAGATATGGTATAAAGGAAAGATTTTTTCTTTGTTTGTAATGTGTATTGAAGTATTTTGATCATTTTATGAAGTGTGGAGTGTGAAAAGGAGTAGAGTGCTTACTGAATACATGTAAGCAATCCAAGGGATTATTAGATGCAAGATTTGTGATCTGGTTACAAGATCAAAAGGAGCAGAGATATGGCTGATAGGATAGAGAAAGAGGAAGGAAAAATACAATAAAATTCTATTATTCTACAAGGAATAATATAGATATCATTGGGATAGTGGGTTCATTCGTCTTTCCCTTGAATCTATTTGGGCAATGGGTCAAACTATCTTCTACAACTCCTAACAGGGATTCAAAGTCTTCTAATAGGGATTCATATGTATTGAATATATTAATAGAATCCTAACAGAGTCCATCCTCTATAAGGAATATTTATATTACTATATCATCTTGTGGGTACCATCTCCACAAAGGTTTTCCCTCTGATCAAGGGTTTCCCTGGTTAACATATCTAGTATTATTGTGTATGAGTATCTTGTTGTGGTTTCAATTTATATTACTCATATGGTTAATTTTTTTTAAGTTAATAAATGTGATTATATTTGGATAATTTACTCACCCTCCCCCCATCCCCTCTTGGTTATATTAGTGAACTATATATTTTAACATAGAATTCATTGAAATTACATGTTTTCTAGCTCAAACAGAGGAAAAAAAGTCACAGACTATGGGAACCGAGTCTCAGATAGAGGAGACCAACTTGCAGCCAATGCAACTAAACTTGTACTTAGAGCAACCTAAGTTAGAAATAGTACCAATTGAGTCTCAGTCAAAAGAGGCCAAGTTTTAGATAGAGGAGGTATTGAAGAAATTTGGAATGGAAGTTTCTAGACCAGTTGGAACACCTATTGTTAAAGTGGGGTTGTTGTTTCACCAAAAGATCGATCATTCAATGCCCAATACAACCACTCAACTTATAGTAGAAAGGAGGTAGTTAAGCCCTTGTCATGAATCTCGAGGCAAGTGCTAGACAAATTTCTAACAATCCCCCCAGTGTTACCTGAGGGTCTGAGGATTCAAACCTATGACCAAGCTCTGATATCACTTGCTAGAGTGGGGTTGTCATTGCACCAAAAAACCAATCTTTCAATTTCTAATACAACCACTCAACTTATAGTACATAGGAGGTGGTTAAGCCCTTGTCATGAATCTTGAGGGGAGTGTTGAAAATAATTCTAACACCTATATCTACTGGACATAAGTTTTCCAAAAATGATGATTCCAAAGAGGTAGATTAGACTACATATAGATCAATAATTAGAAAACTTTAGTATGTAGTACACACTAGACCTAATATTGTATTACCAATTGGTATGGTGGAAAGATTTATAAAAATCTAAAGAAAAAATATGATGGCAATAAAAAGAATTATGTGGTATCTAAAAGGTACTGAAGATTATGGTTTGTGGTATAAGAAAGGAGACAACTTTGAATTGAAAGCTTCCACTATTGTTGATTGGGCAAGAAGTATTGATGATAGGAAAAGCACTAGTGGTGGAGAATTATTTCTTCGAAAGAGGCTACTATATTGGATAAGAAACAAAAAAAGCTGCATCTCTTAGTCCACATTAAAAGAAGAATATGTTTTAATAGTATTTAATTATTCTAACATCATTTGCTTCAAACAACTATTTTTAGGTATGAAGAAAGAAATCAAGGATCCAATAGTTATTTTTTGTGATAACTATTAGAAATAATAGTCCACCAAGATAATTGAGAGGGGGAGGGGGGAGGGTGAATGCGTTATCCAAATAAAACATCTATCAACATTAATTAGTCTTAACCATGTAACCAAAGTAAATAGTAACCATAATAAGATGCAGATGCACAATTATACCAGATTTCTTAACTAGGGAAACCCTTGACCAAAGGGAAAACCCTAGTGGGAATGATGCCCACAAATATATACTGATATTTATATATATTCCTTATTAGAGAATGGACCCTATCAGGAGTCTGTAAACACTCTATTAGGAGACTTTGAATCCTTGTTAGAAGATTCTAACCCTTTTGGGAGTTGAAGAAGGCAAAATGACCTATTGTCCAAATAGCTTCTGGGGAAAGACCACTTAAATTCACTGTCCAACTAATCTCTAAACTATTCCTTGTAGAGTAATTGTTCATGTTGTGCTTTATCCTCTTTCCTCTATCCTATCAATCAGACCAATCAATGTTAGACCTTCTAGACTAGGTCACAAACCTTGGATCCTAATATCAAACCTCGAATCTCAAAATAAATCTTTGGCAATGAATTTTTCTCCAACTTTTCTCTACTCTACTTATCTTCATGTATCAACTTGATTACTTAACGTTCATATATTTTCTCCTTTTTTCATCTCTTCTTACATTCTTGTAAGAATATTATAGGAAATTATGACATGTTGCATTATCATCAGTGCCAAAGAGAGAGATTGTTGAAAAAAATATTCAATTGTATGTTGTCTTGGATGTTACACAAAATTTCAAGCCTTACTGAGTAGTTGAGCTCACTCGAGCATCAAAAGTAGTTTCCTATATATGTCAAGCATTTAGTTATAACCAATTTTAGAGACATTATTGATCGAGCTCAATTGATTAATGTAGTGAATTAAGTATTGACCAAGTTGGGTTGGTTAACATTAGAACTCTTGTTCTAACTGAGTTGGGTTGGTTAACATTAAATCTCCTATTCTAGTTGATTTGGGTCAATTAATGAAGGGATCCTTTGTGTTGACAAAGTACTCAATTCTATACTAGTCAATTGTTGGCATATTAAGTTTGATAAATTTATTGGTTAATACAATCTGACTTAAGTGATGAATTTTTTTTTATTAAAATAGTTTTCAAGCCAACTTGATAAGGTGAATCATATATATGGGTAAGTGCACCAAGTTGTGGTGCCAAAAGGGGGGTATAAGTGGACAACTTTTTCCTGAAATCAGCAAATTCTGGACTTCAACAAGAATTTGAAGATAGTTACGCTCAAAATTTTAAGATATGACAAAAACAAAAGTCGTAGTCCTTTGAATCTAGTTTCTAAACTACTAATTTTTTTTCAAAATGGTTTAGTTTTAGGTCCTCAAAAAAGGGGGCCATAGAAAGTGGTACTGTTTATTCCAAAAAAACATAACATAGTACAAAGTGTGGCCCCCCTAAAATTTTAACTTTTTTTTTGAAATTCTTTAATTGCTCTAGTCAAAAGTTACCTAACACTATGTAGTTTATCCTAGATTTTTCAGGTAATTTTATAATGTGTATTTTTTTTTAATGAATTTTTAAATTAGACCCATCCCAAAAATGTGAAATATCTGTGTGCTCCCCCTAGAAATGATTGAAAACTAATCTAAAATCAAAACTTCTTTTTTTCAAAGTGTGTAGAATGAAGTCTAGTTTCTAAAAAACTAAGTTGTTACAAAATTCGATGAATGAGCTAAAATCTACAGCCCAATTAGTACATGGTGGTTTCTGACAAAAATGAACATATATTCAAAAGAAATTACAGATGAAAGACTTAAAATAGTTCAAATTAAAAATAAATTATATGGTTAGATAGCTAACACAGAGACCTATCATGTTATGTAACCTGATCTTATCGATACCCAACCACGAGGAATCTTGAAGAGGAGCACACAAGAAAAATCAATCATTTTTTGTATGTTTGCTGGAAAACACATTTTAGACCTGTTTATAAACTCCAAACCTTTGGGTTGGATCTCCAAGGAAAAACCAAGCCTTAGGCTTGGTTTTAAAGCAAAGCTTTGAATAGGGCGTGTGCCCTATAGCGCGCATGTGCTATTAAAATGCTAGTGAGTTTGAGGTAGTACGCACGCACTATGGAGACCTAAATTGCAAAGCAAAACCAAGAGAGAGCTAGGGGGGTGGGGTGAGGGAATGGCTATTTTTGTGTGTGAGAGAGATAAAGAGAAAGTAGGGGATGGGAGAGGGGAGAGAGGAAGTGAGAAAGAGTAGGGGTGGCAGAGAGAGTATAGGATGGGAGATAGAGGAAATGTGAGAGAGTAGGGGTGGCAAAGAGAGTACAAGATGCAAGAGAGAGGAAGTGTGAGAGAGAGAGTAGAGGTGGCAAAGAGAGAGTATGGGATGGGGGAGAGAGATTGAAAGTAGGGGATGGGAGAGAGAGGAAGTGTGAGAGAGAGTACAAGTTGGGAGAGAGAGATTGAGAGTAGGGGATGGGGGAGAGAGAGAGTAGGTGGTGGGAGACAGAGTGGGAGAGGAAGAGCGAGAGAGAGGAGGATGGGAGTGCATGTGTGTGAAAGAGAGAGAGTAGGGAATGGGAGAGGGGGAAGATAGAGTAGCTTGAGAGAGAGTAGGGGATGGAAGAGAGAGTAGGGAATGGAAGAGAGAGTAGGCGATGGGAGAGGGAGTGGGAGAGGGAGAAAGAGAGGGGGGATGGAAATGTGTGTAAGAGAGAAAGAGAGAGAGTGTGAAAATGTGAGAGAGGGTAGGGGGTAGCAGAGAGAGAGTAGAGAGGGAGGGAGAGAGAGAGAGAGAGTGAGAGAGAGAGTTAGAGTAGGCAGTGGGAGAGGGAGAGTGAGTGAGAGAAAAAGTAGAGGATGGGAGAGGAGAGAGGGGGGATGGGTGTGTGTGAAAGAGAGAGAGTAGGGAATGAGAGAGGGGAGAGAGAGATAGAGAGAGTAGGGGATGGGATAGAAAGAGAGTAGGAAATGGCAGAGGGAGTGGGAGAGGGAGAGAAAGGGTGGATGGAAGAGAAAGAGATTAGGCAATGGCAGAGGGAGTGGGAGAGGGAGAGAGAGGGGGGATGGAAGTGTGTGTAAGAGAGAAAGTAGGGGATGGAAGAGAGTGTGAGAGTGTGAGAGAGAGTAGGGGTGGCAAAGAGAGAGAGTGAGAGTAGGGGATGGGAGAGAGAGGGAGAGAGAGAGAGAGAGAGTAGGCGATGGGAGAGGGAGTGGGAGGGAGAGAGAGGGGGAATGGAAGCGTGTAAGAGAGATAGAGTTGGGGATGGGAGAGAGTAGGAAATGGGAGAGGGAGTGTGTGAGAGAGAGAGAGAGGGAATGGGCATGTGTAGAAGAGATAGAGTAGGGGATGGGAGAGAGTGTGAGAGTTTGAGAGAGAGTAGGGGTGGTAGAGAGAGCTTGTACAGGATGGGGGTGAGAGAGAGAGAGAGAGAGAGAGAGAGAGAGAGAGAGAGTAGGGGATGGGAGGGAGTGTGAGAGAGAGTAGGGGATGGAAGAGAGAGAGTGAGAGTAGGGGATGGGAGAGAGAAAGTAAAGAGGGAAAGAGAGTACTTGAGAGAGTGAGATAGATAGTAGGTGGTGCAAGAGGGAGTGGGAGAGGGAGAGAGAGGGGGGATGGGAGTGTGTGTGACAAATATAGAGAGTAGGGGATGGGAGAGGAGAGAGAGAGGGGGGGATGGGAGTGTGTGTCTATGAAAGAGAGAGTAGGGGATGGGAGAGGGGAGAGAGAGAGTAGGGGATGGGGGAGAGAAAGTAGGCAGTGGGAGAGGGAGTGGGAGAGGGAGAGAGAGAGGGGGAATGTGAATCTGTGTAAGAGAGACAGAGTAGGGGATGGGAGAGAGTGTGAGAGTTTGAGAGAGAGTAGGTGGTGGCAGAGAGAGCTCGTACAGGATGGGAGAGAGAGATTGAGATTAGGGGATGGGAGTGTGAGAGAGATTAGGGGATGGGAGAGAGAGAGAGAGAGTGAGAGTAAGGGATGGGATGGGATGGGAGAGAGAGAGAGTAGAGAGGGAGAGAGAGAACTTGAGAGAGAGAGATCTAGTAGGTGGTAGGAGAGGGAGAGGGAGAGAGATAGGGGGGATGGGAGTGTGCATGACACATGTAGAGAGTAAGGGATGGGAGAGAAGAGATTGGGGGGATAAGAGAGTGTGTGTCTGTGAAAGAGAGAGAGTAGGGGATGGGAGAGAGTGTGAGAGTGTGAGAGAGAGTAGGGGGTGGCAGAGAGAGAGTACGGGATGGGAGAGATAGAGTGAAAGGATGGCAGAGATAGAGTGAAAGGATGGGAGAGAGTGAGAGAGAGAGTAGGGGTGACAGAGAGAGAGAGTACGGGATGGGAGAGACAGAGTGAAAGGATGGGAGAGAGTGTGAGAGAGAGTAGGGGATGGGAGAGAGTTGGGAATGGGAGAGAGAGAGAGAGTAAGAGTAGGGGATGGGAGATAGAGTAGAGAGGGAGAGAGAGAAATAGCAAGTGACCTAGGAGAGTGTGTGGGAGAGGAGGAGAGAGAGGGATGGGAGTGTGTGTGACAAATCTAGAGAGTAGGGGATGGGAGAGAAGAGAGAGGGGGGATGGGAGTGTGTGTGTGTGTGTGTGAAAGAGAGAGAGTAGGGGATAAGAGAGAGTGTGAGAGTGTGAGAGAGAGTAGGGGGTGGCAAAGAGAGAGTATGAGATGGGAGAGACAGAGTGAAAGGATGGGAAAGAGTGAGAGAGAGAGTAGGAGGTGGCAGAGAGAGAGAGAGTATGAGATAAGAGAGACAGAGTGAAAGGATGAGAGAGTGTTAGAGAGAGTAGGGGATGGGAGAGAGTGTGAGAGAGAGTTGAGGATTGGAGAGAGAGAGAGAGAGTAAGAGTAGGGGATGGGAGAGAGAGAGAGAGAGAGTAGAGAGGGAGAGAGAGATAGTAGGTGGTAGGAGAGGGAGTGGGAGAGGAGGAGAGAGAGGGATGGGAGTGTGTGTGAGCGATCTAGAGAGTAAGGGATGGGAGAGGGGAGAGAGAGAGGGGGATGGGAGTGTGTATCTACAAAAGCAAGAGTTTAGGGAATGGGAGAGGGGAGAGAGAGAGTAGCCCAAGATAGAGAGAGAGAGAGTAGTGGATGGGAGAGAGGGGCGGATGGGAGTGTGTGTAAGAGAGAGTAGGGGATGGGAGAGAGTGTGAGAGAGAGTAGGATGTGGCAGAGAGAGAGAGAGTAAGAAGTGGGAGAGGGAGGATAGGAGTGTGTGTGACACATCTAAAGAGTAGGGGATGGGAGAGGAGAGAGGGTGAGAGAGATAGAGAGAGTAGGCGGTGGGAGAGGGAGAGCGAGAGAGAGTAAAGGATGGGAGAGGGGAGAGAGAGTGTGTGTAGGGGATGGGAGAGGGGAGAGAGAGAGAGTAGGGAGAGACAGAGAGAGAGTAGGGAGGGTGGAGAGTGATGTGTTCTCATATAGTGCGTACATGCTATAGCACGTACGCACTATGTGAAATCACCTAAAAATGGTCAAAAAGCAACTTTGGGGACTGTTTCATTCATTCTCTACTTTTGTTCTATTCTGCACTATGTTATCTCAACAAAAATCATGGGTTTCAACACAGCAAACACTCTTTCAAGGTGGCAAACACTATTTCAAGCTAACAAACACTATTTCAAGGTGGCAAACACTTTTGGAAGCTAGCAAACACCAAATTCAATCATTAGCTACACAATTTGAAGACTTTTTGAATATTCCTTGTATAGAAAAGGTTAGTGAAATTATTTTAAATATTGTTTGTTGATATATAGATACAAATTTGATTATAATTTGACATGTTGTTTAATATATAGTGAATTCATTGAAATTTGTATGTTTCAATGAAATGTTATTTCAAAATGGTTAGAAATTTGACAAGTCATTATATATATATATATATATATATATATATATATATATATATATATATATATATATATATATATATAGTGTATTCATTCAAATAATTATAATTTTTATATGTATTTGAATAATTTGTAATTTACACATTTTAAGTAATTCAAATGTTTGAATAATTTGACATGTAAAAATCATCATCATGCCAAGAGAGAAATCAAAAAATCAAACAAATGAAGATAGGGAGAGAGATTTGGCAATTAAAAGAGATAAAATTAAATTACTACATGAGCAAAGAAAATTGCAAAGCAATAATGAAGAATTGACTTTTGAAGACGATCAAGAACCACTGGTACCAAGAAACAAAGAGGAAGAATTGAAAAGACAAAGAGAACGAATGAGACTGTTACGCTCGAGAAGACAATTGAATTGTGAAGCTACACCATCTTCTAATGTTGGAGTCATATCGTCCGCTATACCATCTTCCAATGTTGAAGTCATATCATCCTCTCATGTTGAAGAGACATCGATTTGTAGATCCGACGATATACACACTCCATCATGTCATGTTGAAGGCACAACATCAACACATCAAGTAGGTGATATTCCATCTTTTGCATCTTATTGCCAAGGCACATCATCTTTGGTTCAAGGTACACAATACACTCAACCTTATATTGATGTTCAAAATGTTGAGAGAATTGAAGAGATTATAACACCTTCTAGAATTCATTTTAGAAGACCAAAATATTTGATTGATATTGATAGTAAGATTTTGAAATCAATGCCTGACAAGATTAGCAAGCGTACTTGTCAAAGAAAAGTTAATCGTATGTGGAGATCATTTTTTGATGAATTAAATATTATAGGTCAATGCCAATTATTTGTTGAAATGATGAGGAATTTAAAATTTAGGCCTATCATGAAGATTCTTGGGCTAAGAACGATGGATGATTCAAATGGAAAAAACATTGTAAAGAATCTAATGAATGCTTATGACAAAGTGGGTTCTAAATCATGCACCAAAGATAGTAATATCGCAAGACGAGTACTTACATCAAAAATAGTAGGTAGCCAAATGAAGAAAGCTTGACTCATGAGAAAGACAAGAAAAACATTAAAAATTGGTAGAGGTACTCTAAGGAGAGCCATGCTAAGGCATGAGAGATTGGAAGATCCAACAAAAAATGAGTTATGGACATTTAACGGTAGACTACCGTGAAAGGATAAAGAAATTAGTGAAGCCTTGAAATCATTGATCAAAGATTTTTGGAAAAATAACACACATGTTTCTCCTAATCAAAGAGATGTTGTAAGAAGGAGGATTGGTAGCCAAAATCGCGAGCCACATGCGAAACATTTTTTGGACACAACTCAAACACAATTTTTTGCAAAATTTATTGGTATGTATCCTCAAATTTGAATAAGTCAAAGATTTTTTGAGATGGGTAAACCTTTTTATGTGAAGATAAATCACACATGCACAACTTGTTGTTGTAGGATACATATTGAATTTTCTAACCATTTTGATGTTTTTAGGCATATATGTGTAATTTTGCATTCTCAGTTTGTTTTGCAGGATTGTGACATAAATGAGCCATGAAGATCTTCAAGGGAATTCATATCCAACATTTTATGTGAAATAAGAGACGGCCAACAATTTTACAAGACATCATGCTTGGATGGTACGTGCTTATTTTGTGGTTCTTTGCAACTTTTATCAACTTGTCAATATATGGATAGTACACATGCAATTAGAAATGAAATAGTAGATTATGAAAAATTTAAGACAGTGACATATGCTCTAAAAGATGGGAAGCATGGTAAAAGATGTGATTTAGTCATTGAAAAGATTTCAGTGTATGAGTTCATGAAGATTTTTTGTGAAAATATTATTTACGAGTATGCAAGGCATACCCATAGAGCTCAATGGCTAGATTTGCGATTCAAGTTGTGCAAGGATACATTTCCACTGGATACCATTGTTTTGATTGTAGATTTCGCAGAGAACTACACACTACAACCAAAAAATGAGGTGCAAGCAAAGTATTATACTTCTCAACAGGTTTCTATGTTTGTTCACATAACATTCATGCATTCACCTAAAAGTACAGAGGATGATAGGAAGATTTTGAGGGAGTACCATTTTTACATCAGTGATGATCGATCACATTCTACAGAGTTTGTACATGGTTGTTTTCAACTATTTTATGGAGATTTTGCTAACAGGGGCATCACATATCGTCAGCATATTATTTGGTCAGACAATTGTGCATCTCAATTCAAGAATGCACAGATGTTCTATTGGTTGAGCAGGATGCACAAGTTGTGTAGAATTTAATACATGTGAAATTTCACAAAGGCTGGTCATGGAAAGGGAGAGCACGATGGTGCAGGCGCATGCATCAAAAGAGCCTTAGCTCATGAAGAACTAAAGTACAAAGATGAAGCAATATTGATAGATGCAAAATCCATCATCTAGTGGTGTAATGCTACAATGGGTCTAGGTAAGGAAGGTGAGTCTACAGTTCGTAGATATTTTTGGTTGATAGATAATACTAACATTGCACCATATCAGGATTGTTGCACACTAATAGGATCCAATGAGTTGCACTCTTTTAGAAGCTCTGATGCAGGTTCATGGAGTATCCACACACAAAAAATGGCATGCTATTGTCCATCATGTGCAGAGGAAAATTGGGATGACTGTGAGTCGACTGAATGGGTGGACAAATGGGATATACGGGTTTTGGACCCAATTGACACCTATCGTCCCCCACAAGCATTGGAAATGGTACAGATGGAATCATCTATTGACTTTGACTTCTTGTCTGATCTAGTGCAACCTGGTAATATATATATTTATATATCTTTGTAATTTCAATATGTAACTTTATAAATTTTACGCAAGTATTTTCTGAATTAATGACCGCATTTTGTACATTTGTCACTGCAGGCCATGTTTTTGCTGTTATTGCACCTGAAGACAATGAAGAAGGGACAAATTATTATTTGTGTCATTGTGTTCAAGCCAAACAAAAATTGGATCACTCGGTTATAGATGGTGAAGTTTTAGAGTACCATGTCGGTGCAGTGGTTGTAATCGGCACATGGCTTAGACGATATTCTATGAAGAACCCTAACTTGTGGTTATTCGAGGATTGGAAAACAGAGAGGAAGATTCTTCATTATTCAAATCTTGTTGCCACATCAAATGTCCACTTGATAAAATATGGTGAAAAAATACATAATAAGAATCTTTGGAGAGTTCGCGAGTCAGACCACGAGGCAATACTTGAGACATTAAAATGTTGAGCAGATCTAGTTGGCTCATTAGATTGAATACAGAGAGAGGGAGAGGGAGAAAGAGTGATCAACTGAATCCAAATAAATTGTTTCAACCTCTTCCCCAAGACTGTCCACATGACTAAGGTGGACCATATTGTTATGATGCGTAAGTGATGAGATTTAGTTTAAATCATAGATTTTATGTTTTGATTTGTTTAGAATCTAGATTTTATGTTTTGATGTCTCCAATTTTTTTAAAGCTAGAACAATATTTTTCATATTTTCTTATTGTGACGATATTTTTCTTTCATTGCATGTTCTCTTGGATGACAGGAGGGAGAGAAGAAAAATAAGTAGATTTCCAAACAACCAGCCACCCTTCTTCATGTAATTTATTCATTTAAGGTAAAAGTCCCATTTCCTTTGTTTGGCTTTGGTATTTGGTTATTTAAAGTCATTATTCTAGTTGGACCTTCGTATGTTTGAATTTGGAATTGTTTAGTGTCTATTTGTTATGATTATACTGAATTATTAATTCTACAATGTTTCTATTATTTAATTATTTAAAATAAATTAAAACTTTTTGTATAAAATTATTATTTTTTATTTCTATCTATTTGTTATGATTATTTCTATTATTTAAAATAAATTAAATATATAATATCTCTATGATGAACTATTTATATTTCTAAACTTTACATATTTTACACCATGACCAACAATCAAACTATTATAACAATACAAATACATTTAAATAGTAATGTAAGAATGGTTTAGTTCACATAAAAAATAAGTCTATCTTAGATATTCTAAATACATCACAAAACTTTATCGCTTCAAAAAAATTGGAATTTCTCCCATCTACTTGAGTTCCCATCAATTGTCCATAAAACTGGGAAAGGGAATAGGTGTTATGCTCCCAATCCCAACATCCTCCTGTCCACTACTAGGAGATGTGTGTAATGTAGGATTCAGCTCCATCAACTTAGTCATTTCTTTCACTAGTTGATTGGGACTCTCACCATTTGTTGCCAACTATGGTGACAATGCTTGGGGTTACACTTATTAAGTAAGAATATTTCCTAATCTAGGGATTAGAGCATTGAAAATATCAAAATTTGATTTATGCTATGGGAGAAGAGGTATGTTGGGCATACTAATTGATTCTAGGGCTAGTGCAATTACATCTCCTTCCACTAGTGTTGTAAATATAATTTCTATAGTTGTTGAAGGTGCACCTCCAATATTTGGTCTATATCTCTTTCAAACATTTAGATTATCCTCTCTTTGTTTCCTCTTCTATTCCTTTAGTGCAACCTTCTCCGCAACTCATTTTCCCCTCTCTATAGCATCTAAGATCTCATTTCTTGCAATCTTTTCCTCTCTCCCATCTTTCCTATCCTTGATCTTCTCCTTCATGTAAAGTGCATTAGCCTCAAATAAATTCTTAGTATCTCTTTTTCCTTAGAATTTTGTATCCTTTTCTTTGGTAGCTATAGGAATCTACTGGGTAAACTACTATGTTGTTTTCTGTCTAGTGGCATGTAACGTATAAAATCAACATCTCCATCATAGTAATTTTGGGCCTGGGTATCAAAAAATTGTTAACTATTTATTTCATCACGGTTGCCACCATTTGCAAAGCATTAGATGATGTCCTTGGGGTCAACATGTGGTGGGGATGGAATTAAAAGGGAAACATTTTCATCCCCACAAGTATTTGGTTACCCAAGGTTTGTGACAACCTCCTACAACCAATCTGGTTGTGAATCTTGCATTAGCAAGCTTAATCTAATATCATAATTGAAAATTTAGTTTTTTATATGTCTCTTAGCCTTGAAAAAATAAAAATTGGAATTCTCTAACCAACAGTAATGTAAGGAGACCCACCCTGCTAGTTTAGGCCACTATGCCCAAACTAACCAATGACTTCTTCTAATCCTATAGGGTTTCTTCTTGACCCTATTCCCAAGAGGATATCTCCCAACTATCCCCTTCCCTAGGATCTATTCACACCAATTGACTATGTGACAAAGAACTCATGGTGGATAAATCTGAAGGAATTTCGTAGGAATACCTTTCTTTCCAAAATCACTCTCATCTATCCATGTTACTTTAGATTCTGGTTGATCCTTCCATTTGATAAGATGCTCCATATAGGTTCCATGACAAGTCTTCTTCTTGATTCTTGAATCCATAACCTTTTCAGCTTTTTGCTAAGATTATAATGGGATAGTGACTTCTTCAACCTTTGATTTTGTTTGTCCTTCTATGAATGTAGGCCCTTTATATTGAACTTAGTCCTTGACATTAAAGATAAGGTAAATTTCCAAGTTTGGTGGGAGTTCTATTTTGTCAGCATTAGAACCATAATTTGCAAGTACCTTACAAGGTCCTATCCCATGCATTTGTAGCTTGGTTGGAACACCCTATGCAAGTACCAAAACTCGTCCTTGGCATCATATCATGGCCTCAACACCTTGGATCATCTCAAAACATCTCATCTAACATGTTCCAACTCCTTGCACACTCTCAGCAACTCATCTCTTACACTTTCTCAATTTTGCCTCTTCTAGGCTTGTTCCAACTAGCCCTTGCCAATCACTAATTTGTTGTTTTCTCCAAAATTTTCCACAGAACTTCCTAAAATATTGGGTGATTAAAATACCCTTTTCCTCACTCTAAAATATACTCCAAAACCAGCTACACTTGTTTTGTAAAATATAACTCAAAACTGGCTATTTCAGTCTGCCAACTAGGCCTAGTTTGAGGCCATTTACAAAGCAAATCACAATCCCTTGACTTTTGGAACTCCCATGACCCAAAAAAATCTTAAGAAATGACTCAAATTCAAGGATTCTTCTATTTTTTTGGTCTCATGATCAACTTTACAATGGTTTTTACAAAACCCTCCTTTCTAGCCCCTTTACCCTAAGGCTTTCTAGAACTCTTACTTTGCAATGTCTCTAGAACCCCAAAATGGTTCAAACACCTTCACTTTGGTTATATTAGATGAATTCAAACATAAAATGCAACTCTTGTTTGGAGAAAACACTAAATCCACCTTGGGAGCAATCACATACCCCTTTTTATGCACTCAAATTTTAGGGAAAACTATGCAAATACTTCTTAAATGGTTTCAACACTCGAGTTTTTAGATGGAAATGGTTATTATAGACTCAAAAAAACAAGAAAAATCCCAAACTTGAGGTTTCTCAACACTCAACAATCAAATTTCAAACCTGTTACCAGCACTTACTACTAGGACAATTTCTAGTTTTAATGGTCAAACTCCCAAACCATACAAAGGACCCCCTACTTTTTTTTCATTTTTAAACACTCTTTTTGGAGACCTACAATAACCTCTCTCACTTTTTGGAGATCACACTCCATTTTCATTTTACGACGCCATCTCGGGTGATGCTGAAACTTGCAATGTCGGCTAGTACAAAGTTGCCAACTACCAAATCTCTCTCACCTTTCCTCATGGGATCGAACTGCCTGCTCTGTTAGCTTCGCGTGGTCGGGTAAACCCTATCCCCAACCTTATCCTATCCCCTTCAGTTCTTGAACATTCTTAGGCATGCCAATCCAGAATGTCCCCAAGGGTCACTAAATGCCATAAGGCTGCGATCTTTGATGGGGCATATCTCGAAGTTCGTACAAGGTATGGATGCGATTCTAGTTCCTACAGGACCATGTTGCCGAGACCTACAATAAACTCTCTCACTTTTTGGAGATCACACTCCATTTTTTTTTACAACGCCATCTCGGGTGATGATAAAACTTGCAGTGTGGGCTAGTACAAAGTTGCCAACTACCAAATCTCTCTCACCTTTCGTCGTGGGATCGAACTGTCTACTCCATTAGCTCTGGATGGCTGATTAAATCCTATCCCCAACCTGGTCCTATCCCCTTCAGTGCTCAAACATTCTTAGGCACGCCAATCCGGAATGTCCCCAAGGGTCACTAAATGCCATAGGGCTGCGATTTTTGACGGGGCATATCTCAGAGCTCATGCGAGGTATGGATGTGATTCTAGTTCTTACAGGACTGTGTTGTGGAGACCTACAATAAACTCTCTCACTTTTTGGAGATCACATTCCATTTTCATTCTACAATGCCATCTCGGGTGATGCTGAAACTTGTAGTGTTGGCCAGTACAAAGTTGCCAACTGCCAAATCTCTCTCATCTTTCGTCGTGGGATCAAATTGTCTGCCCCATTAGCTCCGAGTGGCCGAGTAAACCCTATCCCCAACCTCTTCCTATCCCCTTCAGTGCTCGAACGTTCTCAGGCACACTAAACCAGAATATCCCTAAGGGTCACTAAATGCCATAGGGCTGCGATCTTTCATGGGGCATATCTTGAAGCTCGTGCAAGGTATGGATGTGATTCCAGTTCCTATAGGACCATGTTGTAGAGACCTACAATAACCTCTCTCTCTTTTTGGAGATCACATTCCATTTTCATTTTACAATGCCATCTTGGGTGATGTTGAAAGTTGTAGTGTTGGCCAGTACAAAGTTGCCAACTGCCAAATCTCTCTCATCTTTCGTCGTGGGATCAAACTGTCTATTCCATTAGCTCCGGGTGGCTAGGTAAACTCTATCCCCAACCTCTTCCTATCCCCTTCAGTGCATGAACGTTCTTAGGCACACTAAACCAGAATGTCCCTAAGGGTCACTAAATGCCATAGGGCTGCGATCTTTGATGGGGCATATCTCGAAGCTCGTACGAGATATGGGTGTGATTATAGTTCTTACAGGACTATGTTGTAGAGACCTACAATAACCTCTCTTGCTTTTTGGAGATAACATTCTGTTTTCATTTTACAACGCCATCTCGGGTGATGCTGAAACTTGGAGTGTTGGCCAGTACAAAGTTGCCAACTGCCAAATCTCTCTCATCTTTCATTGTGGGATCAAACTATCTACTCCATTAGCTCCAGGTGGCCAGGTAAACCCTATCCCCAACCTTGTCTTGTCCCCTTCAGTGCTCAAACATTATTAGGCACGCCGAACCAGAATGTCCCTAAGGGTCACTAAATGCCACAGGGCTGTGATCTTTGACAGGGCATATCTCGGAGCTCGTGTGAGATATGGATGAGATTCTAATTTCTACAAGACTGTGTTGGAGAGACCTATAATAACCTCTATCTCTTTTTGGAGATCACATTTTGTTTTCATTCTACAATGCCATCTCGGGTGATGCTGAAACTTGTAGTGTTGGCCAGTACAAAGTTGCCAACTACCAAATCTCTCTCATCTTTCATCGTGGGATCAAATTCTCTGCTCCATTAGCTCTGGGTGGTTGGCTCTTCTTGTCACCTTCAGTGCTCGAACGTTCTCAGGCACACTAAACTAGAATGTCCCTAAGGGTCACTAAATGCCATAGGGCTGCGATCTTTGATGGGGCATATCTCAAAGCTCGTGTGAGTTATAGATGCAATTCTAGTTCCTATAGGACCATGTTGTAGATACCTACAATAACCTCTCTCACTTTTTGGAGATCACATTCTGTTTTCATTTTACAATGCCATCTTGGGTGATGCTAAAACATGTAGTGTTGGCCAGTACAAAGTTGCCAACTACCAAATCTCTCTCATCTTTTGTCATGGGATCAAACTGTCTGCTCCATTAGCTTCAGGTGGCCAGGTAAACCCTATCTCCAACCTTTTCTTGTCCCCTTCAGTGCTCGAACATTCTCAGGCACACCGAACTAGAATGTCCCTAAGGGTCACTAAATGCCATAGGGCTGCAATCTTTGATGGGGCATATCTCAGAGCTCATGCGAGATATGGATGAGATTCCAATTCCTATAGGAATGTGTTGTAGAGATCTACAATAACCTCTCTCTCTTTTTGGAGATCACATTCTATTTTCATTTTACAATGCCATCTCGGGTGATGCTGAAGCTTGTAGTGTTGGCCAGTACAACATTGCCAACTGCCAAATCTCTCTCATCTTTCGTCATGGGATCAAACTGTCTGCTCCATTAGCTCCAAGTGGCTGGGTAAACCCTACCCCCAACCTCTTCCTATCCCCTTCAATGCTCGAACATTCTCAAGCATGCTAAACCAGAATGTCCCTAAGGGTCACTAAATGCCACAGGGCTGCGATCTTTGACGGGGCATATCTATGGGCTGTCAATACTTCGACTATACTTTAAGTCAACAATTATCAATATGTGAAAAAATGGAACTCATTGTATTTTGAAGTACTGAGAAGATGGCCTTCCCCTTCCCCAGGAATTTCAGAAATGGGAGACATTAGGTAAGAGAGTGAAAATGTTACTATCGCTTCAATGCACATGACGCAATTGGAAATGCAAATTTTGATGGTAATCATTTTGTGATAAGGGAGAGACTAGGGATGATCATTGTTACTATCTCTTTAGTAGTGGAATTTTGTTTTCTCTTGAATTTGGTGGTGGGGGATCAGTGGTAAGACTCCTTGGATATTCCTTCTTATGATGTTAGTGACAAGTGTTGCTCTTTGAAAACACTTGTACAATCTTTTTTAAATCATTAGATAAAAATAAATAATTGTAAGTATTAAACATGATTAGCCTTTAGTTCCTAGAAGATCTTTATTTCCCCATCAATCCATTTAGAAAGTTAAGTTTTAAGAAGATCATAAATAGAAAAAATTAGAGAAGCGATTTAAACATTTATATTGATTGGAAACATGTGAGTCTTGAGTTTCCTCTACCTTTTAAAGAACGTTCCCTAGTTAGCAGACCTAATTCCACATTCCATAAGACTGTCATTGCGCTAAAGATTTAGGAAACCAACTACTCTAAGATAAAGCTTCCCAGTCAATAATAATCTAGCCTATTGAGGTACATAATACTTCTCAATTAAACTTGTGTTAATTCAGTATTAATTTTTTAATTAACTACAATTTCAGTATCTATGTATAGGGGGTGACTGAGAAAACTATTTGAGGTCCAATTTGAAAATATATTTGTAAGGATCTCGACCAAGGTTCACAACTTCGATGATTAATACATTCATTCAGGCCAAAACCTCACTACAAAAAAATAATATATAAAAAAGGTAGTAAATAACGTCATGTCTAGACCCAAATCAACCAATGAAAGTCAAATTAGCATAATGTGGAACAACAATATATGCATTGAGTGGGTTGTCATAAAAAAGCTTCATAATAAAATTCATGTCTAGAATTAAAAGACCTTAAAGAACATTTATGCTTGTAACACAAATGGCCATTCAAAACTGAATATGATTACAATATGTGAAATAGAATTACAAGAACTTGTAATGCTCTTGTGAACATCGTGTTAATTCTTGTAAGAATCCCTAAGATGCTTGTTATACTCAAAATTTTTTTGAAATTGAACTAATTTTTATCTTGTCGATTAATTGGCTTAGGGTGATATATGCTTCTTGGATGGAATAATGAGTTCATGATTAACTCTATATTAAGATTCATAGCATCTTCTAGTTATTTGCAAAGGAAATTTATAAATTACTTTCTAACATCATATGGCTTGCTTGAGAAAGATTTTCGTGTTCTTATTGATGGGTACTAATGACTGTCCACATTTAGTTCTTCAATCCTATTATACAAGCTTTCCATAGACATTTCTTTGCCATACTAAATATTTTTGAAAACATATTTGAGTAGAAGGACTACAGTAGATACCACATGATGTTTTAACAAATAAAGTAATGGGTTAAAGAATATTATTTCCAAGGTATTATGTCATAGTATTTTAATTGTAATGATCTTAGACTAATGATATTCTTGAAGGTAACTTCGACATGCAACAAGAAAGACAACCTACAGCCAAGGCTATATTGTGCCTACAACCAAAGCCATAAATGCTCACAGCCAAAGCCACTAGTGCACATAGCCAAAGCCATGGATGCTTATAGCCAAAGTTACAAGTGTTCATAGCCAAAGCCATGAGTATATGAAGTCGATGATCACAATTGTTTACAACTATTCACCAGAAACAGCTTCTTTGCAGTTTTTGAGAAATACTAATAAAGCAAGAAAGAACATCTACTAGTTGGTAGACATAATGGAAACTCTCTAGCAATTGAATTTAATTTCATACATGCACATATATAATTTAATGTCATACATGAACATATCTAATTTAACATCATACATGAACAAACATATAATATAAAATGATAACCAATAATGTCATTTAAATTAACAAACACATAATATATTATGATAACCAATAATGTCGTATATGAACAAACATATCATATATTAACCAATAATGTCATACATCAAATATGTCATACATCAAATATAGAATGTCATATGTACATCAAATGTGTATCGAATATGTCTCTCAGATGCCTATATATATACATGGGGAAGGAAACAAGTCTCTATATATATGTATCAAATATCTCAACTACATCTTTTCCTTCCCACGAGGGGAAGGAAACAAGTCTCTCAACGTCCTCTGCCGTCGTGTGGAGGGAGACAGTGGAGATGACGGGGCCCTCCTGACACACTCACTTGACCTCTTGTTGAAGCTCTTCTCTAGGTCCAACTGATACAAAGAAAGTAGATACAAATCAATATTTATTATACGTTGAAATCAAATATATGTACTCACAAAATCAATTATTTTCTTACCGCCAACAAATAGTCACTCTGTAAGTCCACCTCAAATGCTTGTGGACGATCAGGTGTGACAAGACCCTACAACAATTCAATAAATATAATCACTTATAAATAAAATTATAAATTTTGAGATTAACTATTATAAACAACAACTAAAATGAAGAAAATTCTTTCATACCTCTGTCAGTGGCTGTGAGCTAGCTACAGCTGCGGCCACTCCACTATCAACAGACTGTCACAAATGAGGAGGTGTGTCTGACATCATGAGCTGCATGTCATACAATACACGTTATATCTAAGATGAAACATGGAATAAATATAATAAAATGAATTAAATTAACATGAAACAACTATACCTATGTGAAGCTCGTATGATGTCTCTGCTCTGCGTCTGTGGTAAAGGTTGAGGGTCTTGTGGAGAACTGATGCACATGTATATTTTTTTTGGTCAATCCTTAATATGATTACGTAATAAATATATGTATTAATTAAAATGATTAAATTGATACATACCTCAGGACTTTTCGAAGGAACAAAAAATGGGCCTAGAGGATTGCTGCTAGGCCCAGGAACACTTTGACCCTAAATTTTGAACAATGTCAATAAATCCTAATTAATTAAGCATTCACTATACATATGAAATGTGATCAAATTAGTAATTTACCTATGTGTCAATGCCAAATTTCTCATTTAGGAAATGATCGGTGACAAGCCCATCATCTACACCATCTCTGACATGAGTGCCAAATGTGCATAGGGATCCGCATGAAGTGCACATGTGACCACGACGTATAGAAGGCTCCCCCTCAACTAATGGGCTCGTGGAATGGATGAGGGTCTGCGTCAAAGCATTAATGGTCCCTAGAGTGCTGGCCTCTACATGTTCCTTCACAACTGAAGGAATAATCACATGCTCACGCTGTGGATGGACCATGGGTGCCCTAACTACATTAGGGTCACAACGTGCTCCGGGCCTCTCAAATGATGACCCCCCACCTCTACCCTAGGAGTCTAACATATCAAAATAATTGGGGATCTCCCCAAGGACAAACTCACAATATAATTTCTTCAAAAAATACATGGGGACCTCGTGACTGTTGCAAGGAGGGGCATCAAAAACTGTATTTTGCTCACTAGGTTTTTGAAATAATGCACATATACTACCTTTTGGTATTTCCTTTTTTCTAACATCTTCATATGACAATTTATTTGCATAAAATCTTTTTTGTTCATCCCTCTTAGCCCGCCAAATATCTAACTAACCACTAACTGAGGCTATCTGAGTGTTAATGGATTCAAGGGATGATGCCAATTGAGCCCTCATTGGATTGGTTTGTCCGAATTCTTTCAACCGAGCAATGATTCCTTCTAATTGAGTTTTGCCTCTCTCTATTTCATTTCTTATATTTTGTTGTGTGCCTGGTGGAGGTCTTGCAATTGGTTCGGGTTGTGGAATTTGTTCTTCTTCTTGAGGAGGGTTTTGGTTTTGGGGTTCTTAAGGGTTTTGATGTTCTTGTGGATTTTCTGGTTGATTATGAACATTTCCTGATAAAAAATCAATCGAAATTCAAATAAATAAACAAATCTAAATGAAATTTGTAAAAACCCTACAAAAGAATATAAAAAACTTACAAAAAAAATATGAAAAATATATCAAATAATGCAAAGTTAGGTTTATATCACTTATGGTGTCATCATGGGTGCGCTTGTGGTCTTAGATTTCGTCGACAAGGAGGCATTTTGGCAAATGGTGGTGCAAATGTTGAGTCTTCAACTCATGTACGTGCTGCTCGCTGTAGGAGTAGAAGAAAATGCTGATGAAAATGATGGGCTGCGGGTTTGCAGCCCATCATATATACTTTTTTTTTTTAAAAAGCGTGTACGCACTATAGCACGTATGCACTATAGCACGCATGCACTATGGCTTGGGTTTGCAAATTTAGGTTTATATCACTTATGGTGTCATCGTGGGTGTGCTTGTGGTCTTAGATTTCGTTGACAAGGAGGCATTTTGGCAAATGGTGGTGCAAATGTTGAGTCTTCAACTCATGTACGTGCTGCTCGTTGTAGGAGTAGAAGAAAATGCTGATGAAAATGATGGGCTGTGGGTTTGTAGCCCATCATATATACTTTTTTTTTTTAAAAAAGTGTGTACGCACTATAGCACGTATGCACTATAGCACGCATGCGCTATGGCTTGGGTTACCTGAGCCATAGTGTGTGCGTGCTTTTTAAAATAGGAAAATTAAATTTCCTTGTCACCTTTTTGGCACCACAACTCAGTGCATATGCCCATATGAAAGTTCAAGTTGAGGATTGAAATGTGGAATTGAAGAAGATGAATTAAGGAAGCCAATGTTGAGGATATATGTAAAGGGTAGAGCATCCCAGTGGACCAAGTTGCAAAGAGCATGCTAATCAAGGAGGATCAAGTAATCAAGCCAGAATTGAGATCTAAATTAGGAAATTTAGTTGCATCACCAATCAAGCAAAGTCATTGTTACTCTCTAATAATTGTAGTAGTGAATCAAATCTCTTATCATAGTTAGCCTAATAACTATTCAATGAATCCTCTAATAAGGTGGCATTTCTAGATTGAAGTGTCTAAAGACCTCTAAGAAATCCACTCAAAATAGGGTAAATTAAATCCTCTACTAGGGTCACACCTAATAATGTTTTTTGTAATCTTTAACAGAGTTTTCTCCTAATAGGGCTCACTTCAAAAGAGTGAAAAATAGTAACTATTTACAATTGATAGTTTTCCCAAATTGGGTTTTCATGTTAAATATTGGTGTTTCTTGTGTTCATGGTATTTCCTTTATGTTTTTCCAAAAAAGTCAATAAAGTATAATCACATTAATAGTTTTTTCCCCTCCCCTCTTAGTTACTCCTTTATATTTCTAACAATAATAGTGTTTGTCATTGATGTCAAAATACTAGTTGTTCTTTAAAGACTAGTAGAATTACAAAGGAAGAAGAATTTGGCATAGTTTAGGGATTAAAGATCAGCTTAGGTGAACTTAGGATTATTATCTATAGTATGTCTAGATGCTAAAATCAAGAGCTCATATAGAAATATAAATATTGGACAGAGTTATGGAGATTTTAGAGAAGGCAGCTTTCAGATAACAATTCAAGAAAGGGAGCACTATTGCTTTGATTCTATCTTCTCACAAAGATGGAATTGTCTTGAGGAAACCAAAACAAAGATTGAAGACATGTTATATATGCTTTGGTTTAGATAGAATAATCTTGAGATCATCAAGTGAAAATTTATGATGATTGCGAGTTGATAGTTTGTTGTTAATCCTAAAAAAGTGTATAAATGTAATGTCAAATATCATATAATATTATTATAAAATCAAAAAGCCTCAAAAATAACTCAATAAGTTGTTTTAGGACTTGGTATAAAGGGAAGGTCATTTCCTTCTAGTAGTGTGTGGTATTCATCAATGAGATCATATGCATTGTGATGTTTGGTTGAGAGAACTTGAATGTGAATATCTTTTGATGAGAGTAGAAATTGATGATGAGGATGTATTGTGAACTTCGAAGGAACTTTATTGGCAAAGGAGTTTCTATTTGCTTAGTTAAAATATTTTGGATATACTTATCTAGAATATTGTCTAGTGAAGACTATTTATGAGGCTATTTCATAGTGGGTTTAGTTGTACTCCTTTTAGCTCCTAAAAGGGTTTGAATCTCCTAAAAAGGATTCAAAGTCTCCTAACAAGGACTCATATGTACTCATTGTATTTCATTGAATCCTTACAAGGTCTATCCTCTAACAGGGAAATTTTATATTAGTACATCATTTTGTGGGTACCATCCCAACCAAGGTTTTCCCTCTGATCAAGGTCTCCCCTAGTTAACATATCTAGTGTTATTATGCATGGTTATCTTTCTATTCTTGTTGCATCTACTATTTACATGTTTTATAATTAATAAAGATATTGAGAGTTTTTTTAAGTGCATAAATGATTCACCCCGACCTTAATTATCTTGGTGGACTAAAATTTCTAAGAATTGGTCTCAGAATATTAGGTCCTTGAAGGAAAATATTAACAAGTTAAGGAGATTTATGGCATATTTCAGAAAAGAAAGTCTGAAGTTTGATGAAATTAATTCTAAAAGTTGGAAAGAAGAAAATGAAGGTATGAAAATTTTTGTTTGCAATACAAGAGAGAAGAAGTTAAAGCCTAGAAATCTTTATATGTAAAATTTTACACAAGGCTATGTTGATTAGGAATGTGAATTTGATTTCAAGATGATCAATATTCTAGATGATGGTGATGATGAGGCTAATGAAAAAGTAAAAGAGACAACCTTAGTGACTATTGTTAAAAGTATGAATGTGAGAGTTGATGAAAGATTCAAAATTAATGAGAGGATACTTGACTATAATTCTAATAGAAAGACTAATCAGAGATCTAAAATTCAAAATGCTAAGACAAAATCATTTTATGAAACTGAGACTACTTTGTAGACAAATTTAAGAGAAGAATAGAGAGAAGAACATTGATCATATCCAAGAGAAGAAATAAGAATTGAACAAGTGATACCTAACACGAATGTGGCAAAGAATCATCCCATTGAACAAATCATTAGAAGAAAAGACATAGGAGTTATGACAAGGAACAAGGTACATGAAGAATTGTGTTTAATTTCTCAAGTTGAACCTAATTTTTTTTATAAAGATTGTAAAGATGATTATTTCATAAAAGATATGAAAGAATAATTAGATCATATTGAAAAGAACAAGACATTGGAATTGGTTCCTAGAACTAAAGATAAGAATTTTATTGGAGCTAAATAGGTATTTAGAAATAAAATGAATGAACAAGGTGAACTTGCAAGAAAATAAGAAAGATTGGCATGCAAAAGGTTATCATAGCAAGAAGGAATTGATTTTAAAGAAACTTTTGCACCTATTGCTAGACTAGAGGTAGTAGGAATATTTTTTGCATATGCGTCTAACAAGAACTTTAAAGTTTATCAAATGAATGTCAAGTCATCTTTTCTAATGCTAAACTAGAAGAAGAGATATACATTGAACAACTAGATAGTTTTCCTTTGACAAATGAAGATTATATGGTTTGCAGATTGAAAAAGGCATTGAATGGATTGAAACAAGAGCCTAGTATGCAAGATTGGATAAATACTTGACAAATTTGGGATTTGTAGAAATGATGATAGTAACTTATATCTAAGAAATAATAATAAAGGATTATTGATTGTTGTACTATTTGTTGATGAGATTATCTTTGGAGGTAACAATGAAGTAAGTCAAGCATTTTTAGAAGAAATGAAGAGAGAATTTGAGATGAGTATGATTGGAGAAATGAAATAATTCATGGGAATGTAGATTGTATAGAGAAATGATAGCACTTTTATTATTGATCTGCAAGCCTATGTTGTCGATTAGTGACCAAACACTTAGTGATTTGCAAGTCATTTACTGGGCAAGATTACAAGGTCATCATTGAGACTGACTTATCTAGTAAAGGTCAAGAAGAAAACTGATTTTTGAGAATTCAATAGAGACTGAGAAGTTATGTGAGCCAAGGAATATAGTATGAGCTAAGTAATTCAATGAAGATTGGGCATATTGAAAATTTATCAAGTGTCGAGCACATAGACTTATAGAAGCTAAGCAACAACATACATGAGCAAGTGTCGGAAGCACTTAAGTGTAAAGAAATACAATTTTTTTTTGTGATTTTGTAATCACACAAACTCATATGCAAATCATTTTGGCTGACATTTCTATGAGATTTAATATCTTTAGAGCTAGATCCAATTCTATTAATGAGTCATTAGCAAAAGGTGATTATCCCTAGACACATAATTTAACCAATCAAAAAAAGGGACATAAATGGAAAAGGATGATGAAGTTTAAACCATTGATCAAGATCTAGAAGCTTTAGATGAAGTCTATCTAAGGAGGATTCTAACCCTAGAATCATATAGAGGATGAAATTTGAAAGAGAACACACATGAAGGAGTCACAAGTCAGATCTAGTAGAGAGAGTAATCAAAACAATGAAGGACTGAACAAATTTATTAGATTAGGAGAATGAAATTAGAGACAAAGGAAAGAGGAGACCCAAGATTACTTTACAGAGCATATCGAGGGTTAGGTACTAAACTAGTTATTTTGTAATTGAGATAGAGAAAAGCTCTTAGTAGAGTAGTCCTAATAGGCCTATGTAAATCTCCTAACAAAGTCCTTACTTTATTAGAAGTGTCAAGCCCTCTAATAAGGAAAGAGCTAATAGTATTTTAGTCCTTAATAAGAAAAACATCTCACCAAGTAGATCATATTTTATGATCAAGTAACCTTAATAGGTTAACTTTATTATTTCAATAATGAAGATTTTTGGGTTTCATCCCCACCCCAGTTTTACCTTCATCCTAAAGTGTTTTTAGGTAACCAAATCATTGTGTTATGTATTGAACTATTATGGATGTGATGAAATTATTTTATGTTTTAGCATTATAATTTTATTGATGAACTGGGTGTGATTTAATGAGATTGATTTTAGTATCAAAATTTTAAGATCTTGATTCACCCACCTCTCAGTCTCTTATTTCCCATAAATATTCCAACAATTGATATTAGAGCTCAATTCTCTTTCTAGGAAGCTTAACATATTAAGAGACTAAGATCATGGAGATCGAAGTATACAAGATGGGAAATATCATTTAAAATTAGATAATTGAAATACAGATCAGGTTGCAACAATTAGAGGCAACAAGAGAAGAATTAAGAAAATTTCTTAAAAGGAGAAGAGAGATGGATACACAACTTAATGACAATCAATACAAAGAAGTTGACATAGAAGGTTCTCTAGATAATGGAAAGGTTGGTTAAAAAGGTGACATGAAGAAAAAATTACTAGAAAAGAATAGTTCCCTAGTAAAGGAAGCAAAAGATATGAAGATAGAACAAGAAATCCAATCTCTCACACTACATGAAGCTATTGAACAAAAGAAAAGGGAAATAGAAGATAATATTATGGCTAAAGAAGGAAAAAGATAGATAGCTAACAAACTTGAAGAAACATCATTTGAAGTTTAAAAGCTTCCAAATACTTAGCTTCATATGGTAAATCAAATAGTGATTGAAAATCAGCAAGAAAATAGAAAGGATTGGAGATCACAAATCTAAAGTTACAAAATGAGCAATTGAAGAATGAATTTAAGAATGAAAAGGAACTCATGGAGAGGATGATCAAAACAAACAAAGAAATCAAACATTTTGAAGAAATGATGAAGTCACCAAGAGAAATAGACACATCTAGACTTGGATTCAAGAAATTTTCAACTACTAAAAAAGGAGAATCATCCAAAAGTGGAGAACAAAGGAATGGAAAATAAAAAAGATAAACCTACATGTTATTATTGTGGAAAGATTAGACATAGAAAAAATATTTGGAGAAGCAAAAAGGTTAAGAAAAATCATAAACCTAATCCAACTGGTAATTTTTCTAAATGCAAGAAAGTAGGACATCAAGCACATGAATGTAGAAAAGAGAGAAATGATTCAACTAGAAAGGTATCTAGATTCCATGGTCACTACTATAATTGTCAAAAGTATGGACACAAGGCCTATGAGTGTAGACTTAAGAAGAAATCATAGTGGTCACCTAAAAGAAATCTCATGTAGCAAAGAAAGGCTATTTCTATGACTAGGATTAAAACACATGGTATAATTGTCACTACTATGGAGAATATGGACACATCGTAGAGAATCACTTCAGGAGGCATTTTAGAGGAAACTACAAGAAATAGTTAGATGGTGTGATAGTATGTTTGAGTTGTCTTAGAAAGGGAAACATCAGTAAGAATTACAAAACTAGAACACCTACACTAGCATCAAGTAACATAAATGGCAAACTAGAAAAGAAGAAGAGATGGATAGAAGTATTAAGAGCTAGAAGTAGTAGAATAGAAGACATTGTGATCAAAAAATCTAATGGATTTGGTGATCACACTACATCTCCATAAAAGATTAGAGGTATATAGGAATTGTATTATTGAAAGCTATATTTTACATGAATTCCTAGCATTAAAGTGTTGAAAATATATATTTTCATAATTAATAGATGTATGAAAATATTAGAAATCAAAATTCAGTAAGTACCGAGCATTAGTGGT
The DNA here is from genome assembly GCA_028749045.1 of Cupressus sempervirens. NCBI lineage: Eukaryota > Viridiplantae > Streptophyta > Pinopsida > Cupressales > Cupressaceae > Cupressus > Cupressus sempervirens. Next base: position 193,639,470 of record CM053790.1, on the reverse strand, counting down.
ACAGTGTATATTGACTGAGTCATGTAGTATAGACCAAGTGATCAGGAAGGACCAGATACTGATCGAGTGAGTTGGTTATGATAGAGTGCTTAATATTGACCAAACAAAAGTCAATGTCAAGCTTAACTACCATACACAATCTAAGTATGAGGACATTTATTGTAGACCTAAACTGAAAGAATGAAGGTGTCTATTAGATTTTAACTATTATTTTTCTTACCTAGAAATCAAGAGTTCAAAAGAAGATTGAGGGTGATCATTGCAACTAGAGAAAGGAATCATAGTAAGGAATTGTCAAATTTGTGAAAAGAAGTAAGTATGACTCTTATTGTCTACTAAGATATTTTGAGAAAAGATTTTATTGAGAAATCCTAGCTTGTAGTGGCATCTAGAAGTGAAGTCGAAAAGGACAAAAATGCACAAATCATAAGGAATGATCACAAACTTCCACCAAACTTTAGAAACACAATTAATATTGAAACTCCTATTGATAATAATGGAGCACTGTCATCTATACCACCTAGATTCTTGACTATGCAAAACATCAAATCATGTTATCAATGTAAAATTAGATAAAGTAGAGATTTTGAAATTAGAACACCTTATGACAAGTGTGTAGATGGAAGTTTGAAAGATGAATTCAAAATCATTGCAGAAAAAGGGTTGACTTGTGCCTTATATTTTTCAAAAGTTTTCAAGAACAAATGGATAAAAATCATCCTAATTCAAGTTCATGACATGAAAGTATGGTTGGAAGGTGGGCAATCAAGATTAACAGAGCAATTATTCAAAGAGTAATTGGGTATCCAACATTGGATTGACCTAAGAGCATAAGGAGTGGCATGCAGAAAGAAATTGAAATCCTAACTAAGTCAAAATGGAATGGACATGGAATGTCAATAGATTGCATTTAGGATCTACTAATTGAATTTACTATTCATGTGATTACACACAAGTTTTATCAATATAGCAGATTGAATAGGGTGTCATGCATTGCAATTGATTTTAGATATAAAATTGTGAAGAATAATCATGAATATGATCTTTTTGAGTTGCAGTTGTAACAACTGATAGAAAACTTGAAAGAAATTAGAAAAGATAAGAATACATCTTGTAATTTTGGATCCCTATTAGTTTGTATATTTTTCTATGTACATAAATATTTCTCTACAATTGGAAGGATTTCATGAGATAGAAATATAACTATTGTAGATAAAACTAAATGAACTAATACAAAGATTAGGAGCTAACTTTGAAGCAATAATGGACAAATATTTTGATAAATTCAAAACTAAAATGAAGAATAGGATGAGGATTCCAAAATCACTTTTGGATAAATATTATGATGAAATTTGTTTCGTTATGGACACAAACTTTGTCTACACACAAGTAGTAATACCTAGGGTAGCATGGTTGAGACCTATGCCCTATGAGGTAAATCTTGATGATATATTAGTAGTTGTCACTACACAACTGGAAGAAGACATAGATACTAGTACTAAGTAGTTTGGTACATATGAAATAGTTATTGTTGAGCTGACTACTAAAGCTGGCACACTTGAGGCAAGTAAGAAAAGAAAAATAAAAGTTGTCAAGGCTATCAAACTGAACAAAGAGAAGGGTCAAGATAACCCTCAAAAGCCAAGGAAGGTAAAGGCAAAGAACTTAAATTTGTGGAACAAAAGGTATTAAAATGAAGAAAGGTTGTGATTATTGCACCTAAGGTAAAGGAAGATCTCCAAAAGAACATGCAAGAAATGATAACACCATCAAGGTCAAAGGGAAAGGTGTTAATCACAAGAAGGTGATGAGAAAAAACCACTATCAAGCTACTACTAGGGGGGGCATCAAAGAAGAGAAAGTAGGTAAATGTGCAAGAGAAGCCAAAGAAAATGATAGTTTCACAAGAGTAGGAGGAAGATGAAGAAAGGACAGAATTTGATGAGACTAGAAAACTACAAATGGTAAAGGTACTCCCTCAAATGATTGTATATTAGGTATGTGAAAAATTAATAGAATTAGAAAATATTTTGCCTCTTAAAGACTAAGTATGATTCTTTGAGCAATTAAGATCAAGATAAAGTTGAAGAAGCTTTAATTAATATGTAGATCAAGTTTACATGTACACCTATAGAAATCAAAATTGGAATTCCTATGGGATTGTATAACAGAGTGGATGCCAAATGGAAATGGGTATTGACCATAGAGAAGCAAATAAGAGAAACAACATTGGAAAATATCATGCTAGATTTAGGAAAGATACATATGTCTATAGCACTTAAATATTCTATTAAGAAGCTTTTGTCAAGGGATAGGGCATACAAAGTTCTAAAAAAAAAAAGTTCCTAAAGTAGAGAAATCAAGTATTGAATTTTGTAAAGAATTATTTGGAGTACAAACTCAAACTGTAGAGATGAGAGAAGGTCAAGATAATAGAGAACTTACTAAAGAAGAAAAGCAAGAACTAGACAAGATAAGAATAAAAATGGAACAACTTATTAGAGTAATTAAAATTAAGGATACTATTACAATTGAAGATGATATTGATATCTCTCCACCTAATCCAAATATACTCACTAAAGAAGAAATTCAAGGATTGATGAATGACTCAAGCAAACTCTCTACAAATCTAATTTTTTTATAGGTAATTGAATATCCAAATCTTGAAGTTAAGAATCCTGATGATGTGATAGTAAAACTAGTTATAGTGGCTAAAAGTGATGAGAAAATTGGTAAGGAATTGATTATATATTCCCCACTAATGAATTATATATATATATTTTGAAGAAGGAAGACAATTCTGAGAAATTCTCAAACACACAGATGGTAGACAAAGAAGCTACACAAAAAGAGAAATAGGCTACTTGAGCTCTCATTCAATGTCGAGGGCAAAGGTTGCAGAACCCACACCAATGAAACCTAAACAACAAGTGATATCTACATTAGTGAAAAAACCAAAGGAGTGATCACAAGAGAAAGGGAAACAATTATAGCTATCACTATCAAGTGATACACCTTAAAGAACTTTAGATATTACTCAATAGGAAGAGGATTTTGATGATTCAATAGACCTTAATGAGGTAATTACTTTACCTATATATGATCTAAATAATCTTACTATAGAGAAAATGAAAGAACTGCAAATCTTGTTGACTCAAAAGGAAAAATAAGAATAACTAAAGAGAGAACAAAAGAGAAGACATGTATTCCATACTATTAGAGACATTTTTTATAGATTCTTTTGGCTTTATAGATGTCAATCATCAGCATACAATTTTAGATCAACTAGTGTATGTAGTTGATAGAGTTTAGATAGAAGACATAGAAAAAAATGAGAAGTTGTTACAATGGTTTGAAAGAAGAATGGAGCATAAATATTTGCATAAATTCTTGCATAAACTTGTACATTGAGAAACTGAGCTTTCTATAACCATTACGCAATTGGAAATAGTTTTGAAAATAATAAACTCTTTATATTTGAGATTGTGTGATGTCAATTTCTTTATAGTAGATACTCAACGATCATTATAGTTATTACATTCAAGTATGAAGACTACTGTTCACTCCTTGAGCAAGAACACATGTTCAAGTTCATCTTCATTCAGTGAACTTACATTTAATCAGACAAGGTTAGCTGAGCTCATAGCCAAAGATGTAGAAATAAGGACCAAGTTGGTATTAATTCAACTTTAGTTATTACTATACATAGAGATAATTTAGAAGGTTATTTCTATTGCTAAGGAAATTTTTCAGAAAGACACACACTACATGATTTATCGACCTAGTTGTCGACCTATAGATTTGGTTTCAAATTTTGGACAAGGTACAAGAAAGATGGAACCAAGGCTATGCTAATACTGTAGCAAGTCATCAATTTTTTTTTGACAAGTGCCAACTCACCCCAACAGCCCTATCTACCACCTATGATAAAAACAAGGGGGATATTAGTAAGAATAAAGATGTAACATGGGGGAGTCACAAGTTAGAGATTTATGAACAAGAAGATATTAGTCTGAACATAAACATTTTTGGTCTCAAGGGCGAATATATTTTTGTAAGAAATGATTTGATGACAAAGTTTTTTTTCCACTAATGTCAAAGAGGGAGATTGTTGATCTATAAGCCTATGTTGTTGATTAGTGACCAAACACTTACTCATTTGCAAGTCATTTACAAGGCAAGATTATAAGTTCATCACTATGATCAACTTATCTAGTAAAGGTCAAGAAGAACAATGAATTTCAAGCATTCAATAGAGACTAAGAAGTTATGTGAGCTGAGGAATATAGTATGAGCCAAGTAATTCAATGATGATCAAGCATATTGAAAAGTTATCAAGTGTTGAGCACATAGAATTATAGAAGCCAAGCAACAACATACATGACTAAGCATCAGAAGAAATTAAGTGTCTAGCAATACATTTTTTATGTGATTTTTTAATGACACAAAGTCATATGTGAATCATTTTGGCTAGCATTTCTATGAGACTTAACATATGTAGAGCCAAATCTGATTCTATTTATGCTTCATTTGGAGAAGGTGATGATCCCTACACAAATAATTTAACCAATTAGAAAAAGGGACATAAATGACAAGAGATGATGAAGTTTAATCCATTTATCAAGATCTTGGAGCTTCACATGAAGTCTATTTAAGGAAGATTCTAACCCTAGAATCATATAGAGGTTGAAATGAGAAAGAAAACATGCATGTGAAGGAGTTGCAAATCAGATCCAGTAAAGAAAGCAATCAAACTAGTGAAGGACTAAACAAATTTATTAGACTATGACAATCAGATTAGAGACAAAGGAAAGAGGAGAGCCAAGATTAGTTTACAGAGCATATCGAGGGTCAAGTACTAAATTGGTGATTTTGTAATTGAGACAGGGAAAATATATTAATAGAGTGGTCCAAATAGGCCTATATAAATCTCCTAATAGAGTCCTTACTTTATTATAAGTTTCAAGCCCTCTAAAAAAGAAAGACATAATAGTCTTTTAGTCTTTAATAGAATAGACCTCTCACCAGGTAGATCATATTTTATGATAAAATGTTTTAACCTTAACAGGTTAACCTTATTGTTGCAATAGTCAAGATTTATGGGTTTCATCCCCACCCCAATTTTACCTTCATCCTAAAGTGTTTCTAGGTAACCAAATCATTGTGTTATGTGTTGAAATGTTATGGATGTGATGAACTTATTTTCTATTTGAGCATTACATTTTTATTAATGAATTAGGAATGATTTAATGAGATTGATTTTAGTATCAAAAGTTTAAGATCCTGATTCACCGCCCCAGTCTCTTGTTTCCCATATTTATTCCAAAATTTATAAGACAAAAGAAGTAACTTAAAGATTTGGATTAGAAATTTGTAAACTTTTTGGAGCACCTATGGTAACTAGATGTAAACTATATAGAAAAGATGAAGGGCTTATTGTTGAACAAAAAAAGTACAGATCTATAATTGGTGGATTCCAATATATGACATACACTAGACCTAATATAGCTAATGTAGTTGTAATCATGGAAAGATTACAGGTAGATCCTAAAGAGACATGCTATGCAGCAGCAAAAAGAATTTTCAAATATCACTTGATTAGAGATTATGGTATGGTAGATCACATTATTTCTTTTTATGTTCACACATTGATGTTAATTGGGTAGGAAGTGTAGATAGCAGAAAGAGAACCAATGATAGAACATTCTTCTTTGGAGGAAGATTAGTTTCTTGGCTAAGAAAGAAATAGGATTGTATTTCATAGAGTACTACCAAAAAAGAGTATGTGGCAATAGCAAACAATTTTAATTAGATTATTTGGATGAGGGAAATATTGAAAGAAATTGGGATAGAATTTATTGAACTTGTTATCATATATTATGATAACACAAGTACTATAAGTATGTCAATGAGTCTAGTATTACATTCAAAGACAAATAATATATCTATTAAATATCACTTTTGAGAGATAAAGTTACAAAAAAAAAGATCATATTTTAATATGTTAGCACAAAGGAGAAGATAGAAAATATATTTATAAAACCTTTGCCTAAGGTCACATTTGAGTATTTGAGAGGTATGCTTGGAGTTATGCCCCAACCTACTTTAGAGTAGTTGATGCAAAGATTGCATCAGTCTAGCTAGTAGAAGAGCACTATTGTTATCTAGATTGGATGCTTGATGTTTCCTCTATTTCATGATAACATATGTCTCTAAGGGTCCTAGGACCCCTAGGGACATATAAAATTTGTCTGTTTGGGTTGAAAGTGGTCATAAGGTATCCTATAAACCCTTTTGACCCATTCAATGAAAATACACATCCCTAGGGTCTGAGGAACCATAGGGACATATCTCATTTGTTTTAATTGGTCAAAAGGGTTCAACCCATCCCATGACAACATATGTATCTAACGGTCCTAGGATCTCTAAGGACATATAATTTTATTTGGATGAGTTGAAAGGGTTCATAAGGTATACTATGACCCCTTTCAACCCATTCCATAACAACATGTGTCTCTAGGGATCCTAAGACACCTAGGGACATTATATTTGTTCAAATGGGTCAAAAGGGGTCATAGGATACCCTTAAGACAAATGAGATATGTCTCTATGGATCTTACAACCCCTTAAGACACATCATAGCATTCAAATGGGTCAAAGGGGATCATATATTAGCCAATGACCCCCTTTGACCCATTTGAATGATATGATGTGTCTTATAGTGTCCTACGACCCTTAAGACACACATGATTCAATTGAATGGGTTAAAGGGGTTCATGGGATGCCCCATGACCCCCTTTGACCCATTCGAATGACATTATGTGTGTTAGGGGTTCTAGGACCCCTTAAGACACATATGATTCTATCGAATGATTCTTAAGTCACATATTATCAAATTGAATGGGTCAAAGGGGGTCATCTAAGATTGACTATGACTCCTTTGACCAATTAGAAGCATATTATAATTAAATATATAATAATGCAATATATTATATTATACTTAAATATAAAACTAATATAAAATATTATCATATATAATAATATAATAGATCATAATATAATATAATATATTATAATATGTCATATATGTTATATTATAATATAATATTTATTAATTTATTATATTATGATTTATCATATGTCTTATGTTATAATATAATATTCCATAATATATTGTAATATAATATAACATATAGCATAATGTTATGATGTGTTTTATTTGAAATGACATGGAAGTCATTTATTAAAACATGAAATATATTTCAAATTTCAAGTTTTGGATGTATTGGCAGGCATTTTCAAGTACTAGATATTTCGGGTATCTAATACATATCAGGTACCCAAAATATCAAGTACTCAATTAGGCTTAGTATTTACTAGGCCTAAATGGTCAACTACCAAAAGCCACAAAAATTTCATTGTTTTCCTCTTACTATGAGTTTCATACTTCAAGGGTATGCCTGACGACTTTTTCTTCACCTGATTTTGATTAAACTAAAAGCATTTCTTAAGGGCATTCTCAAATTTCCATCAATACAATTGTTCTCAAAATATGACTTCATTAAGTAATTATTACTTACTTTCTAATGTAGTTACCTATAAAGTGTTGATTGGCATAGTGATTGAAAAACATCTATAACTTTCAAATGGTACAAACTTTTAAAAATCTAAAAGATTTGTTGCATTCTATGCTTCACCTAAGGAAAATAAATAAATTTTTTTAAGTTTTCAATAAATTAAGGTGGTTAGAAATGGGAGCTTTTTATTCTGAAAAATGTTGTAGTATAAAAATCATAATAATTTTTTTATTTAAAATAAATTACTCAAAAATGTGTGTTGTGTTGATGTAATGAGTGTTGCACACATTGCATGATATTGTTATATTGTATTATTTTATTTTATTATGTAATGTTGCACCTAGATGGATGTGCAACATGTAAAGATTACCATATAACATACTTGATGATTTGTATTGTAACATTGTGATAATATTTCATGTAATTATTTAATATTGAGGAAAAGAATTAAAATCCAATATTAAATGTGGGGTCAATGGGTTAGGTAGCACATGGTTTATGTAATACCACTTGGTGGTCTTGTGGGACTTGCAACTATATAAGAATCCACAAGGGTAGTTGTTGTGTGAGAGTGAGAAGGAAAAAAAGGAAAAGAGTCAAGCGGGTCAAGGCTTGATAGGTTAGCCAAGAGACCATTTGTGAAGGTTGGAAGCATGGCATGGGATGTGTGGATTCATGCTTGTTCACATGGATTGCTTGGTTGCGGCTATGTCTTTGAAGGCTTTCATGGTTGTATTGAAATGGTATTTTTGTTGAATAACACATGGTGATGGATTCTTTTGGCGGCTAGATTTTTTCCTCAATGAGGGTTCCCCAAGGTATATCTTCTGTCACAATTTTTGTGGGTATGTTGTCTATTCTCTTGCATGTAGATTTCAATTGTATATTTATTTTAGATCTATTATGGGTTATGTGGAAATGGTTATATTCTTTATTACAAGTATCCTTACAAGTGGTATCAGAGCTATGTTTTTACTATTATAATCCTAGATTGAATCCATGAGAATGCATGAGAGGATAAAAGAAATGGAAAGATATATGAGTTGTTTATTTTAGGTCTAAGGGTTATGGGTTTGTTGTTATGATGAGATATTGTAAATTTTTGGGCATGTGAAATTGTTGGTCAAATGTATTTTTTTGGATATTTCATTTAAATGAGGATTTTAGAGGGATCTTGCAGAAATGACCTCGTAGGCAAAACTAGACCTCACCATTGGATCCAGGTTGATGTTTCTATAAATTTTGATAGATAATATGCCCTAGTTTGGCCATGTTTAGAGGAAATGAAATAGTTTTTCAATTTTAGCCCATGATGGCCATCAAATTTAATCCCATTGGAATTTTCATCACCAAAAATTATCACACTAAATATGGTTAAAAGACTGTCTTAGGAAAATATCCATAACTTTCTCTTAGGATATCCAATTTTAGACTTCTTATAGGCATTAGAAAGTTAATTTAGAGCACTAGAACTTGGTGTAGGTTTGGTTCTATGATTTTGAGATTTTATTAGGCTTTAAGATCTTGAAATTCAGATGTTATTTATCTTGAGCATAGATTACGGCATAAAATGGGCATGCGAAATCATATTTTGGACTTTGAGTAATCAACAAAAAGCTCCTGGAGAGCTCTACACATTGGTTTAGATTTGTGCAAGTTTGACATGGTTTATTTCATGATATATTAATCTAAATAGTTTATGATATATATTGACTATGGTAACATTGTCAGTTTATGACATTATATGTTTAGAGATTTAGATTTGATGTCATTGTATTGTCAATTCATATTTCAGATTAGTCTCATAATGATATGGTTATGAGTGTTTGATTTTGATATGTATGATGACTTGTTGGGTCTACAAGTTGTGCAATGTTGTAAGTAGTCCCTACTTATAGGTTACATTTATAGCTTTGTTATGGGTTGTCTTTTCCCATTGATCTTTTATTATTGATGCATATTCAGATTGGTGGCTTGGATTTGGGTTGTTTATGCCCTAAGTCATATGATCTGATATTTTTTCTTTATGTAGAAAAGATAAGATTTGTTGCCAAGTATAGTCATGATGGAGAATTATGGTTGACTATTTTATGCTGATAGATTAGACACATTGAGAGTTAGATGCTCGGTTTATGGATGTGATCATAGTGCTATCGATTTTGGTATGACATGATTGGATAAATAGGTACATCCTTGTGTTGGAAATATAAGAGAAGTAACTAAGAGGGTAGGGGTGAATTAGTTACTACTAAAAAAATCCCAAATCCCTTAGATTTCAGTACAAAATGCAAACAAATAATTGAATACTATTGAAGCTTGATAAACACACAAAATGTTGTAACTCAACAATAATTGGATTAGCTTGGTAAAAGATTATCATATAAACCATTAGATGTTATCTGTGATTACCATTACTTTCACATAGTTGCAAACACATAAATAAAATAGCATGAACACATTTGACACCAAGATTTAACATGGAAACTCAATTTGGGAAAAACCACCAATAGAAACTAGTTACTAATTTTTACTCTCCTGATGTGAGCCCTGTTAGGAGCCAACCTTGTTAAAAGTTACAAAACACACTATTAGGTGTGATCCTATTAAAAGATTTAATTGTTGGAATGTTCAAATGGGAAGAGTACTTCTAAGAGTGGGGGTGAATTAGAAGTAACTAGTTTTAATTCTTCTAAACCTTCATTAATCTCATAACTGAAAGTAAAGTATATGCATGTAAACATATAAACAAACATGAAATGAAAACATGGATCAACACATGACACAAGAGATTTGGTAATCCAGAAACCCTCTAGAACTAAGAAGGTAAAACTAGGGTGGGGATGACACCCACAAAAATTACTATAGCAATATGTTCAACCACTTCTGATGGTCTGCCCTGTTAAAGGCCTACCTTGTTAAAGGCTTTACACTATGTTAATAGTGACCTGGTTAGAGGATTTTCAAACACTTTACACAAAGTGTCACCCACTTAAAGGATTTACAATATGTTGTTAAATCTACCTAATACATAGGTTTTAATCACCTTCTTCAAAGGTTTTCCTAACTATCTATTAAGCTAACCTATCAATATAGGATTTTAGCATCTAATACAATGGTGAGAAAGTATTAGAAGATTTGATTTGATAGAGTGAAATCCTCAATTGTTGGGTTCAGGTACTAGATTTACTCTTCTTGTTCTAATCCTTGCTTGATTTGATCTTTGTATGTGTCCCCTATTCTATTCTAATCAACTAGATATGAAACTGCTACACTGTTCCTCTAAGTCTTTTCTTCACTCTAAAATTTTGCTATAATCTCCCCATACACTATTCTCTTCCCTCTCCTTTTATGGAGTTTTTGACCTCCTTTTAAAGATTGTGAAGACTTAGGATTAGCTATCGATCTATGATCCACATTGAATCTCAAATTCCCACTCATACTTTTCATTTTTCTTATTGGTTTCATGCCTTATCCATTTTTCTAATTGTCTGCATGCAAATCGCATAGGGAATGTAAATGATTCATCCTTATCCTTTTTCCTTTTCAAAATATCTCTATGTTAGCTCAAGAAAAGGTTTACATTTGAGTTTGTGAGGGCACAAACTCATATGTTGATTTTGTATTACTTGGCACATATTGGACTAATGGGGCTTAGCACATACTATCCTTGATTTCTCAGTACCTATTACACTTTGTCTCACTTAGTACATACATTATTCTGGCTCACTCAACGTATACTACATTCTAGCTTTCTCGGCATCAACTATGACTTGGCACCTTTTTGTCACTCGAAACTTATATACTGCTCAGCACCTATTGAAATACTAACTTGGCATACATTGTGGCTCGACATATATAGTGTATTCAACTTCAATACAAAAATGCTTAAGTGTGTTGACACTCAAATGTCAAAACTATCTAAGACCAACAATCACCCCCTTTGACATGAGTGTCAAAAACACTTGACATTGTTAACCTATCCCTATGAGTACCCTATCCACAAAATTTCAAAATTGTTCAGAATTATATCAAAATACCTTAACTCCCTCTGAGTTGATTTGTGTCTTGGCATTTTTTGCAATCAAAAATTTTGTGTTGAATGTGCCTGATGCTCTCTGTCCTTTGTCCTATTCCTATTCCCTATTTCAGATCTAGTTTCCACATGCTTATCAAAATTTTACATCTCCCCCTCACTTTTTCTTATTTCTTGCCCCTTTTGGCTACCTGCAAACTTTCCATTTTATTCTCAAAATGAATGAAAGAATGTAATCAAAATTATCAAAATTTGGTATGTCTCCATATATCTTCATATATATATATATATATATATATATATATATCCCACTTTTTATATATCTCCCCCTTTTTTGACACTGATTTCAAAGGGTTCTAAGGAGTAATACCATACTTAGCCAAAAATGTACTATTTACCTCCATTATCATTTTTAGAGTTGCATCCTAGTTCTCCAATGCAATGTCTAGTGACTTGTGCTAGATGGCAGTCTCTATAGCAAGGTGTACAAGTCCATCTAGGGTAGACACATTTGGGTCTTTCTTTAGGACTATATCTACATATGCTTTCTCCTTGTGGAGGACCTCTAAGTGTGGGGTTATGGAGGATTGGATTTGCATTAATTTTTCTTTAATATTTGCCTCCTCTGCTATTAATATATGTAATTTCCTTATTGTGTGAAGTGTCTATGCAAAATGCTTCTTACTCTAAGTTGGATCTTGCATGCTAGAGATTTTCAAGTTCCTTTCCAAGCTCATTATTCTTTGATTGGTTACTTGTGTGAAATTTGAAAAAATCACACAATTTGGTGTATAATGAGAAAATTTTCCCAAGTACAATTTTCACTCTTTCTAGCTTCTTAGCCAATTCAACTTGTGCTAATGCTATGTCATTTGATATTTTCTTATTTACTTTGCCCTAGAATTTTCTTTTGGACCATTCCATTAATTTTACATTTGTATCATGGTCTTCATCAGTCACCTGATCAACTATATCCGATAGTTGTTCTACTATAGGCCTCGTTTCATTTGGTGATTGCAAGTTGAAGGGATCCATGAAGATTTCCCTTGTCTCATTCAATACTTTCCTATACTTGTATTCTCTTCTCAATACTTCTTGTCTCTTTCTCCTATCTAGTGCACTTTGTATTTCATTTATCTTGTCTATCGTGAGGGTGTTGGATTCATAGGAGGGAATGCCAATCTCTTCATCAACTTCAAGATCTCCATAATGAAGTATCCTGGCTACCTTTTTAGAGCTCAAGCCTAGTTTTTGAACTTGTATTGATATCATTTATGTGCTCATCTTCTGAAGAGTCTGAGTGGGAGTACCATTTTTTGGCAATTTAGACACCAGTATAGGGCTTGTACACAACTGTGCCTATAGAGTAGATTGGTGAAGGATCTTTGAGAGATCCTCTACACTTAAAGGATTGATGTTATGACATGAGGTATCAGTAACATTCTTTATTTTTATGGCCTTTGCAGGTGTAATAGAGGCATGAGGAGGGCTAAGAGGTGGCATTTGTGTGTCTTGCACACTTTGTTCTTCCTGTCCATCTAATGTCTTTTCCTCTCTTTTAGCTATACTCTCCTCTTCTTCCTCCTTATTTTCTTCCTTTTCTACTCTTCCTTTGGCACCTTTCTTCTCCTATTTCTTTCATGTTTCTTTTTCTTCTCTTCTCTTTGAACTGGCCTTAGCCTTATATTCCTCATCAAATACATCATTAATTGACTTGTATATTGACTTCCATAATTGTGTGAATTTATTTACAACATTCTCTATCTTATTTTGAAAAATGCAAAATAATCTATTTTTAGGGGAAAATTTGCTATTATGCCTTTTATTTGCCTTAGCTATTTGACATTTAGTTAGATCTGGCAGCATTCTAGCTAGGGTTGATTCCCTTATCTCCTTCTCGATATGCAAACAAAAATGCCACTTATCTACAGCTATCTTGTATAGCTCTTTGGGCATTGAACTATCTAACTCTAGAGGTGTGTGTTTGTATTCTCCCATCATTGCATACATTGATTCCTCTATTTTATTTTTCTCTTCTTTATTGAGCTTATTAAAATCTATAGTCTTTAAACCATTCAAGTTTTCTTTTCTAATATTTACACATAACTTGTCAATGGCTAAATTTGTGGGATGACTTACCACTTTAAACTGGCTGATATCATCTGACTCTATTCTTTTTTCACCTGAGTTAGGCTGGGCAACATATTTTCTTCTCTTCCTTGGTTCTTCACCAGTCTTCTTGGTGGCTTTCTTTTTCTCTTTGGCTTCATCTTTTTCCTTTTGAGTTGCAGCCCTAGTGGTAGCCCTTGTAGTAGGTTTCTTTACTTTGACTTCAATGGGCTTTGACCCTTTCTTTGCCTTGGGTTAAGGTGCAGGCTAAGTTTTCGCTTTCCTTTTGGTGGCTTTGGCTTTAGTGGGTGCTTCCTTGACTTCTTCCTCAATACCTTCTTCTTTGTCTTTGTTAGAATTAATAATCTTTCCTTGGTTGTATTTATTTATTTATTGAGATAAACCAAAGTATCCCTTATGTATTATTTATTTGTCCTCTAGTCCACATGTAAAGGCAATATCATTCTTGTCCTATTGTCCACTTGTGAGGACAACTCTTTTTTGTATTTTCTTTAATGAGGAAAATAGATATTCCTCCTTAAGAGGAAATTGGCACTTTGCATATACCTTTTATGAATGTGGCATTCATAGAAATGGGAGTTATACATGCAAAGACATGCAACTCCTTTCTCATCTCTTTAAAATAGGTGCTTCTCGCTCTCATTTTTATCTAGTCTTCATTATTCATATCAAGTTTTTGATGCTATTGTAAATGAGCTATTTTGTTGCATTTCTTCTCTCTCTCTCTCTCTCATTCTTAGGCTTTTGCCTCATTCATAATACTCACAAGGGGTTTTCTTTGATTTCCCCTTATCAAATCCTTGTCTCTTGTGTTTCTTCCTCTTTGGTATTGCTCCATTGATCTTATATCATTTGTATGGTAAAACTCTTCTTGCTCTCTTGGATTAAATCTATTATTTCATGCTATTTCATTTTATTATATTTTATCATTTCAATCAATTTTTCTAACATGGTATCAAAGCTTTCTAATCCTTGTTTTGAGCTTTTGTGAAGGTTACCATATTGGAGAACTTTGTTGAGAGGAGAAGTGAAGAAAAAAAATTCATTTCTATTTTTTTGCAAGTTTTTTATTCAATCTTCAAGTTTTTTTTCTAACCCTCTTTGGAAGGTTTACCGCCAAAGAGTTCTTCATTTTTATTTTTTCTAACCTCCTTTGGAAGGCTTGCTGCCAAAGGATTCTTTATTTTTTATTTTTTTTATTATATCTAACCCTATTTCTGTTGCAGGTTTTTTAAGTTTTTTGAAATTCAAGTTTTTTTTTTGTTTTTTGTTTTAGAAAGGAAAGTACAGCAGTTCATATTTTTCTTATAGCTCATAATTTATGATCTGGGTTTGGTTGAAATTTTAACAGCATTTACAAGACATAAAAACGAAAAAACACTTTAAATTCTATTTGTATCAGAATAGTATTGCAAAAGTTATAATACTGTATGTGCAGTATTATTTATTTTTCAAGTTTTAAGATAGTAGTTCGTATTTTTATGATATCTCTCAATCAGTGATCTGGGTTTGGCTGAAATTTGAACAGCATTTAGAAAACATAAAAATGAAAAAACTCTTTAAATTTTATTAAAAATAGAGCTAAATTAAAAAATTTATTGCTCTTTGTGTGTAACACATTTTTTCAAATTTTCAAATCTTTATTTTTCCTATTTTTTCAATCTGACCAATGGTTTTGCAAGGAACATTTTACTTTTTAATTTTGACTCTCTAAATCTTTTAATAATTATTTAACATTCTCATGGATAATAAGTCTCACTTTTTTATTTCAAATCTATTATTTAAATTTTAAACGTAATTTTAAAATCATGTCAACTTTAATTCTAGAAATCAAGTTAAATAACTCTAACTATCATGCTTAGAAAACTCATCTTTCATTTATATTTCGTTTTAAGCATATTTTAGAGGTTGCTACTGACCCTTCTGTAGTTCCTAGTGCCTCAGCTACACAAGATGAACAAAATGCATGGAATACTAAAAATGAAGAAGCCCTTGGCCTCATTGGTATATCTCTTAGCCCAGATTTATATGTTCTAATTTCTCATTGCACTAATGCCCATGAAGCTTGGGATATTTTAAAGCAAACGTATGATAGGCCATCTGAATCACGCAAGATTCAATTGCAAGACAATTTGGAAGACTTAAAGTATATTGATTTCAAATCCATGGATGAATTTTTACTTAAATTTGATTATATTAAAAATCAACTAATTGGATTAGGTGTTACTCTCACTGATATTAGATTAATTACAATTATTTTTTTAAAATGTCTTCTTAGACAATTTCAAGAATTTATTACTAATATTCATTCTCAACTTGCTATTCCTACTTTGTCTACTCAATTAACTTATAGTATTTTTCAAAATTTGTTACGTCAAGAGGAAGCTAAGTTGTTACAATTTGGTACTCTTAGATCTAATGAACATGCTTTTGTGTCTAAAAGTCAAAATCAAAATTTCAAATTTTCTAATAATGATTCTCCCAATACTTATAATAATAATAATCACAATAATCATCCTAACACTCATCGTGATAATACTCATCGATCTAATAAAAAATTCCACTGTACTTATTGTGAGAAAGATGGTCATGTAACTAATAATTGTTTTAAAAAATAAAAAGATAAGCAACCTATCAATAACAATAATCAAAACTCTCATCCATCTCGTCATGCTTTTACTGTTAGTTACAATGTTCCTAAAAGTTTAGAATGGATTATTGATACTGGTGCATCTCAACATGTTACTTTTCATAAAGAAGTGTTTGATTATTTAAAACCCGATCCTTCTAATATTTCAATTCAATTAGCTGATAATCATAGTTGCAAATTTGAAGGATTTGGTAATGTTAGTATTCCAAATAGAAAATTACATGATGTCCTTTATGTTCCTGAATTGAAATACAATCTTCTTTCTGTTATAAAATTATGTCAAAATTACAAAGTTGAGTTTCATAGGGACATGTGCTCTGTTATTGATCCTAACACTAATGAAGTTGTTGTTAATGCTAAGTTAGGCCATGATAACTTATTTAAATTTTCTGGGTTCACCTCTTCTAGACACTCTTTGCACACAGATATTACTTTTAATATGGAGCATGAAAGGCTTGCTCATTTGAAAAATGAGCATATCTCATCTAATACGGTTGAAAATTTACCTCCTATTGCTTCATCTAAGATGACATGTACAAAGTGCATGAATGAAAGCATGCAAAATACCAAAAATTATCAAGCTTATAATCCTATTACTAACAAAGTGCACATAGCATGAAATATTTGTCTTGCAAAAAATGGCGTGCATGATTCTTCTAATGCTCAAAATGAACAAGTTCATGGAAGCAGAATTGTGTTAGTAAAGGACCAACCTCCTTCTCTAAACCCTACTCCTCATATATTTACCTTTATTCCTCTTATTCTTTCTTACAATGGTAATTGTAATGATGCATTTATAGATCATGGTAATAATGCTAATATTGATAATGCTAATAATGCTAATGTTGAAACAAATGATGCATTCATACATCATGACTCTTCCTCTAGTGATAAATTTGTTAAGAGAAAAAATAAATGGCTGCAAAAAGTACTTAGTAAAAGAGATCAATTTTTAGAATGGGTGGACTTCAACCTAGGAGGATTAATTATTGCAAATATTGTTTGATGTTAATAATTCTCTTTCATCATCTTTGACATTTCTCTTTAGTATGTTGCCTAGAAATTATGTTCTATATATAATCTTAATTCTATTTGCATGATTTCATACCATGATAGTTTAGGTATATTTATTCATGTGTATATATGGGGGCCCACATATATATCCTGGTAAATATACAAATTATTGTGTCTCTTGTGACTTATCAAATATGAGTGCATTCTTTATTTCACATATGTAAATTTATTTTATTTATTTTTCTTATTCGTTGGGATTATGAGTTATTATACACTATTGCCTTCAACATTTATTTTGTTCTATTGATTGGCACATTAGTGCAGTTTATACTTTTTTAGCATCATTCTATTGCCATATTGGCACTTTATGGTTAATACCATTTATTATTGGAGTTTCTTTCCAATTTTAGTTAATTTGACCCATCTTGAAGGCATTTTACTCTTATTTGAAGGCAGTCAATTGTTAATACTCATACTCCTCCCCTTTGATATTTTTGAAAACATGCCATATAATGTTATGTATACTTCTTTTCTTAAATCATGAGTCATGCAGGTTATGGATTGATCACCCATTAAATTGCAGTACAATGACTTATTAGTGGACTGTCTATATCCACGTGATTGAAGCATTGTTGATGTTGGATTCATTAGCTAGCCTTTTCTATGGTCTTTTCTTGAAAGTTTTGATAACATATTTTTTCTTTGCAAAATATGATTTATTTTGATTTATTTGCGGTACCAAGTTACACTTATATTTACTCTATGAGAATTTACTTATATATAAAAAGTTTTTAACTTGAATATAAGATGAAATTATCCTTGTGGATAGTTGCCTTTGTTTCTATGTTTCAGGTAATCCATCAAGACACATACAAGATATCATTATTTGTTGTACAGATCCTATGCCACATGAATTCACTTGAAGATGTAACACACTTGAAGAATTATCAACTTCTCTTGGCTCTCCAATGATGTACCCATGATAATAAGAGACCTCTTGCACAATGAAGATATTTCAAAAAATCAAATTACAATTTGATTTTGACAACATCTCTCCAAGTAAAGATTAAAAGGGGGTGCTAGAATTAATAATCTTTCCTTGGTTGTATTTATTTATTTATTTGGATAAACCAAGGTATCCCTTATGTATTATTTATTTTTCCTCTAGTCCACATGTAAAAGACATATCATTCTTGTCCTATTGTCCACTTGTGAGGACAACTCTTTTTTGTATTTTCTTTAATCAGGAAAATAGATATTCCTCCTTAAGAGGAAATTGACACTTTGCACACACCTTTTATGAATGTGGCATTCATAGAAATGGGAGTTACACATGCAAAGACATGCAACTCCTTTTTCATCTCTTTAAAAGAGGTGCTTCTCTCTCTCATTTTCATCTAGTCTCCATTATTCATATCAAGTTTTTGATGCTATTGTAAATGAGCTATTTTGCTGCATTTCTTCTCTCTCTCTCTCTCTCTCTCTCTCTCTCTCTCTCTCTCTCTCTCTCTCTCTCTCATTCTTAGGCTTTTGCCTCATTCATAATAATCACAAGGAGTTTTCTTTGCTTTCCCCTTATCAAATCTTTGTCTCTTGTGTTGCTTCCTCTTTGGTATTGCTCCATTGATCTTATATCATTTGTATGGTAAAACTCTTCTTGCTCTCTTGGATTAAATCTATTATTTCATGCTATTTCATTTTATTATATTTTATCATTTCAATCACTTTTTCTAACAGTCTTCATCTAGGCCTTGTGTTACTTCTTCTGGCTGTTGCCCTTGCTCACCTTCTTCCCACTGTCACCTTCTACTTCTTCTTCTTCTTCTTCACCTGCTTCACCTTCAATATCTACCCCAAATGTCTTCTTTATTTTTTTTATCATTTTATCTTTCTTCTTTACTACAGAGGTTGTCTTTAAATTTGTCACCACCTTGGATTTGACAATATCATAAGTTCCAAAATTAGGAGCATCTTTCTCAATTTCTTCTGCAAGTAAAGCAGTGATTACAGTTGAACCTTGGTCTACATCAAGCTCATATCCAAGTGGCCTAAGCTATCTCACTCTAGGTATCACTACTTGGATGTAGGTGTAATCTATGTGAACCAAGAAACAAATATTACTTACATGTTGCCCAACTAGTGATACTAGTATCCTCATCCTTTGTTTCATGGACTTCTTGAAGTCCTATCAAAATTTTCTCCCATCTTCTCAATAAACTCATTAACTTGTGTGACAGTTGTCTTTTTAGGATCCCATCTTACCTTTCCTACTAAAGAAAATTCTTTCATGATATAGAAAAATATACAAACCAATACTAACCCAAGTTTTCACTAAGCTACTTTAGATTTCCTTATGACTCCCAAATTTTCATTGATTTGTTGTAGCCTGAGCTATGCTAGATCATATGTGTGGTCCTTCTTCACAAGTTTATATGGAACATCTATTGGTATGCATCGCACGCTGTTCAATCTGCTATATTGATATAATTTATGAGATATGACTCTAATAGAAAAATCAAGTAGGGGATTAGTGATGGTATCTATGGTCATTCCATTTGGCACCAGTATTCTTTTCTATGGCCTCCTTTTTATCACTTCTCAGGGTCTTAGGCCAATCTAGGGTTGGGAATCCAGTAACCCTATGAACAATTTTCTTTGTGATCTTTACTGGCCCTGTTTCTAACCAAAATGATCCATCATGAATTTGGCTTAACACTATACAAATCCATTCAATTTTAGATACAATGGGGAAAACTAGGGCTTTAGTTAAACCTTTCTTCTCAACAATTTGAAACTTGTCCTTCAATACACCCTTGTCACACAACTTATCAAAGGCATTGAAAATTTCTAGGTCACCTATGGCTCCAATCTTACAGTTATAACATTTTTTGACATCTTGGACCATTACAACTTTGTTTGGAATGACTGACAAAGCACCTATTGGGTCATTTTTATAGGCAACTTTGGATATTGGCCTAAATTCAAGCTATTTAACCTCATTGCTAACAATTTGAATCTCATGATCATCCTTTCCCTTTTTGGTTTTAGACCTAGATGTCATCTTGATGGAACTAGGGTTTAATATTAAATAAACTTTCAAATACTGCATTGCTTGGCACTTGATGAAATACCTTTGAATCAAAGACTTTGAGTTGAATTATTATTGGAATTAGTTTCAAATCACTACTAAATCATTGTTTGGTCACCTCTTCACTCTTCTCATTTTCACTTTGTGTTCAAATGGCTTGAAAATGAGTGATTTTAAACTTTATTAGGTTCAAAACCTAGCATTTATTGCATAGTGCTTATAGTTGTACACTCAGCACTTGAAGGGTTTAGTATAACTCAGCTCCCATTGTGATTCATCTACTTGGCTTCCACTAACATATCTCATTCAGCATCAACCAGACTTTCCAGCTCAACATATATTGGACTTTCACTTGACATACAAGGGTAGCTTGGCATCTTCTATAAAATTTTAATTTTTAACTTGACATCTTTTCTCATGCATATTTCTTCTTGGTAGCACTTCTTTATTCTTTTGCGTTGATATATATATATATATATATCAGTCCCATGTACCTATCTTGTGCTTAATTTTATGAAGTGTGATCACTTGACCTCTTGGGTGAAGTGATCCCTCCATTGGATGTACTTGATCCATCTCTTCTTTGCCATGTCTTTTTCATTTTTGTCCCGATGTGTTCCACATCAAATTTTTCTTTACCCTTGTTAACTTTTGACTTGGGTGTTTTAACCTTTGTTGGACAAATCCTGCTAACATGTCTTGTCTTCAAGCAACTAAAACATGTGGTTTGGCTTAACCATCTACTATAATTTCCCTTGAAGTGTGTTCTTATGCAGTTCTAAGGGACATGACCATATTCTTGGCAATAGTTAAAACTTTTCCTAGTATTGTAATCCAAATTGTAGTGATGTGCATAGTTGTTTCTCCTTGCAAGCTAATTGGATGTCCACATAGGCTTTGATCTGCACTCAAAAGCTTTATGTCCATTTTTTTGCATTTTTAATAGTGACCTTCAAATCTTGGTGTCCTCATGAATTTGATTCTACAGTCTTGTGTTGAGTGTCCTTGCATGTTACACTTGTGACAATAACCTTCATTGTGGATGTGTCCTGCTAATTGGTCTTTCTACTCCTACAAACATTAACAGTGTGCCCCTTTTTATTACAGAGATGACAAGTGGGTTTGGTGTTCTTATCTTTTTTGTTCCTTTATTCTCCAGTCTTGGATGATTCTCCTTATTTAGTACTAGTGTAACCAAGTCCTAAAGTATCATTACTAGCCCTTGGTGATTTCAATAACTATTCAAAGTACTTGATAGCCTCATTTGGTTTGTTGTAGCTTTCTACTATCTCCTTTTCTATCTTCAATTCATTCTACAATTGTTCATTCTGCATCTTCAAGCATGGCTCTATCCTCAATTGCTCTCTTCTTTTGTTCAATTATTTCACATAACATTATGGCTTGTGATTCTTGTTCCATTTTAAGAGTTCTTATCTCTTATACTTGAGCTCTATTTTTCTCCATCAATTCTACTATTGCTGCATCAAATTCCTTGGAATCTCCATTGGTAAATACTTGTGTGGTGTCAATCTCCTTGTAATGTATGTCATTTTCAGCTATGGATATCTCCTTTCTTCTCCTTAAGGATTTTCTCAGTTCCTCTCTGGCTTCTTCTACTTTATGTAGAGCTAATTGCACATCAATCACTTGATTGTCAATGATCTTCCCAAGTTTGAAGACTTGCATCTTCTAATATTTTTCTCCAAGCTATTAGACTTCTTCTTGTGAGAATCAATTCTCTGATACCAATTGTTGGAAAGTTCAAATGGGAAGAGTACTTTTGAGTGGGGGGGTGAATCAAAAGTAACTAGTTTTTATTCTTTTAAACCTTCATTAGTCTCAAAACTCAAAGTAAAGTATATGCATGTAAACATATAAAAAAAATATAAAATGAAAACATGCATCAACACATGACACAAGATATTTGGTAACCCAGAAACCCTCCAAGAATAAGAAGGTAAAACTGGGTTGGGGATGACACCCACAAAAAATACTATAGCAATATGTTCAACCACTTATGATGGTCTGCCCAGTGAAAGTCCTACCCTGTTAAAGGCTTTACATTGTGTTAATAGTGACCTGGTTAGAGGATTTACAAACAGTTTACATGAAGTTTCACCCTATTAAAGGATTCACAATAGGTTGTTAAACCACCTAATACATAGATTTTTATCACCTTCTCCAAAGGTTTTCCTACCTAGCTATTAAGCTAACCTATCAATATAGGATTTCAACATCTAATACAATGGTGAGAAAGTATTAGAACATTTGACCTGATAGAGTGTAATCCTTAATTGTTGGGTTCAAGTACTAGATCTTCTCTTCCTATTCTAATCCTTTCTTGATCTAATCTTTGTATGTGTCCCTTGTTCTATTCTGATCAACTAGATATGAAATTGCTACAATGTTCCTCTAAGTTTTTTCTTCTTCACTCTAAATTTTTTGCTATAATCTCCCCATACACTGTTATCTTCCCTCTCCTTTTATGGAGTTTTCAACCTCCTTTTAAAGATTGTGAAGACTTAGGATTAGCTATGGATCTATGATCCATATTGAATCTCAAATTCTTGCTCATACCTTGCATTTTTCTCATTGGTTACATGCCTTCTCCATTTTTTTGATTAGTTGCATGCAGATCACATAAGAAATGTAAATGATTCATCCTTATCCTTTTTCCTTTTTGAAATCTATCTGTGTTGGCTCCAAAAATGGTTTACATTTGAGTTTTTGAGGGCACAAACTCATATGTTGATTATGTGTTACTCGGCACATACTAGACTACTAGTGCTCAACACATACTATCTTGGATTTCTTGGCACCTATTACACTCTATCTCACTTAGCACATACATGATTCTGGCTCACTAAGCATATACTACATTCTGGCTTGCTCAACATCAATTGTGACTCAGCACCTATTTGTCACTTGGCACTTATATATTGCTTGGCACCTGAAGTCACTTGGCACCTGCTAACTCGACACACACTGTGGCTTGGCATATATAGTGTATTCAGCTTCAATACAAAAATGCTTAAGTGTTTTGACACTCAAATGTCAAAATTATCTAAGGCCAACATTAACCACCCTATTAGGAGTGGCCTAGTTAGTGGTCTTGAGAACAATTCAATGGAATTGCCACCTTTCTAGAGGATTTGTAAATAGTTGTTAAGCCAACTCTGTTAAGAGATTTAGATTACTGCTACAATGGTTAGAGAGTAACAATGAGATAACCTAATTTGACAGTAGCTAATTTTTTGATTTCAAATCTCTATTTTGGATTGTACGTGATCCTTCCTAATCAAATATGGCTTTTCTACACCATAAGGATATTCTTCTTATCCTTCAAATTTACTTCCTTTATTCATCAAATGATCTTCAATCACATCACCATAATTCACACATTCTCTTGCACTCACACTTGAAATCAAAAATTGACCTTTTACTTATACCTTCCACTTTATCAAGTTGGCTCAAATATAACTTACAATAATCAATAATCATCACCATATTCAACTAGAATCAATAGATAGGTCAATTAAGCTCAATACAAAAAAATAAGAAAATCCTTTGTTAGCTGACCCTGCTTGGTAGAAACTAACTATAAAATGATTTCCTTTGTTAACCAACAGAAGCTTGGTTAACAATAAAAACTTATGAAAATTTTTTGGTGACCAAGTGAGCTCAGTTAGCACTGGCTCCATCCAACTTTCCTTTGTTACCCAAGTGAACTTGGTTAACACTGCCTACTGAACTAGGCAATCACAGGAATTCTTGATAGACACTGAGAACTATCTTCACTACCTAAGTGAGCTTGGCATATACTAACTAATAATGATTATGAAATTTGTGTAACATCAAAGACAACACACAATTAATTAATTGTACCCAACAATCTCCCTCTTTGGCATTGATGGCAACGCAACATGTCATAATACAATGAGTTTTTTTTAGATATTTGATTTAGAAATTTCTCTGTTAGTATGAGCTCTTCCTTTCACTAAATTCTATCTGCAATGGTTGTTACCAAGTTCATTCATAACATCCTCCCTCTTTTAGCATACTTCATCTTTAGAAGACTTCTCCCTCTTTGGTTTTTGACTTTATTTTGGTTCCAAAAATTTCTCAGAGATATGATAGTATACTTCTCCCTCCTTGAAAACACATGCCAAAGACAATAACTTTGTAAATACCAATGTACCTTAAAAACTAATTCATCTACAATATGCCCTTGCCAATTTTACATCGACTGATTGATCCTCAAGAGGTTCTAGTTGATGCATTCACTAAACTTCATTTAGTGAATTTCAAATAGGGGAATGACTCCTAGCTTACCTCTTAGATACATATATGCATCCTTAGGTAATGGCTTGGTGAATATGTTTACGATCTATTCCTTTATATTCACATATTCCAATTTGACTTCTTTATCTTGCACCAATTCTCTTATGAAGTGATATTTTATAGCAATATGCTTTGTTATAGAATGCATTACTGGATTCTTTGATATGTTGATTACACTAGTATTATCACAATATGACACCTAGATCTCTGATTTCTACCTTCATTCCTTCCAACAATTGTTTGAACCAAATAATATTAGAGAAATTGACTGTTGTTGCTACATATTCTACCTCTATTCTAGATTGAGAAGTCCAATTTTGCTTCTTTCTTGTCCAAGATACTAGTATTTTGCCAAGAAAGAATGCTTGACCACTAGTTCTTTTTCTATCATCAAGAATTATTGCCCAATCAGCATCAGTAAATACTTTCAAGTCCAAATTACCTCCAAGTTTGTAACATAAACCATAGTCTTCAGTACCTTTTAGATATCTCATGATTATCTTGATTGCCATCATGTGATTTTTCTTGGGATTTGCTAAGAATCTTGCCACTATTCCAACTGCTAGAGCAATATCAGGTCTTGTGTGAACTGCATACTGCAATTTTCCAATCATATCTGTAAGTGGTCTTATCTATTTCTCTGAAATCATCATTTTTGGAAAGCTTATGTCTAGTAGATAGAGGTGTTCCAATTGGTCTTGAATCTTTCATTCTAAATTTATTCAATATCTCCTTGATATACTTAGATTGAGTGATGTAGATACCATTCTTATTCTATAATATTTGCAATCCAACAAAGAATTTTATTTCACCAAACATGGACATCTCAAATTCTTTACTCATTTTTTCAAAGAATTCTTTTCATAAATCATCATTTCCTATAAATAGAGTATCATCAACAAATATTTCTACTAACACAATCTTCTTATCTAGTCCTTCCTTTATATATAAACTATTATTATCATTAGTTCTTTGAAAACCAATTTGTACCAAGTGATTATGGAGTCTTTCATACCAAGCTTTGGGAGCTTGCTTGAGACCATATAAAGTTTTGTGTAGTTTGCAAACCATGTCTCCTTTGCTAGGGTCCATAAAACCTTTCGGTTGTTCAATGTAGACTTTCTCATCAAGAATTCCATTCAAGAAAGCAAATTTAACATCCATTTGATATACTTTAAATCCTCTTTGTGCTACATATTCTAGTAAAGTTCTAACACCTTCATGTCTTTCTATAGGAGCAAAAGTCTCACCATAGTCAATACCTTCTTCTTGAGAGTAACCTTTGCATACCAATCTTGCTTTGTTTCTTGATACCTTTCCATCTTCATTCATCTTATTTCTAAATACCCATTTTGTACCAATTACATTTTTATCCTTGGGTCTAAGAACAAGAGTTCAAGTTTTGTTCTTTTCTATTTGTTCTATCTCTCCATTCATTGCTTCAATCTAACTTTCATTTTCTAGAGCATCTTTAACACTTCTAGGTTCAAATTCAACAAGTAAACATGTACCTTTTAATTTTATTCTTGTCATTTTTCCATCTGATTTGTCTCTAATGATTTGATTAGGTGTATGATGTCTTCTAATATATCTTTCTAACACAAGCTCCTTGGTCTTTGAATGAGTTCCATCATCTTCTTTTTGAATTTTAGTTTCAAGCTAGGGTCCTTCTATCTATGATTTAGGTCCATCAAGCTCTATTTGAACTAGCTTGGTAGCATTTGATTGTGACTCAAGTCATTGCTACTCAGGTTGTACTATATGCAACTTGGTAGCTATTGAAGTTTTTGGAGACTTAGAAGTTGAAGCTTCTTCTTTTTTAGATAGATTTCGAAGAGTATGAAGTTCATAGTAAACAAAATCTTCTATAGTCTTTAGGTTCCTTGTTACTTTCTCTATATTCATCAATTCTAACATGTGCACTTTCTATAATTTTGTGAGTAGATAAATTCAAACATCTGTATGCTTTACTTATGTAGGAGTATCATAGAAATATGCATTCATCACCTTTTACATCAAATTTTCCTCTTCTAGATTCTTTTAGAATGTAACATTTGTTGCCAAATACTTTGAAGTAACTTACATTAGGTTTGTAGCCATACCATAGCTAATAAGGTGTCTTGTTTGAATCTTTCTTCAATTGAAATATATTCAAGGTATGAACTACAATGCTAATAGCTTCCTTCTAGTATTTGAGAGCAACATTTTTTTCAATAATTAGGGTTCTTGCACAATCCATGATATATCTATTTCTTCTTTCTACTATACCATTCTATTGTGGTGTACCAGGGGCAAATACTTTTCTTTTGATTCTTCTTTCAATGTAGAAATTTTTGAATTCATGAGAGATGAATTCACCACCTCTATCTGATCTTAGGCATTTCAACTTCTTTTCAGTTTCTTTTTCTACTCTTGCCAGATACCACTTGAATTTTTGAAAGGCTTCTAATTTTTCTATTACTGTCATCATTCTAGAGTAGTCATCAACAAAGAGAATGAAATACTTTTCTCCACTATAACTCTCTATTCCAAAAGGTCCACATAAGTCTGTATGAATAATTTCCAAGACTTCTTTTGACTAATAGTTATTTTCTTTTGAAGCTTGTCTTTCCCATCTTACCAATTTTGTAGTTCTTGCTTAGACCCATGTTAGGTTTCTTCAAACTAAGAATACCTCTTACTCTTTTTTATTTGCTTATCTTAAGCATATTATCAAAGTTCACATGACATAGCCTTTTGTGCCATAACTAGCCTTTTTCTAATTGAGAAATAAAATATGAACAATCACTAAGATCAAGATAAAATATACTACCTTTTTTTTGCTTGTTGAAACCAACCAAATTTCCTTTCCCATCTAGTACTTTGGCCTGTCCATTCGTGAATTCTACCTTGAATCCAATTTTATTCAATTGTGCCACACTTAGTAGATTATGCGTTAATCCTTCAACCCAATAAGAATTATCACACACAAGTTCTTTAGTCAACAAGATACATCCTTTTCCTTTTATGTTACAAGGTTCATTGTTTCCAAATCTTACACTACCTCCATCATAATATTCCATATGCTAAAAAAAAAAAAAAAATTCTCTAGTCATATGATGTGAGAAGCCACTATCAGTAACCCATATATCATTTTTTTCTAACATGAGAGATAAGTGCCATATTGTCTCCTTCATCATCAAATTCATCTTCCACAGCAATATAAACCATTTCATCTTCAATGTTCTTAGAATATTTAGCTATGAAACAAGATTTCGTGCCTTTGTCCTTGAAGTTCTTATAGTTCTTAGAGTCCTTGTCTTTATGCCTATTGCTTTTCTTCTCATCCTTCATTTCCTTGTTTGGCCACCTAATAGAAATGTGACCAATTTCTTCACAAGAAAAGAAAATCAGAGGAACTTTACCTTTGTACTTCCCTCTTCCTTTGGAATACTTTCTTACAAGTAGGGCTTCAACAACTTCGAGATCACTATCTAAACTTTCTTCTAATGATCCATCTTCTTCACTTCCTTATTGACTAGATTTTGACTTTTTACCCTTTTCTTTGAGTGAGAGTTTAGCTTTAAATGCATATTAAACATTCTTTGAAGCAGGAACATAGTTATCATAATTGTTTAACTCAAAAGCTATTAATCTTCCAACTAGAGGATCTAACCCTATCTTATTAGTTGGATCACATCTCATTTCTTGAATAAAAAATACTCTAGTTGCATAATTGGAAAGAAGAGTTATGAGCACTTTACTCACAATAGTTTCCTCCTTGATGTCTCCTCTAGATGCTTTGATTACACTTACACTAGCCCTAATCCTTTCCACATATTTTTCAATGTTTTCATCTTCTCTCATTCTCATTTGATAAAATTGTCCTTTGAGGCTTTCTACTTTGGCTCTCCTTACATTATCATCTCCTTCATAGATATCTTTCTACTTGTTCCACATTGCAAAAGTAGTTTCACAATCTTTTATCTCGTCAAATTTAGCATAACTGAGAGAAAATGCAATAGAAATTGTCATGATATTATGATTCTTCTTTTCAGCAATGTCTTCAACTGGTAATATTCTAGTGGGAGTTTTATATTCAGCATCAAGATACTTGCAGCCTGAATCACTAATGGTAGCCAGATGTAATCTCATAAATCCTTTTTATGCTACAAAATTATCTGTTTTCAACTTGGGAATCTCTCTTTTGTAACACATCCTAATTTTTATCTTAGGCCCTTGAAACCTTTTCTACAAGCACCAAAAGCTCTAATACCAATTGTTAGAAATATAAGAGGATTAATTGAGAGGGAAGGGGTGAATCAGTTACTAGTAAAATAAATCCTAGATCCCTTAGATGTCGGTACAAAATGCAAATATATAACTGAATACTCTTGAAGCTCAGTAAACACACAGAATAATGTAACTCAACAGTAACTGGATTGGCTCAGTAAAAGATTAACATATAAACCAATAGATGTTATCTAAGATTACCATTACTTTAACTTAGTTGCAAACCAAAAAAAATAACATGAACACATTTTACACAAGGATTTAACATGGAAACTCAATTTGAAAAAAATCACCAATAGCAACTAGTTACTAATTTTCACTCTTTTGAAGTGAGCCTTATTAGGAGCCAACCCTATTAAAGGTTACAAAACACACAATTAGGTGTGACCTTGTTAAAGGATTTAATCACCTTATTAGGAGTCACCTAGTTAGAGGTCTTGAGAATAATTCAATGGAATTGCCACTTTGTGAGAGGATTTGCAAATAGTTATTAAGACAACTCTATTAAGAGATTTAGATCACTGCTACAATGGTTAGAGAGTAACAATGAGATGACCTAATTTGACTATAACTAATTTGCTGATTTCAAATCTTTATTCTGGCTTGTACTTGATCCTTCTTGATTGAATATGGCTTTGCTGCACCACAATGATATTTTGGTTATCCTTTAAATTTCCTTCCCCTGCCCATCAATAGATCTTCAATCACATCACCATAATTTGCACATTCTTTTGCACTCACACTTATACCTTCCACTTTGTCAAGTCAATTAAAATATAACTTACAATAATCAATAATCATCACCTTATTTGGCTTAAATTAATAGATAGGTCAACTAAGCTCAATACAATAAAATAAGAAAATCTTTTGTTAGCCCAAGTGAACTCAATAGGCACTGCCTGCTAAACTAGGCAATCATAGGAATGCTCAGTAGGCATTGAATTATCTTCATTGCTCAAGTAAGCTCAACATATATTGACTGATAATGATTATGAATTTTTTTTAATATCAAAGACAACACACAATTAATCAATTGTATCCAACACCTTGATGTTCATTAGCTTGGATTTCTAATTTGGTTATGGTGGCATATCTTCTAGGTTGAGGATCATGGTTTTATAGTTTCTTTTTTACGAGCTCATGATGTGCACTTTGAGTTCTTTGATGATTTGATTCCTTGGTTGATTATGATGGACAGAGGATGGTTTTTCATCATTTTTTCATGGATATCTTTGATACATGGTGTTGTGGGAGCTTGTGGCAATGATGGGGTGGCAGTGCAGGATTAGTTCCTAGTTTGGTCTATACCTTCATGGGTTTGGAGATCTTGGTTTCACTTGGTATCGACACTTTGGTTGTGTGAGTATAGACCTAGTGGATCTTCATGTAGGATATGGATGTTATGATTTCATGGGTGACTTGATACCACGGTTGAGTGGGAGTTCTTAGAATTGATATATTTATTGATTGTTTACAGATGTTGGAGGTTCATCTTAGATCTTGTTGCTACAGAAGCATCTTTGACATTTTCATGGTGCACTTTTTATCTTCATGGTGTGTGAAGATGGTTAGATCTTGAGGACTCATAGGATTCTTTGTTATCTTCATGGTGTGTGTAGATGGTTCTTCATGGTATGTGAAGATGGTTTTTTTCATGGTGTGTGGAGATGGTTGCATCTTGAGGACTTATAGAGTTCTTAGTGTTAGAGTAAATAATTAATATTTAATTATTTATTCTATTGTTTAAGTTTACTTAGGTCATGCATTTATTTAATATTTCATATTTAATGCATGTTGTGACAACACGGGAGTTTGTTCCCTTCTAGTTGTCACACTTATCTTCTAGCTTGTTCTACAAGCTTCCATGAGCTCTTTATATTCGAGCTCTCCTCATTGTATTTTCATATTGTGAAGCCATTTTCTTATTGTAAATACATTTCTTATTGTGTTTGCATTTTTGGCTCTCATGTCCATTTAGGGTTTTTGCCCGTGCTCCATGCTCCTCTCCTTCTATGGCTTCTCTTTGACAGGTTCGCATGCAGGTGATCTTGGCATCTTCGGAGTTGGCTTTCCTCAACTCCAACATGGTATCAGAGCCTTCCTGCTGCAGCTTCATTGAAGAAATTTTGAAGCCGTGATTTGAAGTCACAAACCCTAGTTTGTTTGTGCATTTTTTCTTCAAATCAGGGGATCAGCAAATTTTTGGAGCACTTTGGGCCCAAACGGACATCACCATTGGATCCGGAAGGCCGTTTGCAGTCAGGATTCATATAAAGCTTTTCATTTTTGGAGACAGGGCAATTTTGGCAATTTTTTGAGGCTTCCAGGGTCGCTGCCGTACGGATCGTACGGATGTAGAGCGTAAAGAAAATTTTAAAAAAAGAGGGTTTTCGGCAATGCTGCCACCGCGCCACCGCGGGGCCGCCACCGCGCCACCCGCACGCCGCCCGTGCTCCGCCGCGGCCCGGCCTCCTCCCGGCCGCCGCCCGTCCGCCGCCCTCCGCCGGCGGCTCCTCTGCCTCCGCCGCCCCTGCGGCCACCTCCGCTAGGTCTCCTCCCGGTTCTGCCGCTCGACAGCTCCGCCTCCAGTCAGTGCCAACTCTGCAGCCCGTCAGTCGAGTAGGCCACTGCGGGGGTGACACGTGGCTTGGGCGCCACGTGGCACCTTGCCACATGGACCTGCCATGTCACCCCTGCCACGTCAGCACTGCCACGTGGCAATGCCACGTGGCACTCTTTTTTGCTGCGACGGCTGACGGGCTGTCAATTTTAAGCTCTGGTTATCCTGACATCAGCATGATGTCAGCGCGATGTCATCAACCTGCCTTGCACTCTCCTTCAAGTTCTCTTTTGGACCTACTTGTGGTTTTTTGGCCATAACTCTTGCATACGGAGGTATTTTTCCAATCTGAAAGAAGCGCCGGAAAGCTGGTTCCGAGATGGAGATTTTGGTGTAGGTATTTTTTGGTTTTGATGCTTTTTAATTGCTTTTTTTTTTTGTTGAAGTCTGAAGTCCTATTTTTGACTCCGGCATGCATATCTTTTGCGTCCCATGTCTGTTTTTGGAAAACTTTATATTTCTGGAAAGCTGGTTCTGTGTACTTTTTAGAACTATCATCTTTTTTCCTCACTTTTGGCCTCTACTCTTTCTATCATAGTTTTGGCATTTTTTCTCTATGGTGGATATTTTGAGTGTTTTAGGCCCGAGGATCATTTTCCTGGCATGGTTTGCTTTCTTTTCGGCTGTACTTTCTTTTGGTTCAGCTCTTTTTCAGTTCTAATCATTATAGCTATCCTTTTTGAAGCATTTTCTATTTCGCATTGAGATAAACTGTCACTTTTGTATTCTGAGAGTCATGAACGTTGTTTTGAGTCAGGTGTACTTGCACTATTTTCATAAAGCACCATGGGGGGGATTATTTGTTTGTTGTTTTAGGCATTCTCCCTTTGTCAAGTGAGTGTCCCTTCCATGACATTAGCCCCATGCAGAGTCAGTTAGACCGTGTCTTTATCAGTGTCTATACTTCTTTTCCTCTCTCCTCGTTCTTGGTTCATTTGCAAAAGATTTTGGCTCACCTTCTCAGTTGCCTGTCATCACACCCCGTCTGCATTAAGGGGGGGTTATGCTGTGTTCTAATGCATCCATGGTTCGATGGTTCGATAGTGTGAACTATGTATTCAGTGGTTGATCCTACATACAAGGCGATTGCAGTGGCTGGCTACCTATGCATTTCGGTGAGATGGATCATCTACCATATAGACATGCTCGGTTCATGCCTTCTTCTTCCATGGAGGTTTCTTCAGATCAGCAGTTTGACAGTTTTGCGACTTCTTCATGCTTCAGTGATGCTGCTTCTTCATGATCACTCATTGTTCCTGTTTTAGGGGACATTTTCCCTAGTTGGAGACTTCTTCAGCTCTTCACTGGGTTCTTACCTCTTTTTGGGGGAGGGTTTTTCCCATGTGGTTTTCTCTCTTTCCTCACTTACAGAGGTTGCATTCTTCTTGCATTGTACATGGGTACCTAACATGGCCTCGTTGCCGGGACCCATTATGCATTTCATCTTAGCTTTGTGAGCTTAAGGCATTTCCCTAAGTTGCACTTAAGGGGGGGTGTTAGAGTAAATAATTAATATTTAATTATTTATTCTATTGCTTAAGTTTACTTAGGTCATGCATTTATTTAATATTTCATATTTAATGCATGTTGTGACAACACGGGAGTTTGTTCCCTTCTAGTTGTCACACTTATCTTCTAGCTTGTTCTACAAGCTTCCATGAGCTCTTTATATTCGAGCTCTCCTCATTGTATTTTCATATTGTGAAGCCATTTTCTTATTGTAAATACATTTCTTATTGTGTTTTCATTTTTGGCTCTCATGTCCGTTTAGGGTTTTTGCCCGTGCTCCATGCTCCTCTCCTTCTATGGCTTCTCTTTGACAGGTTCGCATGCAGGTGATCTTAGCGTCTTCGGAGTTGGCTTTCCTCAACTCCAACAATTAGTAAAGGTATGATTTATGCTTTTATTTGACATTTTGTCCTTGGTATGTGGATGGTTTTATTATTATGTCATGGTATACTCTTGATATATGTTTAGAGTTGTGACATGTTAGAGTATTCTCATATGAAGCATGTCATCTCTTTGGTTGAGATGGTTAGATCTTGTTGTCATGTTTATGTTCCTAAGGATGTGATTGGAACTTTGACATTGATCTTGGTTTAGTTTCTTGGTATTTAGTACATTGATTATAAGCTAGATACTTCATGATATTTTTATGTTGCATTTGGAGTTGGCATGGATTGATTAGTTATAGGAGCTCATGGATACTTAGAGATGGTGGTAATGTTGATTTCTCTTGGATTAGAGAAGTATTTGTTGAGATAGTTGATGCTTTCAATAGGAGAGTCCAAGGGGCATTCACCTGATATGGGCTTGAGAGGAGATTGTTCTTAGATGAGTCTTGATTGAAGACTTGGATATCTTGATGAGCATTCACATTCCCCACTCTTGGTCTACTCACTAGTTTGCTACTTGAGAGGTATAGCCCATTGTTTCTCTCAGGTGCATTATGTTTATACTTGTCTTTCATGGATATGGATCTTGAGCTATGGTACATGAGTTAGTTCTGGAGGGTTCATTTGAGAGATAGTTTAGCATTGGTTATCTCCATTTGCATATGTTGTTATGTTGGTTGAGTTTGAGAGATGGTTTTATTGGGCATATTCCTTGGATTAGGAATGCTTTATGAGTTTGATCTTCTTGTGAGAGGCTTACATCCATGATTAGTTATATCATATTGTTTGGGTGTTTTTGAGGCTTCTCAGTTGGGGTTTTATGGAGGATATCATACTTGCACAATTTACATCTAGAGATATGTGTATAAGGACATGATACAGGTTATGATTTGCATGGTTTCTCTTTGATCTTGGTTATCTTCCTAGATAATTGATTTTTCTTATATTGGATTTGAGATTGGATAGATATTATGATCACTAGTTTGTGCTCATGTATGTCATGTGAAAGATGACATGGTTATTCATTTATCTCTTTCCTCTATTGGTTGTGGAGAGCATTGGAGACTTGTTATGATAGTTGTTCTTGCAGGTTATTGGTTTATGTGTTGTAGATGTCCTTGAGACTACATGGATTCACTTCTTTGAGATGCTTGTTTTTGGATTGGCTATATATTTGATATTATCTTTTATAGTGGAAGCTTCTTGGTATATATGTGGCAGGTATTGCTCTTGAGGCTTCTGATTGTAGGTTATAGATTAGATATGTTTATTTTGTGAGATTCACTTGGTATACCTTTGGAGGTATGGATAGTTGGATGTGTTTGGCACTTGTTGTGAGTGTTATTTTAGCTATGGATATTTTGACAACTATAGATACATTTTATTGCCTTTGTATTAGGTTGTTGTACTTGGCATTTTAGTTGGTACAAGATTTTATGATCTTCTAATACAACAAGTTGGGTGATTTTCTCTTTGAATGGCTTCTATGTATGTTCAGTGGTAGTACATAATAGAAGGTGGCTTCATTCATGTTTGAGATGCTTGATACTTTGATTTTCTTGTGGGTACTAGGATGGAGCACATGGTGTACTTTTGATCCATAATGGTGGATGTGCTAGGAGAGATTGTTCGCTTGCTCATTTATGTGGCTATGGAGTGAACCTATGTAATGTATACAACAAGTGGGAGATTGTTGAAATAATGAGTGTTGCACACATTGCATAATATTTTTATATTTTATTATTTTATTTTATTATGTAATGTTGCACCTAGATATTCATTAGGTAATACCACTTGGAGTTTTTGTGGGACTTGCTACTATATAAGTAGCCAAAAGGGTAGTTGTTGAGTAAGAGTGAGAAGGTGAAAAGGGGAATGAGTTGAGTGGGACAAGGCTTTGTAGTTAACCAAGGGAGCATTTATGAAAGTTGGAAGCATGGCATAAGATGTGTGGATTCATGCTTGTTCACATGGATTGCTTGGTTTTGGATATCACTTTGAAGGCTTTCATGGTTGTATTGCAATGGTATTTTTGTTGAATAACACATGGTGATGGATGCTTTTGGAGGCTGGGTTTTTCTCTCAATGATGGTTTCCTAGGGTATATCTTGTGTCATAATTTTTGTGAGTATGTTGTCTATTCTCTTGCATGTGGATTTCAATTGCATATTTATTTCTAATCTATTATGGGTCATGTGAAAATGGTTATATTCTTTGTTACAAATTTCCTTACATGTTACATCTAGGAATGAGTCTACTTGTTATATCTAATATCTTATAAAAAATTATTATTATTTTATTGTGATTAAGGTTCTCAAACATACACCTACTTCTTATTTTCTCTCAAAAAATTTGTACTATAGCATTGATATCCAAACTTTTGACTAATTAAATTATTATTTTTCAAAAAAGGGATAGCATTTTAGAAACTATATTCAATTTACTACAAATTATATTCTTACAATTTTTTGATATAAGGTTCATAACTACTTCAAAAATTCATGTCAAATTGACAAACCCTGATTTGTTGATTTTTTATTGCCACTTAAGGCCCTAATTTGGTATACCATGATCTTACACATAACCTTGTATTAGTTAACCTCATAATACCTTATGCAAGAAATACATGTAAAGACATGAACACCATGAAATGAAAGAAAATTACTTAGACATCATAAGCATGATAAAGAGATGCAAGAACAAAAGTGACCATACATATGTTATACACCACACTAATTTACAGAATGTCATTGTTGCAAAATAAGGTCTAGGACCAAAACGAAAAAATATAAGATATAACTCCAAAATCAAAAGAGGAGATGCATCAAGTTCAACAAAATATTTGGGGACAAACGGAAGCACTTAATATTAAAAGATATGTACATCAATTGAGATCTTCAGCATAATAGTCAAATATATGTATACCATTCACAACAACAAAAATTATGATCTATACATGTATGTGT
Source organism: Cupressus sempervirens (assembly GCA_028749045.1). Lineage (NCBI taxonomy): Eukaryota > Viridiplantae > Streptophyta > Pinopsida > Cupressales > Cupressaceae > Cupressus > Cupressus sempervirens. The sequence goes on along the minus strand of CM053790.1, from coordinate 193,602,884 downwards.
CTGTGTTGTTAGAATTATTTATAATAATTGGGAGGGGTATTGAATAAGTTATCCATAGGTCTAGATGTATCAATTCAAATTTTAATCACTTCAAGTAGTTCAAATCTAATCATAAAGTAGCTTAGTCTCTATAGAAAATAATCAGCAACATAAAACTTATAGTCCATTGTCCCAATAGTAAAAAACTTTGCAAAATGTAAAACATTAATAATAAAACATCTCAAATAAGATCCACACAAGCATGGCACCAATATTTAACGTGAAAACCCAATTTCGAAAAAACTACTAGTAATATGCTACCAATTTTTCCCTTTTTCTGAAGTGAGCTCTATTAAGAGCCAATTGTATTAAAGGTTACAAAATACACTATTAAATGTGAATTTGTCAAATGATATAATCACCCTATTAGGATTGGCCTAGTTAGAGGGTTTTAGAATATTCCATTAGAATGTCACCTTGATTAAAGGATTTACAAATGATCTTTAGGTCAACCTTTATTAAAGGATTTTAATACTAATACAATGGTTAGAAAGTAATAGAAGGTTGATCTGATAAATACAACTCACTTTCAAAATATAAATCACAATGTAGCTCATATGTTGATCCACTGATTGGCCTCCATTATCCCTTATGTCATTGATCTATTTGGCAATCCTTCAAGCAATCACACTTCACTTCTTCATAAATCTTCTCATCCTCCTGCTTAAATTTACCCATCAATGGCATCAAAAAGTTATAATCTTTGGTCATTTAAACTATTGGAAATATAGGAGTAACTCACAGGGGGGGTGTGAATCAGTTACCACTAAAATTAATCCCAAATCCCTTAGATGTCAACAATAAAATTTAGAGTGAGAAAATGGATTGCTTCTATTACTTGGTAAATACATAGAAAATGTTGTAACTCGATAAATGTAGAGTTTGAATTACTTTTAGTAGATCTTAAAATATTAGTAGTAATTAATTTGCAAGCATAAGAGAAATAACATGAACACATAAGACACTAGGATTTAACATGGAAACTCAATGTGGTAAAAACCACCAATATAACTAGTTTCTATTTTTCATTCTTTTGAAGTGAGCCCTATTAGGAGACAACCCTATTAAAGGTTACAAAACACATTGTTACATGTGACTTTTTTAGAGGATTTAATCACCCTACTAGGAGTAGCCTTGCAAGAGGTCTTAAAATAATTCAATGGAATTGCCACCTTGTTAGAGGATTTACAACTAGCTGTCAAACAACCTCTGTTAAGAGAATTTAGATCACTGCTACAATGGCTAGAGACTAACAATGAAATGACCTAATTGTGATGCAATTGAATTGTTGAATCCAAATCTCATTTATATTTAAACTTGATCCTTCTTGATTGAATATTACTTTTCTGCTCCACAAGGATACCTACTTATCCTTCAATTTTTCTTCCTCTCTTTTCTTCTCAATTCAATAAACACACTTGCACATACTAGAAATCTCAACTTGACCTTTTATTTATACCTTCCAAATTGTCACATTAGCCCAAATTCAAATTACAATCACCAATATTTATCATCATAGTTGGCTAGAAACAATACATAAAGTAATTAAGCTTCATATACCAAAACATGAAAAATCCTTCAAGAGCCAACCATGCTTGTTAGAAATTAACTTTAGAATGATTCTCTGTGTTAACCAACAGAGGCTCGATTAACACTGTGAACTTGCAGAAATCCTTTGGCAACTAAATGAACTTGGTGAACACTGACTCTATCCAACTTTCCCTTTCTTAACCAAGTGAGCTCGGTTAACACTCTTTTCTACCTCAATTCTTTTGATGCTTGAGTGAGCCTTGTAGACACATTCATTTCTTCAGAATAAACCTATGAATGCTTAGTAGACAAGGAAAACTATCTTCACTAACCAAGTGAACTTGGTAAGCACTGTCTATCAACTGATATGACATTTGTGTAACATCAAAGACAACATACAATTAATCAATTGTATCCAATAATCTCCCTATTTGGAATTGATGGCAACACAACATGTCATAACATAATAAAATTTTGAGAACAAGACTCGCTCTGATAGCAAGTTTCTCCCTCTTTAGTTTTACACAAGAACTTATTCTTTATGTTGTATTCTCCTTTTGCATAACTTCTTTTCAAACTTATTCTTCTAAAAAATATTAGAAAGATAAACAATAAACTTCTCCCTCTTTGACAACACATGCTAAAGACAACACATGCCAAATTTGTATCATTATACCTTGAATATTGATTCATATGCAATATTCTCTTGACTACACTACATCAACTAATTGATTTTTAACTTGGTTCTTGTTGATGCATCACTAAAATTTATTTAGTGAGCTTCAGATAGGGAAATGACCCCTAGTGTGCCTTTTAGATACAAGAATGCATCCTTAGGTAATGGCTTGGTGAATATGTTTGCAATTTTTTCTTTTTTATGGACATATTCTAATCTTATTTCTTTGCCCTGCACCAATTCTCTAACAAAGTGATATTTCATAGCAAATTGCTTTGTTTTGGAATGCATCACTGGGTTCTTTGACATGTTAATAGTGTTGGTGTTATCACAATACATGACTACTTGCTCTTTGATTTCAACCTTCATTCCTTCCAACAATTTTTTGACCCAAACAATGTTAGAACAATTCACTGCTACTGCTACATACTCTACTTCTGTTGTAGATTGGGATGTGCAATTTTGCTTCTTGATTGTCCAAGATACTAACCTTTTATCAAGAAAGAAAGCTCCACCACTTTTTTTTTTTGTTATCAAGATTTCTTGCCCAATCAGTATCAGTGGATACCTTTAGGTCTAGATTTCCTCCAAATTTTGTACCATAAGCCATAGTCCTCAATACCTTTCAGATATCTCAAAATTATTTTGATTGTCATCATATGATTTTCTCTAGTTTAGTTGAGAATCTTTCCACTATCCCAACTACTAAACCAATATCAGGCCTTGTGTGAACTACATATTGTAATTTTCCAATCATTGATTTTTATAAGGTCTAATCTACTTCTTTGGAGTCATCATCTTTGGTAAGCTTGAGTCCAATACACATGGGGGTACCAATTAGTTTAGAATATTTCATACCAAACTTCTTAAGTATCTCTTTTACATACTTGGATTGGGTGATATGGATACCATTCTTGTTCTGTACAATCTACAATCCAACAATGAATTTTATTTCACCAAACATAGACATCTCAAACCCTTTGTTCATTTTTTCTAAAATTTTTTTGCATAGATCATCATTTCCTGTAAATAGAGTATCATCCACAAATATCTCTACCAACACAATTTTTTTATCTGGTCCTTCCTTGATGTACAAACTACTGTTATCATTTGTTCTCTGAAAACAAATTTGTATCAAGTATTTATGTAATCTTTCATACCAGGCTCTAGGAGCTTGTTTGAGACCATATAGTATTTTTTGTAATTTACAGACCATGTCCCTTTTTTCAAGATCAAAAAAACCTTCTAGTTGTTCAATGTAGACTTATTAATCAAGAATTACATTCAAAAATGTAGATTTAACATCCATTTGATATACTTTTAATCCTCTATGAGATACATATGCAAGTAGGGTCCCACCTTCTAATCTTGAAATAGGAGCAAAAGTCTCACCATAATCAATTCATTTTTCTTGAGAATAACCTTTACATACTAATCTAGTTTTGGTTCTTGATACTTGTCTATCTTTATTCAGCTTATTTCTAAATACCCATTTTGTTCCAATCACATTTTTATCTTTAGGCCTAGGAACTAGAGTCCAACTTTTTTTTCTTTTATGTCTGTTCTATTTCTTTGTTCATTGACTCAATCTAAATTTCATTTTTTATAGCATCCTTAACACTTCTAGATTCAAAATTAACAAGTAAACATGTACCTTTCAATTTTCTACTTGTCATAGTACATTCTAATTTATCTCTAATAATCTGATCAGGTGCATGATGCCTTTTGACATATTTGGTCAATATAGGTTCTTTTCATTTTGAATGAAGTGAACCATCTTCATTTTGAATTTCAACTTTAGGCTCGAGTCATTCAGACTCAGTAGGCATTGGCTCAGTAGCTTCAAAATGTGACTCGGGTCCCTGTGACTCAGTTTGTACTTCTTTCAACTCGATAGCTATGGAGGACTTAGGAGGTGAAGTCTCCTTATTGTTATATGTTCCTGGCAATGTATCAGGTTCAAAGTAAATAATTTTTTTGTAATCTTCTGGTTTCCTTTTGCTTTCTTCTTTAGACTTTTCTACAAACTCATGAATTCTCACATGTGCACTTTCTATGATTTTATGAGTAGGAAAATTCAAGCATTTATATGCATTACTTCTACAAGAATATCTTAAGAATATACTTTCATCACATTTCACATAAAAATTTCCTTTTCTAGACTCTTTCAAGATATAACATTTACTACCAAATACTTTCAGATAGCTTACACTGTGTTTGTAGCCATACCATAATTCATAGGGAGTTTTATGTGAGTCCTTCTTCAACTAAACTCAGTTCAAAGTATGAATTGCAGTGCTGATGGCTTCCTTCTAGTATCTGATAGCAACATTATTTTCAATCATTAGAGTCCTTGCAAAATCCATGATGGATTTGTTTCTTCTTTCAACTATTCCATTATGCTCAGGAGTACCAGGGGCTAATACTTTCTTTTTTATTCCTCTTTCAATGCAAAAATTATTGAATTCATTGGAGATGAATTCACCACCTCTGTCTGATCTTAAGCATTTCAATCTTTTTCTTGTTTCTTTTTTCACTCTTCCTAGATACTATTTGAATTTCTCAAATGCTTCTGACTTTTCTCTAAGATATATAATAATCGTCATTCTAAAGTAGTCATCAATAAAAAGAATAAAGATTTTTTCTTGCAAGATAACTTTCTATTCCAATGGGTCCACATAGGTTAGTATGCACAATTTCCAAGACATCTTCAAATTGATAGTTTTTGCTCTTAAAAATAGTCTCCCATTTTGCCAATCTGAAAATTTTGATATAATCCAACATTTGGTTTCTTCAAACTAGGCATACCTCTTACTTTTCTGAATTTTCTTATCTTGACCATATTATCAAGGTTTACATGACATAGTCTTCTATGCCATAACCAACTTTCTTCCATTTGAGCAATAAAACATGAGCAATCACCAAGATCAAGATAAAATAGGTTACCTCTTATTTGTTTACCTAATCCAGTTAGATTCCCTTTGTCATCTAGTAGTTTTTCCTTTTCATGCATGAGTTCTACCTCGAAACCAATGTTGATTAGTTGTGCTACACTTAGTAGGTTATGTTTCAGTCCTTCAACCTAATAGGAATTGTCACATACAAGTTCATTTGTTAATGATATGTGACCTTTCCCTTTTATGCAACAAAATTCATTGTTTCCAAACCTTACACTACCTCCATCATATTGTTCAAAGTGTTCAAATTTTGTTTTGTCTCTAGTCATATGATGTGAACATCCACTATCTATGATCCATGTGTCATTTTTACTAACATGTGAGATAAGTTCCATCTTTTCTTCTTCTTCATTAGATTCATCTTTTACAACAATGTGTACTATCTCATCTTTACTATTATCAGAATCTTTAGCCATAAAAAAAGTCTTCTTACCTTTTTCTTTGAAGGATTTGTGACTTTTGGATTTCTTCTTACCTTTGTACGTGTGGCTCTTCTTCTCATTCTTTATTTCTCTATTTGGGCACTTGGCAGCAATATGACCAATCTCTTCACATGAAAAGCATATTAAAAGAACCTTACCTTTGTACTTTCCTCTTCTTCTACAACATTTCTTTGCAAGTAAAGCTTCAACAACTTCAAGATCAATATCAAAACTTTCCTTTGTTTCCTCTTTACTTTCTCACTAAATGTCCTTTATTTTCTTGCCTTTTTCTTTGAGTGAAAGTCTAGTTTCAAATGTAGACTCAACATTTTTAGATGCTAGAACATAATTTTCAAAGTTGTCTAGCTCAAAACTTATCAATCTTCCTACTAAGGCATCCAAACTTAATTTGTGATTTGGGTCACATCTCTTTTCTTGAATACAAAATACTCTAATTGCATAGATAGGAAGCAATGTTCTAATAACTTTACTTACAACAGGTTCTTCCTTGATTTCTCCTCCAGAGGCTCTAATTACACTAACACTAGCTTTGATTCTTTCCACATATTTGTCAATATGTTCATCTTCTCTCATTCTCATCTAATCAAACTATCCTCTAAGGCTTTCTATTTTGGCTCTCCTTACATTATCATCACCACCATAGATGTCCTTTAGCTTGTTCCACATATCAAAAGAAGTTTTACAATCTTTGATCTCATCAAATTCATCATAGTTGAGAGTAGATGCAATATCAATCATCATAATGTTATGGTTCTTTTTCTTAGCAAGATCTCCAATAGATAATGTACTCGTAGGAGTTTTTTATTCTTCATCAAGGTATTTGTAGCATGAATCACTAGTGGTGGCCAAATGAATTCTTCTGAGTATCTGCCATGTTGAAAAGTTGTCTCTGTTTAGCTTTGAAATCTCTCTCTTGTAAGATATCTTGATCTTTAACTTAGGTCCTTGAAACCTTTCCTACAAGCGCCAATAGCTATGATACCAATTTTTGGAAATATAGGAGTAACTAAGGGGGGGTGAATCAATTACAACTAAAATAAATCCTGGATCCCTTAGATGTCAACAATAAAACTTAGTCTAAGAAAACTAATTGTTGTTATTAGTCTGTAAACACAAAAAATGATGTAACTCGGTAAATGCAGAGTGTGAATTACTTTTAGTAGATCTTAAAACATTAACAGTAATTAATTTGCAAGCATAAGGGAAATAACATGAACACATGAGACACTAGGATTTAACATGGAAATCTAATGTGGGAAAAACCACCAATGTAACTAGTTAGTGTTTTTCACTCTTCTGAAGTGAGCCCTATTAGGATTCAACCCTATTAAAGGTTACAAAACACACTATTAGCTATGACCTTATTAGAGGATTTAATCACCCTACTAGGAGTGAAATTTGAAGAGGTCTTAAAAAAATTCAATGGAATTGTGACCTTGTTAGAGGATTTACAACTGGTTGTTAAACCAACTCTATTAAGAGATTTTAGATCACTACTATAATGGTTAGAGAATAAAAATGAAATGACCTAATTGTGATGCAACTGAATTGCTGAATCTAGATCTATTTTCTACTTAAAATTGATCCTTCCTAATCTAATATTATTTTTCTACTCCACAAGGATACCTACTTATCCTTGAAGTTCACTTCCTCTCTTTTCTTCTCAATTCAATCAACACACTTGTACACACTAAAAATCTCAACTTGACCTTTTATTTATACCTTCCAGATTGTCATGTTGGCCCAAATTCAAATTACAATCACCAATATTCATAATCATAGTTGGCTAGAAATAATACATAAATTAATTATGCTTCATATGCCAAAATATGAAAGATCTGTCAAGAGCCAGTCATGCTCAGTAGAAACTAACTTTAGAACGATTCTCTATGTTAAGCAATAGAGGCTCAATTAACACTAAAAACTTGCAAAAATCCTTTGGCAACTAAGTGAACTTGGTGAACATTGACTCTATCCAACTTTCCCTTCATTAACTGAGTGAGCTAGGTTAACACTCTATTTTGCCTCAATTCCTTCAGCACCCGAGTGAGCTTGGTAGACAAGGAAAACTATCTTCACTGACCAAGTGAGCTCGATAAACACTATTTGTCAACTAAAATGACATGTGTGTAACATCAAAGACAACACACAATTAATCAATTGTATCCAACATAAACATCATAGTAGATCTTAGGGTCTAGTTAGATTCATGAAATTCTTCCATCTTTTTGTTTCCTCCTTTATCTTCTAGAAAATTCTCCAAAATTTTCTAACAAACCAAAATTTCTCAGTCGATGCTAACTTTTCTACTCGACATACTTTTTAATACTTAGTCAATACTAATGCTTAGTTGACATTGTATTATGCTCATCTTATACTATCAATCAATCAACACTAGCATCACTCAACATATACTTTTGGTTCCTCATCGTCTTCTCTTTTCCTTAGTCAATCCTATGTATTTGGTCTAACTTTGATCATTCAATAAAACTTCCTTCTCCACTTAGGTTATGATTAAACAATCATATTATCTTCTCAAGGTCTAACTAATCAATTGCCCATTGTAGTTTCACATCATTTTGTTATCTCTTCTTTTCAAATCTTCTTCATCAATCATCTCTATATGACACTCTACTTAGATAGAAACTTTCTTAGCAATAAGGTTTGCCCTCACTAACAACATAACAATTATTCCAATTATAGTTTCAACATGTGTGTGTGCATGCACATACATATATGTGTGTTTGTATAAATGTATACAATATTTATGTATATATAAATAGTTATTTTTATATATGTGTGTGTACATATAAATACATATATAAATTTATACACAAATACATATGTATGTATAGATGTGTGTGTGTGTGTGTGTGTGTGTATGTGTGTGTGTGTCTATACACACACACACACACACACACACACAATTAAGTGATATTAAGACTTCATTTTTTAAAGAATTATGAATATTATATTAAATTGAAGCATGGCTTTATTTATATACATTATTTGACACACATATGCTAAAAAATAGCACACTATTGTATATAGATTTAAAAAAATTCTAATCTTTCTCTATCTTTATATAAATCATATACATATCCTCAAATTATTCATATTTTCATAAATTCCATGTACCATACATTATTATGTTTATTAGTTCATGTCATATTAGAGAACTCTTTCCTAGTCTTTGAACTGAATGCATGATAAATGTTTTGTTTTATAGCCAATCAAAACATTTTATTTCCCTCTATCAATATTAACTTTTACTATTTCATCTTTTTAATTAATGAACATGATTGATATTTACCAGAAGAGTGTGCAGATCACCACTTTCACCAAATTTGATGCAAGAGAAGAGGCAAAAATTGAAGTAAGGGTGTTTTGGAATTGGTGTTTTTGTAGACTATCTAGCATGACTCACAAAGTCTTGGGACTCTTTTTTCTTTGGGAAGACCAAAAATAGTAATGTGATTGTAGATGGAACCTTGATGTTTCATAAAAACTACCTGTGTCCACTGTATGTTAAACCTCTTTAAAACTTGGTTAAATAGTCTTCTTCAATGGAGTTGGCTATACATGACATATGGAATTGTCACTTAGACTAGGTGTTTGTGTTATCATGAATCTTCATGGTATTCCTTTGGGGGAGTATCCTAATAATTGGAGAGCATGTAAGACATGTTGCATTCATGATTGTGTTTGTCATTGATGACAAGATGACAACATAGCATGGTTTCTGTGAAGATTAGCAGAGTAGCAAACAAAGATCAAGGTTGTATGGACAAACATTTGATCTTTAGGTCAAGTGTAATTAAGGACATGTTATACATTGTGTCCTAATGTTGAGGCTAAGTGCACATGAAGTTGAAGATGTACAAATGATATGTTTGATTTATAGAGAGTAGTATAGAGACAGAGTACTTGATAAGTAGTTTTTGATGATTGGATTGTATCTTCTAATAGAGATATAATCATGATATGTGAAATTACATATTGATAGAGGACATTCTAATGATGACATTAGAAAGTGCACAAAGTTGGGAGTCGCATGTATGAGAAGTTGCAAACACTATGAGCTAATAGTGTTGTGTAATGCTACACCCTTAATATTGGTGTATATAGGGTTATGAATAGTCAACTTGTAGCTATCTTAATCCTTAATTAAGTCATGTTATCATTATTATATTATTATTTAGGTAGGTATGTTAGCTTAGGTGTTATGTAGGGTTGTGTCTATTCAACCTAAGCATAATTAGATATATATAGGAGATTGTGAGTCTTATTTCAAGATCATATTGTGAAGTGTGTTCTCATTGGAGATATTTTGAGGTTTTCCCCTCAAAGTGGCCTATTACTCTCAGTTATTATAAGTACTTATATAATATTTCATATTATTTCTTCTATTGTGCAAGTTATTCCAATACAAGTGGTATCAAAGCATGATCCTAGCACCATAGAGGCAAGATATTTTTCTCAACATTGGAGCGATTTTTGGAAGAGAATAAATTTCAAATTTTAGTGAATTTTTCAAATATTTTTAAAGGGTTTTTGAAGACCATATTAAAGAAGCTATAGTCTGAAATGTATAGGAATTGGAACAAATTTGAGTAAATTATTGCAAAATTTCTATTTCTATGCAATTTATTGAGATATTCATATCTCTCACATCCTTTCAAATTGGAGTATAACTTGTATTGGGTTTTTGAAGACATAGGAGAGGAGCCCAAATTCAAATCTTGGAGAAATTGAAAAACAAAAATAAGCAAGATACTCCAAATTTAAGAAAATTCTCTCTCAAGGAAACAAATTTACTAATTTTTTTTGGGATTTTTTCTGAGTAATGGTATCTTGGCCCTAGTAAGTTATAGTAATAAATAAATAAATGAGAGAATTTACATTTTATTTTTTTGATTTTATTCAAAAATATTGGTTTCCATCATGACAAGCCTTCAACAAAAGGCAAAAAGAATGCTACTACATTGGGGAAATCCTCTAATCAAGATTGGGAAGCAACAGAGGATAGTAATCCAAATGAGGAACTTAGCAAGTTCAAGGAAGAGGTTAAAAGGGATATGTGTGACCTATAAGGAGATATATCAGATATACAAAGCATCTTAAGCACCTATATGAATGAAACAAGGAAGGACCTCTCAAGAAATCAAGGTGAAACTTTCAATTCCAATAATAATGACACAAATTTTATTAATCCTATGGGATCTAGGAATTTTTTTCCAAAGACAGATATGCACAAATTTGATGTCAAGGATCCTCTAACATGGATAAATTAGATGGAGAATTTTTTTGAAATACATCAAATCCCATATGGACAAAAGGTCACGATGACTTCCTTATATCTAGAACTAGATCAATTCATTTGGTATCATTGGCTTGTACTCATAGGAGGAAAAAGGGTCTCACTATATCATGGTCAATTTTTATAGAAGAACTCCAAGCACAATATAGCAATAGTGTGATAGAAAACTTCTTTAACCAACTTGCTATGTTTCAACAAATAGGATTAGTTAAGGATTATATTCAAAAATTCCAAAATCTATCCTTAAGAATGGATACAATTATAGAGGAGAACTTGAATGATTTATTCTTGGGGGGTCTCAAGGATCACATTCAACATGAGGTACGCACGTTTTGTCCCAGCTCAGTAAATGCATCTTTTATATTGGCACGCAAGGTAGAGGAGAAGTTCTTGATTCCTAGAAAGTAAGGGGATAATATGACAGGAGAAAAAGGATATTCAACACCTTCTCTTCCTCAACCTACTAGGTTGACTCCACAAAAAATTGAGGAGAAAAGAGCATAAGGGTTGTGTTTCTATTGTGATATCAAATATAGTCAAGGACATAAATGTAGTGAAAAGAAATTGTTCTATTGAAGGTCCAAGTGTGGAAGAAGAGGATGAGCCCATATCAAAGGAGGATAGGGAGTTAGATGAGGAACCACATCATTCTGAACCAATCATTTCTTGTCATGCACTTTCAGGTTTTAGTGCACCACAAACTCTCAAGGTAGTGGGTTTCTTAAAGAAGCAAAAAGTAATAGTCTTGACTAACTCAAGTAGTACTCATAATTTCATCAACAAAAATTTGACAACTCTTCTAAAACTTTTTATATATCCAACCCCAGAGTTTCAAGTTTTGATTGTAGATGGGGGCATAGTTAGTTGTTCAAGGAAGTGTTATAGCATCAAATTATCCATGAGAGATTATCAATTTGATACCCCAATGTATAAAATATCCATGGGTGAAGAAAATATTATTTTGGGAGTACGATGGCTTACTACATTTGGAACAATTGAGATGAACTTCCAAGAACTATTTATGTGATTTCAATCAAAAGGAAAGGTAGTGGAGCTAAGGGGATTGAAGGGAAAATGCCCAAAAATGGTAAGCTCTCGTCAAAAGCAAAAACTTCTTAAGAAAGGTGCAGATGGATTTGTGGCCCAGCTATGTTCATTAGAAGTCTCTCAATTTGATGCTCTTACTCATCTAGATTTACAAGCAATAATTGATTGTCACTCATTGATTCTTGGAGATATGACTCAAGGACTTCCTCCTAAGAGGGATCATGACCATGCCATACAACTAGTTCTAGGGAGCCAACCACCAAACATCACGTCTTATAGGTACCCACACATACAAAAAAGTGAGATATAAAAAATTATTGAAGAAATACTAGAGGTACGAATTATCAGGCATAGTCAAAGTACTTACTCCTTACCTATTGTGATGGTGCATAAAAAGGATGAAAACTGGTGCATATGTCCAAATTATAGAATGCTCAACCAGTACACCATTAAAGATAATTTTCCTATTCCAATCATTGATGATCTTATAGATGAATTAAATGGAGCTATGCATTTTACCAAGTTAGATCTTAGATCGGGTTATCACCAAATTTAGATTAAGGAGGAAGATATTCATAAGATGGCATTTCAAATTCATGAGGGTCATTATGATTTTTTTGGTGATTCCATTCAGTGTTACCAATGCACCATCTATATTCTAAAGTTTGATGAATTTCATTTTTAAGGAGTTCTTGAGAAATTTTGTGTTAGTGTTTTTTGATGACATATTCATTTATAGCAAGACTTGGGAAGAACATTTGCATCATGTAGATCAAGCATTACAATTAGTCAAAGATCATCAACTCTATGCTAAGCCATCCAAGTGTTCTTTTGGTCTTAAGGATGTAGAGTATTTGGGACACAAAGTTTCACATGAAGGAGTAAAGGTGGACCCTAACAAAATTAAGGATATCATGGAATGGCCTATTCCAAAAACTATTAACAAGATTATGGGTTTCTTAAAATTGACAAGATAATATAGAATGTTTGTGAAGAATTATGGTCGTATAGTAGCACCCCTTACCACTCTATTGAAGAAGGATTCTTTTCATTGGAATGAATCTACTAATGTATCATTTGAGCAATTGAAGAAGGCTATGTGTACAAGTCTAGTGCTTTTCACTCTAGACTTCACCAAGGAATTCATTGTGGAATGCAATGCTTCTAGAAATGGGATAAAAGTAGTTCTCATGCAAGAAGGTCAACCAATTGCTTTTGAGAGTCATTAATTAAAAGGTAAAAATCAACTCAAACCTATTTATGAAATGGAAATTTCAGAAATCCTTCATGCAGTTAAAAAATGGAGGCCTTATTTAATGGGTTGACACTTCAAGGTTAAGATAGATCATGATAACCTGAAATATTTTTTGAAACAAAGACAATTGTCAGAAGAGCAGCAAAAATGGGTCATTAAGATGTTGGGATATGACTTTGAAATTGTATACAAGAAAAGGAAAGAAAATATTGTAGCCGATGTACTTTCCAAGGATGAAAATGAAGCCTTATTTTGTGCCCTTTCAATATTACAAGAAAATTGGGTGGTAGAAGCCAAAGAAGAGTGGCAAAATGATGTTGCAACAAGTAATCTCATCCAGCAAATAAAAAGTGACCCTAGTAGTTTAGATAAGTTTTTCTTAAAGCGGGATATTCTTTGGTATAAAGAGTGCTTGTATCTCTACAAGAATTCCACTCTTAAACACAAGATTCTCAAAGAACTACACAAGTCCCCAATTGGTGGTCATTTAGGATTTTTTGAAGACATATCATCGAGTCAAGCAAGATTTTTTTTGGGAGGGGCTAAAAGGTGATGTTCAAAAATTTATGGTTGAATTTTTGGTTTGTCAAAGAAATAAGAGGGAAACAATTAAGACACTAGGTCTCTTGCAACCTTTATCTATTCCTAGCCAACATTGGGAAGATGTATCCATGGACTTCATCACAAGGCTTCCCAAATCTAAAGTTCATAATGTCATCATGATAGTAGTTGATCGCTTCACTAAATATGCACATTTCATTGCATTATCACATCCTTTTACAACAAGTATAGTGGAAAAAGTTTTCTTAAACAATATCCAAAAGCTACATGGTACACCTAAGGTTATTGCTAGTGATTGTGATCCTATCTTTACTAGCTACTTTTGGAAAAGATTTATTCTCATTTTTGGGTACTCAATTGGCTCACAGTTATTCATAACATCCTCATTATATGGGAAAAATAAGGTTTTAATAAATGTTTGGAAAAATATCTATGTTATTTCACTTCAGAAAAATAATCTCAATGTATAGATTGGCTACCTCTTATAGAATGGTGGTATAGTACTTCTTTTCATAGCTCATCAAAAATGTCTCCATTTTTGGCACTTTATGGATATCATTCTCCTTCCATCACATAGCCATTAAAGGTGACACCAAGAGTTTAGACAATAGAGGACCACTTGCTTTATCAAAAATAGGTGCTTTTAGGGCTTAAGGAGAATTTAGCTATGGCACAAATTTGAATGAAACAAAAAGTAGACCAACATTGTAGCGAAAGAAATTTGGAAGTTGGGGACTGGGTCTTCTTGAGATTGCAGCCTTATAAACAAATCTCAATGAAGCAGCAAAAAAAGAATAATAAGTTGTCTCCAAGATATTATGGACCATACCAAATCATGCAAAATATTGGTAGTGTTACCTACAAGCTTGAGTTGCCACCAACAACAAATATACATCCTATCTTTCATGTTTCTTATTTAAAGAAGGTAATTGGGAAGAATATTCCTACTCAAACATTACTACTAGAACTTGATGAAAAAGGAAGAATAATTTTGGAACCAGAGTGCATTATTGAAACAGATATGAAGAAGCTGAGGAACAGAACCCTCACTTAGTATCTCATCCAATGGAAGAACTTACTAGTTGGAGAGGCCACATGGGAGGATGAGGAGTTCATTCAAAAGAATCCACACCTGATTAGCATTAAGGAAAATGCTTCTTTCAAGAGAGGGGGCATGCTACACCCTTAATATTGGTGTATATAGAGTTATAATAGTCAACTAGTGGCTATCTTAATCCTCAATTAAGTCATGTTATCATAATTATATTATTATTTAGATAGGCAGGTCAGCCTAGGTGTAATGTAGGGTTGTGTCTATTCAACCTAAGCATAATTAGTTATATACAAGAGGTTGTGAGTCTTATTTCAAGATCATATTGTGAAGTATGTTCTCATAAGAGATATTTGTAGTTATTATCAAGTATTTATATAATTTTTCATATTATTTCTTCTATTGTTCAAGTTATTTCATTACATGTAATTACAAAATAATTAATTATCTTAATATGGCCCTATTATAATTAATTGGGAAAGCCTCAAGGCTAACTCAAGGAATTATTTTGAGGACTTGGTATAAAGGAAAGATGTTTGCCTTGTTTGAAATGGTGTTTTTTTGAATCATGATCAAGGAATGCAAACAAGAGAAAAGTGTTTGGTAAATGTGAGTAAGCAATCCAAGGGATTATTGGATGTGAATTTGGTGATCTAATATTGAGATCAGAAGGTGTAGAAGTCCAATTGACAAGAAATAGGAAGAGGAAGGATAAGTACATTTAAATTATATTACTTTGCAAGGTATAATATAGAGATCATTTGGATATTGGGTTCATTGGTCTTGCCCCTGAACCTATTTTGATAGTGGGTCCATCTACCTTCTACAACTACTAATAGGGTTGTCACAACTCCTAACAGAATAGGGATTCAAAGTCTCCTAACAAAGACTGATATGTACTAAATGTATTTCATAGACTCCTAATAGGTTCCATCCTCTAACAAGAAATAATTATTTTAGTCCATAATTTTGTGGGTACCATCCCCACCTCAGCTTTCCCTCTAATGAAGGTTTTCCCTAGTTAACATACATGGTGTTATTGTGCATGAGTATCTTGTTATGGTTGTTGATTATATTGCTCATATGGTTAAGGATTAATAAGGTTGATAATTATGATAATAGTTGGATAACTGATTTACCCTTCCCCTCTCATTTATATTGGTGGACTATAAATTCTAATACTTGGTATCAGAGTTTTAGGTCCTTGAAAAGAAAGCTTAACAACTTTGGGAGATCAATGGTGAGTCACTTCAGAAAAGATAGTCCTAAGTTTGACGGGGTTAATTATAATAACTAGAAAGAAAAGATGAAGACTCGTCTTCTATGTATGGGTGTAGGATATTGTCTTTTGACAAAAGATAACAAGAATATTGTAGAAGAAAGCAAGATTGAGGAATATAGTTAAGTAAAGAGAGATGTGTTTATGTGCAATATGAGAGCCAAAGAAGCCTTATTGACACATCTTCATGAGAATGAATATAGTTAGGTAAAGTCACTAGAAACATCTCATAAATTTTGGAAAGCTTCAGAATCTACTTTTGAAGGAGATAAACATACAAAAAGACTAAGATTACAAAATTAGATATGCTTGTTTCAAGATGCTAATATGTTGGAAGATGAATCTGTGAGAAGCTAAGTTGGTAGAATATCTAAGATTTTATAGAAATCAAATCATGTGGTGGATCTAAGGCAGAAGGTGAGATTGTATGAAATATTTTGAAAACTTTGACACTACCATTCAAGCAATTAGCATAGATGATTGAGCTTTTGATATCCTATACTAAGAAGCTTGCCAAGGAAATGTTGTTTGGAAGATTGGAAGTAGCCAAAGAAAGTTTGAGATATTCTTGAGAATTGACAAGAGTGGAGACAACTTTTAGTACCTTAAGTGTCCATCCATGCTTATCTAGAAGTGCAATCATTCATGGAGATTTTTCTAGTAGTAGTAGAACTAGATCTAAGAGGAAAGAAATATTGAAGAAGGCATAGCCCTTCTAGTAAGAAGGGAACTAGATGGCAAGAGAATTTTTAAATGTTGGGCTTGCAATGAACTTGGTCATTATGCATCTAACTGTCCTAAAAGAGAGAAAAAGTGAAAGAAAAATTTTAAGCCTAGAAGACCTAGAAATTGTTTTTATGCTAATGAAGATGATGAATCTAAAGAGATGACTCAAAGTGAAAGCGATGATGATTTATGATGCGTAGCTATAAAGGAAGATGATATTGATAAAGAAATTAGAGAATAAAAGGCTCTAGTTTCCTAAGGTGAAAATAAATTTGATTGGATTAAAGATAGTGGATGTTCTTCACATTAGATGACTGATGATATGAACAAGTTTGTTAAATTTAGAATTCATGATGGAGGCATTGTTAGAGTTGGTAACAATATCTTTTGTCACATCATAGAGATAGGATCTATTACTCTTGATGGAAAGACTAACATTGATGATGTTTACTTTGTTGATGGTTTAAAGCATAATTTGTTGAGTGTTGGACTATTGGTGGATAAAGGTTATCAGTTACAGTTCACATAAAAAATGTGCATCATCAAAGATAAGGGTGGTAAAATAATTGGAATAGGTACAAGATCTAGAGATAAATTATTTTAATTGAATCCTACTAAAATTACATGCTTAGTTATAAAGGTCGATAACAATTGGTTATGATATAAAAGGTTTTGTCATATAAACTTTGATAACATAGTAAAGGTTAGCAGCACATTTGAAGTTAGAGATTTTCCCATGATAATGAAGCCTACTAATGTTTGCAAAGGATGTGTCATGGCTAAATAGAACAAGGTATCATTTCCAAGCAAGAATTTTACAACTACAGAGAAGTTGGAGATTGTTAGTACAAATTTGAGTGGCTCTACTAGGATAAGAGGATTCTATGAAGAAAGGTACTTTATGATTTTTTTTTATTGATGATTTCACTAGAATGGTGTGGGTAACATTTCTTGAAGATAAATCTAAAGAATTTGAGAAGTTCAAGACATTTAAGAGTCTAGTTGAATGATTCTAGTGTTAAGTATAAATATTTGAGATCAGATAGAGGTGGAGAGTTTACTTCTAAAGAGTTTAACATGTTTTGTGAAGAAAATGAGATTAAGAGATAGTTATCATCACCTAAGACCCCCGAGAAAAATGAGATAGCATAAAATAGAAACATATAAGTATCAGAGGCAACAAGAGAAATGATGTTTGAGAATGATGTATATAAGACATTTTAGAGAGAAGCAGTCAATATAGTAGTATACACCAAGAATAGAGTACAGATCAAAAAAGGTATGAATAAGACTCCTTATGAATTATGGTTTGGTTATACATATTTAGTAAAATATTTTAGAATTTTTGGAAGCAAGTGTTATATAAAGAGAGATGATGATGTTGGTAAGTTTGATCCAAGAAGTGATGAAGGTATGTTTCTTGGTTATTCATTCAAAATCAAAACTTAGAGATGTTTAAATCATAGAACTAAGACAATTGTTGAGTGTGCAAATGTGAAAGTTGATGAAAAGTTTGGAATTAAGGAGAAGATGATGGATTATAATTGTGATAAAGAAGAATATAATTATAGAATTGTTAGAGAAAATGTACAAGTTTCCTTTGAGACTAACAATGACTTCCAAATGGTGTACAAATTGTTGAGAAAGGAAGAGAATAGATATTAGAACCAACATAAGAGATAAATATTGAGATAAGAACTCCTACACCTAACAAGAACTTGATAAAGAACTACCTTGCAAAATAGATAATTGGAAGAAAAGACAAAGGAATGATGATAAGAAATAGAGTAAATAAGAAATTGTGTATGATTTCTCAAGTAGAACCTAAGATTACAAATGAGGCATGCAAGGATGATCACTGGATTCAAGAAATGAAGGAAGAATTAGATTAGATTGTGAAAAATAGCACATGGGAATTGGTTCCTAGGCCTAAACACAAGAATGTTATAGGAACTAAATGGGTTTTCAGAAACAAGATGAATGAAAAAGGTGAAGTTGTGAGAAATAAAGCTAGACTAGTATGCAAAGGTTATTCATAGCAAGAAGGAATAGATTATGAGGAACATATGTCCCTATAGCCATAATGTAAGTAGTAAGAATGTTTTTGGCTTATGTAGAAAATAAGAAGTCCAAAGGGTATTAGATAGATGTCAAATTAGCATTTTTGAATGGAGAACTTGAAGAAGAGGTTTGCATTGAGTAACTTAGATGATTTCCTTTGATAGATGATAAAGATGTGGTATGCAAATTGAAGAAGGCTCTATATGGTCTAAAGAGAGCACCTAGAACCTAATATGAAAGGTTGGACAAGTACTTGGAAAATCTTAGATTTTCTAAAGGTATGAAAGATTGCAACCTATATTTGAAAGAAATTAAGAATGGTTTTGTTAATCATTGTGATATTTTTTGATGATAAAATATTTGGAGGCAATGATGAAGCAACTAAAAAGTTTGCTAAAGAAATGAAGAATGAATTTGAAATGAGTATGATAGGAGAGATGAAGCTCTTTTTAGGTTTGCAGATTGTGCAAAACAATGATGGAATTTTTATATCACAAGCTAAGTATTTGAAAGACTTGTTAAAAATATTTGGCTTTGAAAGTTGTAAGCCTATGGTACACCAATGATAACTGATCATAATTTATCTATCAAAGATGAGACACATATAGTTGAATAGAAGAAGTATAGATCAATGATTGGAGGTTTGTAATATCCAACTCACACTAGACTAGATATAGAAAATGCAGTTGGGATTATTGATTTCAAGTTGATACTAAGGAGTATCATTATGTAGTAGTTGAGAGAATATTCAAATATTTGAAGAGGACATCTAAAAATGGAATATGACATGAAAGATCAAGTTATTTCACTTTATGTGCTTATACTAATGTGATTGGGTAGGCAGCATGGATGATAGAAAAAGTGTTAGTTTGCGATGATTGATTAGAGAAGTATTGTACATACTTCATAAATTGTTGGGTTGTGGCTGACATTGTGGCCAATATATGGCTAACATGTGGCTAACATGTTGTAACCCTAAAGTGGCATAAAATTACTTGTATAAAAGGGCTTAAGGTTAGGCATTTTTATTAAGAAGTGATGCAAAAATTGGTTCTTATGGTAGTATTGAGTTGTAAGGGATTATAGTTTTTAATTAGGTTGTAATCACTAGATCATAATAATATTGGACTTATTGTTTGGTGGACATAGCGTAGGGATTGAGTGAACCGCATTAAATCTTGGTGTCTTGTATTATTTTCTGTGTGATCTATTATTTTTTGATATTGGTTATATTTGCATATAATTGTTATTTCTATCCAAGGTTTAATCCTAACAAGTGGTATCAAAGTGAGGTTGTTGTTCAGCTATCCTCTGTAGAAAAGTCTTATGGTTGAGTGGGAGTCTCACAGTTGAGTGGGAGTGATGGAAAATGAGGGTAAGCTAGGGCTTGATAGGTTTAATGGGAAAAACTTTTAGTTATGGAAGATGAAAATGGAAGAATATCTTTATTGCAAGGATTTATGGAATTCATTGGAAGGAAAAACCAAGAATCAAGGATCTATGTCAAATGGCAACTGGGATCTTTTGGATAGAAAGGCACTTGGAAGCATTTGATTATGTTTGCACTATCGCTAGCATTTAATATTATAAAAGTGAAAACAATAGAAAAGTTGATGCAAACCGTAGTGAAACTGTATTAAAGCCCTCTACTTCAAACAAGGTATTTCTCATGAAGTGTTTATTTAATATGAAAATGAAAAAAGGTAGATCTATTGAAAATCATTTAAATGAGATTAATATTATTACTAGTTAGTTATCTTCTATGGGTATCAATTTTGATAAAGAAATTAGGGCTCTTTTGATTTTGTGTTTTTTGCCTAAAAGTTGGAATGGCTTGGTAATGGTTGTGAGTAATTTTGCTCCTATATATAGTAAACTAAAATATGATGATTTGATCGGTGTTGTTTTGAGTGAGGAAACTCATAGGGAATCCTCATGTGGATCTACATCTAGAAGTGCTTTGAACACATAAAGTTGAGGCAGAATGACTGGGAGAGAAAATAATTCTGGAAATCATAGAAAATTAAGAGGAACGTCAAAGGGAAGGAGGTCTCAATCAAGAGGATTGAACGACTACTAGTACCATGGGAAACCAATGCATAAAAAGAAAAAAAATTGGACTTGAAAGAAAAATGAAGGAGATAAATCAGATGGAGACAAAGAGGAAAATATGGTAAGTAACAAATCTAAAGAGGATGTTTTTCTTCTATCTTTAGAAAGTGTTGACGATTCATGGGTTTTAGATTCTAGTGCTTCATTTCATGCTACACCTCATAGAGGTTATTTCATTGATTATGTCTAAGGGGATTTTGGACTTTTTTATTTGAGGGATAATGAACCCTATCTAATTGTTGGAAAGGAAAAAGTTAAGATTAAGTTTCAAAATGGGAATCATTGGCTACTACATGAGGTAAAACATGCTCCAAGGCTGAGTAGGAATTTAATTTCAGCAGGGAAACTTAGTGATGAGGGTTGTGTAGTTACTTTTAATGATAAAAATTGGAAGGTTTCAAAAGGTTCCCCTGTAGTACCAAAAGGTGTGAAAGTAGGCATGTTATATCTTTGTATAGGTCATATTATTCCTTCTACTTTAATTGTTTCAAAGAAAAATGAATATTCAAGAACAATTGATGCAGCTGAGTAGGGAGAACAAATAGCTATTGTAGATTCTGATATAGTGTTGTGGCACAATAGACTTGGGCACATGAGTGAAAAGGGTATCTAAGTACTTCATTCAAAGAATGTTTTACAAGGTCTAAAATGTGTTAACATGGAATTTTTTTGAAAGTTGTGTGCATGGAAAACAAAAGAGAGTGAGTTTTGTGAAGACTAGGAAGGAAAATAAAAGGGATAAATTAGATCTTGTGGGGGGATCAGCTCAGGTATCTTCGCTTGGTGGCTATCATTATTATGTTACATTCATTGATGATGCAACTAGAAAATTATGGGTTTATTTCCTTAGATATAAATTTGATGTATTTCAAACTTTTAAGAAATACAAAATCCTTGGTTGAAAATGAGACTAGTAAGAATTAAAATGTCTCAAATCTAATAATGGTGGTGAGTATTGCAGTCATGAATTTGAAGATTATTGCTCCACTAATGGTATTCATAGATAAAAAACTATTTCAAGGACTCCACAAGAAAATAGAGTATTTGAATGCATGAATAGGACTATAACAAAGCGTGCAAAGAGCATGAGATTGCATGATGTGCCCTTACACATGTAGGTGGAGGCTATCAATACTACTATATATTTTATTAATAAAGGTCCCTCTACTCCTTTAGGTTTTCATATTCTAGAGGAAGGATGGACTTGTAAGAAGGTGAGTTATTCTTTTCTCAAAACCTTCAGTTCTGAAGTGTTTGCTCATAAAGATTCTAAAAATAGACCCAAGCTGGAAGCTAAGTAAAAGAAATATGTATTTGTTGGATATGGCATTAATGAATTTGGTTATAGGTTTTGATATTTTGAAAATATAAAATTGTAAGAAGCAGGGATGTCATATTCAATGAAAAAGTATTGTACAAATTTTTTTTGTAGCAACATGATAAGAAATAAGATGATTATGTAGTGCTAGATGATGCTCTAAAAGATGATGTTCTAGCCATTCCTCATGATGTGTAACAATTGCAATAAGAAACACCACACACACCTATGAATGTTAGATGTTCAACAAGGCAAATTAGACCTCTAGAAAGATTTTCTCTCTCCTTGTATTCTATTTTACTTACTAATGCTAGTGAACCTAAATGTTATGATGAAGCTATGCATGTGGATACTAAAATTCAATGGGAGTTTGTAATGAAAGATGAAATGAACTCTTTGTTGAAAAATAAGACATGGGATTTATGCAAGTTGCCTACAGGTAAAGGTCTTTACTGAATAAGTGGGTTTATAGGTTGAAAGAAGAGGATGGAGGTAAGAAATA
The DNA here is from genome assembly GCA_028749045.1 of Cupressus sempervirens. Taxonomy (NCBI): domain Eukaryota; kingdom Viridiplantae; phylum Streptophyta; class Pinopsida; order Cupressales; family Cupressaceae; genus Cupressus; species Cupressus sempervirens. The sequence continues at coordinate 193,580,007 of CM053790.1, read as the reverse complement.
TTTAAAACTAGGTTAGTGGTAAAAAGATTTGCACAGAAAAAATGAATTGATTTTGATGAGATATTTTCTCCTGTTGTTAAGATGACTTGTATCTGTACTATTTTAAGTATTGTGGCTATTGAAGATTTGCATTTAGAGTGGCTTGATGTTAAAACAACCTTTCTTCATGGTGATTCAGATAAAGAGATACATATGGCTCAGCCATAGGGATTTGAGGTCAAAGGTAAGGAGAACTTAGTGTGCAAATTGAAGAAAAGTCTATATGGATTGAAGCAAGCACCTCGGCAATGGTATCTAAAATTTGACAATGTTATTCATGAGCATGAATATAGTAGGTGTCATTTAGATCATTGTGTTTACTTTAAGAGGTTGGATGATGATAGCTACATTATTTTATGTTTATATGTTGATGATATGCTTGTAGTTGGGTCTAACATGGATCAGATTAAGGGGTTGAAATGCCAATTAGCACATGCATTTTCTATGAAGGATTTGGGGGTAGCAAAACAAATCCTTAGTATGAAAATTTGCATAGATAGGAAGAATAGGAAATTGACACTATCTTAGGTTGATTATGTTGAGAAGGTGTTGCAACATTTCTCTATGGAGAATGCTAAAGTTGTCAGCACACCTTTACCTGGTCATTTGAAATTGACTAAGGAGATGTGTCCCAAGACATAAGAAGAGGAGGATAAGATGTCTAAGGTACCCTATGCTTTAGCTATATGAATCTTAATATATGTTATGGTATGTACAAGGCCAGATATTCCACATGCAGTGGGAGTCGTTAGTAGGTATATGATTCATCCAAGAATTGAGCATTGAAATGCAATCAAATAGATTTTTAGATATTTGAGAGGAACATCTAATAAGTGTTTACACTTTGGGTGATCTACTACTGACTTACAAGGCTATGTTGACTCAAATTTGGTAGAGGATATTGATATCAAGAAAAGTACTACAGGTTATATATTTACTATTGGTGGGGCAGCCATGAGCTAGGTTTCTAGGTTACAAATAATTAATGATTTATCTATGACAAAGGTAGAGTATGTTGCTTCTACAGAGGCAGCCAAGGAGATGATATGGCTTCAATTCTTCTTGAGAGAATTGGGACACCCTTAGAGGAATACTTATTTGTTTATAGATAGCCAGACTGTCATTCCTCTTGCAAAGAATTCAGCTCTGCATTCAAAGACAAAACACATTCAGTTGTGGTACCATTTTATTTGTTCAGTTTTGGATGATGGATAGTTAAAGTTGGATAAGATACATACAAATAATAATCTAGTGGATATGTTTACAAATATAGTGGCAAGGGAGAAGTTGCATTCCTCTTCAACTTTGGTTGGTCTGCTAGACTATACATGAATAAAAGAACAACAAAGTCTACGGTGTTTTGATCCAGTAGGAGCCCCATATGGTAGTGATATTTCTACAAGATCAGTCTCCAAGTGGGAGATTATTGTCTAGTGTGGAGTTTGATCAGTCCCCAAATGGGAGATTGTTAGTTTGTGATGATTGATCAGATAAGTACTGTACATACTTCATAAATTTTTTGGTTGTGGCCGACATTATGGTCGAGGTATGGCCGACATATGGCTAACATGTTGTAACCCTAAAGTAGCATAAAATTACTTGTATAAAAGGGCTTAGGGTTAGGCATTTTCTTTAAGAAGTGATGAAAAAATTGGTTTTTGTGGTGATATTGAGCTATAAGGAATTACAGATTGTAATCAGGTTATAATCACTGGATCGTAATAATATTAGACTTACTATTTGGTGGACGTAGCCTGGGTGAACCATGTTAAATCTTGGTATCTTGTGTTCTTTTCTATGTGATCTATTATTTTTTGATATTGGTTATATTTGCATGTAATTTTTATTTTTGTCTATGTTTTAATCCTAACAAAAAGTACCAGTGATGGAGCTTTTTTCTTAAGAGGAAGATTGGTTTCCTAGCTAAGCAAGAAATGAGATTGTATTTCACAGAGTACAACTGAAACAAACTATGTAGCAGTAGAAAATAATTGTAATCAATTCATATGGATGAAGTAGATTCTAAAGGATATTAGGATAGAATTTTTAGAACCTATTATCATATATTGTTATAACACAAGTATAGTGACTATGTCTAAGAATCTAGTATTGCATTCTAAGACTAAGCATATATCTAGTAAGTATCATGTTTTGAAAGAGAAGGTTGCAAAAAAAGAGATTAGATTGGAGTATCTCATCACTAAAGATCATATTGTAGATATCTTTATGAATCCCTTGCCTAAAGATACATTTTATTACTTGAGAGATATGCTTGGGGTTATGCCCCGCCTATTTTAGAGAAGATGATGTAGAGATTGCATCAACCCAATGATACAAAGCACTATCATTTGATTGGATGGAATGTTAATGTTTCCTATGTGAGGGAGTATCTAAGATGAACATAGTCATCTAGGACTCTTGGTAATTAGTCTTAAAAAGTTTCTTTGGACACTTGATTTGGTTGAATACTTGGAACAAATGATTGAAATAATGAGGCCTTTGTCATTGATGTCAATGGGGGAGACGTGTATATTAAAAAAATCTCTATATGTGTACTAATGAGGGAGATGTGTAAAAGAATTCCTAATGGGAGATATGTGTAGACACCAAAAAATTGGCAAAGACTTGAATTACGCAATTTCAATCAATCAATGCAAATTAAGGAGGAAATCAGAGGAAAATAACAAACTTTCAAATTAAGAATTACATCAAATCATTAATCAATTAAATCATCTATCAAATTAATAAGACCTCAATCAACTTAAAAAGAGGAGAAAAACAATTCAAAATCATAAAATAAAATTCAAAAAGGAGAGGGAAAAAGACAAACTTTTGAAAATAAATGGAACTTTTATTAAATCAATAAATCCATTTATCCTCACAAAATGAAAATCATCCTTTTATATTATAAAGAATTGAGAAAAATCCACATTTAGTATCAAATCAAGACTTTTGAAATTCTCCTCTTGTCTCTCATGAGACATTTTAGTTGAAAAAGAAAAATCCACATTTAGCCTCAAAACAAGACTTTTGGGCTCCTCCTCTTGCCTCTAATGAGACATTTTAGTTGAAGAAAAAACCACATTGAGCCTCAAATAAAGACTTTTGGGCTCCTCCTCCTATCTCTCATGAGACATTTTAGTTGAAAAATAAAAAGCCACATTGAGCCTCCAATCAAGACTTTTGGCTCCTACTCTTGTCTCTCATGAGACATTTTTGAAAAGAAGCCCATATTTAGCCTCAAATCAAGACTTTTGGGCTCCTCTTGTCCCTTATGAGACATTTTAGTTAAAATAAAAGCCACATTGAGCCTCCAATCAAAACTTTTGGGCTCCTTCTCTTGTCTCTCATGAGATGTTTTCAATTTCACTTCTATCCACCAGTTAAAAGTAAAACTCAAATTCTTACCCCAACCCCTTTTAAAATCCTATAAATAGAAGGAAAGTTCAAGAGCAAGGGGACCCAAGTTTTAGGCATCTACATTATAGGCATATTTAGAATTATCATATTGAGCATATTAGCATTGTTATTCTAACAAATTTATGTCATTTTGATAGCATTTTAGTTTAGTTTTCATGTTATTTAGCATCATCTTAACACATGTTTAGCTCATTGCATGTTCATTTTGATAGCATTCTAAGAATTTTTATTCGCATGTAATCTACATTTTCATCTTAGATCTTGCATACCAATTAATAGATCTGCATTTTAAACATACACCTTATTCTACAAATATCACCAAGATGCTGGTCTGAGAGAAGTCTTAGCAGTCGTAGTTAGATAACCATGAGACATTCATAGAGTTTGCATTTTGACAATGATTTCTTGGGTTTAGTCTAGCTAATTGTCATTTTATCTACACTTTGCATCAAAGTTTCGTGAATATGTGAATATATCGTGTACAAAATGGTGCCCACCTTGGGGCTTCATAGTAAAGCCTCTTTATTCTTCAAGATTTATTGCTTATCTGTTATTTTTCTTTTAGCTCTACTTTCTTTTTCTCTGGTTTTGGTGCAGATCTAATATTCTATAGGATTTGTTAGCATGTGAGAAGCTTCATACCAAGATCATAAAAACTTTCAAAGATATTTCCAAGCTCACAAAGATTAGATCTACTACTCCCCTAACACAGCAACGCTTTCACCACAACCATAAGTTAAATTTTTTATTTATTTTTACTTTATTATTTTATCATTTTCTTGTTGTAAATTGTTTATTCATTACATTAGTTTTTGTGCAAAAATTTTTTGTTTTATATATAGAAGTAAAATATATTTTTTTTTTTTTTAAATCAAAAAAAAAGTAAGTCTTTTTTTTGAGAGCTATTTTTTTTCCTAATTATTTCTTTAAAAATTCAAAATTTTCTTGCTATTTTTCTAGAGTGGTATGGATTTTGCCCCTCTTTTTCCCCCAAATTGTTTTCCAAATCACACACAACTCACACCACCACCGTGACTGCTCTATTATTCCTCTATCGCGACTGCTCACCAACCTATATTCTTCCTCCGTAGCCACCAATCTATGACCTACCTCTTCCCTGCCACTTTCTTCCCCACATCCTTCTTTGCACCACCAAAATGCCACCCAGGTGGCCACTTTGCTTAGCCACCTTTTCTAGCTGAAAAACCCTCCACCACTAATTAGGCTTACCGATGATCAACAAATATTTTTTAGACCACTAGATTTACTTTTTTTTGGTTGTAATTTCCTTTTGCAAACAACAACCATATGGCCATCAAATTCATGCTTGTGGCATTTTCTTTTAAGTCTATAATCTACTCTAAGTAGTATGTTCGACTTCATCAATCTAATCAGAAGTAGGCCTTGTTATAATTCTTTAGAATAACTGAGAGGGGGGGGGGGGGGCGGTGAATCAATTATTCAAGGTCCAATGCCATTTTTTCTCCAAATTCTTAATAGCACATAACTGAAACTATCATGCATGCAATTGAACATTAAACAACTATGAAAAGTAAACATGCATCACACCATAGCACTAAGAATTTGATAACCCAAAAACCCTCTAGGAATAAGAAGGTAAAACTGGAGTGGGGATGATACCCACAAAATAACTACGTAATTGATTTTAACCACTTTTGATGGTCTGCCCTGTTAAAGGCTATAACACATTGTTAAATGTGACCTTGTTAGAGGATTTCACCATACTATTAAGAATGAGCCTAGTCAAAGGACTTTGAAACATTCACTTGGAATGTCACCGTGTTAAAGGATTTACAACATGGCTATTAAACCAACCTAAGTCCATAGGATTTATTCTAACTATAAAATTGCTAGAGAGTAACAGTAATGGCTTTTGATCTGATACAACTTACATCATATCTTGCAGATTATAGATCACACTTCAGTTCAATCCTTTCACTTGGCTTTTAATCACTGCAGCTCTGTAAGCTTATCATCTCAAACTTCATCACCTTGAGTCTTCTTACTCATCATACCAATGCAATCACATCTATGGTCACCTATCAAAGTAGAGTATTTGTGCTCTCTTCCACCTTGGCACCTTCTTCAGCACTTCATGCTTTTATGCTCGACCACCCACTCTATTTTTGCTTCGTGACCTTATGATTCCTTAAATAGAAATCTGGAATACCTTTCCCACTGGATTCTCCCTCTCCAACTTTAGGGTTTTCAATAGATTAGGTAAGATACAATGTATCTATCCCATATCTTGCTCTTATCTAAAAACTTGGTCTAGAATCTAATTGTATTCATCAAAAACATTTTACATAGTGTTATGTGCCACTAACTCATCATTCTTATCTTCTATCTAATTCACAAAATTCTAGATAACAACCATGTTAGCTTAGATCTGGAAAATCTTTGATTTTCAAAATAATGCATCAATTTGGCATTATTGATTTACTAATGCTCAGCACCTGAAGAAATTCTATGAAACTCAACTCTTGAAATTTATTTGGCACTTCAATATCACTCGGCACTTATATCTTTCTCAGCACTTGAAAACTTACTCGGCACCTATTTCTTGCTCGGCACTTGAAGACTACTTGACACTTGTTTCTTTTATGCTACTCAGCATTTGATCTTCACTCGGCACACACTAAGTTGAACTTTTCTTGGCTTCAACTGAGAATCTATTCGACACTAACTTGCTCGACTCTTGATCTTTGACATGTCTTGCTATGTCCATCCTCTGTTTCTTAGAGTATGTCATCAATACATTATTTCATCAATGTCTTAGTTGTTCCTTATACTTCATAACTTCAACTTTTTTGTAGGTACTCTAGTTGCATCTTTTGATTGCCACCTCCTTGTCAATCAACTAACTTTTAGTATTTGGATCACTAAAGCAATTGTCATTCCTACAAGTAGCAAGTTTGACATCAATGACAAAATAATGATTGAAAACATTCTTTACCAGTCCCATTACTCTTCATTCATGAAATTTTCAATCATTTCCAATAATCTCCCTCTTTGGCATTTATGGAAAACCAAACTGATCACTTGATAAACTTAGTTATCACCAAAATCATATTCATTTTCTGCTACATTCTACTTCCTTCTTGACTATTGCATCCTTTATTATTGATCTTGTATATCTCCATATCTTTACCTTTCAGTTTCTCATAAATCTCCCTCTTTCATATATATCTCCCTCTTACTTTGTATTGATCAATTTTTTGCATATATCTCCCTCTTTGACATAAATGCCAAAGATGTAGCATCTTTAGCATGCAAAATATAAGCTTTGCATCTCATGTTTTCTCCCTCTGTCACCATGCTTGTGACTAATTTGGAGTTTTTGCTCTTGTTGTCATCCTCTACATCATTCTTCTAATATTTCAATGCTTTGTTCCTATTGATGCAAGGCATCTTCTTTGTTGCTTTAAACTGCTTGAGTTAGGGGCATTACCCCCAACTTGCCTCTAAGATATTCATAAGCATCCTTGGGCAATGGTTTGGTGAAGATATTTGCAGTTTGTTCCTTTGTGTGAATGTACTCCATCTTCACTTGTTTGTCTTCTACCAATTCTCTGACATAGTGATACTTGATTGCAATATGCTTGGTTTTTGCATGCATTACTAGATTCTTGGATATGTTTATAGCATTTGTATTATCACAATACAATATCACAGGTTTGGTTACCTCTTCTTTCATTCCTTTCAATAGATGTGTGAGCCACACAATGTTTGTGCAATTTGTAGACACCTTAAAATCTTTTAGAAAATAAAGTATTTTTATTTTCTGAAAAAAAATTCCTGATGACATCATCATTTATTAATTAATTAATTATTTAATTAATTAATTTATTTTTATGCCATTAAATCTGTTTATCTTAATTAAAAATATTTAATTAAGAAATCCCTCCCAAAAATGTTTAAATCTTATTTAAACATTATTTCCTTTTTTATTAATTATTTAATTAATAAATTGACCAAAAATCCCAAAATAAATTATTTATTTATTTTTTGCCCAAAACTTGGCCAATTTTCTTAAGACCACTAACCTCTTCCAAAATCTTCTAATCCTTCTTTAATTTCGATTAAAGGCTAATCTCATCATTTCCTACCCCTAATCCCAACTCAAAATATTTAATTAAGATTAAATATTAATCCTCATATTTATTAAAAATATTTTAATAAATATCTCCTCAACCCAAACCCTTGAAATAAATAAAACTTTATTTATTTTCTTAAAAAAATCTTATTTATCCTCATCCTAGAAGCCTAAACTCTTCTAGAAGATGTCAATTCTAATCCTAAACCCCCCTCTAACCTTGTCACATTCCCTAAACAAGGTTAGCCAACTCCTAAGCTAATTCTAATCCCTCTTCTAATCATGTGCACAACTTAAGCAAAGGTTAAGACTTGCTAACCCAAGCCAAAGTCAATAATCTCATCCTCCTCCCAACCACCTCTATTTATAACCCAAGCCAAAGTCAACAATCTCATCCTCCTCCCAACCATCTCTATTTATGACCCAACCATCTCTATTTATGACCCAACCATCTCTATTTGATCCAACCATCTGCATTTATGGCTCAACCTCCCTCATTACTCCTTTGACCAACCCATATCCTACTCTCTCAAATCCAATCACCTTGTGACATGTGTCACGTCCTAATTGGCTTTAAACAAGCACAATCCATGTGCTCCCCTTTGAGTGCATCCTAGCCCTCCCTCATCATCTTGCCATCCTTGCATCCTGACCATCCATCCTTCCACCCCTTGGCCTATAAATAGAAGCCTCTTCCTTCACTAAAATTATCCACTTTTGAAGCAAAATTATAATGCTATTTTTAGAGCCTAAAAACTACTAAAATACTATTATAATGCTGAAAACCCTCCTTACCTTCATTGTTGAATCATTCATCCACACTCATATTTGATTATCACTCATCCATTTAGAGCTTGAGCACATCGTGAGCATACATCCACTATCCATCAGGGACATACCTTCATCATCATGAGAAGCACTTGAGGAGTTTACCATTTTTGGTCTACTTTCCTCAATTTTGTCTTCTTTGGTTCTATCTTAAGTGTTTATTTGTTTTTAGTATTGAGAATGCTTTTTATAGATTAGTGTTCATTTTACTTTACTAAAATAGGTGATACATTTTGGCAAGCCCGGTGAGACCCCACTATGGGTCATTCATTCATCCATTTCAATCCATATTCGATTTTTTATTTTTTTTTTGTTTGCAAACTAATGATCTAACGTTTGTTGTTGTTTGAAGGTGTTGCAAGGTGTTTTGCTTATTTGTGCAAGTTGAAAGACACATCTAGGAGGAAAACATATCCTGAATTTTTTTTTTAAAAACCTCATCTTCTCTCTTCTTCAAATTTTCTTAAAAACAAAAAAAAAAATTAAAAAATTATTATTATTTTTTTTTTTTTGGGGTACACCTTTTTTTGTGAAAGTTTGGTAAAAATATGCATATTCATATATATGTGTTGTAAAAAAAAAAAAAAAAAAAGTGTAAAATACGTGCCATCCAAACCCATCCAAACCAATTGGGCAACCATCACAATGCCATTTCTAGTCACAGCCATCATATCAAGTAACTATCTAATCATGCATAGTCCATGCCCATTGGATCTGCCATGTTAGTAGGTCAATTTATTTTTTATGCCTATGACAGCCATATAGCCATGAAATTTAAACTTGCACATTGATGATGTCAGCACAACATCATTTCTACATGCCCTTTTAAGCCTTGAGAAGCAACATTTGGTGTTTTGCTCATAACTTGAGCATCTGAACTCCGTTTTCAGAAAATAAAATATTGTCGAAAAGCTGGTTTCGAGCCCGTCATGATGGTATTGGTTTTTATCATATTTTTTAGCCTTTTAGATACTTATTTTCACTATCAATCACTAAACTTTGATGATTTTTGCAGGGATATTTGCTAACTCATGCATTCTCGGTTGAAGACTTTTATGAAACCACTAATCATGTTTCTTGCAGGTTCTCCTTACGTGGTTTAATGCTCTTGGAAAATGAACTTAAATGTTTAAACACTTGTCTTTGAATGCATGTTGCTAAAATGAACTTGAATGTTTAAACACTTGTCTTTGAATGCATGTTGCTAAGATGAACTTGAATGTTTAAACACTTGTCTTTGAATGTATGTCACTTAAATCAATCTTGAATGCCATGGATTAAAATCAAGTTTTTCTTCGAATGCGTGCTTAAAATGACAAACACAATCTTGAATGCAAAAGGTCAATTAATCATTACAATATCTCACACTTCATCTTTTGGGACATAAAAAGAATCCACATTTTAGAAACTTTCTAAGTTATAAAAACCAAATAAAGACGCTTTGAGTGAGTTTGTTGTTGGACTCACCTCCTTTAATCACCCATCATTCTAACCATTGGTTGTAATCTCAGTGCCATATATGGGGATGGGTCTACCTAAGAGGGTGTTAAATGCTCCATAAAAATCAAACTTCGCTTGTATTTTTATTAGCTTTTCTAAGTTAGAAAATTCCTTGAATGCACATTAGTCTCACTAACACTTCATTTGGGCATAAAAAATTAAAAAAATTGAACAAATCTTGATGTGGAGGGCCTCCAGGCACACACTTGAAATCAAATTTCACACATCTTTGTTTTGGGCTTAAAACAAACTCACACTCAATCTTGAATGCCTTAAAGAAAAATCAATCGATACTTGACGTGGAGGGCCTCTGGGCACACGAGTTTACTTTTGTTGACCCTAACTCTTCTTGTTGTATTCATTCTTCGATTGATTTTACTTTTTTAATGCTTCAAGTTGGAATTGAACATTTGCATTCTAAAAATGTGTGTTTGCAAGGTCTAGATCAAAAAACACATAAGAGTCAGTTGGTAAAAGAATAAGCATGTTTTTGAGCTCAAGATCATCCAAGTCTTCTCTCCCCTTGTCGTCTTTCGAGGCCATCTTGGGTGCATAAGATTAGGATCCAAAATCTTATTTAATTTTTTTAGGAGGCCTGCTTGGGGATTTCATCACCCCTTGGGATGACCTCAACTTCAGCATTCTGGCGGAGTATAAAAATTGGGAGGTGAATCCAAAGACACCTCTCTTGGAATCAAGATTTTGTCACTCGGGCTAAGCCTCAAGGAACTTTATACCCTTGAGAAGTGAAAGAGTAGAAGTGGGTTACCACTCCTCTCGGCTGTGTGACATCTTTTTGGTTTCATCTACGGATTTGGGCCTCACATACCTTGGGTATATCGAGGACTCCCTAGCTAAACCAACTGTCAGCCTTGTAGACAACCATCTAGGATGTTAATGTGTTTGAAGTGACTGATTGAAACATTTGTAAAACATACACATTCCTTGGCACAAGTATCACATTCTGAGAATCAAAAAATTCTATCTAGTTGTTCCTATCTATTGCTTTATTTTTTACTTGTTGAATGAATGTTTTCCAAACTTGGTCAATCCTAGCTTAGGGCACACTTAGCGTAGTCACTGCCTATTCCAAAAGTTGAACGAGTTGAAGCAAAAAAAACCAAGATCTCTCAACGCTAAACAAATTCAGGAATTGATGTCAGAGCAACCCAAACCCAAATAGAAGTTTCACAAAGTCAAACTCAAGCCATCTCAGGCATACCAAGAACTTTTAGCCAAGAGAAAGGAACTAACACCAAGCCCTCGAATTGCCAACCTCCACAAAGCAGAAGACAAAGCTGCCAATGAAGCCCTTCAAGACACTTGGTTAGATCGCACTATCCAACTTAACCAACATCCAGGAGTTAACAATGCTTATGCCTTACCAACTAGGCATAATTTCTATGATTAGACCCCCTTGTTTCTCCACATCTTCTTGCATAAGCTTCACTTTAGAGTCATCCTTGTAGGTAAGCCAGCCATTCTAGGTTATCCCTTTAAGCATTTTAGCTCATCCATATCATTTAGTTCTTTTCTTTAGAACCAAACCATCTAACTAGTAATCAAAAAATTCACATCCAAGCCTTCAAAATTGTTGTCACCTTGCCAAAATTCTACCATTCCTACCATCTTGCAAATCCACTAGTCTCACCGAGGTTATCCCTCTGACAGAGCTTTGTCTAGGGTAATCTAGGCTTGTCACTTGTCATCCCTCATCACTTTGAGCTAAAGGTTGAGATCCACAAGTGGTTAATCTCATTTTTTTTCTAAAGGATCATCAGTCTATCCTTAAGTTGATACAATCACCACCAAGCTTGCACATAGGAAAGCAGACCTTTCATGCTTTGGCAACATATCTTTGAAGTTAGAATCCCCAACCCAATCCTCCTTAGGTTTTTCATATAGCTTTGCCTCAACCTAGGAAATCATTTGCATAGAATAGCCTTCCCCCTTTGCATCCATCAACATTATTGCATCTCATCCCTAAGAACATTCTGCATTTTCATGCCACCCACCACTCATTTTGGTAGAAACACAAGGAAAAGGGACATGGATCCTAGTCATAGTAATAAAACATCTCAAGCTCAGCCATAGCCCGTAGTTTCCATGATGCCACCAGATCCACCACCACAAATCATCGAAGAGATAGGTTCCTCCATAGACATTGATGCTTTCATGAACCAACTTGGTCATGCAACCATTGTTAATTCCATCATAGACCGAAACAAGGAAACCATCATGGCAAATTTCTTAAGGGATAATGTTGGTTCCTTTGAATTTGGGAATCCACCACCTATCGACATTTCAGATCCTAGACACCCTTTTTTTGGGTGGCAACCACCAATCGCAAAGTCATCTATTCTTACCGATCCTTTCTCTAGATGTCAACCACATCAGATAGAATCTCTAGACCTAAATATACCCTCAACCCAAGTGCCTGCTCCTATTCCAAAAAATACCCATCCCATCCTCACTCAACCCTTAATACATGCTACATCCCAACCAACCTCATGTGTATCATCTACCTCTGCTTCAACCACTCATTTCCCTACTCCCCCAAATCCTCCGTTTACATCCAACAACACTATCTTTTCACTTCCACCTCACAACACACCTAGTCTATTTACTACTCAAATGCCACCACTAGGGTCAAATACCTCATCTTCCATCCCACCCAACATCACTATCAACCCCTTTGTAGCTAGCCAAATCTCTTCCTCCTCATTTCCTTTGGGACCTTGGAATGTTGCTATAGTGCAAGGACCTACCACTGGTCTTCCCCCCAGCACTGCAGCCATGTTCACCCCTCAAACACTTTCATCTACCACTTCACATTGTTATTCACTACCACCCCTTACCAACTATCTCTCCATGCCACCTTTGGGAAATAGCCAAACCATCCCACCATTATAGTTCCCTATGATGAATACTCTACCACAGAATAATTACCTTGCGCCTACTCATAATCAGTCATACTCTCAAGTAGGAGTGCAACCCACATATATTTGACATGGTATGTATTCCCAAAGCATGGCATAGGCATTAACCACCTTACCACCCTTCTAGCCGTATTCTTCACACCAACAATATGCTCAAGCACCTACACAATGATATCTCATAGGGTAGTAGCCTCATACTTATCTTCCCCACCAACAAACTTCTCAACAGATGCAACAGTATACCCAAAACACATTCCAACAACCCATAACATCCATTCCTCCAGTTGTGCAACCTATTTTTCCACAGATGCCATATGGAAACCAGGGTTTTCCATATCAATCGCAACCGTCAGATCCAGGGATGTATCCTACGCTAGGGGCACATGCTTCCCCACCTATAAAATCTGAATGGGAAGAGATGAAAAATGCTCTCAAAGCCCTCAAAGATGGGACAAACTCCAAAACTTTCAAGCTTGAGAATGATTTCCCATACCCATTTGACAAAACCATCATGATGGTACCATTTCCCAAAAATTTTGAGACCCCCAAGTTTGACAAATTTAGAGGGAAAAGTGATCCAGTCACAAATGTTAAAGAATTCTATATGCATTGTCAGGAGGTAGCTTATAATAATGTGTTCCTCATGCGACTCTTTCTCAAGAGCCTAGTAGGACCAGCTTTGGAATGGTTCTGTCGTATCCCTCAAGGTACTATTAAAATATTTGCAAAAATTTCTGAGGCCTTTGTTGCTCAGTATACCCATCTTGTTGAAACTGAACTGTCTGTAGTAGACCTAGTCCACACTAAACAAAAAGGTGGAGAAAGCCTTGCAAAATACTTGCAATGCTGGCAGATAATCTCAACAAGGATCTCTTATATCATCCTTGAGCATCATCTTGTCAAGATGTTCATAAACAATGCACACCCAAGCCTTGCTCATCATATGGTTATGAATTGTTTGCAAACATACAAGGACATCAAAGAAAAAGGAATGGGCCTTGAGCAAGGCCTCATTAAGGATGGTGTCATTAGATTGTACAAAGAAAACACCCAAGACTGAGGTCCAAGAAATGAAAAAACTTGATATTGGAACAAAAACAAGAATACGGTAATAGATGGTGCCACTGAAACTCGACAAGTCCATATTGTTGGGGCAGCTACCAATGTTCCCACCACGTTTTTCCAACAACAAACTTATCAACAACAACCCCCTATGTATCAGCCCTCACCCATACAAAACAATCAACAAATACCTACTCATCATAATCAAACCAATCCTATCACACTTTCAGCGAGTACTAAACCTCGTGTTCAAAGACAACCTCATGTATACACCCCATTAGGGGAACCTCTTGATGCAATCTTTGAAAAACTAGCTAAGGATAATCTTATTCGACATCCACCAACACAACCCTTGGAACCAAACCAATATAGGGCATCTTGGTATAAAGATAATGAGTTTTGCAAATTCCATCGTGTCAAAGGACATACCACTCTCAAATGCATGCAACTCAAGGAATATGTCCAAGACCTAATTGATCAAAAGGAAATCATAGTGGGGGCACAAAATTCACATAATGCAAGATTAATGATGTATCAAAATGCTTTCCCTCCTCATAATACAAACCTAGGAAAAGCACCCGCAAATCCACCTATCAACAAACCAAACAATACTCAAGGCAAACAAGGAGATAACTAAGAAAAGTCTCAAAAATATACCTCAGCGTATTTAGACTATGGAAGCCTTATTGGTTGCATATCACAGGTTGAGCCATCCATCAATGTCATTAGCATTAAAGGCCCAGATACCCAATGTGCAGTTGCTACTTGTCGGACTTGACTCAATATAGTGGGCCCACCTATTTCTGCACCATCAAGACCACCTCCATCTAGAGCATCTCCATCAGAATCATCCTCAATAGGGCCACAATATAACATCTTGGAATATCTTGGAAACACACTGGCCCAGATCTCCATTCTTGATCTCTTACGAACAAGCCCACTTTATCAAGAGATCCTCAACAGTACTCTACATGAGTCACGTGTCCCCTCTGACATAAATGCCACTAAGTTTTGTAACTTGGTTGGCCATCTTTTGACCTCATGTGCCTTATCCTTCAAAACCACTAATATCCCAAAAGTTGAACCAGATCATATCCTTCCACTCCACATAGCCATCATGGTTTCTGACTTTGCTATTAAAAGGGTCATGATAGATAATGGATTGGCTTTAAATCTATGTACTTTAAAGTTCATCAAACAGGTAGGATACACTAAGGCAGATATCATTAATGAAGTAATCACCATCAAGGCCTATGACAATCTGGAGCGCACCACTGAAGGAACCATCTTCCTCCCTATAAGAGTGTGCCCAGTCACTCAAGAAACACTTTTCCATGTAGTTGATCTTAACCTTCCATACAACATCCTCCTTGGTCGCCCATGGATTTATGCCATGAAGGTCGTTCCATCAACATATCATGAGTGTATCAAATTTTTGCATAATGGCACTGAGATAACCATCCATGTAGATCCTAAACCCTTTGCTTATTGCAATGCACTTGAAGCTTCATACACCAATCACTATCCTGGGATCGAAATTGGCACCACCACGCTAGTTCCTCTGGCACCTGCCATGATCAACACACCATTTTAGCCTCCACCCTCTCCACGGTTAAGATCAACTACCAAGGTTGTGGTGAGTATAGTCTTATAGATTCTTTTGCTATTGGCGCTCTACCACTTGATCCCCATACTCAAGGACACCCAACACATCAAGGGCCTATATCAAAAACCACCTCTTGACTTCAACAAATGGGCCCTACCACATTAATTACCAAAGGTATTATTCATGGAGAAGAGAATGCACCAAACATTAACACATGGCTATACAAGGAGCCCCCTCCTAAAAGTGAAGCAATTCTTGATCACTTTAAACAAAAATATCCCTGGTCACATTGTTTGGCCACAGAGCAATGGGCTTATCAACAAGGTGGTTTAGGCTGCCAAGAATCAGGTATGAGACAGCCTATAGAAGAACACCAAGGGCAGAAAACTCAAGGCTTGGTCTATGGACTCCCCGCAACTGGGGGCACTACAACAAAAAGCCACGCCTTTACAAACATCCAAAACACTCTCGTTGACATTGAAGACATCCTTGAGGAAGTTGAAAAGAAAGCTTACGATGATATTTTCCTTGATGAAATAATCCTTGAATCTCATAGACCTTCTGCTCGCTCACCCTGAACTCATAGATTGGGACCAACCAAGTGTCATTCATGTTGACAAGTTCTCCACTGAGCACGTGCTCCGTAAATTCATGGGGGCAGAAACACCATATAAATGATCACCACCACCATCGGCATATGTCTACAAGCTAGATCATGCAGGTTACTTTAGGGAGGAGGAAATCTCCAATCACAAAATAGAAATACAAAAAGAAACGAAAAAGAAAAAAATCAAAGGAAAAATGTCCTCTGGTGAAAACTCCTCTGGAGCATCATTGGATAACTCAAAAAATGAAATAAAAATAAAGGATGTATCTAATGGTGAAAACCTCTCTGAGGAACCTAAAGATGGAGATTTCATCCTTCCCCCGCAAGAGCATAGGCATCCTATCTCTTCAGTTTTGATAGAGGAAACTCAGCCAGTAAATATTAGTTTGACAGAGATCCCACATATCACATACATCGCAGCCTCTCTACCACCTAAACAAGAAGATCTTCTTATTGAGGTTCTCCGTGAAAATATAGGCCACTTTGCATGGTCATATCAGGACATGTCGGAGTTGGACCCCAAACTAGTTGTGCACCATCTAGTAGTGGATCCAGGGGCCAGGCCCATTAAGTAGAAGCTCCGTAAGATGCACCCCAAAGTTGTTGTATTGGTTAAAGTAGAGTTAGAAAAATTGTTGGAGGCCAAAATCATTTTCCCAATAGATTATTCTGAATGGATTTCTAACATGGTACCTATTACCAAGCCTTTTGGTGATATTAGAATCTGCATTGATTTTAGAGATCTTAATATGGCTTGTCTAAAGGGTGACTTTCCATTACCAAATATCAACATGATTGTAGATCTCACCATAGGTCATGAAATCTTATCACTAATGGATGGCTTCTCTAGATATAATCAGATTCATATAGCAAAGAAGATCAGCATAAGACAGCATTTACTACACCTTTGGGAACATTCTACTATAATATGATGCCATTTGGGCTAAAGAATGTTGGGGCAACCTATCAATGTGCCATGACGGTCATCTTCCATGACCTAATTCATAAGATTCTTGAGGATTATGTGGATGATATTTTAATAAAGTCTCTCAATGCTCTTGATCACTTATTTCACCTTGAAGAAGTGTTTAATCGATTGGCAAAGTATCATCTCATGCTGAATCCAAAGAAATGTGTCTTCAGTGTCACCTCAGGCAAGCTCCTAGGCTTCATTGTGTCACAACATGGTATTGAGATTGACCCTAAGAAGGTCAAAGCCATCATGGCTATGGCTCCTCCTAAGACACTCAAGCACCTTCGTTCTTTGCAAGGAAAACTCCAATCAGTCTGACGGTTCATTTCTCAACTTACTGATAAGTGTCAACCTTTCACTCACTTGCTTAAGAAAGATCAGAATTTCAAATGGGACTCAGCTTGCCAGTGCAATTTTGAGCTCATCAAGAAATACTTAGCTAATCTGCCTATTTTGGTTCTCCAGTTGCAGGGTGCCCACTCATATTGTACATCACAGCTACTCCCACAGCATTAGGTGCTCTTCTAATACAACTTGACTATGCAGGAAAGGAATTAGCTATTTATTACATTAGTCGAACATTAGTGGGCTATGAGCTCAACTACATGCCAATGGAGAAGGCATGCTTAGCAGTAGTGTTTTTCACCTAGAAGTTACGTCATTACATGTTAAGTCATACTGTGCAACTAATATCAAAGATTGATCCATTAAAATATATGCTCTCTCGCACAGTACTCACTGGATGCCTAGCAAAATGGGTTACACTTCTTAGTGAGTTTGACATTCAATATGTTGACAGAAAGGCCATCAAAGGCCAGGCTATTGCAGATCACTTGGCTGATGCACCCTTAGTTGCAGATCACCCACTCATCATGGAATTTCCAAACGAATACCTCTATTTGGTAGAAGAACAATCACTTTGGAAGCTATATTTTGATGGCTCCCATACATCTCATGGCTCTGGCGCTGCCATACTCTTGGTTACACCTCAAGGTAATTATATTCCTAAATCTTTCAAGCTACAATTTTGGTGTACCAATAACATTGTAGAGTATGAGGCCCTTGTTGCAGGCATCAAAATCACCATTGAATGGAATATCATAGAGCTTCAAGTTTATGGTGATTCTCAGCTTATCATTAAACAAGCATTGAATGAATATTAGACCAAGGATGACAAGCTACTACCTTACAAAAATCTAGTTGATCAATTAAAGGAGCATTTTACTCAGATCCAGTTCATACAAGTAACTAGACTCCAGAATAAGGAAGCTAATGCTATGGCTACTATTGGTTCTCTCTTGGAAATGTCGTCTGAAGCTACATAATATGAATTCCTGGTTGATTAGCCACATGAACCCCAATATGAGAATGATGAATCAACACAAGTCTGCATCTTGGTTGATCCCCAATCCCCATGGTACCATGAAATTCACGCTTACCTACTAAATGGTATCATATCTCCTCACCTCACATGAACCCAACGTCAAAACTTTATACGTAGAGCTTCCCGAAACACTATCATCACCTAAACCCTATATCGTCGTGGTTATCAAGATACTCTCTCTCAATGTTTAGATCAAAATGAGGCTACGATGGCTCTCAAAGAGGTACATGTTGGACTCTGTGGTGCTCACATGAGCGGGATGGTGCTAGCAAAGCAGATCCTTCGGGCTAGATACTATTGGCCTACTCTAGAACATGATGCATGTGAATTTGTGAAACAATGTTTACCTTGTCAACAACATGCTAATTTAATCCAAGCTCCAGCACAAGACTTGTAACCCATTGCACCACCATGGCTTTTTGCCTGTTGGGGGTTTGATCTCATTGGTCTTATTGCACCAGTTTCTTCAAAAGGGCATAAGTGGATAATCACCGCCACTGATTACTTCACTAAGTGGGTCGAAGTAGTTCCCCTTGTCACTGCTACGGGAGTTTAAGTGTCTAATTTTATCCTATATCATATCATATGTCGCTTTGGCATCCCAACTACCATTTTCACTGACCACGGAGGTAATTTTGAAAACCTAAATATGGAGGAATTGTGTACTTCCCTTCATATCCATCATCATTTTTCTAGTCCATACTTCCCACAAGGTAATGGCCAGGCAGAGGCAACTAATAAAACCCTACTCAGGATCCTCAAGAAGTTGTCAATGACTCCGGTCGTGATTGGCATTTGCAAATTAATCCCACCCTATGGGCATACCACACTTCATTTCACACAGCCACTGGCACAACTCCATACTCATTGGTCTATGGTGCTGAAGCAGTCCTACCTATTGAGGTTGAACTCCCATCACTCTGCATTTCTCTATGTAGATAGATATTTGATGAGGAATATAGAGTGGCTCGACTTACTCAACTCGATCTACTTGATGAAAAAAGGCAACAGGCCTATGACCACCTCATGGTCTACCAGAATCACCTTAAGCGCAATTTTAGTAAGAAAGTCCATCCACACAATTTTCAAGAAGGTGACATGGTCCTCAAAGAGAATATGAAGGTTCAAGCTGACAGAGAAAAGAAAGGAAATTTTGAGCCCACATGGCTTGGTCCTTATGTGGTCACAACATCTTTTGGCTCAGGAGCCTATCAGCTATCTACCCTTGAAGGTGAAGTCCTAAATGATCCTACCAACATTATTCACCTCAAGAAATTCTATGCCTAAGGGAAAAATTTGCAAATCAAAATCAAGCAAGGAAAAATAAAGTGTCCAATGGTGAAAACTTGGCAATTCAAGGACCTTAGATAGGTCCCTGGTAAAAACCTAACAAATAGGTACTAGGTGTACTATAGCCTTTCCATTATCTATCATTGATCTCCATCTCTTGTATCACCCCTTTACATCTCATCACCCATCTCCCCATTTTCCAAGATTTTCCAAAAGTTCCTACATCTGCTACTATGTTCTATCTTACATTCCAAAGTCATCCACCCATTTCCTTTTAATGCTTGTATATTTTTGAGCCTTACAACAAAATCCAACATCACTATCTCATTCACATCCTAGTTCTACTTCAAAAATTGCCAAAAAGTTGTCAAAAACATTCGTAAATCATCCAAAAAAAAAAAAAAAAAAAGGCTTCCTTCTCTCACAAACCTTTTCACACACACCTTACTTTCCACAATAAAGGCCTTGACATTAGACAAAAACCTTTCACAGACCCTACACAATGAGAAACCAATAGAATTACAACCCTTTCACATAGACCTCTCGAGGAGAATCTTTTGGAGTTGTAACCGTTTGCAAGGCCCATGCTAGTTGCCTCACATCACAGAAGGAGAACTAACCCCATCACTCCTCTATCGACCATCGATACATCTAAAAATGAAGCCAAACTCGCTCTTCAATGTCCTCCATCAGATCGCCAGACGATTATGCACAAACCACTCAAATACTCAAACCTGCAAGGATGGAGGGAAAGACAATGCTGATAGCCAATGCAGTGACGGAAATTATCCAAAAATACCAAAAAAATTCAAAAATCACCCAAAAATACCAAAAAAAATTCAAAAAATCACTCAAAAATACCAAACAAATTCAAAAATCACCCAAAAATATCAAAAAAATTCAAAAATCACCTAGCTATACCAAAAAAATTCATAAACTACCCAAAAATACCAAAAAAATTCAAAAATTGACCAAACAATATTCAAAAAAAAAAAAAAAAAATTCAAAGCATTTGAAAGGGGGTCATAAATACCAAATATGGCCATAAAAGCTTGAAACATTAAAATACCACCCCAAAATTCCTCTCAATTTTTGATATTAAGAAATTGATATTAAGAAGAAGCATGGTAATGTCCTGAAACATAATTCCAGGCTTAGGA
Organism: Cupressus sempervirens; assembly: GCA_028749045.1. NCBI lineage: Eukaryota > Viridiplantae > Streptophyta > Pinopsida > Cupressales > Cupressaceae > Cupressus > Cupressus sempervirens. The sequence goes on along the minus strand of CM053790.1, from coordinate 193,559,082 downwards.
AAATCCAGCACAACTCGGATAGCGAAAGAGATGCCACAAAGCCGATTGTTGCCTTCCTTCCATGCAACCATTATTAATGTGAATCAAGAAGGATTTTGAGTCTTATTTAAGTTGTAGTGGCCACATTTAGTCTACACAATTTCAACAGATATATCAATATTGTCTCAAAAGCCCAAGTGTCATTTTTGGACCATTCTAGCGCCTTTTTAGGCTTTCAATAATTTTTCAGGGCCCATGTGTCCTTTTTGGACCCCTTTAGTGCCTTTTTAGGCCTAAAAGCTTTTTTTTCAAGGCCCATGTGTCCTTTTTGGACCCCTCTAGCACCTTTTTAGGCCTAAAAGCTTTTTTTTAAAAGCCTATGTGTCCTTTTTGGACCCCTTTAGTGCCTTTTTAGGCCTAAAAGCCTTTTTCAAAGCCCAAGTGTCCTTTTTGGACCATTCTAGCACCTTTTTAGGTCTAAAAGCTTTTTTTCAAAGCTTATGTGTCCTTTTTGAACCCATTCAGCGCCTTTTTAGGCCTAAAAGCCTTTTTCAAAGCCCATGTATCCTTTTTGGACCCCTTTAGCGCCTTTTTAGGCCTAAAAGCCTTTTTCAGGGCCCATGTGTCCTTTTTGGACCCCTCTAGCACCTTTTTAGGCCTAAAACCTTTTTTTTCAAGGCCCATGTGTCCTTTCTGGACCCCTTTAGTGCCTTTTTAGGCCTAAAAGCTTTTTTTTTCAAAGCCCATGTGTCCTTTTTGGACCACTCTAGCACCTTTTAAGCCTGAAATGATTTTTCAAAGCTCAAGTGTCCTTTGTGAACCACTTTAGTGCCTTTTTAGGCCTTAAATAACTTTTCCAAGGTACAAATGTCCTTTTTCAAGCCCTCAAATTGCCTTTTTAGGCCCAAACGCCTTTTTCAAGGCCCTATTTTGATCCTTTTCGGCCCCCGAGACACCTTTATAGGCCCAAGCACCTTTTTCAGGCCCCTGAACTACCTTTTAGGCCCAAACGCCTTTTTCAAGGCCTTTTTTTAATCTTTTTCGGCCCCTAAGATGCCTTTTAGGCTCAAGTGCCTTTTTCAAGGCCCCCTTTTGGTCTTTTCAGGCCTTTCTTGACCTCTTTTGGCCATCACAAGCCTTGCATAGGTCCTAATGCCTTTTCCACGCCTCATAAACATGCATCTCATCACACCCCTAGCGAAACATCCCCACATTTTGTCTTACTATTGTTCGTCATACTTGCTAAATCTACACAGACATTCTTGCCTACGAGTCATGGTTACCCTTTCTCTACCAATTGTATTGTTCCCAATTTTACAAGTGTCACGCTATTTCATTATTTATCCCAAAAACACAAAAAAATTCAAATATATATCAAAAATCCCAAAAACATTTAAATATTCGACAAAAACACAAAAACATCCATATATCTTCCATAAAAATCCCACACACAAAACATGACATTACATTATGAACAACATCTGTTGTCCCTTTTGTTGCCACAATAATAAGCACAAACTTTCTATTCTCCTATGATAGCAACAACAACATTCCATTTAACTAATAATCTTTGGAAAAAAAAAATTTATTCTGGCCTCCCAGGGGGAGGTGGCCAGACAATGTGTCCAAACAATGGCATTCCTTCAGACATAGTCCCAGATGATGATGCCCCTGGAGTCATCCTCACCCCTACCCAAAGTGTATCCATGGGGATCAGGATGTTACCACGCCTCAAGAGCGTGTTTATCTACTCCATAAAATGTTTTTTGGAGTATACAACTCCTCTCCTTTGCTCCAAAGGGACCGCTTGGTGATATAATCTCATGTAATAGGCTACCTCTCGCGCAACTCTCACTAATTTCTCCATGACATCTTTCATTTATGCTCATAGTCTTTTCGCTCCTGGAACAGTTGTTGTCCTCTGTCCAATATTGCATTTTCTTTCATATCTATTCACTAGCATTTTCATTGACTCCCTCTCATATTTCACTGTATTCAACTGATTCTGGTACCACATAATGCATGCATTACTTGCATTTAGCTACTCCTGTGCCCTTTCATGCTAAACTATTGGTCTACACTACTGACTCCCTGAACACTTCTACTTGTGATCGCAGAGCACTAATTCATTTTCACATCTCTCCATTGCCGCTCTCTCAGCTGGCAAAGTCACCTCCACAGTTTCCAATCTTGTTTGCTCCATCATTAACATCATCCCTAGGTGCTCAACTTCTGTCCTTGCATCATCCTCTCGCGCTCTTTCAATCAGGCCTTGAAAGAAATTTGCATCTTTCTCCGCCTGATCAGCCCATTCTTTTTCCATTGCCAATGCTTTTTCCATCACCATGGCTACACCATGAGCTTCTTGTACTGCAGCATCGAATTGCAATGCTCAAAATGGTCGAAATGCAAACAACACTGGGTCACCCTTTTGTTCCCCAATGCTCTGCATCATATCCCCTAAATTACTTTTCCCCTTCTTCCATTCGACAATTGTTGGTCACATCACGGATCTTTGTTCCCCTTTTGGAAGAGTCTCTTCTATAGATGGATGATCTTCTGCACTTGTTCCCTCTAACCACACTTCCACACTTGGTAAGTTTGTCTCCTTCTCTTTTTCCATTGCCTCTGTTTGTTGCATCGCACTTTCTGCTAATAGTTGCAGCAAGGTCGGATCTTCTTCTTCCTCTTCTGGCTGATTTTGAGCTGGATTACTTTTGCTAGCCTCCACCACTCCCTGATCACAATTTCACACACTTCAACATGGCAAGGTTTCTCTTCCTTCTTGTTGGCTCCACTTTATGCCCTGCTTCTGCCCTCGCACCCATTTCCTTTCTCCTTGGCTTTCATTTTCCTCTTCACTTCATCCCCCCATTCCTCCCTTTATCACCTCTGGCATTTTCTGCCTCTACTCTTGCGAATCGGCCATTGATATTTCACTCACATCTTAATTCTTTGCTCACACTTTTCTTATGTTTCAGCTAACACTTCTTGTTGTTCATCTTTCATCAAATTCACTCACCTTTTATAGAACAAACCACATTCGCCATTGCTTCCATTAAATGCTATCCATATCTTCGGCAACAAGCTTCAATACCCACCATCATAATAGTCAAGTCAAAAACTATTTCTATCCTTTCCACCGATCCCCTCCCCTATCATAACAGTATGCTATATCCTACCTCTTTCCACTAGCTTGTCACGCTTTTCATCACACTATCTACTAATCTTCTCATCTTCATCTTCCCTGCTACTATCCTATCATGTTGAACTTTTGTATAGTCATCCCTTGTAAATACTTTGGTTTGTCCACTGTCCCATCCTTGCATGCCAGTCCTTCACTTGGTATCATTGTATATTTCTCATCTCTTCACGTCCATTCATGCTTGATCAACAAAATCAAATACAAATAAACATTTTTTGTTCTCTTGGTTAGATGCCTTCATGAATCCTTGAAAGAGATCCCTTGTCATCAAAATTTTGTCCTACATAGTTTTGATTGCCCAGCTCATCCTAGTCCTTGATATTACCAATAGATCCTTGCAGGTTGCATCCTTCCTCTCATCTGATCTTGGTCCATCAGTATCCATTCCTACCGATCTCTTTGGCAAAAGGTTACTTTTTCGTGGATTACATTTTCTTTCAATTTATTTTCTTTTAAGGATTTCACATTTGGTTCTTAAAGTATCTCTTCCAAGTGATTTGGGTTGTTCTCTCCTCATGGTCACCATGATCTTTTATATCATGGTGTGCTATGAATGGGGCAATTCAAGAACACGATTTTGATCAGGTCTTTTTCTTTTTTTTTTCTGCTTGTGATTCAGTCGAATATGACCCTTGCATAGTCCAAACACGTGATCACTTGTGGTTACGTGGTGCACTTGGGAAATATTGTTTACTTGTGGATTACCCAATATCATTTCCACTCTGATTCTTTCAGGATTCTAGTGTGATGCTGGGGCAATCCTTGCGTATTTGTTTCATGTCAGTCCTATGTAATATTGGTAAAAAGGCCTTGATGTCCTTAGTAACCTTGGCATATTCCCAATATTTCTATATCAAAATAAGTGCTCAACTACATGGTGGTGCTCCCCTTTGGAACACCCACATGCTCAAGCTTCAATGGATTATTTAGTACTCCCATTTTATCAAAACATCCCATCCTATCCTATCCAAGCATCCCATCCAATTAGTCTTACAATCTTGATCTAATAGTTTTATCCATCGCCCAGTCATATCTCCTATCAATCCCATGGTATTTAATCCTGTATCAATCATAATCATACCTCCTCTATCCATCATAATCTTAGCTCCTTCATCAATCATAATCTTAGCTCCTTCATCAATCATAATCTTAGCTCCTTCATCAATCATACTCTTAGGTGCTTCATCAAGCATAATCCTAGCTCCTTCATCCATCATAATCTTAGGTGCTTCATCAAACATCATCTTCGCTCCTTCATCAACCATAATCATAGCTCCTACATCAATCATAATCATATCTCCTACATCAATTGCTTGAATCATAATCTCACCAAATCTCCTATCTTCTAACTCACTTCCCTAGGTTCAATTAAGACAACCAATCACCCTCTCCCCTCTCCCTAGAGCTAATGTTCTTAACCATTGGTTATCCTTGTGCACAAGGTTTTCCTTTGTATCATTCTCCCATAGCTTCTTTGAATAACCTCTCTTAGTTACCCTCAGTCCTCCTCTTGTCCTAATTTCTTGTACCTTTCAAGAAGCTGCCAGGCTTCATCTTCTCTCCTTGCCACCTTCTTGAGGGGGCATCACACAGTCCACTCTCTCTTCTTCTATTCAAGACTGGGGCAATCATGTTGCTTTCAAAGTCATCTCCATGTCATTTATATATGAACTTCTTTGAAATAGTATTGGAACAATACTATCTCAAAGAGGGGCAAAATGTAGACACCTAAAAATCCTTTAGAAAATAAAGTATTTTTATTTTCTGAAAAAAATTCCTGATGACATCATCATTTATTAAATAATTAATTATTTAATTTATTTATTTATTTTTATGCCATTAAATCCATTTATCTTAATTAAAAATATTTAATTAAGAAAACCCTCCCAAAAATGTTTAAATCTTATTTAACATTATTTCCCTTTTTATTAATTATTTAATTAATAAATTGACCAAAAATCCCAAAATAAATAATTTATTTTTTTTTTGCCCAAAACTTGGCCAATTTCCTTAAGACCACTAACCTCTTCCAAAATCTTCTAATCCTTCTTTAATTTTGATTAAAGGCTAATCTCATCATTTCCTACCCCTAATCCCAACTCAAAATATTTAATTAAGATTAAATATTAATCCTCATATTTATTAAAAATATTTTAATAAATATCTCCTCAACCCAAACCCTTGAAATAAATAAAACTTTATTTATTTTCTAAAAAAACCTTATTTATCCTCATCCTAGAAGCCTAGACTCTTCTAGAAGATGTCAATTCTAATCCTAACCCCCCCTCTAACCTTGTCACATTCCCTAAACAAGGTTAGCCAACTCCTAAGCTAATCATAATCCCTCTTCTAATCATGTGCACAACTTAAGCAAAGGCCAAGACTTGCTAACCCAAGCCAAAGTCAATAATCTCATCATCCTCCCAACCACCTCTATTTATAACCCAAGCCAAAGTCAACAATCTCATCCTCCTCCCAACCATCTCTATTTATGACCCAACCATCTCTATTTGACCCAACCATCCCCATTTATGGCTCAACCTCCCTCATTACTCCTTTGACCAACCCATATCCTACTCTCTCACATCCAATCACCTTGTGACATGTGTCACCTCCTAATTGGCTTTAAACAAGAACAATCCATGTGCTCCCCTTTGAGTGCATCCTAGCCCTCCCTCACCATCTTGCCATCCTTGCATCTTGACCGTCCATCTTCCACCCCTTGGCCTATAAATAGAAGCCTCTTCCTTCACTAAAATCATCCACTTTTGAATCAAACTTATATTGCTATTTTGAGAGCCTAAAAACTACCAAAATACTATTATAATGTTGAAAACCCTCCTTACCTTCATTGTTGAATCATTCATCCACACTCATATTTGATTATCACTCATCCATTTGGAGCTTGAGCACATCGTGAGCATACATCCACTATCCATCAGGGACATAGCTTCATCATCATGAGAAGCACTTGAGGAGTTTACCATTTTTGGTCTACTTTCCTCAATTTTGTCTTCTTTGGTCCTATCTTAAGTGTTTATTTGTTTTTAGTATTGAGAATGCTTTTTATAGATTAGTGTTCATTTTACTTTACTAAAATAGGTGATACACAATTGATTGTTGCTGCCACATATTCTGATTCTGCAGTGGACTAAGATGTGCATGTTTGCTTCTTGCTAGTCCAAGTGTCTTTTACCTAAAACTAATACTCCTCCACTTGTGCTTTTTCTATCATCAATGTTGCCTCCCCAATTTGCATCTGTGTATGCATTGAGCTCAATCTTTTCATTATTTTTATAATATAGGCCAAAATCATCAATTCTTTTGAGATACCTCATTATTCTTTTTACTGCTATGAGATGATTCTCTTTAGGATTAACAGAAAATGTAGCCACTATTCCAACTGCTAGTGCTATGTCTGGTCTTCTATGTACAACATATTGTAGTTTTCCAATCATGGATCTATACATTTTTTGATTAACTTGAGCTAATACATCATTTTTGGATAGTTTATGTCCTATTGCCATTGGTGTGTTGACTGGTTTGGAGTCTTCTAATCCAAATTTTTTAAGTATCTCTTTGATGTACTTTGATTGTGTCATAAATATGCCATGTTTTAGTTGATGTACTTGAAAACCAAAAAAAAATTTGATTTCTCCAAACATAGACATCTCAAAATCATGTTTCATTTTGTCAGCAAAACTTTTGCAAAGCACTTCCTTTCATCTAAACACTATGTCATCCACAAATATTTCAAATACAATAATATCCATACCTTCTTCTGATTTGATGTACATGTTACTATTATCATCAGTTCTTTCAAATCTTATTTGCACTAGATACTTGTGAAGTCTCTCATACCATGCTCTAGGTGCTTGTTTCAGATCATAGAGTGCTTTATGTAGTTTAAAAACCATATCCCTATTGTTCTCATCAAAAAATCCCTCTGGTTGTTCAATGTAGACTTCCTCTTCCAATATACCATTCAGAAAAGTAGACTTTACATCCATCTGATAGACTTTAAAACTTTTATATTTAGCATATGCAAGTAAAGTTCTTACTCCTTCCATTCTCACAACAAGGGCAAATGTTTCCCCATAGTCTAATCCTTCTTCTTGAGCATAACCCTTACATACTAGTATGGCTTTGTTTCTAGTAATCTTACCATTCTCATCTAGCTTGTTTCTGAATACTCACTTGGTGCCAATCACATTTTTGTCAACTAGTCTGGGAACAAAACTCTAGGTTTTGTTCTTCTTTATTTGATCAATCTCTTCTTCCATAGCTTTATACCAGTCACCATCTTGTAATGCATCATACACTATCTTAGGTTCAAATTTGCTTAATAGACATGATTCATTTCTTAGTCTATTCCTTGTCATTGGTCTTGCATCTTTGTCACCAATTATCTATTCAGCAGGGTGATGCCTCTTCACATATTTGGACAATCTTGGTTCTGTCCTTCTTTCCATGTTTGATCTTTCAGATTCAGGATTACTATGCACTTCGTTTTTAGGTAGTTCTTCATCTCTTTCATGTGTAATGACTTCAAAGTCAAAATGAGCATTCCCTTCATTCTGCAACACAGCTTCTAAATAAAGCTTGACATTCACTGGTTGTGACTCGGCTGAGACTAATACTTGCTGTTGAATCCCAATTTGATTGGTAAAACCCTCGTCAATAGGCATTCCTTCATAATAATACACAAAGGTTCTATAGTCATCCATTCTCTTTGGTTTTTCAACTTGGACATCTGCATGCTCATCAAAGTTTACATTGCACTTTCCACAATTTTGTCAATGTTAGTATTTAAACACTTATATGCTTTACTTCTAGTGGAGTAACCAAGAAATATGCCTTCATTACTTTTTGCATCAAATTTTCCATTTCTAGCATCTTTAAGGATAAAGCATTTGCAACCAAATACTTTGAAATGCTTTACATTGGGTGAGTGACCATACCATAATTCAAAAGGTGTTGCATTAGTACCTTTCTTGACTTGTACTTGGTTCAGTGTATGAATAGCCACATTACAGCTTCTCTCCAATATTTTAGAGTAATAGTCTATTCCATCATTAATGTTCTGGCATAGTCAATCATAGATCTATTTATTCTCTCAGCAATTCTATTTTGTGGGGCAGCTCTAGGAGCTGATGTTTGTCTCTTGGTTCCTTTGTCATTGCAAAATATCTCAAATTCATTTGATGTGAATTCACCACCTATGTCTAATCTCAAGCATTTCAAATTCTTTCCTATTTCTTTTTCAACTCTAGCCACATACCACTTAAACATTTGAAAAGAATCATATTTTTTCTTTAAGAACATAACATTCATCATCTTGGAATAGTCATCAACAAACAACATTATATATTTATCTCCTTTGTAGCTCTATACTTCTATTGGACCACATAAGTCGGTATAGACTAACTCAAGTACTTCTTTAGATGTATAGTTTTTACTCTTAAAACTTGACTTGGTCATATTTCCTAGCTGACATTATTTTCACATGATATTGTCAGGCTTCTTTAGTTTAGGTAAACCTCTGACTTTCTTCATTTTACTGATATTGACTAGATTATCAAAGTTGACATGACATAGCCTTCTATGCCATAACCACACATCATCAAATTTTGCAACAAGACAAGAAGTATTTTCCATATCAAGATAAAATAGATTACTTCTTGGTTGATCTCCTTTTCCTATCAATTTACCATCAGTATCATAAATTTTTGCAGTTTTATTTCCAAATTCTACTTTGCAACCTACATTGCCTAACTGTGACACACTTAGCAAATTGTAGTTTAGTCCTTCAACATAATATGCATTATCACATGAAATTTTCTCTGTAAGCTTAATGGAACCTTTTCCTTAGATTTGACATGGAGCATCATTACCAAATCTAACACTATTTCCATCATACTGAGTAAAGTTAACAAACTTACTTTATTCTCATGTCATGTGATGTGAGCATCTATTTTGTATGATTCATCTGTCATTCTTGTTCATACATGTTACTAGTGTTGTAGGCTCTTCTTCATCATATTGGTCCTTTATGGCCACATAAACAACTTCATCATCATTATCATCAGAATCTTCTTCAACAATATAGAACTTCTTGCCTTTGTCTTTATAATCTCTCTTATCATCTTCTCTTCTATTTTTGTACTTGTTGCCTTTCTTGTATTCTTTTTTCTGTGTACACCTTGTAGCAATATGTCCTACTTCATTGCAATATAAACAAATGATAAGCAGCTTACCTTTGAATTTTTCTTTGCCTCTATGAAATTTTCTAGCTAGTAAAGCTTCCAATTGTTCCACATCTTCCTCATTAGTGCTACTATCACTGGATACATATTTCATCTTTCTTCCCTTCTTTGATTTCACCTGATCAGCATCTTTCAGTGATAGCTTGGCCTTGAAAGCAGATTCAACATTCTCAGCTTTGTAGTTGTCAAAGTTAGATAACTCAAATGCAGTGAGTCTACCCACTATACCTTCAAAACTTAGATTGTTTCCTGGAACACATCTTAGCTCTTGTATAGTTGATACTCTAATAGCATAGATAGGGAGAAAGGTTCTTAGGAACTTACTATTAATAGTATCATCATCTAATTGACCACTTAAGCATCTTATTGCACTTACCACTTCCTTTATTCTAGCGGCATACTGAATAGCATTCTCACTTTCTTCCATTTTCATATCATCAAACTTTCCTCTAAGACTTTCTCTTTTTGCTCTTTGGACATTCTGATCTCCTCCATAAATTTTTGATAGGGCTTTCCACATTTTGAATGCAGTGTCACATCCTTTGATATCATCGAATTCAGCATAGTTGAGTGCAAAAGCAATTTCCAGCATTGTCTAATTATGTTCCTATTTGTTTTTCAAATCTTCTGCAGTAAGAGTACAAGTTGGATCAACATATTTAGTAACAATTGAATTTTGAGCATAATCTCCTATGGATCCAAGATATAGCTTCATCAAGCTTTGCCATGCAACAAAGTTATCTTTGTTGAGCTTGGAAACTTCTCTTTTAGGCATTTTGATCTTTTATGCTTCTAGTCCCTTTAAACTAAGTCAGCAGTAACACTCTGATACCAATTGTTATAATTCTTTAGAATAACTAAGAGGGGAGGTGAATCAGCTATTCAAGGTCCAATGCCACTTTTTCTCCAAATCCTTAATACCACATAACTGAAACTATCATGCATGCAATTGAACATTAAACAACTATGAAAAGTAAGCATGCATCACACCATAGCACTAAGAATTTGATAACCCAGAAACCCTCCAGGAATAAGAAAGTAAAACTGGAGTGGGGATGATACCCAAAAATAACTACGCAATTGATTTTAACCTCTTTTGATGGTTTTCCCTATTAAAGGCTACAACACATTGTTAAATATGTCCTTGTTAGAGGATTTCACCATACTGTTAGGAATGGGCCTGGTTAAAGGACTTTGAAACATTCACTTGGAATGTCACCCTGGTAGAAGATTTACAACATGGCTATTAAACCAACCTAAGTCCATAGGATTTATTCTAACTATTACAATTGCTAGAGAGTAACAATAATGGCTTTTGATCTGATACAACTTAGAACATATCTCTTAGATTATAGATCACACTTCAGTTCAATCCTTTCACTTGGCTTTTAATCATTGCAGCTCTGTAAGCTTGTCATCTCAAGCTTCATCACCTTGAGTCTTCTTACTCATCATACCAATGCAATCTCATCTATGGTCACCTATCGAAGCAGAGTATCTATGCTCTCTTCCACCTTAGCACCTTCTTCAGCACTTCATGCTTTTATGCTCAACCACCCAATCTATTTTTTCTTTGTGACCTTATGATTCCTTAAATAGAAATTTGGAATACCTTTCCCGCTCGATTCTCCCTCTCCAACTTTAGGGTTTTCAATAGATTAGGTAAGATACAATGTATCTATCCCATATCTTGCTCTTATCTAGAAACTTCATCTAGAATCAAATTGTATTTGTCAAAAATGTTTTACATAGTGTTCTGTGCCACCACCTCATCATTCTTATCTTCTATCTGATTCATAGAATTCTAGATAACAACCATGTTAGCTCAGATCTAGAAAATCTTCCATTTTCAAAATAATGCAGCAACTCAACATTATTGATTTACTGATGCTCAGCACCTAAAGAAATTTTGTGAAACTCGGCTCTTGAAATTTACTCGACATTTCAATATCACTTGGCACGTATATCTTGCTCGGCACTTGAAAACTTATTCGGCACTTCAATATCACTTGGCGCATATATCTTGCTCGGCACTTGAAAACTTACTCGGCACCTATTTCTTGCTCGGCACTTGAAGACTACTCGGCACCTATTTATTTTTTGCTACTTAGCACCTTATCTTCACTCGGCACACACTAAGTTGAACTTTTTGAAGCTTCAATTGAGAATCTATTCGACACTAACTAACTTGCTCAACTCTTGATCTTTGACATGTCTTGGTGCGTCCATCCTTTGTGTGTTAGAGTATGTCATCAATACACTATTTCATCAATGGATTAACTATTCCTTATACTTCATTACAACATCATAACTTCAACCTTTCTCTAGGTACTCTAGTTACATCTTTTGATTGCCACCTCCTTGTCAATCAACTAACTTTTAGTATTTGGATCATTAAAGCAAATGTCATTCCTACAAGTAGCAAGTCTGACATCAATGACAAAACAATGATTGAAAACATTCTTTAACAATTCTATTACTCTTCTTTCATGAGCTTTTCAATCATTTCCAACAGGCCTATGCTCTCAACTCACAAGAGTTGATCAGAATGTCAAACCTTCTATGAGAGTTAGTAACAGTCAAATAGGGAAAGAACAAACAAATAGTTTAACTAGGAGCCCATTAAGTCTACTATAGTTAAGGGCTTGGAATTGAACAAAACTTTTTTTTTGTGTTTGGGAGGTCAGAATAGTAGGATTATGCTCTAACTCTCCTAGAGTGATCAAATTCCTGGACCTATTTATGATTTTTATTTTTCCTACTTTCTACTAGGTAGGATTATTCAGTCATAGAAAAGCTACCTCCTAAGTTGGCTTAGTGGGGCCTGTGAGAGGGAATGCCTCCCAATCTTGCATTCCCAATCAAATTCAAGCCACCTATATTTAGAACATAGCCTTCCTCTAATAGTCTTGTAAGGGATTGCGCCAAACCTCCTTTCCATGACATGACTTATCTAATGTATCTATTTCCCAAGAGCCTCAAGGGGCAAGCCATGGAGTGGTTCTCCAACCTACCCACCAATATTAAAATCTTTGACCAATTGGCTTTCATTTTTATCACCCAATATTCTTATAATGTCAAAAAGGAAGTCACAATGACCAATTTGTGTAACACAAAACAACTTCCCAGTGAATCATTCAAGGTCTTCCTACAATGCTGGAGACACATGTTTTCCAAGTATCATAGAGTTATACCAGACAGAGAAGATAGACATCTTCATCAATAGTCTCTCAAAACCCATGAATTACTAGTTCCAACTCCAAGAGCCTAAAGATTTTAAGACTACCTTAGAAAATGCGGCTAAGGTAGAAGAAACCTTCATAAACAATGACATTATTAAATTATTTAAATATGGTAAGGGTTTCTCCAACAATTCCACACAAAATCACAATTCCTCTAATCGATCCACTGGCAAACAAAATTTGTGGTGGAGAAATAGTAATGAAAACACTACCAATGATGGGCTGGTTGAAGCCAACAATGTCAAATCTCAAACTCAACCTCCTCTAAATCAACTAGGTCCTATTGTCAACAACACAACCCTAAACATACCTTGACAAGATAACACTCATCTATTTTACCAATGTAACATGACAACTCTCTCTACATCTAATCAACAAGTTTCTTATAATCAAGTTCCTCCCCCATGAAGATATCAATCTTTCGATATACCCAAGGAGTATACACCTATTAGGGTCTCTTATGAAAGTGCTTTACAAACCCTCTTGGCCAATGAACTCATTGTGCTACCTTAGGCCAAACCCCATGAACCCCAAGTCAAACCAAGTGGTGAAATGACAAGCACATTTTTGCCTATCACTGAAATATGGGGCACTTAACAAACAATTGTTTTGCCCTTAAGGGGACCATACAAAAATTAATCAATGAAAAAACTCTCAAAGTGAATAACCTTAGCAACAATAAAGATAATACAACCTTCAAGAACCCTTTCATGATTCATGAAAAGGGTGAATCCTCTAGAGCTAATCAGAAAGCACCTCCTCACATTAAAGCTAATTATGCACATCACTAAGACAACACCATTTGCATGAGCTCCAGATTTGATGACACTATAAATATCATCATAATCAAGAATAGAAACAAGAAATAATCATCAAATTTTGTTACCTGAGGCCAAGCCTCTAAAATCATTTTACCAGGACATGTGACAAATTTTGATCATGCAACTACAAGTTCCTCCTTACCTAAATACAACTTGGTCAATTAGTTGCTTAAGACTCCCGCTCATATCTCCATTTTTTAGTTTTTGCATATCTCATCAGAGCATAAAGAAATCCTCACCAAAACCTTAGTTCCAAATAACTTGGATGTGATTAGGTTTCAAAACATGGTCAACAATCTTGTGGCTCCTCATTATGTCTCCTTTTCAACCCAAGATGACATGTCTATCATCTAGTCACAAAATTTACCTCTGCATATTGAAGTCTTTATCCATTGAAATAGAGTTAAGAGAGCACTGGTTGATAGTGGGGTAGATCTCAACATTTGCACATTAAATTTAGTGAAAGCCCTAGAATATACAGAAGATGTTGTTGATCCAAGGAAGAAAATTACCATCAAAGCTTATGATGATGAGGAGTGGTCCTCCAAAGGTGTGCTTATTCTACCAATTAGGGTCAGACTAGTTGTGAAAGAAATTTTTTGTTAAGTCTTAGACTTGTAATTAACTGATAACATCTTGTTAGGAAGACCGTGGATTTATGATATGCAAGTTGTTCCCTCCACCTATCATCAATGTCTTAAATTTTCATACATGGGTCAAGAGGTGACCATAGCAGGGGACCAAAACTTTGCACAATATTATAATTCCCTTGTTCCTCATAATAGAGAAGACACTAGCACCCCAAAAAATGACATCATCCAATCCACATCAACAAGCACTTCATGTTCTACCAATCAAAATAATGACCACTCATCTACATCGACTAAGGGTAAAGAGAAAGTTGGCTGTTCAAGTTCTTCCCCTCCTTCACCATCATTATCAAAGGACCCTAAATAGACACATTATGAAGAAATGAATAGGTTGATGAAGGATTTTGATAGGAAGTGTAAACTACAATTCAAAGGGGTAGGTGAGTACTCGATCTCCTTATTTGATCCACCACTTTCTCTAAGATCTCATGGAAAACCATCATCCACCACTAAATCATATCACACACATCTTTTTAAGGCAAGTGGAGTACCCTCAAGCATAGTAGACAAAATCAGAAAACAAAATATTGACATTTCCCCCCATCTACATAGAAAAGGTTTTGATCTAATGAAAAAGATGGGATAAATAGAAGAAGGTCCCATAGGGAAAGGGAAAGGCATAGGTATGTGACAATTTCTTCACTTGGTAGAAAAAAAGGTCACTTTTTCATGCAACACATGAAAAATGTACACCGAAAAGAGCACAAAAAATCATGAGTGTCATGGCCTAGGAATGGAGAAAATTGCATTTCATTAATCACTTGGCTCTAACAACATGTAGGGAGTTTCGAGGTATTGGTATATCCCATCAGTGAGGACCATGAAAAAATCATAGCTTGAGATCTCGGTTGGAGCCATAAGTAGGTTACTGTTGGATGGGAAGGGAGGATGAGTCAACATTAGAGAAAGGACACACATGGACCAAGGCTTGCATAGGGTGGTGACCTCAAAATATACACCTCCACTTTCATAAAAACCTCTGCCAAATTAAAACTTCACATGTGCTTCCCATGTTAACAATTAGCTATATGTAGTGATGTAATTTTTGTCATTAATGGAAACACATGATGAACATAATTGCAAAAAACCTTAGATATAAAGGTAATTTACTTTTGGTACTTAGAAGATAGATGGAGACAATATACATGTTTATGATGATGTTTATTAGCTTGGTTATCAGTGTTGATAGTACAAAAAAGAGATTCATATTTTACGACTGAAACATAATAGTGAAATTAAAGGTAAAGGAATTATTTTGTTTACAAAATAATTACTTGACCAATTATGGACAACATCCTAAATGTTTACTCTAAGTTGGAAAATTATATTGTGGTCTTAGTTGACCTAGCAGCGAATTGTAGAAAGGAATGATATTTTTACAAAGGATATCTTGTGAGATTAAGTGTGTGTTTTGATATGAAAAGTGATATGCAAAATTTTTGTGAAGCGATATATGAAAAGTTTTTTAGAACCTAATTTTGTGATCTGAGATCAGCCTAGAAGAAGTTATAGCATCTATAAATCTATATTTGAGGAACTTAAAGTTTAGTTACTTGTTTGGGAGGTGAGCTCTTTTTGTAATTGGAAGTGCATGTTTGGGCAGTGAACTCTTCTTGCATCCAATGAGCTCTTCTTGCATCCATTGTACAACTCCTAATAGGGATTCAAAGTCTCCTAAAAGGGAATCTATATTCTAAATTTTCTCATTGACTCCTAACAGGGTCCATCCTCTAACAAAGAACATATATCAATATATCATCTAGCAAGTATAATCTCCATTGGGATTTTCCCTTGGCTAGTATTTCTCTAGTTTAAAAAAAAATTGTGTTATTAGTTCTCTTTATGCATGGTTATTATTACTATTCAACATTACTTGTTTAATTTCTTATGTATGGTTCAAAGTAATTAATAATATCCAGTTGCCAACAAAAGTTTGTATAATACTAATTCACCCGCCTCTCAGTATTCCCTATTTTTAACCATTGGTATCAGAGCATAGTTACTCAAAAAAAGCTTAACATTTTGAGTAAGATCCCTATGGATATGAAATAGTTAATGAAGAACCTTGAAGAAGCACTTGAACAAATTAATCTCCTTATTGAAGTAAGAGATAAGTTAGATATGAAGGCTCCAAAGTATATAGTAGACAATTGAAGGAAAAGATTGAACATCTTAAATCCAAGCTTGAATCTACTGAATCTAAAATTGGTGATGATGAATATTCAAAATTGAAAATAGAGTAAAATATCTTGAAGCATGAATTGAATATTACCAATCTAAAGTTGAGTTTGAAGAATGATCCTAGCAAAATTGAATCTGATTTAAAGATTGAAAATTTAGATCTTAGAGTGAGTCTAGCAAAGAAGACATTTGAATTTGAAACATTAAAAGAAGATCATGAAGAACTTCATAAGTACAAAATTATTGTGAAAGGTGAACTAACTCAATGTAAGAAACATCTTGAAAAATTTTATACTAGTAGAGAAAAGCTTGATGAATCAATGTTAATACAAAGACCTACCTATGATAAGACTGGTCTTGGTTATCTCTTTAACATGTTTGCAAAGAAACCTAAAAGTAAATTAGATCTGAATGAGAAAGATAAATTTGATGATAAGAACAAATCTAGTCAATCTTCTAATAAATCCAAAGAAGTTGGACAAGAGAAGTAAACTAAGAAATTGGATGAACCTAAGCAAGTGAAATCTCTTAAGGAAACTAGGTATGCATTTAGAGGTAAATGTTTTTCATGTAATGAAAGAGGTCACATGAAAAGAGATTATACAAATAAATCATTTAATCATGTTACAAAATTTTATTGTTATAATTGTCATGGTATTGGTCATAATGCAATTGATTATAGGAAACCTAAAAATGATAATGATAGAAGAAATAGTAGAATGTCTAGAAACACCAACCCTACAAGTAGAAGAAGATCTAATGAAAGAACATCAAGAGAAAGTAGACTTTATGGAGAAAGAAAGTAGATCATGTGTTATAAGTGTAACAACTTTGGACACATAGCCCAGAACTGTTAAGTGTAGACACATAAATCTAATTACACAAATAGGTAATCATATTTAGTCATCTACTAGGACATTATTGATTAAATATTTACTATTTAATTAATTAATCATCATCCCCTAGTTAATTAATTAATTAAATTAACTATAGTCCAATTGATAAAATCAAATGATAACCCAAAATCAATTTATCAATTAAATCCCTATTCCTCTATTAAATTAAATAAATTATCAAATCTATTTAATTTAATCCCATATCCCCATTTTATTAAATAAATCATTTAATAAAATATCTAAACCCCTAAAACATCCCTAAACCCAACCTTTAGCCCTAATCCAACCCATTCACCCATACTAACCTCATTTAGCCACCTAACTAACCCATCCCATCAAAGCTAAACCACTTGCCCCCTAAACCTCCTTTCTAAGCTAAACTTAATCCCCCTCCTAAACATGAGCACAACTTTAAGCAAGGGTTAAGAATTGCTAACCCAAGCCAAAGTCAACAAACTCATCCTCACCCTCACCCTCCAACATTTATGACTCTTACATCCCCCTTTATGACTCTTACATCCCTCTTACATACTCAACCTCCCTCATTACTCCTTTGACCAACACTTGTCCTATCCTCTCACATTCATCCTCGTGAAAAGCATCACTTCCCTATTGGCTCTAAACAAGCACAATCCATGTGCTTCCCTTTGATTGCATCCTAGCCCTCCCTCACCATCCTTCCATCCTTGCATCCTAACCATCCATTTTCCTACCCCTTGGCCTATAAATGAAACCCTCTCCCTTCACAAAAATCATCCACTTTTCATGCATAGTTATCATGCTATTTTGAGAGCCTAAAAACTACCAAAATACCATCATAATACTGAAATCCCTCCATACCTCCATTATTTGAAACCCTCATCCATACATACACTTGGTGAAAACCCTCATCTTTTGGAAGCTTGAGCATGTGATAATACATCCTCTACCATCAGGGACACATCCACTTCATCATGTCTTATACCATAAGGAGCCTACTATTCTTGGTTTTCTTCCTTTTGTGGTGATAACCATCAGTCCTATGTTAAGTGTTAACTACTTCAATTTTTTTAATATTCTCATTTAATAGTTAGTATTCATTTTTATGCTACTAGATTAGGTGATACATCAAGCACCTATTGATCAACATAATCCTAGAAGCAGAATCCTAGTATATTAGTTATGCAACAACTTTGGATATACAACAGAGTATTATAGAATGGAAAGAAGCAATAATGGAATGAACTTTGGAAATTTTAGAAGGAATCATAGAAGAAATTTTGGAAACAAAAGCAAAAATGGAAGAAACTTCAAAAATGACAAAAGGAATCATGAAAGTAACTCTAGAACTAAGAAAGACAATGAGGAACAAACAAATGTATATAGTGAAGTCCAAGAAGAACTTAATGAGGAATTTATAAAGGGATAAGATATTTTAGAGAAAAAAATAGATGATGTTGAGATAGGCAAATTGAAGTCAACAATCGAGTTTGATTCAATTGAGTTGAATTAAGCTTGTATACTACACCAAAATCTATAACTTCATTTAGAGATTGAGCTATGAGTAAAAATGTTGAGAGAAAATGTATTGTAATGAGTTTGGATTGTAGCTAAGCTTTCTTGCAATTTAGAGCGTATTGAAAAAAGTTATGAAGGAAATAAGAGCTATTGTTATCACAATGAAAGTTTACTCTATGACAGACGATGAAATCTACGTTTCTATAGAAAAACTTGTGGAACAAAGTTTTGTGGAGAATTTTCGTGATGAAAGAAAGCTATGGTGAACCTCAAATAGCATTTGAAGATCAGGTAGTTGATCTTGAGTAGATATTTGATTTCTAAGGGAAAATAAATAGATTTTTTGAGTTAGTAAAGTATGCAATTAATGAAAGTTCTAGCTGAATAAATAGAGTACAAACTTAATTATTTCTACATTATGATCATCTCAGAAGCTTAGAGCACCCAGAAGTAGTTTGGAAAAAATGATTTCGAGAAAAGCCCTACTCCAAAAAATGTATTTTATCATTTTTTGTACATAAATTATTTAATAAATTTGTGTTTGGTATAATCATGGATATGTCAGTTGTTCAGAATGTTGAAAATGTCAAGAGACCCAAATTAAAGTTTGTTTCTGAGAAACCCCTTGAAGAAAACTTTAATTTAGCTTTATCAAATACTCCAGACAACATAGTTTTCTTGGAATATGTAGGAACCTACCTATGTAGTACATCTGAAACCATTAGAAGTGAGTTTATGAACAAAAATATGGAATTTTTTTTCAATCATGATATGACTATTAAGCCTGGATATGAGCATTTGAAAAACTTAGAATTAGTCAGATATCATTTTTACCATGAACTTGATATTGAAGAATGGACTTAGATCATATTGAGAAGAATTCATAATGAAAGATTTGGATGGGAGACAATGTAATTGACATATTTTTTGGCCTTATTCATGAGGTCACTGGTCTTAGAAAACAAGGTAGTGTACCTATTGGTGAGAAACTAGTTAAGAAAAAGGTTGAAAGTTATCCTAAGGCAATTTACAATGGTAAAGAAATGGTGATCAACACTAGCAAACAACATGACGTAAGATTCTTGAGTAGAATCATTGCATATTCTATTTGTGCAAGTTCTAAAAATGATGAGTTGTCAGCAGGTTTCATTTAATAAGATGTGTGTTGAGAAAGAACAAGTGAATTTAAGTGATATTCTAAGAGTACAATTTCTTGAGAATTTGGAGAAAATTAAGAGATCTAAGAATGGTGTATTCATATTCATGTCTTTGATTAATCATATTTTCTTTCATGTACTTAAGAGATTTCCATTTTTATCAGTTATTGATATTATGGGCAATGAAAGATGCACTATGGACAAGATAATAGATGTGTGTAGAAGGCACCTTGGAGGGAAAATCTTAGACAAAAAAAATTTGATTATGAGGATATTTAAGAATGATATGAAACAAAGATTCAGAATTGCCCTTGCAATTGTTGATAGATTTAAGAATGATATATGTTTTGTGGTGGATACAAACCTACCCTATATTGAAGTAGTAAAACCTTGGTAAGCATCTCTTGAGAACCTAGGTTATGAATTGAGCGATGATATAGCTATCAGTTATATTGATTTAATGTTTAAATTTGATATAGATCACACATCATATAGATTTGGAACATATGATGAGATACTCTAGTTATCCTACTAGGCATCATTAGAAAAGGAATCTCATGAGAAGATTGCATCTGTAATGAAAAAAACACTATTTGAGTCTGGTATGTCAGAAGAAGAATCACAAGTAGTTAGACAAACAATCTTTAGACTAAAACAAACTGGTGAACAAGGTGTAATGTATGTGACACCTATGTTACTTGGCAAAGCATCTAATGTATCTATTACAAAAAGTCCTATAGAATAGAGCATTCCATATGTTGTTGTATCATTCGAGAAACCAAGTGAACCTAAGAGGAAGTTTGAAAGGTTAGTAGAGACTCACAAGTCAAAAAGAGTTAAGCAACAAGCTACTAGACCAAAGAAATGAAAGAAGACATTGTTGTCAATTGAAGACTCTAACAATGAAGAAGAAGAAGAGGAACAAGAAGATAAATAGCTAGATAAATTCATTGTTTCCAAGTAGCTGACAGGTAAAAAAAAGAAAGCCTAGAAATGAAAGATAGAGATGATTAACACAACCATTGTTAATGAAGGGAAATGTGTGTAGATGAATAAGTTTTATGATTTATATAGTGATATTGAGAAAGAACATAATGATAACTCTATTATGAGATATATGATTCTAAATAACTTGAAACTTGAAGATATTAAAGGTTTTGTCAATCAAAAAGTATATGATAGACTTATAACAAAGAAGGCACCAATTTGGGAAGAAGATATGGAACTTTGGAAATCAATGATAAGAACTATGTGCAAGAATGAAGGAAGAAGAAATAAAGAAATTGATGGGTAAACTAGCACCCTATCTATGGATCAAAATGAGGCCTATTCTATTTATGAGAGGTGATAAGAATACAATAAGAAGTGAAACTATTGCAACTATCAATAAGATGATGATTGAGGTAGAGACAACTCCTACCACTATAGAGAAAACTTTAGAAGTATCAATAAGTGGTGATACTAATCAAATTGATCAAACTAGTGTCACAATCAATATTGATGATAATTCTCGTAAGTTATGATTAGCTTGAGCCTCTTTCTGAAGATATTCAAGATCAGTTGAGACTTATTGAAGAAATGAAAAGACAGCTAGAAGAAGACTAAAGGAGCCAAGCTGAGATTGCTTATAGAGGAAAAGAAGCAAAAAAAATATGAAAAGTGCAGAGAAGAAGAAAAAGAGAAAAATTTGGAAGGAGAAAAGAAAGAAAAAGAAAAGGAGGAAAGAGAAAAGAAAGAAAGATAAGAGAAGGAAGAAGAAGAGAGAAAATCAACAAAGGTATCAGAGAAGGAAAAAAAGGAAGATGAGTTGAAAGCATCTAGCTCATCCTCTCTTATATCTCTTGCTAACTTTACAGGTGATGTTGATGATTAATCTAACTTGATCTAATCCTAGAAAAAATTATTTGAGAAGAACAAAAAGGTCAGAATTCTACAAAGAGCATTAATGGAGGTGATTGATAGATTGCATAGCACCCTCATAACCAAACACACTAAAGAAAACCCCAAACGGAGAGCTCAAATAGTTGTAAAATCATTTGATGATGAATTTACTAATGTTTGGAATGTTGCTAAGTCTAAGGCTCAAATTTCACATGATGCTAATCCTTTTAGCACCATTTGTTAAAATATTTAGAATGATTTTCTAAGTCTTCATATTTGTATCAAGGAACTCCAAAGATGTCAACAAGTTGGCAAGGTACTACACATCAAATGTACTTTATCTCATAAGTTTACCAAATATTTGGATAGTAAGATTCAAGGGAAGCTGAGTGACCTAGGAGCTCTAACTAGTCAGATACAACAATGCTCTTGTAGAGTTCATGAATTGAAAAGACAAGTTATCGATGTTCACACAAACATTAGGAAAATGGAACTTGGAAAATAACTAATTTTGAGAAGACAATCAGAATTCAAAGAATCTATTACTTTGAAGATATTAGCCATTGATAGATAGTTGGAAGAATGTGTCAAAGAAAAAGACACTTATGCAAATTTCACCTACTCTGACCATAATGTAGTTGAGATTACATCATATGCTTTATGTGCAATGCTCACCACTAGTAAAGAAACAAAGGACACTTGGGAGAAAGGTATGAATAGTTTGAAGGAAATTTTTTATGATTGTATAAAGATATTAGTAGCTTGAGGTGGCACGACAATGTTTGATAGCAGACATACAAATTTTTTGACAATTTTAGATGTTCTGACCTTTGTCATTGATGTCAAAGTGGAAGAAGTTGTAGAAGAAAATTGTGTAGTAAGTTATGTATTTATAAATTATATCCAAAGAGGGAGAAATTGAGTAAGTGAACATTTGTAATATGAAGTATATGTAATGTAATAGATTATAAGTATTGTAAGTTTTTGTTAAGGTTTTGTCACTTAGCAAATTTTCCTTACTTTGTTGCCATCAGTGCCAAAGAGGGAGATTGTTGACAATTAGCTATATGTAGTGATGTCATTGTTGTCATTAATGACAATACATGATGAACATACTTGCAGAAAACCTCAAAAATAAAGGTACTTAGCTTTTGGTACTCATACAATTGTCTAAGTATGAAATTGGTTTATAACACTACATTATTTTATATGTAAAATGTTTTTGATTACATATTATGACTAGTGGAGATAGATGGAGACAATATAAATGTTGATGATGATGTGTATAACCTCATACATCAGTACAAATAGTATGAAAATAGATATGCACGTTAATGGAATTAAAGGTAAAAAAATATTTTGTTTACAAAATAGTTACTTGACCAATTAAGGTCAACATCTTAGATGTTTAGTCTAAGTTGGAAAAGTATATTATGGTCTTAGACAACCGAGCAACAATTTTTTTAAATTCATTATATTTATACAAAGGATATCTTGCAAGATTATGTGTGTATTTTGATATGAAAAGTGATATGTGAAGTTTTTGTGAAGCGATATATGCAAAGTTTTTGAGAACCTAATTTTGTGATCCGAAATCAAGCTTAGGTTAGAGATTAGCCTAGAAGAAATTATAGCATCTATACATTTGTATTTGAGGAACTTAAAGTTTAGTTACTTATTTGGGTAGTGAGCTATTCTTATAATTGGAAGTGCATGTTTGGACAGTGAGCTCATCTTGCATCCATTGTACTATAGTTCCTAAAAGGGTTAGAATCTCCTAACAAGGATTCAAAGTCTTCTAGTAGGTACTTTGTATACTAAATTTTCTCACTGACTCCTAACAGGGTCCATCCTCTAACAAGGAACATATATATTAGTATATCATCTAGTGGGTTTCATCCCATTGGGGTTTTCCCTTGGCTAGGGTTTCCCTAATTAACAAAACATGGTGTAGTTCTCGTTATGCATGGTCATTATTACTATTTAGCATTACTTGTTTACTTTCTTATGCATGGTCTAAAGTAATTAATAATATCTAGTTGGGGACAAAATTTTGTAGAATATCAATTCCCCCCCCCCCCCTCCTCCTTCAGTATTCCTTATTTCTAACAACCCATTTATCGATATCAACAAAACTAAAAAAATTAATATATTGGCATGGGTGCAAATTTTTTTGCCTCATATATCAACAATGTCCAAATTGAATGTATTTTTTATGTAAATAGGGTTTTTTGAGTCCTCTAAGCTTAATGCATATGTCTGTTTTGACTCAAAGTAAAAATAGTCCTCCAGATCCAATACAAAACAATATTGAAAATTGAAATTCTTTGAAAGAAAAAGTCATAGATCTGAAAGCCAAGCCAAACCTCTCACAAAAAAAATAGGGGCATGAAGATCTAGAGTTCTGATACCATGTTGAAATTGATTAAATCTTAGCCCCACATCTCTCAAGAAACACTTGCATGCAAACTCTTGTCATAGAAAGAGAGAGAGAAAAGCTATGGAGGGCAGAATTCTGAGATCCATAGATGAGACATTCTTGATGAAAAAATGATAAATTTTTATTATCAAAATTGAATTAATATATTATAAAGAGATCAATTCTTATTAAAGGAGACCAAAACTCTAACAAGTAGCTAACCTAGGTTTCATAAAAGAATTAATTATTATATGCCCAAAGTTTAGCTTAAGTAAACTAGAGATAATAAGTGAGTTAATAATTAAATCGATATTATTTAATTAATATGAAATTTTTTTTACTATTCTAACAAGAATAATTCGACAAGCTTGAAATATTATGATATTGAATCCCTCAACACTTTTCTCTGAGCCAGATTTCTCCAAAGTTTGGTCACCAATTGTTCTTCTCTGGGGTTCCACATAAGATCATATTATTCCCTCATTATCTCTGCAAAATAAAGTGATTTCTCTCTCAAACAACATTCATTTAAAATTGTATTTATAGTTACCCCACTAATTTGTTTGGTTTTGCAAAATTAATCTATCAAAATCAATAACTCTTCTCCAAAATCTTTCGAACATCTAAGACTCCAATGATGGGGAATCACAAGATACATTGCTTCAAGTGATTCATGTCGAGGTCTATTTTTTGAGAAAATCTTCTAAGAAATTTCCTTCAAAAGATCAACTATAGACTCAACAATGTTGTCAAACACTTCCTTTGTCGCAATTAATTTTGGTTGTGTGGTTTCTTTCTTTTTCTTGTGGACAAAAGCCTTACATAGTAGTGCATTGGTATCTCAACACCCCATATGTTTTCACATAACTCCCTCTTTACATCAATTTATTAAAAATTATCAGGATTATACAAATTTGTGATTCTCATCCACCATAAAATTGTTTCATCCATAGAAAATTAATTTAGGCTTCTATAGATATTATCAAGGGTTGCACATGCCATTTTATGTAGCATATTATATTTTGCAATATACATAAGTATTTATTGGATCTTCTTCATTATATTCCTCATTTCCTCTAGGATAGGGAGAATGGCATGTAATTTTAAGAGTGTCTCTACATTACTTAACCTTTCAAGTAGCTCGCCCTATTTTCATTGGCCACCATTGTTGCAAGTTAACTCCATTGTACCAAGGAATGATGAATATTAAAAAATAAATTTATATGTTGGTCCATCAAAAGAGATCCATTTGGTATCATTATCTTAAAGAAGCTTCCTCCCATCAGTTAGTCCCTCGATAAATTCTCTAAATTCCCTAAATCATTTATGACTTCAACATAAGTGTCTATATATCTGTTTGATTAAAACTTTCACTCTACATGTTTGTGAATAGTTGACGACAATCCCAAAAGCTAGATTCATTCTATCATCCATGTAGTGAATGCCAACAACATAAGGTGCAATAAAATCTTTTAACTTTGTGAGAAGACTATTCTTGTGGCTTGCATTATTGAAAATCCATCTTCTCCAACACACCAACTTTTAGTCAATCATCATGTCATCTATACCTCCATGTTCAATTAGAGAACTCTTTACTAGTTATAATATGTTTTTTTCTTTTCAACTATCTTTCATTTTAACAACAATTAATAGGTTGGGTTGGTAGACATAGTTGTGTATAGTATAGACATGAATGCATACCCCTGAAGTATTGTCTAGTGATGTCACCTCATCTAATGATAATACAATGAAATTTGAATCTTTAATTTTTTTCCTTGATCTTTTCCTTCTCAACCTTAGTAAGATAAATTTCCCATTCCCTTTTTTTGTTTACTAACTAGTGGCTCCTCAGATAGTAAGGAAATTTTAGAAAGTGTAATAAAGAACTCAATAATGGGTAGTCTATCATGACACACCCTTTTCTCAAGATATAAAAGACAATACTTAACTAAAGATCTTTACCAATCTCTTCTACTTCTATTTCTTTTCCAAGAACATATTCAATTAAGCCTTTTACTTTAGTAGGCTTTGTCTATATTTTATCATGAAATTTTACGATTTCTTCATTCTTAACATGTTGACATTCCTCCTTGGTTTTCCATCTTGTTACTATATTTTCCACTCCATCTATGACTTTTTTTCTCATAAACTTTACCCATGTGATTTTATATGGTGTCAAATTTTACCTATAACCTCTTTTCCTTTTGATTTGTGCTTGTGCATATCATACATCTACATTCTACTAGAGGCTCACCTTCATTTGGATTGCACACAAGTGCAATGAATGTATACTTTTAGGCTCATTCTATTTGAAAAATCCTAATTGATAGATTTTTTAGCATGAATTATGATGGTATTCCTCTAGGGGATGTTGCATTGGAGATCATGTGGTAGTATTGACATGTTGCATTCATGACTTTTTTTTTCATTCAATAATTCTATGAAGACTAGCAAAGTAGAAGATAGAGATCATGATCATGCAGATAGAGTTTTTATTTTTAGGTGACGCACGATTAAGGACATGTTCCACACTATTTCTTGATGATAAGGTTAAGTATGAATAACATAAGTTGAACATATGTGGAAGTTGTAAGTGATTTACAGAGAGTAGGAAATAAATAAAGTACCTAAGAAGTAGTCTCTTTTGATCCTATTATATCATCTGATAGAGATATAATCTAGAGATGTACACTCAAAGAGTGATAGAGGATACTCTAATGATAATTTCAATAAGTGTGCAAGCCCTAAAGTCGCACTTGTGAAGATTTGTATAGACCATGAACCGATAGTGCTATTGTAATTGAAAAATAATTAATTATCTTATTATAATAATTGTGAAAGCCTCAAGTTTGGCTCAAGGAATTATTTTGAAGATATGGTATAAAGGAAAGTATCTTCCTTGTTTGTAAATATTTGTGAAATGCGAAGTAATCAAGGAATGTGAACAAGAGCAGAGTAATTGGTAAATGTGAGTAAGTGATCCAAGGGATTATTAGATGTGAAGTTTGTGACCTAGTATTAAGATTAGAAGGAGCAGAATTCTAGTTGACAGGAAGGAGAAAGATTAAGGAGTAGTACAATTTAGTTCTATTATTCTACAAAGAATAATAAAAGATCATTTGGATAATGGGTTCATTGGTCTTGCCCCTGAAGTTGTTTGGACAGTGGGTCCATCCGCCTTCTACAATTCCTAATAGGGTTGGAATCTCCTAATAGGGATTCTAAGTCTCCTAACAGGGGCTGATATGTATTGAATGTACTTCATAGACTCCTAGCAGGGTCCATTCTCTAAAAAGGAATATTTATATTAGTACATCATCGTGTGGGTGTCATTTCCACTAGGCTTATCCCTTTGATCAAAGGTTTCCCTAGTTAACATATCTAGTCGTATTGTGCATGGGTATCTCATTGTGGTTTTTGATTATATTTCTCACATGGTTTAGATTTAATAAGGTTGATAATTGTGATAGTAGTTTGATAATTGATTCACCATCCCCCTCTTAGTTATATTGGTAGACTATATAATCTAACAATTGGTATCATAGCATTAGGCCCTTGAAGAGAAATCTTAACAATGTTGGGAGATTTTTAGCAAGTCATTTCAAAAAGGATAGTCCTAAGTTTGATGGGGTTAACTATGACAACTAGAAAGAGAATGTAAAGACTTGTCTACTATGTATGGGTCCAGGTATTGGATTTTGACAAAAGAAAGTGAAACAATTGTGGAGGAAGTGAAGTTTGAAGAATGTAGTGAAGTAGAAAGAGATTTGTTCATGTGTAATATGAGAGCTAGAGAAGCTTTATTGATAACCCTTCCAGAGAATGAATACAGTGAGGTAAAGTCACTAGAAACATCTCATGTGATTTGTAAATCTTTAGAATCTACTTTTGAAGGAGATAAACATACTAAGAGAATAAGATTGTATAATTGAATAGGTGCATTTCAAGATGCTAAAATGATGGAAAATGAATCTATAAAAACCAATGTTGGTAGGATATTTGATATTGTTGTAGGAATAAAATCATATGGTGGAACCAAAGAAGAAGAGGAGATTGTGGAAGATCATGAAAACTCTAACAACACCATTCAAGCAAGTAGCAGAGATGATTGAAATTTTGATACCTTGTACTAAGAAGTTATCTAGGAAAACCTTTCTTGGAAGATTGGAAGAAACAAAAGTAGGCTTGAAACAATATAGATATTTGACAAGAGTGGTGACAAATTTTAGTGCCTTAAGTGTTTGACCTTGTCTATCTATAAGTGCAAGCACTCATGGAGATTTCGTTAGCATTATTAGAACCCGATTTGATGAAGGAAAGAAGATTGAAGAAGGAATTGCCCTCCCTATGAGAAGAGAGCTAGATGGTAAAAATATATTTAAATGTTGGACTTGTAATGAATTTGGTCATTATGCATCTAAATGTCCTAAAAGAGAGAAAAATTATAAGGGTAAGTTTAAGCCTAGAAAACCTAGAAATTGCTTATATGCTAATGAAGATGAGGAATAGGATGAAAGATTTTAGAGTGAAAGTGATGGTGAGCTAGGATTTGTAGTTATTAGAGAAGATGACCTTAACATTGAAATTAGAGAAGAGAAAGCTCTAGTTTCCCAAGCTAAAAATAAATTTGATTGGATAATAGATAATGGATGTTCACATTACATGACTAGTGATATGAACAAGTTTGTTAAATTCAAGAATCATGATGGAGGTATTGTTAGAGTTGGAAACAATGCAATCTATCACATAATAGGGATATGATCTATTAATCTTGATGGAAAAAATCACAGTGATGATGTTTACTTTGCTGATGGTTTAAAACACAATTTGTTGAGTGTTGGATAGTTGGTGGATAAAGGTTATTAGTTGCAACTCATAGAAAAGACTTGCATTATCAAAGGCAAAGATGGTAAATTGATTGGAAAAGGTAAAAGATCTAGAGGTAATGTATTTCAGTTGAATCCCACTGAGATGACATGTTTAGTTGAAAAAGTGGATAATAGTTGGTTAAGGCATAGGAGGTATTGTCATATAAACCTTGACAACATTGTGAAGGTTAGTAGCACATTTGCACGTAGAGAATTTTGTAAGATAATAAAGACTACCTTTTTTTTTTGCAAAGAATGTATCTCGGCTTGACAAAAGAAGGTATCATTTCTCAGAAAGAAGTTCACAAATACAAAGACTCTATTTGTCATTGATGTGAACATAGCAGTAATTCTATGAAGACTAGAAAAATAACAGATATAGATCATGATCGTACGAATAGAGTTTTTATTTTTAGGTTGCACACAACTAAGGAAATGTTCCACACCATGTCCTGATGATAAGGTTAAGTGCATGTAACATAAGTTAAAGATATGCAGAAGTTGTAAGTGATTTACAGAGAGCAATGCAGAAATAGAGTACCTAAGAAGCAATTTTTCATGATCCTATTATATCATTTAACATAGATATAATCTAGAGATGTGCAGTAAGACAATGATAGAGGATAGTCTAATGATGACATCAATAAGTATGCAAGCCCTAAAGTCACACATGTGAAGATCTATATAGACTATGAGCTGACGGTGCTATTGTAATTGTGAAATAATTAATTATGTTATTGTAATAATTGGGAAAAGCCTTAATGCAAACTCAAGGAATTTTTTTGAAGATATGGTATAAAGGAAAGTATTTTCCTTATTTGTAAATATGTGTTAAATGGAAATTAATCCATAAAGTGTGAATAAGAGAAGAGTAGTTGGTAAATGTGAGCAAGTGATCCAAGAGATTATTGGATGTGAAGTTTGTGATTTGGTTTCAAGATCAGGAGTAGAAGTTTGATTGAAAAGAAAAAGAAAGTGGAAGGAGTAGGACAATTCAATTCTATTATTTTCCAAGCAATAATACAAAGATCATTTGTGTAGTGGGTTCATTGGTATTGCCCCTGATGCTATTTGGACGATGGGTCCATCTACCTTCTATAACACTTTAACAGGGTTGGCACAACTCCTAATAGGGATTCAAAGTCTCCTAATAGGGATTGATATGTATTGAATGTATTTCATAGATTCCTAATAGGGTCCATCCTCTAACAAGGAATATTTATATTAGCACATCATCGTGTGGGTATCATTTCCACTAGAGTTATCCCTCTCATTAAGGGTTTCCCTAGTTTACATTTCTGGTGTTATTGTATATAGCATCTTGTTGTGGTTTCTAATTATATTGTTGATATGGTTAAGATTTAATAAGGTTGATTATTGGGATAATAGTTGGATAATTGATTCTCCCTCTCTTTGTTAGTTATATTGGTAGACTATATAATCTAAAAATTGGTATTATAGCATTAGGTCATTAACGAGAAAGCTTAACAATGTTGGGAGATTTTTAGTGAGTTATTTCAAAAAGGATAGTCCTAAGTTTGATGGGGTCAACTATGACAACTGGAAAGAGAAGATGGAGACTCAATTGCTATGTATGGGTCTAGGGTATTGGATTTTGGCAAAAGATAGTGAAACGATTGTGGAGGAAGAAAAGCTTGAAGAATATAGTGAAGTAGAAAGAGATTTGTTCATGTGTAATATAAGAGCTAGAGAAGATTTACTAAAAACCCTTCCAAAGAATGAATATAGTGATGTAAAGTCACTGGAAACATCTCATGAGATTTGAAAAGCTTTATAATCTACTCTTTAAGGAGATAAACGTAGAAAGAGAATAAGATTGTAGAATTGGATACACATACTTCAAGATGCTAAAATGGTGGAAGATGAATCTATAAGAAGATATGTTGGTAGGATATTTGAGATTGTTGTAGGAATAAAATCATATGGTGGAACCAAAGAAGAAGATGAGATTGTGTGGAAGATCTTAAAAACTCTAACACCACCATTCAAGAAAGTAACATAGATGATTGAACTTTTGATACCTTGTACTAAGAAATTATCCAGGGAAACCTTGCTTGGAACATTGGAAGCAACAAAAGAAGGTTTGAGGCAATCCAAAGATTTGACAAGAGTGGAGACAACTTTTAGTGCCTTAAGTGTTTGACCATGTCTATCAAAGTGCAAGCACTCATGGTGATTTTACTAGCATTAGTAGAACCAGATTTGATGAAGGTAAGAAGATTAAAGAAGGAATTTCTCTCCTTGTGACAAGAGAGCCAGATGGTAAAACTATCTTTAAATGTTGGACTTGTAATGAATTTGGTCATTATGCATCTAAATGTCCTAAAAGAGAGAAAAAGTATAAGCGTAAGTTTAAGCCTAGAAGACCTAGAAATTTCTTATATGCTAATGAAGATGAGGAATCCAAGGAAAGAGTTCAGAGTGAAAGTGATGGTGAGCTAGGATTTGAATCTATTAGAGAAGATGACCTTAACATTGAAATTAGAGAAGAGAAAGCTCTAGTTTCCCAAGCTAAAAAGAAATCTGATTGGATAATAGATAGTGGATGTTTGCATCACATGACTAGTGATATGAATAAGTTTTTTAAATTCAAGAATCATGATAAAGGTATTGTTAGATTTGGCAAGAATGCAACTTTCCACATAACAAGGATATGATCTATTACTCTTGATGGAAAAACTAACACTGATGAAGTTTACTTGGTTGATGGTTTAAAGCACAACTTGCTGAGTGTTGGATAATTGGTGGATAAAGGTTATCAATTGCAATTCATAGAAAATACTTGCATTATCAAAGAAAAAAATGGCAAATTGATTGGAAAAGGTAAAAGATCTAGAGGTAATGTATTTCATTTGAATCCCACTAAGATGACATGTTTGGTTGCAAAAGTGGATAACAACTAGTTATGGCATATGAGGTATTGCCATATAAACCTTGACAACATTGTAAAGGTTAGTAGAACATTTGCACTTAGAGAATTCCCTAAGATAATAAAGACTACTTCTTATTTTTTGCAAAGAATGTATCTTAGCTAAACAAAATAATGTATCATTTCTCAGCAAGAAGTTCACAACTACAAAGATCTTGATTGATAGATTTGTTAGCGTGAAGGAAAAATCCTTATTGATTGATTTGTTAGCATGAATATTGATGGCATTACTTTGGGGGAGTATCCTAAGCAATGGAGAGCATGTGGCAGTATTGACATGTTGCATTCATGATTGTGTTTGTCATTGATGTCAACATAGTAGTAATTCTGATGATCCTAGAGAAGCAGTTTCTGATGATCCTATTATATTGTGTTTGTCATTAATATCAACATAGTAGTAATTCTATGAAGACTAGAAAAATAGTAGATATAGATCATGATCGTACAAATAGAGTTTTGATTTTAGGTGACATATGGTTAAGGACATGTTCCACACCATGTATTAATGATAAGGTTAAGAGTATGTAACATAAGTCAAAGACATGTAGAAGTTGTAAGTGATTTATAGAGAGTGGTATAAAAATAGAGTACCTGAGAAGTAGTTTTTGATGATCCTATTATACCATCTAATGTAGATATAAACTAGAGATGCACAATAAGACATCAATAAGTATGCAAGCCCTAAAGTCACATGCGTTAAGATCTGTATAGGCTATGAGCTAACAATGCTATTGTAATTGTAAAATAATTAATTATCTTATTATAATAATTAGGAAAGCCTTAAGGCTGACTCAACAAATTATTTTGAAGATATGTTTTAAAGGAAATTATTTTCCTTGTTTGTAAATATGTGTGAAATGAAAAGTAATCAATGAAGTGCGAACAAGAGAAGAGTAATTGGTAAATGCAAGTAAGTGATCCAAGGGATCATTGGATGTGAAGTTTTTGATCTAGTTTCAAGATCAAAAAGAGCAAAATTTTGGTTGATAGGACAAAGAAAGAGGAAGGAGTGACACAATTCAATTCTATTATTCTACAAGGAATAATACAAAGATCATTTGGGTAGTGGGTTCATTGGTCTTTCCCCTTATGTTGTTTGGATAGTAGGTCCATCTACCTTCTAGAACTCCTAAAAAGGTTGGAATCTCCTAATAGGGATTCAAAGTCTCCTAATAGGGACCGATATGTGGGTATGTGCACCGAGTTGTGGTGCCAAAAAGGTGACACCCTTTTTTTTCATTTTTCAATAGTGCATACGTGCTATAGCACGTACACACTTTTAAAAAAGAAAAATGTTATAAGTGGGTTGCATACTCGTAGCCTATTCATTTTAACTCTTTTTTTTAACCTCTCCTCATAGCAGTGCATACATGAATTGAAGAAAATCAAACTTTTCACCAACCACCTTGCCAATATGCCTCCTCACCAATGAAATTCGAGATCACAAGCATGCCATATGTGATCTAAATTTCATTTTGCATTGTTTGATATGTTTTTTATATTGTTTTGTAGGTTTTTTATATTTTTTTGTAGGGTTTTTACAATTTTTCATTAGATTTGTTTATTTATTTAGATTTCAATTGATTTTTTATCGAGAAATGTCAATAATCAACTGGAAAATCCCCAAGAAGCTCAAAATCCTCAAGAAAATCAAAACTAAAACCCTCCCCAAGAAGAACAACAAATTTTGTAGCCTGAACCAATTGCAAGACCTCCACTGGCATACAATAAAATATAATAAATGAAATAGAAAGAGGCAAAACTAAATTAGAAGGACTCATTGGTCAGTTGAAAGAATCTGGACAAACCAATCCAATGAGGGCTCAATTGGCATCAACCCTCGAATCCATTAAGACCCAAATAGCTTCAGTTAGTGGTCAATTAGATGTTTTGTGGGTTAAGAGGGATGAACAAAAAAGATTTTACTCAAATAAATTGTCATATCAAGAAGTTAAGAAAAAAGAAATACCAAAAGGTAGAATATGTGCATTATTTAGAAAACCCGGTGAGCAAAATTCTGCTAGAGAGGATACTAAATGGTTCCAAATCCATTGGTGCATACATGATGCTATTAGAATTTTTTTTTGGGATAGATGGTGGATGGTTTTTGATGCCCCTCCTTGCAACAATCATGAGGTCCCCATGTATTTTTTAAAGAAATTGTATTGTGAGTTTCTCCTTGGGGAGATCCCCAATTATTTTGATATATTAGACTCCCAAGGTAGAGGTGGTGGGTCATCATTTGAGAGGCTAGGAGCATGTTGTGACCCTAATGTAGTTAGCGCACTTGTGGTCAAGCCACAAGGTGAGCATGTGACTATTCCTTCAGTTGTAAAGGAACATGTAGAGGCCAGTGCTCTAGGGACCATTAATGCTTTGACACAAACCCTCATCCATTGCATGAGTCCATTAGTTGAGGGGGAGCCTTCTATACATGTGCATGTCATGCAGATCCTTATGCA
Organism: Cupressus sempervirens; assembly: GCA_028749045.1. Taxonomy (NCBI): domain Eukaryota; kingdom Viridiplantae; phylum Streptophyta; class Pinopsida; order Cupressales; family Cupressaceae; genus Cupressus; species Cupressus sempervirens. Next base: position 193,524,608 of record CM053790.1, on the reverse strand, counting down.
CATTTGGCACTCATGTTGGATATGGTGTAGATAATAGGCTCGTCACTAATCAGTTCCTGAATGACACATTTGGTATTGACACACAGGTAAATTACAATTATAATTTACTAATTTGATCACATTTCATATGTATAGTGAATGATTAATTAATTAGCATCTATTGACATTGTTCAAAATTTAGGGTCAGAGTGTTGGCAGGCCTAGCATCGATCCCTTGGCCCCATTTTTTGTCCCGTCCATGAGTCTAGAGGTATGTATCAATTTAATCATTTAAATTAATACATATATTTATTAAGTAATCATATTAAGGATTGACAAAAAAAAATTATACATGTGCATTAGTTCTCTATAGGACCATCAACATTTACTATAGACTCGAAGCATAGACATCATACGAGCTACATAGAGGTACATTTGTTTCATGTTAATTTAGTTCGTTTGATTAT